>OY728145.1:620523268-621773268 GCA_963277665.1 Viscum album
ATGTTACTTTATTATATAATGAGTTTCGAATTTTAAAGGTACCAAAATGAAATATTTCAAGGATAAGGTGATAAGGGTTCAAAATCCACCCTTCCAATAGGTCTTTGACGAGTTTAATTCTTATATTTTACCTTATCTTTTCATTTTATTTAAATTGCTCATTAATGAGTGTTGACGCTCCTTTTCATCAGATTGTCTAAAAAGAATGGAAAGGGAAATTACTTAGCACAGATTGATTCATCCTTTGAAAAAAACCTCAAAAATCGACAAAGGCATGAACAAGGCTTCAAATCCACATGCACCATGCAAGTTCCATCACTGTCGAGCAAGTCCACTTGCGCGACACCTAATGGTCACGCAAGTGACTTGCGCGCCCAAAGTGATAACTGCCCGGGGTCTTCTCCAGCCTATAAATAGACCCTGTGGGCCCAACATTTCGGGAGGAATTGTTTCCAGAATTTAGATTTAGAGCTCTGAATGCCCAAGTCTCTTCTTCGGGTCTTCCTAACACATATAAGGTAATTCTTTACCTAGAATTGAAGCTCTAAACAAGAGGAGTAAGGTCTAAGTATTAGAATTCACTAACAACTGCGCGCCTAAGGTTTTTTACCCTTAAGGGAAATGAACATACTTGATCGTCTCCCTACTTTCTCACCAAAACTTGCACACCTCTCTTCTGGAAGTACCTCAGGATAATTCTAAAGGCATTGTACAAGGATCACCCAAGTATTACCATGTTGGTTTACAAACGCGCAAGTACCCATGTGTCGCGCAGGTATACCTGCGTGACCAGGACTTGCGCACCCACGCAGTACTTGCGCGCCTACCAGGACCTGCGCGCCACTACCTTTTTGGGTGCCTTTATTTCCCATTTAACCCCTCTTATGCCCTTCCACCTCTCCTATTCAAGATTTAGTATTCAAGACACTCTTCAAATCCATTTATGACAGGATTTCTTGATTTGGATTCCTTATCTGAAAGGAACTCAGTGGAAAATTTCTCAGAACCTAATGATTTACACATCTTTTTGTCACTAAATATTGATATTTCTTTCTTTTAACCTCATACTTTAATATGAGAGAATTCTCTTAACATGGGCCTCCTTTTCAGGAGTAAGCACCAGTCCAAGTTCTCTTAATCGGGCCTCCTTCTCAAGAGTAAGTCCCAAGCCCCTAATTTGGGCATCCTCCTCAGGAGTAAGCCCCAACCATAATTCTCTTAACTTGGGCCTCATTTTCAGGAGTAAGCCCCGGTCTCAAATATGGGAATCCTCTTCATGAGTAAGGCCCCGTCTCAAATATGGGCATCCTATTCAGGAGTAATCCCCAAGTCCCTTAATTTTTCAGGTCCCTTAACATGGTCCTCCTTCTCAAGAGTTAGCCACAGTCTTAATTTCTCTTAACCAGTTCAAATTTACCTTTGATCTGGGATTCCTTCATAGGAGAAAAACCCAATCATAAGTCATCTCCTAATTTGGGCCTCCTTTTCATGAGTAATCCCCAAGTTAGAGTATTCAAATCTCCATGAAGCACATATACCTTTATCGACCCTGTTACTGGATTTCTTCCCTGAAGTAAATCATAACCTTCATTTATCTAGGCAGTCATACATACATAAGCCCCACATTATTTCTTATGATTGCATCTTTCATGGAACAATTGTGCGGTTTTTACCAATACCTTTTTTTCTCACATCGAGCATGAATCACGTGAGCTTAGAGTGTAAAAGTAAGTATTACATCCTTTTTTGAGCCATAAATCATAAACATCATACTCCCTTACTCGAATTACGTGGGTTCTGATTCCTTTTCTAAACAAAAGATACGTAGGTAGAGCATCTGCAGGTTCGATCCCAACTCTGAAATAATCAATGTCCTTCTGAAAGACAATAAATTTCAAGTGCCCCACTGAGTGGGTTTAAAACCAGCATGGTCATCATAATGACCAAGAGACTTCTATATAAATGTGTCGAAGGATACCATTGACCAAGAATATCTAACAAATACAGATGATTCTTTATTGATGAAGAACCTCGAATACATATACAAGATTCTCTAAATTTCCTACATATTTAATCATTGGTTGTAACATCTGAAGGAAAGGTCATTTTATACTTGGTAATGTAATAACGATTCACGAACATAACTTAAATCTATATAGATAGTGCCGAAGTAGAAAATAATTCCCCTCAAAAAGGTGTGATGAGTCTGACCTCCCATCCTCTCAACCAATGAAAATTCCTAAGCCTCATCATTCCACAAACTAATGAGTGCCTACCTTTGGAAAGTAAGTCCAAATGGATGTGGAATCATTGTATGTTTCTGGTTCTATGAACAAACCCATTAAGAAACTGATTGGAATGTTTGAACCTTAAATCAATGAGGTAATCCCCAAATTCTGAGGGAAAAAATGGTGAACCCAATGTGAATCCTTAACCAAGTTAAAATGATGTTTTACCTATTTGTTAGGCCCCTATTTAAAAATCAACGAGACGGCCAACAAAAACAATCATTAACATTTGTGCTCATCGAAAATATATAGTGGCTGAATTTATCTTGATTACGTCTATCATATCAAACGGGAACTCTTCCCCAAGATTATTTGCATTCTATGAAATGGCTACTCACAAGTTCACACCAGTGAATAACACTACTGTGAATGCCACTGCAGCTACTCATGCTAGATCATCCTCCGCTCTGAGGAAGAAAACACCTACTCAGCTTCTTCAACGCTGAGTATCAAATGCACTGGTTAAGGAGTACCGTCAACACGGTACCATCCCATATTGGGAGGCTGACCGACAAGCCCTCCAAGAGAACAAATCACACCGGTTGTTCGGACAATGATGACCAGTGATCAAGAAGCTGGCGGTGCCAACCACCATCTCCAACTGTTTCGGGTCATTATCTTCGGAACACAATCACCATTCGCTCCATTATTCTGGGGAGGTGAATGAGTAGGTATCTCAGGGCCTTAATTCAAGCAGACAGGAGTCCTTCCCAAGGGTTCCCACCAACAATCGCCGCCAGAATCGTGTGGCAGTGCACCCTCAACATGATGAGGGTACCGACTCCAGGCGTTCGGCTCAGGTTACTCGAAGCCGAGCAGGCAAGAAGAATCACCTGAGGCGACGTCCGGTTTACAGTGAGCAGGTTCTCATCTCTGACATCTCCAGAGAAGTCCTCCAAACTAACTTGGTGGAAAGCAGTGAGCAGGCACACGCACCTGCCCGTTTTAATTATGTTGTCCAGTAGACTCGTCTGGAAGAATCATGCCAATCCCGCTAGGCAATTCCGGCGGACTACTATAGGCAGGAACATACACCTGTTTATACATCACCAGTTAGTCCGCAGGGTTGTTTGACTAAATATGATGGATCTCATCAACCACGTTCAGCAAAGTGAAATAAGCAGGCACATACACATCCTAGTATTGATCAATCCTACCAACAGTCTCACTTGGTAGAATTCGGAGAAGTCAGTCGGAAAGCTCCGACGACAGACAGGAGGCAGACTCAACTCTATACCCCTACACTTGAGTAATGTCAGGATTCAATAATAGGAAAAGGAAGACAGGAGCAGGCACATACACCTACTCAAAGCATGGAATGGACGTATATCTCTGTTCTGGAAGCTGAAGTCACCAAGAATATTCTATCAATGGTGAAAGAGTAGAAGAAAATTCATGCTCATATCCTGGATGTCTGTCAGGATATTATAACAGCTTTAGTGTCATCTCAGGGAAAGACACATAAATCTATCCCTACCAGTGGGGTGACACATCAACAGTTCACTCCGGAATAGACAAACACATCTGTTCCAGTCCAAGATGGTTGTGTGGAATACTCCCCCATATCATACGGAAAACCAAGTAAGGCACATACACCTGATTTGAGTGGAGAGCATAATCCTAACCTGGCCATCTCTTCTGATCAGGCACATACACCTACTCAGAGCCGCCACTTTCATCAACAAGTGGTTTCCAAGGAGAGTAAGAATACATCTAATAAAAAGACATTCCCATCATAGTCAAGAGATCAAGAGCCAATCTGTAACAAGGCCTTACTCGATATTGGAGATCTTGAAGCACTCAGACAGTTATCTGTTGTAATTCAAGATTCTACTCCCTCATTTCACAATAGTGGGAACATTAATTCCGAAGGTATTCAACAGACACTTCCTCATCAAGGCTTCCTTCATGACAATTCGTTTGATCTCGATGTTTTATCTTCAGATGAGAGCCACATGAACCCTCTGTGTGGTCAGAAGACCAAGGAGCAAGAGATCTCATCTTTTGTTGTTACCCACCATGGTGGTCCTCCCCATGATGATGAATTTCACTATGAAATTCCTATCCGCATTAGTGATGCACATTGCTTGGAAAATGCTCCACTGGACAATGTAGTGCCGATAAAGCCCTCTTATCTTGAGGCACTTGCAAATGCGAAACAAGTCACGTCTAATGTTTCATCATTAGCAGGTGAAATAATTTCTCAATCGGAAGTTAGACCAGGGTGTAGGTCATTCTCCGAACCACCCCTAAGTGATGCATCTTCTAGTTTAATCAGTGATTTCTCTACCAATCCTATAGAATCCAGTGAATCAACAAGGAAGCACTATCTCTGGTCAAAAAAGGTAGAAGAATATTCATCAAATGATAAAGAGGAAATGCTAAACATGAGAAAACAGCTTGCGAAATGTGAAGTGCCAGTCATGTTTTGGGCTCTGGCTGACTCTCAGTATGACATTATATAAATGTTGACGGAATATGGAATTCATGATAATCGTATCAGCATATGGAATACTCTTTGTCAGTTGAAAAAGAAAGTATTATCTTACGATAAATATGAAAATCATGTTAATATAATAGAATTATTACAACACCAAATTGACTTGGAATCTCTATCAGTCTCTCGATATCTGAAGGCTGAAAAGCAGTAGAGAGCCCTTCAGCGTTCATGCCTTGGTGCACTAAGAAAGTTGCGCCATTTAATTACTGATGCCACATCTGGTATTCATGTCAAAGTGTGGGGTGTTCATGGAGCACTACATTTCACGGTGCTCTCTAGTAAGCAAAGCCCACCGAAAATGGTCTCATGAAATGTTATTGCCCATGGCCGGCCATAGATATCTGGATTTTTTGTAATCAAAAGCTTACCCAAGAACAGGAGTCAACTAATTCCTCTCAAAATCAATAATATAGAGAACATGTTGTTGAATTACTCCTGCATCAAGAAAACGAGAATATTGAACAGCCCTCTCGTATGGAGCAAGAACATCATCAAGTGACAGAAGTGTCGCAAATCATCCAACGGTCTTTTGAACCAGGTGATAATTGTGGATACATTTTAATGCATCCAGATAATTTCCAGACTAAGGTTCGTAAGATCAGGAGAGATTTTAAGAAATTCTCATACATAGCATGTCAAGAGCCACCCCAGCTCACCAGACTGGGGACTCTTTTAAACCAACCCTTGAAATCAACAAATAAGATTCTAGGAGTTGAGCGGGAACAGCAGGAACAGCCCCAGTCTACCGGACTGGGGACTTTTTCAAATCATTAATCCCCTCCATAGTGAAAGTCGGTCTTTTCTCAATTGGGGAAGAAGCCTCAAGAGGAACAAGGAGCAAAATTATAAGGAGATTCCTTCCAAATTACGGTTCGTCAAGAAGATCCTGAGGGATTGAATCAACAAAAGGCAATGTCTCATCAAAGACATGGAAGAATACAATATCACAGAAATGCTGATAGAATTGATGCAATGTGTTATGCATCAATTAATGTCATCAATTCTATTGTTGCTAATCCACAAGATGAGGCTCATTCAGAGGGATCAAATGAAGAGATTCCTTCTCAAGATGTTGTACACACATACACAAATGATGAAGGTGTGTGTACACAAAATCAAAGTTTTACCCAAAATCTGGGTGTTCCTTCAAATAACCCACTTCCCCCTCTCTGAAAGGGATCAAACAAGAGGAAGGGAAAGAATCAGGTTACATATCCTTCCACTGGATAAGGCCAATCACTATCACTAGAGAAAATAATTGTGCAACAGGAGGAAAAAAATGAATGAATTGTGGAGGATGAATACAGAACTACTTTAGGGTAGTCTTCCTCCTAAACGTGCTGTAGTCAGTTAGCCATGAAATTTTGTTGTAGCTACATAGATGGATCAAGAATATTGTCCTTTATCAGTACACCCTCACTGGTCTAATCATACAGTTCATGTGAAACAATAGTTGGGGGTGCTGCCATCAGTTTCAGTACCAACTGCAATACCTGTCCAAGCTCAAGTCAGTGCACCTGTTCAGATTCAAGATCAACCAGATGATTCTCATAATTTAATAACTACTATTGAGTCATTAACAGGTCGGTTGAAAGCTATGGAAGGAAAGTGTGTACCGGTTCAACCGGAAAAGAAATCTTACCCTAAATGGGAAGATTCAATCTCTCCACCATCAAATTTTGGGAACCCTGTATACCCTATTTTTAATAGATCAGGTGATCCTGAACAACATTTGATGCATTACGTGTCTTGTTGCGATCCTATGATGGGACCTCCGGAGAAACAAGAAGCGGTGAAACTCATATGCTTCGTGCAAACCTTGCAAGGACCAGCTTTTGTCTGGTATACAAGCTTGAAATCCTGGACAATTACCGGATGGGAAGATCTCTATCAATGATTTCTTCTTCAATTAAGATCAACATTCCCAAAGACAAGAGTTTTAGATCATACAAACAATAAGAAATGGGATAATGAAAGAGTCTCTGATTTCATTGCTCACTAGAAGGGGTTAACATATTCTCTGAGCTTAGCACTCCCTCAAGAGTAATTGTTGTCAATCTGTGTGGAAAATCTGTGTGATGAATTACACAAGATGTTGATCCCTGTGAATTACAAAGGTGGGTTTCGAGACCTTACTTCAATCGCTCATCATATTTAAGATTCTCTTATATAGACTAAGGCTAAATCTTATATAATTCAATCATCTCTAGGAAGGATAATGGGTAAAGCAATGACTGCTATAGTTTTTCTTAAGCAAGCACATGTACCTGCTTCTACTTCAAAACCTTCATCTTCTCGAAGGGCTCCACCTCCTGAGTGCCAACAACAGAGGTCGTTTCATCAATACGATCAAAGAGATTAAAGATGAAAACAATTTCAGGATCTGAAGAGAAAAACATACTCTTTCCGAAATGAACATTTTTTTGGTGACTTTATTTCGGCTCTGGAAAATAATTTGGTTCAGTTTCCAAGGCCCAAAAGGCCGAACAAGGAAGGAGATGAAGACCGTTCCAATTATATATCATTTCATCAGATGGTGGGACATCCCATCCAGGAGTGTTTTGTCTTCAGAGACCTCCTCCAAAAGATGTTCTACCTGGGACAAGTCAAACTGAAAGGTTCTTCAGCTCAGGTAGCATGTGTAACTGCTACAGTTCCAGAGGAGGAAGGAGAATGGCAAGAAGTTAAGAACAAAAAATGCACAAAAATATGATGAGTGTATGGTTAGAAAGACGATAAACTGAACTCATTCTATTTTTCAAACTCATTTGAGGAAACCAATTGTGCCTTCTACCATGAATGCCACAACAAAACCCTCTTCATCAGAGGGAAAAATCCTCAAAGAAAAGGCATGATTCAAAGAAAGGGAAATAATCAGAAGAAGAAGAGTACGTGTCAAAGCCTAAGTTGTATTTGACCCTAGAAGATTTCATGCCATCTACTTTGAAGCAACGGGCAATGCCCCATCAAAAGACACAGACTAAATGGGCTAGTCAGGCAGAGTCTTCATCAGATGAAGAATTGATTTTCGGTTCTGTTAATATGATTCAATTAACAGATCCGTATTCCAGTCGCAGTTTCGATTTCAATGAGCCTGAATTCCCTGTATCAAACAGAGGAAACAGAGGATGTTTCAGAGGCTCAGGATACAGCGGAAGACTTGCATCTTTCAGAAGCCACTATTCCAATTCTACCCCTACTAGAACTGTGTACGTAGTAGAAACCCGTGGCAGGGACCTTCAGCGAGCTCAACAAGAACAAGCAAGTTCTTCCACCAATAGTAAATTCAGTCCTGGCACAATTATTCTGGAAGACCGGTTGAAGGTTCCATCTTCTTCCTATTAGCAAGTAAACGGATCTAATCGGTCTAATCTTCCCAAATACCAGAATATTGCCAACTCTTATCCTGATACAAGATGCATCCACATCTAAAGCATATGCTTCCTAGGAACCTGCTAAACCACAAGTTCCTATTGGGAAACGTAGACCTCTAGATCAAAAGTATGATGTATTGAATGACATGGCCCATGTACCGGCCAAGTTATCAATTCTTGATTCTTTGAATCTGTCAAAGGATCTTTGAAAAGCACTCATCGAGGCTTTTTCAAGCCCACAGGAGTTTGAAACTGAAATTGGTGCAGCTGAAGTCTATCACGTAGAGAATAATCCTGCGGAATTCCATGCAGTGACATCTTTCACTGATAAATATGATGATGATGTCATCCATGGACATATTAGACCTTTGTACTTATCTGTAATGGTCAATGGCGTAGACGTCCGAAGAACTTTCATTGATAATGGTTTAGGAGTGAACCACATGCCCATTCGTACACTTCATCAATTAGGCCTCACAAAATCTGATTTATCTCCTTCTACCATGATGTTACAAGGATATGATAAAAATGAAAAAGAACCACTGGCCGAAGATACACTCAGAACTCAATTTGGAGATCTTGTATCCAATTCAGATTTCATGGTTATTGATCAAGACTCAGCATTCAACATCATTCTTGGAAAACCGTGGTTACATCAACATGAAGCTATCCCTTCATCATACCATCAATGTCTTAAATATTGTTTTGATGGTCAATTTGGGATATTGTATGGTGATAAGGCCCCGTTGAAGACATGTGAGTCTCAATACATTGAGGCAGAATTCTATCACATGACGGGAAAGGATAAATCCATAATCAGGGAGATTACCAAAGTTAATGCTCCATGTGGTTTGGAAAATATTCCCGTAAATCCATTTGCGCATGTGAGTACAAATTATGTGTTTCCTATCAGTCAAATTGAAAGGGTAGACGCAAATCAAAATACACTTATGGAAAGATCCATAATGTCAATTATGGAAATAGATCCAGAAAACATGGCAGAAATTGGTAACCCACCAAGCCCTGATGAAAGCACAAATGGTGACATCTTCGTTTCATCTGCCAAAATCCAGCAAGTCTATACTTCGCCAACCAGGCCAAAAGAAGTGATAGTGACATCAGAGGTGAACAGTGATGTCGATACTCAATCCATCATCTCCTATTTATTTCCCAAGGAAGACCCTTCATCATCAATTGGGTCAGAAATGGAATTCTCTTCTTCAAGATTTTCAAATTTTAACATCTCTTCTGATCATGGAAATTTTGCTTCATCATTTGCTATGAAATTAGAAACGGAAGAAATAACACATGATGAATAAGAAGAAAAGATCTCAGAGATTATACTCCAGCAATTGAAGAGGGTTTCTCTACCACTGGGGATAAACTCAGAGAAATAAATCTTGGTACAAAAGAAGATCCACGCCCCACTTTAATCAGTGCATCTATGACTCTTGAAGAGTAAGAGATGTATATTTCCTTTATAAAGATAAATAGAGATGTATTTTCTTGGAACAATTCATAAATTCCTGGGAATGATCCTGATGTTGCTACTCATCATTTGGGTTTACCAGAAGAACATCAAGGATTTAAGCAAGCCCCGAGAAGAACACACCCAACTTATGTTTCCAAAATTGAAGTTGATGTGGATAATCTTATCAAATATAACGGCATCAGAGAAGTTCACTATCCCATGTCGTTGGATAATATTATCCCTGTATAGAAGAATAACGGACAAATTAGAGTTTGCATCGATTTCAGAGATCTTAATCGGCATTGTCCTAAGGATGATTTCCCAGTTCCGATTACAGAACTTTTAATTGATGCAACAGCTGGATATGAAGAACATTCCTTCATGGATGGATATTCTGGATATAATCATATCTGAATGGCCCCAGAAGACGAGGAATCCACAGCCTTCTGATCCCCTCAGGGTGTGTTTTGCTACCAGGTAATGCCCTTTGGCTTAAATAATGAAGGTGCAACATATTAGTGTGTCATACATCGTAGCTTCAAACCCTTCTTAGGGAAGTTTATTGAATTCTATGTAGACGACTTGGTGGTTAAATCCAAAAAACGTTCTAATCACTTGGCTGATTTGGAAGTCATATTTCGCAAGCTTCGAAAACATAATTTGAAGATGAACCCCTGAAAATTTGATTTTGGGGTAACCTCAAGAAAATTTCTCCACTTTTTTGTATGCCATCGTGGTATTGAAGTCGAACCTGAGAAGACAAAGTCATTCCTTGGTATGTCACCACCTTGAAATTTGAAATAATTAAGAGGACTTCAAGGAAACTCAGCCTATATTCATCTTATCATCGCTTATTTAGCAGGAAAAAGTTTACCCTTCACCAAATTGATGAAGAAGGGAGTCACTTACTAGTGGACTGAAGAATTTCAAGATGCATTCGATATTATCAAGAAGTATCTCTTGAGTCCACCAGTACTTATTCCACCTGTTGAAGGAAGGCCACTTATCCTTTACATGACAACATTAGAGCGATCATTGGGTGCCATTCTTGCTCAGAAGAATGATGATGGGAATGAAAACAGCCTCTACTACCTCAGTCGGACTATGCTTGAAGCAGAAACCCGGTATTCAAGTATTGAGAAGTCCTGCCTGGCATTAATCATTGCAGTTCAGAAATTGAGACACTACCTGCAACATCATGAGGTCCAATTTGTGTCTCGCAATAACCCGTTCAAATTCATCCTTAGTCATCCAATGCTTACAGGACGTCTGGCAAGGTGGGCAGTTACTTTACAGCAATTCGACATTCAGTATGTGTCTCAAAAGGCAATAAAGGGCCAAGATCTGGCCAATTTCCTGGCTGAACACCCTTCAGTGGAAGACACATATTCAGATATTGAACTCCCTGATGAAGAATTCATCTCTATTAAGGATAGTCCTCAGACATGGGAAATGTACTTTGATGGTGCTTCAAGAAGTCCAACAGGGAGGAAAATGGAAAATCCTAAATTCAACAATGTTGGTTTAGGAATTGTGATTATTTCTCCAGAAAAGGCAATGCTACCTTATTCCTTCTTATTATGGGAAGGTGGTAGCAATAATGAAGCAGAATACCAAGCTCTCATCGCGGGCTTGGAATTGGCACTTCAAGCACAATTGAATCACTTAAAGGTGAAATGTGATTCAGACCTAGTAATCAACCAAGTCAATGGAGATTATGCCATTAGAAAAGAAGAATTAATCCCTTTGTATGATTACGTCAGAGAGTTAAAGGCGGAATTCCCTTCGGAACTGACATTTTATTATGTCCCGTGATCACAAAATTCTCAAGCTGATGCACTGGCTAATATAGCCATAGCTCTGGCAGATCCAAATCCAGATGAGACAACCATTAGTATTGCCCACCGGCGTGAAATTTCAGCTTATGTTCAAATCAGAACAGAGGGAATTAATGAAATTAGTCCCATTCCTGAACTGTATGGTCATACTACAGGATGGATGTCACCTATCATGGAATACCTTCAAAATGGAACACTTCCACCAGATAGAGCCATGAATGAACAAATCTGGCAATGTGTGGTCAATTTTACTCTTTATGATTGCCCAGATCATTTTGAGAAAATTCTATACAAACATGGTTTTGATGGATTTCTCTTCAGATGCATTGATGGCGAAGAGACAATGGCTGTTATAAAAGAAGTGCATGCAGGATTCTGTGGTGCCCACCAGTTTGGACATAGAATGTCTGATCAGATTCGAAGGCTTGGATACTTTTGGCCTTCAATGATACAAGATTGTGTTGATTTCACAAAGAAGTGTCATGCATTCCAAGTACATTCCAACTTCATTCATCTACCTCCAGAGTTGCTTCATACATCTAAATACTCAGGTCCATTTGCCACATGGGGAATGGATGTGGTGGGGACTTACCCTTCAGCTATGACCAAGCAGTTTAAGTATATTCTTACTGCTACTGATTTCTTTTCCAAATTGGCAGAGGCAATACCTCTTAAGGAAGTCATTTAAAAATTGCATTGTTAGATTCATCAAGTCTAACATCATTACCATATTTAGTGTCCCTCATACCATATTGACAGACAATGGCACCAACTTCTATTCATCTGAGGTGAAGAAATTGTACCAAGAATACAACATCAAATCCAACCATTGATCTTGATATCATGCAATGGCCAATGGCCAGATAGAAGACTTCAATAAGACTCTATCAAATATACTGCAAAAAATGATTGATAAAGATAAGAAATCATGGCATGATAAACACTCCCATACATTATGGGTTTATCGGACTACCACTCGCACTGCAATGCGGTCAACTCCATATTTATTTGTATATTGAATGGAAGAAATATTCCCAATTGAAGTTCAACTACCCTCGCTCAGAGTTTCCATTTGTGGTCAATCATCTACAGATGAACATTCTCAAAAGGAATGGAATGAATTCGAACGGTTAGATGAGAAAAGATTGTGCACTTTGCACCACTTGGAAGTCTATCAGAATCGAATTGAATGAGATTTTTACAAAAAACGTTCGTCTTCGTTCATTCAATCCGGGAGAATTGGTATTAGTTCTCAGAACTCCAATGATACTAGGAAAGAAACCTCCCAATCATGAGCCAAAATGGGATGGACCTTACTCAATACATAGGGTCTACTCCAATGGGGCTTATTTTTTAATCTCAATGGATGGTGAACTCATCACTACTCCAAACAATGCCAGATTATTGAAGAATTATTTTGTATAAACGCAAAATATGTCATCATTGGTCTAGTACGACCTTAAATTACACCACCATCTAGCAAGACGTTAAACAGCATAACCAACGGTCCATTCATATGACCCAAAACTATTTGCAAGTCCCTTACGTCCAGAAAGACGTTAAACTGCATCATCAGTGGTCCATTCATATGACCCTAAACTAATTGCACATATTTCCAACATGAAGTTAAACTATGTCCCCTTCATTGTCCTAGCTATATGACGTTAAACTATATAGCAACGGTCCATACATCTATCATGACATTAAACTGCACCATCCACGGTCCATGCATACAACCTTAAACTATTGGCCCTTACGTCCAACATGACGCGAAATTGTATCGTCCTTTTTTCATCCAACGTGACGTTAAAATGTGAAAAAGTCCCTAATAAATCCAACATAACGTTAAATGGTGTACTCTTTTGTCCTCACCGCATGACATTAAATTGCACAACCCCCATTTCGTCCAACATGACGTTAAACTATATTGTCCTCGTCGTCCGAACTACATGACACTAAACTATACAGAAAGACCTTGATACGTCCTACATGACATTAAACTGTACATTGTCTCTGCTACATAACACTAAATTGTGCAGCACCAATAGTCCTAACTACAATAATTTAAACTCCATAGTCCCTTTATATGTCCTACATGACATTAAACTGTGCATCGTTAAGGTTGTTGTTACCTCTTGTTTCTCACACCGAGTTTGACTCACGTGAGCTTAGATCAAACTTCAACCATAACACTCTCTCTGGGATACTAACCATGTGTAAGTCCCAACAACATCATTTTTTAGGACATTGTCCCCAAGAACAACTTGATCATTAATTCATTCTTTAATTGAACTATGCAGACTTTGATCCTTGCCTTCCAGGCTGGGTACGTATGCAACCTCCCAAGGATCAAGCCCAAAATCAATCTCTTCACATCGATTCACCTCTATCTCATAAGATGTTGATTCGTGAAACCACCCCTAGAATGAATACCTTTACATTGGTTCACTTTCTTCCTTGCTATACGACGTTAAAATATACAAAACTTTTGTCAAGTATGACAATAAACTACAATATTATTTGATACCCTCACCTGATAGGGAATAATTATTTACATTGATATTCAATCATGTTTCATTTCAAAGACTACGTGCGCACATGGCAATACATGATCCTTTTATCTTGGGTTAATCAATCATTTCACTAAAGTCCTCTTTCACCCTTCACATGAACAAACCTAATTTGTATAAAGCGTAGTTCTAGAACTACATGGGCTTGATTCCCACCCTTATGGGATACATAAGAATGTTCGAGTGTCCCTCGAATCCAGCCCCATGTCTTTGGGCCTAACCCCCAATTCCACTTTCAGTCCCTTGGCTGAAAAGTCCCCATGAAAACACACACTGTGTATTTATTATAATGGTCTGAGCTCTATGACCTTAATATAAGATCTCTAATCCTTTTGTCCCATACAATGTTAAACTGTAGTTCAAGAACTACGTATGGATTTATTCCCATCATTATGTGATATGTAGTGATGTCCAGCATTTCAATTCAGGACCCAACCACAACATGATTATGGTTAGCATTGATCTGTGTATCTCTGTATACGTTGGAAAATACCGATATTTATGTGTCATAATCCTAACCTTGAATATTTTTAGATCTTCATAACCCTTTTATTGACTTTTAGTCACAAAAATGTCAAAATTCTGATAGTTCTTTTACCTGACTATGCAGTACGTGCCCTTAGGAGGCCTTGCATAAACAGCCTCCATAACAGATTTTTCAACCAAAAGATACTTTTATTTGACTATGCAGCCAATGCCCTTAGGTGGCCCTGCATAATTCAACCCCCTAACGGGGTTGTTAAATAATGGTAACTTCATTCTTCGGAAGAAAGCATCTTTTTTCCTTATTGGTCTTAAATGACAGTATGTAGGGATCCGCAAAAATAGCCATCCTAAACATATTTGTCCCATATCGTTTTTCATGATCTGAAAGTATTCAAGTCTATGGTTTATATTCTCCTTCCCTAGGTTTGGATCATACCTTCGTAGGAGTGATATCCATCTAGTTCTTCGATAATCTCGTTTGGAAAATATCTTCTCCATATTCAAGTACCTCTTTCTATACAGCAAACTCTATACTTTGGAAAATTTGAATCTCCATAAACATTCACTGGCTTTTTAGCAATAGGAATGTATATTTCTGGGAGTTTTTTTCCTGACTATGTAGCACGTGCCCTTTGGCGGCCTTGCATAAACAGTATACATAACACACTTGTTAGCCAAAAGATACTATTTATTTGACTATGCAGTCAATGCCCTTAGGTGGCCCTGCATAATTTAACACCCTAACGAGTTTGTTAAATAATGGTAACTTCATTCTTGGGAACTACTTCTTCTAATTTCCTTTTTAGCTCTTTTTCATATCATTCCTTAGATGCTAATATGATTAAGTCATAGTTTAAATTTTTCCCCCATACTTGAGTATGGTAATATGTTTTCAGATAAATTGTCAAATAATTGTGTCAATTTTAATCCATTTCGTTCAAAGCTATTTCGACCTTAAACATTAGCCTCATTATGTCCTACGTGCATGACTTTAAAATGCCCACAAAAGACAAGGGAACTCTGAATAAAAGTCAAGTTCCAGCTCACTAAACATACATTTTGTATGATTTTGGTAATATTGAGCAATTAAGAGTTTCAATTTTGCAGGGTTATTTATATTAATCCTAGTAAAAATAAAACTATACTTACTAGGCCCATTGGCTTAGGTAAAATTTAAATTAGGTAGCAAAAGAATACAAACATAAATTATTGAAGATAAAAGTACTCTCCATTGATGCACAAGAATTAGAGGGACATACACAGAATGGAGCCTCTTCTTTTTTTTTTCAGGAGATTACAAAAGACTGTCAACATAAGTCTTCACTTGATGTACAGCATCCCGAGATCCATCAGCAGCTACTTGATGCTCGTGCATTCGACCATCTTCACTCTTCTCATATTGATGGAGTTCCTTCTTGGCATCTGTAATGGCTTTCCTACCATTCGTTTGAGCTCCATACAATGAATTATTGAGCTAATATGGTTCCCCAGTAACAGCATCTAATTGTTGTTGGAGCTGCACCTGCTGGACATCTTTTTCTTTGATTTTATGCTTCAACTCCTTCATCATGGCAGCATAATCAGCCTCAGCTCGGGATTCCACAACCTCAAATTCGCTAATGTTAACTGACAGTTTCACCCTAGTCAGATCTTCACGGCACTTTTGCTCCTGCTCCCTCCTGAAGATGACCTGTTTCACCACGGCATGGATCTTTTCTTATCCAAAACCGCCAAGTCCTAGCATGAAAAACTGGGATGAAAATCGAGGGATATTCAATGATAGATCTTCTAAAGGCACATCAAATATGATTTTCCATATGTTTTTCCATGCCTTGCATCATGGAAATCTAAACGCTTTAAGCACCTATGGGTCTGATTCAACATCATCATCATAGGGGGGGAATGTAATCTGGGATTAATTCACTTAAGGAAGTGCCATGTTCTTATCTTTCCCCCCTGACCTGTGCTTCTTCACATTCAATTTCCGTTGGGGCAGAGGTCGAGGCCTCATCTCCAGATCTACCCACTGCAGTTGATGGCCCTGCATAATTAATTGAAAGCTTTGGTTATCTTCAAAGGATAACAAAATAATCGATTGTCTTGAAAATTAATTACAAGCACAAATATTGTTATCCATTACTCGATGGTGGATCAGCAACCTGAGAAGAATCCTCCCCATCATTCCCAGTCTCAATAGGATCTTTAAGATGGGTCTTAGGAGGGTTTACTGGGTTTAGCTCTACTTGAGTTAATGTTTCTTCAATGGTAGGGTTGACATCAATGTCCACACCCTCTTCAGGCATTGGAAATTCAATAGCTTATATGGATGGAATTGCATATTATTTTCAGTCATGATTAGAAGTGTAAATTATAAAAAAATTTACTGGGAAAAGGATAACACTCATTCCCAAGGTCATCTAAATCACATGAAAACTTATCATGATCATTAAATTCTTCGAAAGAGATGACACTATTCATCATTTCATCCAATGATATTTCAGAATCCTGGTTGGTCTCACCAGTGGGAGAATTTGATTTTTCTTCTTGATGACTTACGTCCTGCAACCCCTGACCCTGGACAACATCGTCGGATAAAATCACGGCTTCAGTTGCAACAGCCTCCAGAAGTTCTAATGCAGGAGTTGAACCTGAAGTATCACAGAATGGAAGTCAGTCGGTGGTTCGTTCAACATTTTTATCAAGCATTGTTAACTTACCAAAAATAGGTTCTCCTCTTCTTGCTACAACAGCAGGAGGGATACTGGGAACAGATGCTAGATCTTCTCCAGGAGCAGCCAAGTTAGCTTTAATTTGTGATTGTTCCACATCACCCTATGTGGTCCTTGAAGGAGGATCAGTCCTTTCCCTCAGGGGATAAATTGAAGAAGCCCCTCAAATCTACAGAAATTTGAGTAACCTTTTCATGGGTATAGAATCATGATTATCCGAAGGACTTACCGCTGCTAATGAAGCCTTTAGGTGTGGACATCCTCCTTCGTTGACTTTGCTTCATTGGTTTTTTAGGAGTATCGGAAATCTCCCTTATTGGCACCTGGATTAGAAAATGAAAATCCATTTCCAGCTCCTCATTCATGGCCTTCTGTCCTGGAATAGCTCACCCGGTTCATGAGGAGAATCAGCAGCAGCCCTGATGGAAGTACCACCAGGGCTATACTGTGGCGAAGGAACCTCAGTTCCTTTCGTTGAAAGCTGGAATATGAAGAAAATAACTTCCTTAAGTAACAAAGATTTTACTGGAATCATGTTGCAAAGAAAATAAAGAAAGAAAACGTACATCTTCAGGAGCCACATAATCATGCCACTCCTCATCTCCAAAACCACCAGCCCCCTCAGTAGCTCCATGATCAATCATTTCCTTCACCCACCTTGTGACAGGACCGGACTCATCATTAGCATATATGAGCATCTCCAGCTCTCTAATGTATCTCGTACTTCATTGCGGTTATCCTCGTATTGTATATCTATATAAGTAAGAAGATTTCCTATTCCAGGAAGTTGTAGGCCCTCACACAAATCCAGCCAGGCGGTCTCAGTACCACAGTATAAAGCCTTCCATGTTTGGACAGCCTCTGGTCTTAAATATGAAGGCTGTGAGGAAGGCCCTATAATCTTTGATTTCAGTTTCTTCCCAGCTCCTGCAACTACAGATAGGGAATTAGAAAATAAGACTTATTGCATTATAAATTAGTAGTGATCAAATTGCCACAATGAAGTAACTCACCAGGAGTTGATGGATTGGGTCTTTTAATTCTGACTGGAGGATTATATCGGGCACGAAACTGCTTTGCCACTGGTTGTGCCTCATCATCCCCATCATGGGAATCCGGTGACTCAGTTATAGAGGAGGAATCAGGCGAATCAGCTTCAGGTGTGGAAGCATCACCTTCATGAGGAAGGGTTTCTTTCTATACAATCCTCTTCCTTTTCCGCACCTGATATACTGGGTGATTCAGCACCCCTTTGGGGTGTGATTCTATCCATTGTTTGGCATAATATGTAGTCAAATTATGTGCTGCTTTTTCAACTGGTAGATCAAATACCGCCCCAGTCTTCTCCCTTGACGTCAGCAGCCACAGTTGTCGAGGGCTCTATCTTGACATGTACTAGGGGAGATACAACAATCTGTTGCAGACACTTAAATTGATGTGCAAATCTATATGGATAATAGGCCTCGCATATAATTTATCAGTCAATCCTGGAAACTAGCACACCATCTGTACAAGCTAGAATGTATGCCCTCAAATCCAAGTGGGTTGTTCTATCATCAACAAACTTCCTGGTTGGCGGATTTACATAGGGAAAGAAATTGAATTCCTTAAACATTCTCAGCCTCACATTCATGTCATAGGCATTAAGATCAAATGGGGAAACTATAGAGAATGCTTACACATAAGGCCTGAAAGAGCTTCCAGGAATTTGTAATCCATTATGTACATTATAAGTCCTGAATTGAGTGGCGATCCATCCCCATAAAACATGGAATGGTACCACTATGATTAAAGGATATTTACCCATGAAGACATGAAGTAAAATCCTGTGAATATTTTCTAAAATGGGGTAGCCAACCCAACCATTTTCCCTCATCCAATTTTTCCGCAATAAAGAAGGTCCCCAGCCTAACGCCTCCCTTCGAATCCATGACTGGAAAAAGATAAACGCTGAGCCATAAAGCCAAGAAGCCCGCCAGGCGAGTCTTCTTAGGAATCCTTTAATTCACCTCAAAATCCCATTTCTCAAACTCTCCTTCTTCTAGAGTTGGCCAGAATGTGCCAGGAGCACCCCTCTACTCAGGGTTTGGGCAGGTGGTAGGATGTGTGGGCCTCTTATACTTGGATTTCTTTTTCTTGGAACCTTTTTCTTTCAGCTCCTTCTCTTTTGGCTCCCTATCTTTCTTCTCAATAAGAAATATATTCATCCACTCCTCTAGATGAATATCATTTCTAGAATGAGTAAATGAGATCTCCGAACTCTTGAGCCTGTGGAGGATCATAAATAATTATTGAGCTAAAGCAAGAGTCATCTCTGAAAAATCCCATGTCACCTTGGTTGGAATGAATTCATCATACAGGTCACCCAAAATTGGATCTCCTGAGATCTTGTGGACATCCCACAGACTGATACCTATACCTCCATGAGTCAGATGAAAAGAATTACTTTCTGGGCTCCAGTGACTGAGTATCTCCGGAATGAAGTTATCATGTCTATAAACATATGATTCCCAACCCAAACAGCTCCGTATATCGCCACTCCTTTAAGATCCTCAACAAACTCTAAACAGGTTTCTCACACCTAGTATGCCCACATCCAAGTTGGCTTTACACCTCTCCCAGGACGGAAATCCCAACTTTTCTTCCAGCCTTTAGATTGATCCATCTGAGTGTTTCGGAAAATTGAAGGATTAAAACGTGGTTGCAGCTCGGGGGTAGGAGGTTTTAAATCTGGAGTACAAGGACTATGATGCATCATGTGGGCCTTCTCCACTGTTCCAGCATTTATAAATCCTCCTCCACATGAGATATTTGTTGAAGCAATGTTGGTAAAATTCGAAAACCATTAAAATGGGATATAGTTCTTTGCTTCTGGAATAGTAACTTCTCGCAGATGACCATAGCCATACAAAGGCATATAAGTGCTTGGGGGGAAGTCGCGATGATATTTCTTCAGATACTTATCCGAATCCAGAAGAGTGATATCTTTGACAGAATAATAATCATGGCCAGTGATGTTCATCATATCAATAATCTTCTTGCTAGCCATTTCATCAGCTATTCCAGTTCTAAGTTCCATTGATTATACACAAAAGTTTAATAAATTAACTCTTAAGTAAGTTGATTTTTCATATAATTTATGAAGGAAATTCAGAAAAGTGGCTAAGGAATTAAGTCATGCAAGTCTAAACTTGGCGCGCAAGTATGGATGTGTCGCACAAGTGTTAATGTGCCGTGCAAGTTTTTGGCGCGCAAGTATCACCGCGCAAGTCCTATTACCTTGAGAACATCGCGAAAATGAAGAAACATAGGAAAATGAGAAACTTTCATGGTGAAGGGGGGCATGTGCGGAGAAAGCTTGAAAATCCGAAAGTCAAATGCTATGCACGGAAAATGACAGAATATTTATAGGCCAAGCTACCCACCTACGCGCCTATAGCCGGCGCGCTCCTGCCCTGCACGGCTTGAACCTGCGCGCCAAGTGTGGCGCACTGAACACTTGTGCACCGCCCTTCCATGAGTTTTATTCTTTTCCTCAGAGTCACTTCCTCGTTTCTTTTGGATCCAACTCTGAGGGGGGGACTTTTGTTGATGCTTCTTTTTTTCACATTGTCTAAAAATAATGGAAAGGGAAATGACCTAGCATAGATTGATTCATCCTTTGAAGAAAACCCCAAAAATCGACACAGGCATGAACAAGGCTTCAAATGCACATGTGCCGCAAATGTTCCATCACTGTCGCACAAATCCACTTGCGCGACGCCTAATGGTTGCGCAAGTGACTTGTGTGCCCTATGTGATAACTGCCCGGGGTCTTCTCCAGCCTATAAATAGACCATGTGGGCCCCCCTTTTCAGGAGGAATTTTTTCCAGAATTCAGATTTAGAGCTCTGAATGCCCAAGTCTCTTCTTCAGGTCTTCCAAACACTTCTAAGGTAATTCTTTACCTAGAATGGAAGGTCTAAACAAGAGGAGTAAGGTCTACGTGTTAGAATTCACTAACACTTATGCACCTAAGTTGTTTTACCCTTAATGGAAATGAACATACTTGAGAGCCGCCCTACTTCCTCACTAAAACTTGTGCGCCTCTCTTCTGGAAGTACCTCAGGATAATTCTAAAGGCATTGGTCAAGGATCTCTCAAGTATTACCATGCTCGTTTACAAATGTGCAAGTACCCATGTGTCGCGCAGGTATACCTGCGGGACCAGGACTTCCGTGCCTTCCAGGACATGTGCGCCCCTGCCTTTTTGGGTGCCTTTCTTTCCCATTTAACCCCTATTATGTTGTTCCACCTCTTCTATTCAAGATTCAGTCTTCAAGATACTCTTCAAATCCATTTATGGAATGATTTCTTCATTTGGATTCCTTATCTGAAAGGAACTCAGTGTAACATTTCTCGAAACCTAATGATTTACACATCTTTCTATCACTAAAGATTGAGATTTCATTCCTTCAACTGCATCCTTTAAGATAAGATAATTCTTTTAACATGTGCCTCCTTTTCAGGAGTAAGCCCCAGTCCATGTTCTCTTAATTGGGCCTCCTTCTCAGGAGTAAGCCCTAAGTCCCCTAATTTGGGCATCCTCCTCAAGAGTAAGCCCCAACCATAATTCTATTAACCTGGGCCTCATTTTCAGGAGTAATCCCCAGACTCAAATATGGGCATCCTCTTCAGAAGTAATCCCCAGTCTCAAATATGGGCATCCTCTTCAGGAGTAATCCCCAAGTCCCTTAATTTTTCAAGTCCCTTAACCTGGGCCTCCTTCTCAGGAGTAAGCCCCAGTCTTAATTTCTCTTAACCAGTCCTAATTTACCATTGATCTGGGATTCCTTCTCAGTAGTAAAACCCAATCATAAGTCCTCTCATAATTTGGGCCACCTTTTCAGGAGTAATCCCCAAGTTAAAGTATTCAAATATCCATAAATCACATATACGTTTATAGACCATGTTCCTGGATTTTTTACCTGATGTAAATCCTAATATTCATTTATCTGGGATGTCATACATACATAAACCCCACATTATTTCTTATGATTGCATCTTTCATGGCACAATTTTCTCGTTTTTACCAATACCTCTTGTTTCTCACACCGAGAATGACTCACGTGAGCTTAGAGTGTTAAAGTAATTATGAAATCCTTCTTTGATCCATAAATCATAAACATCATACTCCCATACTCGAACTACGTGGTTTTTGATTCCTTTTCTAAACAAAGGATACATAGGTATCCCATCTGCGTGTTCGATCCCAACTCTGAAATAATCCATGTCCTTATGAATGACAATAAACTTCATGTGCCCCAATGAATGGCTTTAAAACCAGCATGGTCATCATAATGACCATGAGACTTCTATATAAATTTTTCGAAGGATAACATTGACCATGAATCTCTAACAAATAAAGATGATTCTCTATCGATAAAGAACCTCAAATACATATATAAGATTCTCTAAATTTTTTACATACTTAATCATTGATTTTCAGATCTGAATGAAAGCTAATTTTATAATTGTTATGTAATAAGGATTCATGAAAATAACTTAAATCTATAAAGAGTGTCCCGGAGTAGACAATAATTCCCCTTAAAAAGGTGTGATGAGTCCGACCTCCCATCCTCTCGACCAATGAAATTTCTTATGCCTCATCAGTCCACAAACTAATGAGCGCCTACCTTTGGAAAGTAGGTCCAAATGGATGTGGAATCATTGGATGTTTCCATTTCTTTGAACAAACCCGTTAGAAACCGATTGTAATGTTTGAACCTTCAATCAAGGAGGTCATCCACAGATTCCGATGGAAAAAATGAGGTAATCGCTCCATCATCATGGTGTCATAATAATTTTAATTTATTTAACGTCTAAAAATTATAAGACATATACTATGATGTAGGAAATCATTTTAGATTTCCAATTAATATTCATATTCTAAGATATCATTTACATAGACAAAACTAATATTTTTTTACTTGGGTGATACATACTTTGGTTATAGGTTCCCTTTAAAAAAATATATAATAAAATGTCACTATCACCCAAAAGTGATTCCATGGGGTCCCAATGTTTGGAAAAATGCATCCCATGGTCGTCCATGACACAAAAACTATCATTATGACACATGTTGGGTTCATTTTATATTATTAAGATATTATTTTATTACCATTAACTACCTAATTACCAATTAATCACGATAATTAAAGATAATTACCGTCGTTACTATTCATAACTTCCAAAAATAGAAGTGTCTTAATTACATAATATGGACCTTATGATTCCAAATATGGAATCCATTTTACCTAATTCCAAACATAGAAAATGTATCAATTAAATTAAAAATAAATCCCGTTGTCAAAACAAATAGCGGGTTTTTTAGAAACAATATCTATCAAAATATTAACAATTGTTTATGTACAATTTCAAAGTGAAATTAATACCAATGACCACCATTGGATTAAATGGTAAAAATATATTCTATTTAAACTTTGAAACAAATTTAAAAGAAAATCTATCCATATAATTAAATTAAATGAAAAATAAGTTTTGAAGTAAAATGTAGTATTTTTCACTATTCATTAAAAAATGAACATTGTCAGAAAAATACCAAAAATTTATACAAAATAAATTTCAATGTATGAATCATAAATAATAAGTTTATTTTGACAAATATATATTATGAAATTGTCAAAAGTTTTATTTAAAAAGGTATGCCATCAAAATGAGGTAAAACAGTCTTAAAAATTATTAGAGTATTCTATCCTTAAGATTGGATTTATTCTCATTTTAAGCCTATAAAACACTATAAAATTCATAAATAGTCATAGATATGAAAATACATAATTATTTACTTAAATGGGATGTTACATCCTTCCCTCCTTTAGAAAATTGTGTCCCCGTAATTTATTTACTTATCGAATAAGTGGGGGTATTTATCCCTCATTGCATTTTCAGATTCCCATGTTGCCTCTTCCATCATGTGATTTTTCCACAAAACTGTAACATGATGAATCAACTTATTCTATAATACATGCTCCCTGTGGTCGAGAATCTAGACCGTTTGTTCCTCATAAGATAGATTTTCTTCCAGCTGAACTACCTCTGGACTCAAAATATGAGTGGATCTAGCATGTACTTCCTTGACATTGAAACATGAAAAACATTTTGTACCTGAGATAAACTATGAGGTAAATCCAATCGGTATGAAACTGATCCAACTCTCTCCAGAATTTCATATGGTCCAATGAATATTGGACTCATATTTCCATTCTTACTAAATCGCATCACACTTTTCCATGATGAAACTTTGAGGAAGACATGATCACCTACCTCAAAAGATAGATCCTTCCTCCTGTTGTCCGCATACCTTTTCTGACTGCTCTGAGTTGTTCTCATGTGTTTCTATATCAGCTAAACGTTTTCTGCCAAAACTTCTACCAATTATGGTCCCATAAACTTCCTTTCACCCACTTTATCCCAACAATCTGGAGTTTGACACTGCTTCCCATATAATGCCTCAAATGGTGTCATATGTATAATGCATTGAAAACTGTTTTTATAAGAAAACTCATCCAAAGAAAGATGTTGGTCCCAACTTCCCTGATAATCCATCGAATAAGCACCTAGCATATCCTCCAATTTCTGAATTGTTTGTTCTGACTGCCCATCTGATTGAGGATGAAAATTTGTACTAAAATTTAATTCAGTACCCAACGACTTCTAAAGGCCTTTCAAAAAGTTAGAAGTAAACCTGGTATCACGATCAGATACAATGGATAGTGGAACTCCATGTAACCTGACTATCTATTTAAGATACAAACAAGAAAGTTGATCTAGGGTGAAAATATATCTTATATAAAGGAAATGAGCAAATTTAGTCAAGCGATCAACAATAAACCAGATCGCATTATTACCTCGATGTGTCCTCATCAACCCCACAATGAAGTCCATGGATATATTCTCCCATTTCCACTCTGGAACTGGTAAAGGTTGAAGCATACCTTTCGGTAATTGCCACATTTATTTAACATGTTGACAAGTCAAACATTTCAGAGTAAAATCAGCAATATCGCTTTTCATTCCATCCCACCGGTAATACTCCTGAAGATCTCTATACATCTTGTTACTGCCTGGATGAACTGAAAACAGAGAACTATGAGATTCACATAACAACCATCTCTTCAAATGTGAATCAAATGAAACACAAAATCTCTTCACAAATCTCAAAACACAGTAATTATCAATGTTGAATTCAGGGAACTTACCCTTCTGAACGAGCTCTACCTTTTTCTGCAACTCATTGTCTTGCTTCTAAGCTTCCTTAATTCTGTCTGATAGAGAAGATTTCACTGATACCTGCAGCAAAACTGAAGAACATCCTGCACCAAAAACTTCTATTCCAAATTTCATCAAATCATTAACCAAAGGATCACGTTCCAAATGTAACATGGTTAATGAAGCATAACTTTTTAGACTCAAAGCATCAGCCACTTTATTTACTTTTCCCGGATGGTAAGAAATTGTGAAATCATAATCCTTGATTATTTATAGACATCTCCTCTGTCTCATGTTCAATTCTTTCTAAGTGAATATATACTTTAAAATTTTGTGATCTGTATATATCTCACACTTTACACCATACAAATAATGCGTCCAAATTTTTATTGAGAAAACAACAGCAACTAATTCCAAATCATGTGTAGGGTAATTTACCTCATGAGTTTTCAACTGTCGTGAAGCATAAGCAATTACCTGATCATTCTGCATTAGGATTCAACCAAGTCCTTTCAATGAAGCATTTTTGTAGATAAGAAACTCACCATTCCTGGAAGGTAGTTCCAAAACAGGATCATTCACCAATCTTCTTTTGAACCCCTGAAAACAATCATCACATTCCTTTGTCTAGATAAACTTAACACACTTCAGAGTTAGCTTAGTCATTGGACTAGATAACAGTGAAAATTATTTGACAAACCTTCTGTAATAGCCTGCCAAACGAAGAAAACTATGAATCTCAGTTTCATTTGTGGGTCTTGGAAATTCATCAACAACTTTTGTTTTTGTATGCTCAATAGTTATTCCATCTTTAGAAACAATGTGACCAAGGAAAGAAATTGTTTGCAACCAAAACTCACACTTGCTGAATTTCCCATACAATTTATTTTCTTTTAAGGTTTTCAAAATAACCCTTAAATGACTTTCCTGATCCTCTTTACTTTTATAAAACACCAAAATATCATCAATGAAAATAACCACAAACTTATCCATGAACTCGTGGAAAAGTCTATTCATAAGGTCCATGAATACAGCAGTTGCATTGGTTATCCCAAAAGGCATTAATAAAAATTCATAATCACCATATCTTGTCAAAAACATAGTCTCCGTAATATCTGATTCCTTTACCTTCAACTGATGGTACCCTGATCTTAGTTCAATCTTTGAAAAAAAAACTGAGCTCCCTGGTGATGATCAAAAAAATCATCGATATGAGGCAAAAGATATTTGTTCTTAACAGTGATGTTATTCAAGGCTCTAAAATCAATGCAAAGTCTCATTGACCCATCTTTATTTTTAACAAATAAGACAGGAGCACCTCGTGGTGATGTTCTAGGTCGAATGAAACTATTTTCTCTAATAAATCTTGCAATTTATCCTTCAACTCTAAAAGTTCAATTTGAGCCATTCAATAAGGGGGTTTTGAAATTGGCTTAACATCATGAAAAAAGTCAATAGTAAATTCATGTTGCTGATCTGGTATTATTCCAGGAAACCCTTCAGGAAAAACATCAGGATACTCAATTACCACTGGCAAATCATTAATCTGAATGGTTCCTTTTTTTCAACAATATGTTCATGGTAACATTCTTTTCCAACTTTTACCAGTATCTCACTCTCTTGATATGTTCTCAACAGTAAGGGTTCATTCTTGTACACAAACTGAAAGTCATTCTGAAAAGAAACTTCTTTATCTCTACAATCAATCTTATCATGGTAAACAGGGAGCCAATCAATACCCAGGATAACATCAAACTATACTAGAGATAAAACAATAAGGTTTGCAAGTAGGTTCTTTCCATAGATAAGGATAGGAAGATTCTTATGAATTATTTTTGTCTCAATATTTCCCCCTGGTGTTTTTACCACAAGTTCAGAAGTCATATCTTGAGATGAAATTACCAAATTACTAGAAAAATTTTCAGAGATAAAAGAATGTGTAGACCCTGAATAAAACAACACATTGGAATAATCTGAAAAAACAAACAAAGTACCTGATACCACTTCATTTGATGGCCCAACATCTTCTGAAGTAGTTACAAAGGATTTCAGCACACCTTTCTTCTTGTAGTCTGACTTCTTCCCATCATTTGAGATCTTTGTCGAACACTCGTTTTCATAATGACTCATCTCATTTCCCTTGAAACATTTCACTAAATGTAAATCAAATTTGGTCTTACCATAACCTTGATATTTTTCAGTGCAATCACGAGCGTTATCTCTCATCTTACTACAATGGTAGCACTTTCCAGAATTCATAAGACATTCCCCAGCATGCCTTTTAGCACATTTATCACAAACTAAAAACATAGTTTTCTTACCATCATACCTCTTTGATGGATTCATCCATTTCTCATGCAACCTCGTTCTCTTATTCTATTGGTTTTTATAGAACACTTGATCATCAGAAAACTCCATTTCCACCTTCTCAGCACATCGAAAAAGATTTTCATAACTTTTGAACGCACAAGAAGCTAATGACCTTCGATATTTTGGATTTAATACTGAGTAAAAATTATTTATTTTACTATCAATGTCTCGAATAAACTTTGGAGCATACCTTGCCAATCGAGTGAACCTTTATTCATAAGCAGCCACTGATTCATCCTCTTTCCTCAATTCTAGGAATTGTTTTTCCATCCTAAGTCGAATAACCTTCGGAAAATATTTCTCGAGAAACGTACCTTTGAATTCATCCCAGTCAAGAGCATCAATCTCAACAGCTTTGCTGATATTTTTAACCATATACCACCACTAATCTGATTCACCCTCCAAACGGTAAACAACAAGACTAACCTTTTGATATTCTAAACACCCCTTGACATCAAAAATCTTCTCCAGTGATTTAATCCACCCTTCAGCTAGCATAGGGTCAGATGATCCTCTGAATGATGGGGGGTGTTGGCTCATGAAATGTTCCAGAACTAACATGTTCTTTTGTCGTTGATCTGGATGATCTCATGCATTAATACCCCCACCATTTATCTCTTGAGTCAACTACGCCATTGTTGTAACAAACAGTTCAGTTCCAATTCTTACTATCTTAGGATGCTGATTCGGAAGGTAATTTTCTTATGTATGCCTTCTTAGCACTGCTTCCATGATTCCTTTACGGAAAACCATTATGAACAAACATGTCTTAGATGAAGCAACATGGTAATATTCAAATGCTATATCTTTTCAATTTGACCAAATATATATATATATATATATTTGGATAATGATATAATAGAACTCTAACTCCTAAAGTTATCTAAACCGACCATTGATACTAACTATAAGGCCCCAGCCTTAAACATTACTTAATCTTGAGTTGTTTCAAGAATAAACATTGAGGATCTTTTCAGGTTTATATTTTTAGAGAGTTAGATCATAAATCATGCATTACACTCCACATTTAAATAAGGTGGTTACATACAAGACAGTATTTATTTTTCCCATCAAAGGATACATATTTAAAATAAAACAAGGATTCTTTCTTGACACTTTCTCGACACTATCATCATAGCATGTACCTTTTCCTTGACCTTTGAAAAACATTTCAAAAACTTGGGTTGAGCAAAAAAAGATCAGTAAGGGATATAAAAATACGGAAAGAAAACCTTAGTCCATGTATACATAATAATCAATGAAATCATAATTCACTCATCAAAACATAAGCACTTTAACATACCTAATGAAATCATAAGATTTATGAATAAATCATAGAAAAAATAAGACATAAAGGTAACTTGAGGCATTCATAACATTCTTACGTAAAGAGTAACCCTCATGGTTACGTTTGGAATACCCATCACAGTATATTCCCAAAATCTCATCAGAGAAAACTTAGTGTTTAACTCCTTCATATTACCCAATACATTGAAGAGCTATCACAGGCTCGCCTGCCCTTATTTTTTCACGAAACCACATGTCTTTATAAAAAATTCCCAAGAACCATAACATAATCGTATCACACAAAACTTGCTTAAAGGAAAAATAAAATTTCCACATTTCAATCACAAGATATCAATACAACACATTGATATAATAAAAACATTATCAAAACCATTTTCAATACCAAAATAAAATAAAAGTAACATATGGTATTTATTTTTCATTTAAAAAAAGTTATGCCTTGAAGAGGAAGCTGAAACTCAAATAATGGTCACGACGGCGTAGAATTCGTTGTCACAGCATACGTAAGACAAAAACACTCCCTTTTGTCGTTTATTAAAACTCTTCATATAAAAATATTACTTTTGAATAAAAGTAAAAGTCAAAGGGGTTTATACACCATATAAATGAAGGTTGTGTAAATAAAATATGCCTCAATTAAAGGAGATTGAGACGAAGTCCCATAGCTCGTGTCCGACTTGACTCGATCGTTCTTTAATATTGAGAATAATAAAATAGAGTTAATTTATACATACTTAAGAACCTTTATCAAGTTCATTATTCCATTTATATAACTTATTAACATATTATGAACATTATGTAATTATTTATGTTAATAACGACCGTTTTGTCGATCTTTGGTACCCGAGTCAAAAATAAACATCTTATAATTACATGTTTTTCATGTAGTAAAATATACATTTTATACATAATTATATTAATTATTTAGATATCATATCTATCATATATATCCAGTATATACATGCATTTATAATATTACATAACATTTAGAGGTAAGAAATGAAATGCACCGTTCATGGAGACGGTAAGCCATACATACGCATAAACGTTACTTTCATTTCTATTTAATATTTAATGGAATGAAATAATAATTATATAAGGGTATGTTATAATTACAGTATATTATTATATATAATATCATTAACTCCATCCTTTAGACATCCCACATATAGCATTAATGAATCAAATCACTTTGAGGGGGCGGTAGTCCGCACTTCCAAAAATGAAGATATCGCGTTTACCCATAATGGAAACCATAAAGGTAAACCATTAATGAAATATATAGAAGCATAAGAAAAACATAAACATAATATATAGCATATATAAATAGAGTTAAATCTTAGTGGACACCATGAAAGTTGTTAAAAAATGTTTGAACAATCATCATTTTGTGAGGCAGTAATTCACCGTCCACATAAACAGTATCTTCTTTAACCATTAGACGGAGGTGTTTGTAAGTGTAAATAAAATCCTACTCATAATAATATCATAGTATATTTAAGATAATGGTTTTGTTATAAAATAAAGGAATAAAAAGAGTTTAGGGGGTTGGAGAAGCAAAATAAATCAAAATAACACAAGTGAAGACATTACCTTAAAATCGGGTAACTCCTCTTGGTTGGAACCAAAAGGGTTATTTGAAGAGAATTATGCCTAAAGTAAGGTGGTAGATGTGGGGCCTTTTATAAGAGGGAGGAGGGGCACTCTTGGAAATTCAAGAAATGTTACTTTATAATATAATGAGTTTAGAATTTTAAAGGACCCAGAATGATATATTTTGAGGATAATTTTATAAGGGTTCGAAATCCACCCATCCAATAGGTCTTTGACAAATTTATGCCTTAGAGTTTACATTATCTTTTCATTTTATTTAAACCGTTCATTAATGAAGTAATCACTGCATCATCATGGTGTCATGAAAAATTTGAATTATTTAATGTCTAAAAATTATAAGAATAATTCTATGATGTAGGAAATATTTTTATCTTTCCGATGACTGTTTATAGTATAAGAGATCATTTACACAGACAAAAACAAAATTGTTTTACTTGGGTGATACATACTTTGGTTATACTTTCCCATTAAAAAATATAATAAAATGTCACCATCACACAAAATTGATACCATGGGGTCCCAATTTTTGGAACAAGGAATCCCATGGTTGACCATGACACAAACATTATCATTAGGATGCATTTTGGGGACATTTTATATTATTAAGATATTATTTTATTTCCCTTAACTACCTAATTACTAATTAATAACGATAATTAAAGATAATTATCGTCGTTACTATTCACAATGTCCAAAAACAAAAGTGTCTTAATTAAATAATTTGGACCTTATGATTCAAAATATGGAATCAATTTTACAAAATTCCAAACACAGAAAATGTAGTAATTAATTTAAAAATAAATCATGTTGTCAAAACAAATGGCGGGTTTTTTAGAAACAATATCTATCAAATGTTTTACAATTGTTTATGTCCACTTTCATAGTGATGTTAATCCCAATGGCCACAATTGGATTAAATGGTAAAAATATATTATATTTAGACTTTAAAACAAATTTAAAATATAATCTATCCATATAATTAAATTAGATGAAAAAGCAGTTGTGAAGTAAAATGCAGTAATTTTCACTATTCATTAAACCCATGAACATTGTCCGAAAAATACAAACAGTAAATCCTAAGTAAATTTTAATGTCCCAATCAAAAATAATACATTATGTTTGACAAATATAGATAATATAATTTTCAAAATATTTATTTAAAAAGTATTTCCATCAAAAGGCGGTAAAACAATCCTTTAAAAAATATTAGAGTATTCTATGCTTATGACTGGATTTATTCTCATTTTAATCCTCTAAAACACTATCTAATTCATTAATAGACATAGATATGAAAATCCATAATTATTTACTTACTTGGGATGTTACAACATTAATGGGTTCTTACCAACAAACAATATATTCTACCTTTTATGGGTCCAATGCTACACCATGTTGAGACATTACATCCCCAATGAAGGCTACATTTATTGTCCATAAGATTCACTTAGAAAACATCCCATGGTGCTATTATCATCGAAGAACATCCAAGATAGTGATGATATGCTAGTTATGAACCTCCACTAACATTTATTATATTAACATGTCATCGATGAACACGACTACTAACCGGTCCATGAAATCATGAAAGGAAGAGTTCATAAGCCCCATGAAGATGGAAGGTGCATTCATAAAACGTGTTGGAATAACAATGAACTCAATGTCCCCAAACCTACAACTGATAGCAGTCTTTGGGATGTCACCATCTCTTTCCCTAAAATGGTTATATCCATACCGTAGATTGATCTTGTACATCCATATTTCTCCACTCAGCTGGTCAAAAAGATTATATATCCTCATGAGAGGGTAACAGTTCTTGACCGTAACCCGATTCAACCTAAAGTAGTTTATGAACAACATCATACTAACATAATCCTTATTCGTTGATAAAATGATATAACCCCATGTTGAAAATTGGGATGGATAAATCCCTTCATACTCATATAATCTATTTGAATCCTCAACTCATACAGCTCTAAAGGATCCTTATGAGAAGGATCCATCAAAATCAGATAAGCACCGGGCTGTAATTCTATTCTGAAATGGACATCATGTCACAGGGGTATAGTTACAACCTCCTCGGTAAATACACCCAATAATTACCCGAACATGATAGGAACTTCAGACATTATATAATTCACTAGTTCCATATATTTTTCAAGCAACAATGATGGAAGGGGCTTTATATGGTGGCTTCCCATAAAAAATTAGCTCACCAAAAAAATGACACGTTGGACATCGACATCTGAAAACAGGACCCTCCTCAGGAAGTACGTGATAAAATAATGTGAAATGTGTAAAATAAAAAAATGACATAGATTACATCATACAATTTCATCTATAAAAGTAAACAATCCCCATGGAACTAAACAAATTGATTGTACCTCAAACAATATCTGACCATGTGTGAATTGTTGCCTCTGTGGGATGTAACTAACCATTCCCAACACATATTTCCCTTTACTGATGATCTCCTCCTCAAACAATCCCATGTTGATTTAACTAAGTAATTCCTTAAGGTTGGAATCCACCTACCATGTCTCTCCAATGTGGAGTAGGATCCTGTTATCCCTAATAATGAATCAGTCTAGAAGGAAACTGCAACTCAGGCGGGCATTGGACCAACACACCCCCATCATGTTGAGATCAAACGGATAATGGGAATGTACTTTGTAGATTCCCATGGACTCAAAAAATAAATCATGTTATCCATGACTAAATAGATAGGAATGAGGACGAGAAGGTTGGAATGAAAACTGTTGGGGTCACCTCCCCACTGGTCGGAACCACGAAGGCCCTAGTACATGATTCCTCCATCATGTAATCTTTCCCTTAAAATATCTAGGATTAATCCACTCTCACGGAAGAACTCCAATCGATGGAATCCTTTAAACTACCTCATCCTACATCTAGACCTCCATGTATGTTTCCATGGTAATGGGAATACTATTTAATGGAGATAAGTATGAAGTGTCTCCCCTCGGCATCTCGCATGAGACTCCACATCCGAAGATACATTCTTAAAATTTGTAGGAGATATTTGAAATTGATCCACAAATCCCATATCAACAAAATCCCCATATAAAGGGATATTAGCTACTTCCTCTTCCTGGACATCATGGTGGATGAAAGGAATTTTTCCTGGAAATTCTTCTCAAAGTCATCCCACAAAACACCATCCATTTTCATATCTTTTATGTACATCATCCACCGATGAAACGTAGCTCACCAAATATATCTCAACATCAATGGAACCCAACACTTCATCGGAGACCATATCAATCTGAAGGTGATCATAGGCTCCCAAATACAACTCCTTGTCTCCATGTACAAACTGATTCCTTTGTACATAAAATGATTTTCTCACAAGTAATCACCTTATGTTTTCAACCTCCGGACATCATCTTCCACTGGGTCAACCCTCTATCAATCAACTGGGTTGGCCTGCTTAGACAACTCTACATGCACTACACATAGATGATAACTGAGTTCCTAACATGAAATAGTTAACTAGAAACTCCAAAGTATGAGTGGTATTGAGTTCTATTTACAATTTTTTTAACATTTTTTTTAAATTCTCAAAAAATCCTATTTTCAAACAACATAACAAGTCATTATAATTAATGTACCTTCCCTAGGGTCTCAACCCTGCAAATAATTTATCTTATTTTGATTGTTCGATAGACTCATAGCCTTTGCATTAAATCAAAGGCGACCCTAAAATATTATGACCTAACCGATCTTCCCTGATCCATTTCCTGTATCGTGATCATATAACATTGTTTCCCTAAAATACCATGAAAATAACATTGTGCCTAACTCAAATCTCCATCATGTCTCTCAACCATCCCCTTTGATACCATTTTTTCATGACACCATCCCTCTAAAGATGTCACTACTAATCTATTAATTGAGAAAGAGAGATAATGACCCCTCGAGTAGCACCTATAGAGGGCCCAAGGGTGGAGACAATCCCCAAGGGTATACAAATATAAAAAAATGGGATGTATCACGCTGTTCATAGTTACCAAGAATATGAGATAATATGTATCACCCTAAAAAAAATCCAAGATATATATATATATATATATATATATATATAAATGAATTAAAACCAAACAATCTGACATGCATGTTTCAAAAAGTATCTCATACAGAACAAACTATCTTCAAACTAAATACAAAAAGGAAAGAGAATTAGTGACAAAAAAAACAATCCCAACCGTCTGAGCTAATACTTACCAGCATGGTCAGCCTAGTCCCCTTGGATACATGAATCCATTATAATATACATAGGTTGAGAATACATGTATATTCAGTAGGAATAATATGAATTCTCCAATGTAGAGGGGGAGAAGCATACTAATTCCCCCATGAGAAAACAGTAGGAACCAAAACCACCTAACAATGTATACTGACCACCCCAACATCACAAAAAGAACACTCATCAAATAATGAAAGTAATGTGCGGTAATATAGATCACACAAATGATAGGGTAGCCACACCACATTCCCATTGATTAGATACTCTCAGACCCTAATTAATAATTTCATGGAAATCCTACCTCTTCCAAATGAACCACATAAAAAACCTCCCACAATCATCTGGGCTCCACAACAATATCTCACTCAAAGTCACCAAGGCCACATACCACATCTTATCCCAAAGACACCTTGAAAAAAAACTCACCTGTAAACACCTATGCTTCACAAAACAATGTCTACCTAAAGAATCATGGGCTATCAGCACCTAGAAGAGGGAGCAAGTAGAGCGGGTGGCCATCCATCTATCCAACCACCTAGATGATTGGGAAAGAAAAAATCCCAACTGAAAATTGGGCTTTTCAGAACAAAATGATCAATGGTGGTGGGGTTTGTATAGAAATTACAATAATTTACACACAGAAATAGACACACACACAGATATATATATATATATAAGTACCAATAAAATACACCCAACCTATGGGTTCAAAAGACAAAAATCACCCCAAAAAACTACCAACATTGCTGTTTCCACTAAATACATTATTTAATACAAGAAACAGTCAACTTAGAAGTTGATAAATGATAGACATCCCCAACAATCCACAAAAAAACATAAACCCAACAAAAATGTTTAAACAATTATCTTTCTTTATTAACGAAACCATCTATTAATTTCATACCTACAAGGTAAACGTCCAATCCCAACATGAAATATGATTCACTACATAAACCATGATTTGGAAATCGAACCACAATATAGAAACCCACTTCATATTTCCACTCTATTCAACATCCATACTAGGAACTACAATCATCAATTATGAATGTAATTATTCCATGTCATTCCTCTCAATAAGAAGACCTCGACGTACATTAATACAACACATCAAACTACATAGAAACCAACCTTATAGACCCAATATATAACAACACCACACCCATCACAACCAATATCATAACACAAAACAACAAAATCGTATAGCCCCGCTTCTCAAATTCATCCCATCCATTTAACAATCAGTCAATATCTCAACCAGATATTATATTACATCACTTGCATAACCTGTGAGAAATATGTTATATCAACCCCAAGACAAAACAACATCTCAAAGAAAAATACAGAGAAAAGAAACACACAACACACATCCACACCAATAAAGAAAGGAGTAATTATATTTAGAAAAAAATTATCATTTAATTCAACTGGTTTAAATCAAGGGTTATCACGAATAATGTTCGGTCCTAAGGAATCCATTTATTTAATAGAATATACATATTTAACAAATTTCATATTTACATTTTCTCAACATATGATCACTAAAAGGCCATTACAAATAATCCTTATTGATAAAACAAGGACCTCCATTGTCAATGATTTTTAGTGGTTATATATCCCAAAGATCACAAAGTATCAATAAGAATAAAAGAAAAGAATCAATCAATTTTTCCTAGACCCCATATATTGGTCTATAATAGATTAAGTTATATTTGTTAATTTTGGATTCTTTAATATTCACAAGGAAAGATTAATATGCCCACCCCTCATTATACACAGTTAATATAGATGATGGAAATCCCAACTTGGAAGAACAGACAATCCTCAACACCTACATGCACTAAAATGTAGCAAACCATGAGCAGTATGATAGACTCCAAGGGAAAGCTGAATTAGAATCCCAAAACACCACACATGACTCCACAAAAAAGAAAGTATTTTGCTACACCAATAGAAATGTAAGGGTTCAAGGATGATAAAATCTCATATTTTTAAAAAGGACAGATCCTTTATCAATGGAAGGCTGACATTCTCAATGTACATAAAATTCAAGACATGGAAAAGACCACATGCCTTGGCCATTTCAAAGTCCTATGGGAGTTAAGATAATAATGATATAATTAATATCATTTTCAACTAACTAATAAATGGTGAAACAATGATTTAAACTTGATTTATTTCAAATAAAATTTAAGAGGTGAGAAACTAGGAAAAATTGGAATAGCTACAAATGACTCACTATTGAGTGAGTCAAAGACGTGAGTCACTGATCTGATGAATCAATCTCAATCACTCACAAAACTCACCTATTCTTCATACCTATTCCAATAACTGATTCAACCCTCTAACTCCACTCACCTATTCCACTCAATGACTTTGAGCCATCGGCGTGACCCACCGACATGACCTATCGACAATGATTCGCCGATGAACCCTATCGATGGGACCTACCAACAATAAGTCATTGACATGAGCTGCCTATGTAGCGTACAGATGTGGCCTACCGAAAGCGAGTCACTGACATTACCTACCGACGTGGCCCACCGGTCGGACATACAAACATTGAGTCATCGACATGACCTACCAACGTGTCATACCAAGGTGAGTTACTGACATGACATATCGTCTCCACCTAATATTGGAAAACTTGGTTGTTGGAAAACTCATAAAATGAGCGATCGTTTCCTCATAAAACACCCCAAACATTGAAGTTTTTCAAATTAATGAACCATTTAGGGTCAAGAAAATACATTTCTCAACATATTATAAAATAAAAATTTCTCAAATAATAATTTCACCAAAACACATACTATGTGAAATGGTTATATTATATTGAATTTCTCCCAAAAATACATCAATAATCAATTAATTCAACATCTTAAATCATCAAAGGGTATATATATTATATTTATTATATAAAAAACATAAAAATATAGTCCAATATTGGAATCAATATATAATAAGTTCATATAAAATAAAAATGTGGGATTAGTAAAAACAATAACAATACATAATATGTATAAATAATAAGTGACAGAAAATATTATTCATTTGAAAATGATGAGAACCTATAATAGATTATTCATATAAACTAATAAAAATAGAGGGAAAATAAATATTTACATACAAATGAAATCACTATTTAGAAATAATGATTTTCATGAAACACATTATAAAAATATAATGGAATTTTCAAAATTGTGAGGATATCTTTAGAAAATGAGATCCCTATGAAAACATTTTAATTAAAATGTTCCTTTTTACATTAAAGTAAATAAAAATTAAATAAAAATATTTATAGATTAATTTAAAAAATTTCATTATTTAAATGACAAATCAATACCATAATGGGAAGAATTATGGGTTTCTTGGGACTTAATCTTAATATTACCATTATAAAAACTCTTATAAGTGATATAAACTATGTAGTGAGTTTGTACATAATTCTTCTAACAAAATATTAATTTCCAAATGAATTAGTCAAATATATCAGGATCACAAATCATCGAAAAAAATTAAAAACAAAATTAACATAAGGGGGATGCATAAAATAAAAAATTTAAATCTTTAAACTCCAAAAAATATACTTTGTATTCCTTAAGAAATACATTATCATATATTGATATATACAATTCTATTAAAATAAATTTTTATAACTAAGATAAAAATAAAAGGTATACAGGTTTTTTATTTTAGAAAATCATAATATAATATTATGAATTAAAAAAAATCAATTTATGATTGTGGTAGGGAGAAATTTCTATGATATTGTTTACGATAAAATGAAACAATCACTGTTCATTTTGTAAATAATATTAATACGTAAATGTATTCCTTTTAATGAACTCTGAAAGAACAAAATATGAATTAAAATTTAATTTATATTTATATTTAAATTAATCTAAATATATCCATAATTTTTTTTTATTAATATAGATATAAAGGAAAGAAATATAAAAATTAAACCATGAAAATATTTATAATGATGTGTTATGGTAACATGTCCATTACCTCATGTTTGACATGTCGTAGACAATCATTATCTTCCGAAAAAATTATAATTTTATATATATTAAATATTTTAAAATAAAAAATCTTGTTTATTGTTCATTTTATTTGACATATATTCCCATCATACATAATAAAATAGTAGATTCAGTAATTATCAAGAATTTGGAGATTGTTTGGCTCCTGATTTTAAAATTAAAATTTAAATGTTAACTATAGAAATTGTTTTAATTATACTACAATTAATAAAAAAATAGAATATACATACATATATATATATATATAATTGATTCAGTCATAACAAGTTGTTATTGAGAAAAAAATACATTATTTTGTGAGTCATTAGTCTAAACATACACCGAAGCGATGTTTACTATTTTATATTGAAGGAAAATAAATAAAAAATGATATGTAATTATAAAATATCTATGATGATATAATCAAAAAATACGGTTACATAATCCCTCCCCATGACCATCCATGAGAGGGTTGTTTTGGAAAATTATGTACATTACAATGGTAAAATGGTAATCAATAAAAAAAACATGTGATGATTCTATTTTTAGTGATTGTAATGGTATAATGATAGATGAAAAATTATGTTTTGTAAATCATTATTATTTCATGAATTTAAAAAATATGCATTAAATCAATCAGAGTAAGTACACATCATAGTCGATGATTCGAAAAGAATTTCATCATTTTTAGAAGACCATAATCCATAACTATACATGATTGATGGTTTCATTTCCCATTTGATGGATAATAAACTGAATAATTTTATATTCATATAATAACATCCCATTTCATATTAGAAATTATTATTATTATATTGGAATTTGTATTATAAATTTTGAGTACGATGAGATATTTGAAAATAAAGATTTGTGGCTGAGATGGTTACCCCCTCTTTAAAGAGAATTATATAGATATATCATTCACATACCTATTAGTGTAATTTTAATATCGCAAAACTATCTTTAATTCTTCTAAAGATGTTAATAATAAGTTACATAATATCTTTTATATCCTACATGGCTCAATAAATGTGATGGGTAGAGGATGGTTTTATTTTTATATAAGAGAGTATTGGGTGAACAATGTAAGAACATACATTATTAAAATGGTATAAATTAATTTTACTTTTCAATTGAAATTAAAATGATATCATTAGAATATATAATGAATTTATGACGAAATAATCATATCCAATAAAATATAAAACTGTTTAGGTGATGTATTTACCCATTTCTCCTTGTTTTGACCTCAAGTTAACACTTTCATAGAAAACTATGAAAACATTGTGTTTTACTATTTTGTAGTTTTGAATGTGAATATAGAAGGTAATGTGATAGAGAAGTGTAAAATTAATTATATTTTATCCCATATAAATTTAAATTAGAAATATTAATTATTTATTTGAATTTAAAATCACTCACTGAAATATTATTTAAAATAAGATGCTAGTAATGAAAATTTCTAGATTAATCACGTACTTTTATATTCATGAAAAACAAATAGTAAAAAAGTTTTATCCGAAAAATTGTAAAAATGATTTGTTCTTTATATTTTTGGGAAATATTTGTGGGTCACAATAATTAATCCATCTTTTTTTACTTTTAATTTTTTTAAACTGTATACATGTTTCTTATATAGTATTCCAAAACAATATTCTAGAAAAACATAATATTTTTTTGGATAAAATGTACTATATTTATAAAAAGTAAATAAAATAATCATATAAGAGTAATTTATTTTACATAAATATGTTATTTTATATTCATTCAACATATATATTTACACACATCTACAACATGGAAACTTATTTATTAAAAAAATGGAGTTTTCCAACATTTTGGATGCACTGTATAAGATTTTAAAAAATATTATTTTATATTTTTTCAAAATTCTAGGTTCACATTATAATGTACACATTATATTAATTAATAGTAAAAAAAATTCAGATCCATTCTAAAATACTATATTTCCGGTACACATTTTTACTTATTCTATGTTGTGGAAACACTCCATCCGCACTGAAAATGAATTTTATAGTCAACATTAATTAAATAAAATCATATGTTTTTGGAAATATATTTTGAATTATAATTTAATTATAAATTAAAACATTTTTACTTAATTAAAAATAATGATATAATATATCATATGGATTTAATTATGATATCTTAAATATATTTTATTTTATACTAATTGTATTATTTAATGGATACAATATTTATCTTCATCAAAATCAACTAAAAATATATATATACGCATAAATATAAGTTATGTGTGAAATATAAATTTTATTTCTTAAAATTAAATTATAATATATGGAGGAGATTTACTCACAAAATAATATATTTATATTCCAAATGAAACTACACATGATGATATGAGAAACAATAGACCAAGGAAATTAATAACAATCAGATATGTAATTTACTAGAATCTTTGAGTTAGACTCGATGGTGAAAATAAGAATATTTTACAATATGCAAAGAGTGATACCACTGAGCATGTCTCTAAATTCTTCCTCCATGGGGATTCCCAAGACATATCATGCATTAAAATAGAACACCATAGACCCCCTAACACCTCACACAATACCATATCCACTTATAGAGCCATGAGAAAGGAGACATCAACATTATAAATAAGTCTAGTTGATAGAGGACACCATTCATCCCAATATCCTACAAAACACGACCCCTACCTATATGATAATATTCATCCATAGAGAAAATACCCTTTTGATAACAATATCTATACCTCTATGGATAAGGACTCCAATATCCTAAAAAAACAAAATATAAACATTGAATTAGATATGCGAGAAACAAATGCCTTCATGATTGTTGACGCTCCTTTGGTCACAGAGTCTAAATATTTGAAAAGGTAAATGAATTAACCAAAGTGATTCATCCTTTGAAAAAATATCTAAAACTCATTAAGGAAGAAGGAGAACATTGCATAGTGGTCGCGTAAGTTCTACCATGGTCGCACACGTACACCTGCACGCCGCATTTTGGTCGCGCATGTGAATTGTGCGCCCTATGTGATTGTCACCCAGGGTCATCATCAGCCTATAAATAGATCTGGTGGGCCCCCCATTTCGAGATGAATTTTTCCAAAATTCAGATACAGAGCTCTAAATGCCCAAGTCTCTTCTTCAGGTCTTCCGAACACTTCTAAGGTAATTCTTTACCTAGAATGGAAGGTCTAGACAAGGGGAGTAAGGTATAAGTGTTAGAATTTACTAACACTTGCACGCCTAAGGTGTTTTACCCTTAAGGTAAATGAACATACTTGCGTGCCTCCTTACCTACTCATTAAAACTTGTGCGCCCCTCTTATGGAATTACCTCAGGATATTTCTAAAGGCTTTGGTCAAGGATTTCCCATGTATTACCCTACTGGTTAACAATCGCACAAGTACCCATGTGACGCGCAGGTATACCTACGTGCCCAGGGACTTGTGCTCCTACACAGTACTTGAGCTACTCCCCAGGAATTGCGCGCCCTTATATTTTTGGGTGCCCTTCCTGCCCATTTAACCCCTCTTATTCCATTCCACCTCTCCTATTCAAGATTCAGTCTTCAAGACACTCTTCAAAACCATTTTTTGGCATGTTTTCTTGATTGACTTCTTTATTTGAAAGTAATCCTGTGGAACATCTCTTAAAAATATAGTGATTCACATATCATTATGTCACTAAAGTTAGAGAGTTCATTCATTCAACCTCATCCTTTAAGATGAGAGAATCCTTAAACAATGGGCCTCCTATTCAGGAGTAAGCCCCAGTCATAATTCCCCTAACCCTGGGCCTCCTTTTCAAGAGTAAGCCCCAATTAAACTTCTCTTAATTGGTCTCTTTTATAGGAGTAAGCCCCAGTTCGTGTTCTCTTAATTGGGCCTACTTTTCAAGAGTAAGCCGCAGTTCAAGTTCTCTTAATTGGGCCTCCTTTTCAGGAGTAAGCCCCAGTTCATGTTCTCATTAATATGGGAATCCTCCTCAGGAGTAATCCCCATCCATAATTTCTCTTAACCTGGGCTTCCTTTTCAGGAGTAAGCCCTAGTCTCAAATATGTGCATCCTCCTTAGGAATAAGCCCCAAGTCCCTTAATTTGTTAAAGACCCTTAACAAGGGCCTCCTTTTTAAGAGTAAGCCCCAGTATTAATTTCTCTTAACCAGTCCTAATTTACTTTTGATCTGGATCTCCTTCTCTGGAGTAAAACCCAGTCGTAATTCCCCTTAACCTAGGCCTCCTTTTTAGGAGTAAGCCCCAGTTCATGTTCTCTTAATTGGGCCTCCATTTCAGGTGTAAGCCCCAGTTCAAGTTCTCTTAATTGGGCCTCCTTTTCAGGAGTAAGCCCCAGTTCGATGTCCCCATTAATTTGGGCATCCTCCTTAGGAGTAAGCCCCAACCATAATTCTCTTAACCTGGGCTTCCTTTTCATTGGACCTCATTTTCAGAAGTAAGCCCCAAATTAGAGTATCCAAATCTCCATAAAGTACATATACCTTTATGGACCCTATTCCTGGATTTCTTGCCTATAGTAAATCCTAATCTTCATTTATTTGGGCATTCATACATAAATAAGCCCCACATCATTTCTTATGATTGAATCATTCATGGAACAACTGTCTGGTTTTACCAATAACTCTTGTTTCTCACACCGAGCATGACTCATGTGATCTTAGAGTGTAAAAGTAATTATGAAATGTTTCTTTGAGCCATCAATCATAAACATAATATTCCCTTACTTTAAATACATGGGTTCTAATTCCTTTTCCTAAACAAAGGATACGTAGGTAGCCCATCTGCGTGTATGATCCCAAATCTGAAATAATGCATGTCATTCCGAAGGACAATAAACATCAAGTGCCCCAATGGGTGACTTTAAAAACAATATGGTGATCATAATTACCAAGTGAATTTTATGTTTTAAAGGATACCATTGACTAAGAATCTATAAAATAATACATATGAATCTCAATCGATGAAGAACCTCGAATACATATAAAGGATTCTATAAATTTCCTACATATCAATCATTGATTAAAAGATCTAAAAGAAATCTCATTTCATACTGGGCAATGTAATAAGGATTCACGAACATAACTTAAATCTATACAGAGAGTCCCGGAGTAGACAATAATTCCCCTCAAAAAGGTGTGATGAGTCCGACCTCCCATCCTCTCGACCAATGAAAATTCCTAAGCATCATCAGTCCACAACTAATGAGCACCTACCTTTGGAAAGTACATTCAAATAGATTTGGAATCATTGGATGTTTACGATTATACGAACAAACCCGTTAGAAATCATTTGTAATGTTTGAATCTTAAATCAATGAGGTCATCCCCAATTCCAGAGGAAACAAAAAATGGTGAACCCGACGTTAATCCTTAACCAAGTTAAAATGATGTTTTACTTATTTGTTAGGACCCAATTTAAAACCCAATGAGAGGGCCGAAAAAAACAATCATTGACATATGTGCTCATCCAAAAGATGCAGTGGATGAAATTATCTTGATTACATCTATTATATCAAAAAAGCAACTTTTTCCATGATTTTCTACATTCTATGAAATGGCTTCTCTCAAGTTCACATCTGTGAATACCGCTGCTGCAAATTCCACTGCTTCTCTTCTTGCTGGATCGTCGTCTACTATGAGGATGACATCACCTACTCACAATCTTCAACTCTGGGTATCAAACGCGCTGGTTAAGGAGTACCATCTATACATTACCATTCCCACTCTGGAGGCTGCCCAGCAAGCCCTCCAAGTGAACCATTCACCCTGGTCGTCCAGACAGCGACGACCAGTGATCAAGTTGCAGGCGCTTCTAACAATCGTCCCCAACCATTTGGGGTCATTATCCCTAGAATGCAATCACCATTAACTACCATATTCTGAGGAGGTGAATGAGAAGGTCCCTCAGGGCCTTAATTCAAGGAGACTGGAGTCCTTCCCAAGGGATCCCATTAACAATCGCTGCCAGACTCGTGTGGCAGTGCGCCCTCAACATGATGAGGGTACCGACTCCAGGCGTTCGGCTCAGGTTCCTCGATCCCGAGAAGGAAAGATGAATCTCCAGAGGCGAAATATGATTAAAAGTGAACAGGTTCTCATCTCTCCCATCTCTGGAAAAGTCCAACAACATAACATGGTGGCAAGCATCAAGAGGACACATACACCAGTCCATTTTAATTCTACTGTCCAGAAGACTCGTCTGGCAGCATCACACTAATCCCGCCAAGAAATTCCAGTGGCGTACTATAGGCAGGAACATATACCTATTTATACATCATCAACAAGTCAGAAGGCTCATCTGGCTACATATGATGGAGCTCTTCAACCACATTTTGCGAAGTGAAATCAACAGGCAGATACACTTTCTAGTATTGATCAATCCTACCAACAGACTCGCTTGGTATCACATGCAGAAGTTAGTCGGAAAGCTCCGGAGACAAACAAGAGGCAGACTCAACATTCTGCCCCACACTAGAGTACTGTCAGGATTCACTTACAGGAATATGAGGACAGGAGCGGGCACATACACCTACTCCAAGTATCAAATTGACGTATATCCCCATTTCGGAAACTGAAGTCACCAAGCATATTCTATCAATGGTGAAAGAGAAGAAGCAAATACCTGCTCATATTCTGGATTCTTGCCAGGATATTATAACAGCTTCAGTAACATATCAGGCAAAGACAAAAAAATCTATCCCTACCAGTGGAGTCACACATCAACAGTTCACTCCGGAACAGACACACACATCTGTTTTATTCCAAGAGGGTTGTGGGGGCATACTCCCCCATATCATACGGACAACCAAGTCAGGAACATACACCTGATTTGAGTAGATATCGTCAGCCAAACCTGGCCCTCTCTCCTTATCAGGCACATACACCTGCTTAGAGTATCCACTTTCATCAACAAGTGTTTTCCAAGGCGAGTAAGAAGGCGTCTAAAAAGAAGACCTACCCAGCCCATTCAAGAAATTAAGAGCCAATCTGTAACAAGGCCTTACTCGAAGCTGGAGTTCTTGATGCACTCAAAAAATTATCTGTTGCAACACAAGATTATTCTCTTTCAGTTCCCAATAGTGGGAACATTAATTCCGAGGGTCTGCATCAGATACTTTCTCATGAAGGCTTACGTCATGGAAATTCGGTCGATCTCAATGTTTCATCTTCAGATGAGAGCCACAGGAACCCTCTATGTGGTCAGAAGACCAAGGAGAAAAAGATCTCATCTTTTTCTGTAACCCACCACGGTGGTCCTCCCCATGATGATGAATTTCTCTGCGAAAGTCCTCTCCGTAGAAGTGATGCACATTTCCCGAGAAATTCTCTAGTGGAAAATGTAGTGCTGAGAAAGCCCTCTTATCTTGAGGAACTTTGAAATTCTAAACTAGTCATGTCTGATGATACATCGCTAGCTGGTGAAATACATTCTCAATCTGAAGATAGCCCAGGGTGTAGGTCATTCTCCGAACCACCCCTAAGTCATGCATCTTCTAGTTTGATCAGTGATTTCTCTACCAATATTGTTGAATCCGATGAAGCAACAAAGAAGCACCAGCTCTGGTCAAATCAGGTAGAAGAATCTTCATTGAATGATAAAGAGGAATTGTGGAACATTAGAAAACAACTAGTGAAAAGTGAAGTGACCGTCATGTTTTGGCCTCTGGATGACTCTCAGTATGTCATTCCAGAGATTTTGACGGAAGATTGAATTCATGATATTCGTCTCAATATATGGAAAACTCTTTGTCAGTTGAAAAAGATAGAATTATCTTATGATGAATATGAAAATCATGTTAAGATAATAGAAGGGTTATAACGTCATATTGATTTGGCATCTCTATCAGTCTCTCGATATCCGAAGGCTGAAAAGAAGTAGAGATCCCTTCTGTGTTCATACCTTGGTGCACTAAGAAGATTGCGACAGTTAAATGCCAATGCCCCTTCCGGTATTCATATCAGAGGATGGGGTGTTCATGGAGCACTACATTTCACTGTACTCTGTAGTCATCAAAGCCCGACGAAAATGGTCTCATGCAATGTTATTTCCCATGGCCAGCCAAAGTCAATGGGCTTTGTTTGTAATCAAAATCTTGCCCAAGAACAAGCTTCAACGAGTTCCCCTCAAAATCAAGCATATAGAGAACAATTTGTTGAATTACACATCCATCAAGTGAACAAGAATATTGAACAAGCATCTTGTTTGGAGAAAGCACATCACCAAGTGATAGAAGTGTCATAAATCATCTAACGGTCTTTTGAACCGGGTGATAAAAGTGGATGTAGGTTGATGCATCGAGCTAATTTCTGGACTATGGTCTGCAAGATCAGAAGAGCGTTTAAGAAAGTCTCAGACATAGCATGTCAAGAGCCACCCCAGTTTGCCAGACTGGGGACTCTTTTAAACCAACCCTCAGAATCAACAAATAGTATTCGAGGAGTTGAGCAAAGGCAGTAGGAATAGCCCCAGTCCCCAAGACTGGGGACTTTTTCAAATCATCAATCCCCTCCTCAGTGAAAGTCGGTCTTCTCTCAATTTGGGAAGAAGCCACAGGAGGAATGAAGAGACAAATTGTCAAGAGATTCCATACAAATTATAGTTTATCAAGAAGTTCATGAGGGATCGAATCAACAAAATGAAATGTCTCATCAAAGACGTGGAAGAAGACAATATCAAAGAAATGCTGATAGAAGGGATGTGATGAGTTATGCATCAATCAATGTCATTAATGCCATTGTTGGTAATCCACCAAATGCGTCTCACTCAGGGGATTCAGATGAAGAGGTTCCTACTCAAGAAGATTTACGCACAGACACAAATGAAGAAGGTGTGCGTATACAAAATCAAAGGATTACTCAAATCCTAGGTAATCCTTCAAGTAACCCACTTCCCCATCTCCGAAAAGGATACAACAAGGGGAGGGGAAAGAATCAGGTTACATATCCTTCCTCTGGAGAAGGCCGATGGCTCTGACTAGAGCAATGGGTTGCACAATAGGAGGAAGAAATGAAGGAATTGAGGAGGTTGATTGCAGAACTACTTTAGGGTAGTCTTATTTTTAAGCGTGCTAGAGTCATTCAGCCAAGAAAATTTCTTGCAGCTACTGAGATGGATCAAGAATATCCTCCTCTATCATTACACCCTCATAGGTCTAATCCTACGGTTCAAGTGCAACAATAGTTTGCAGTGCTACCATCCATTTTAGCACCAGCCACCACATTTTTTCAAGCTACAGTCATTGCACCTGCCCAATTCCATGTTCAACCGGATGTTTCTCAAAATTTTATAACTACCATTGAGTCATTAACAGATCGGTTAGAGACTATGGAAGGGAAGCGTGCACAGTTTTAACCAGAAACAGAGCGTACCCTGAATGGGTAGATTCAATCTCTACCCTATCAAGTTATGGAAACCCTATATTCCCTATTTTCAATTGATCTGGAGATCTTGAGTAGCATTTTATGAATTAAGTGTCTTCTTGCGATCCAATTTTGGGAACTCCGGAGTAGCAAGAAGTAGTGAATCTCAGATACTTTGTGTGAACTTTTCAAGGACCAGCCTTTTCTGGTACACAAGCTTGCAATCCCGGTCAATTACCGGATGGGAAGATCTCCGTTAACGATTTCTTCTTCAATTCAGCTCAACTTTTCCAAGGAAAACAGTTTTCGATCCTATAAACTGTAAGAAAAGGGATAATGAAAGAGTCTCTGATTTCATTAATCGCTGCAAGGGATTAACATATTCCCTGAGCTTACCACTTCCTCAAGAGGAACTATTGCCAATCTATGTGGAAAATCTGCGTGACGAATTATGCATGTCGTTGATCCCTGTGAAATACGCAGGAGGGTTTCGAGACCTTACTTCAATCGCTCAATAGATTTAACATTCTCTTATACAGACTAAGGCTAAATCTCGTGTAATTCCATCACCTCCAAGAAGGAGAATGGGTAAAGTAGATACTGCTACAGTTATGATTAAACAAGCACCTGTACCTGCTTCTACTTCAAAAACTTCATCTTCTCAAAGGGCTCCACCTTCTGAATCCCAACAACAGAGACCGTTTCATCATGATGATCAATGATATCAAAGAAGAAAACAATTTGAGGATCTGAAGAGCAACGTCTACACCTTCCGAAATGAACAAGTTCCTGGTTACTTAATTTCGGCTCTGGAAAATAATCTGGTTCAATTTCCAAGGCCAAAGAGGCCAAACAAGGAAGGAGATGAATACCATCCCAATTATTTACCATTTCATTAGATGTTGGGGCATCCCATCTAGGAGTGTTTTGTCTTCAAAGACCTCCTGCAAAAGATGGTTGGCTCGGGACAAGTCAAACTGAAAGTTTCTTCAGCTCAGGTAGCATGTGTTAATGCTATAGTTCCAGAGGAGGAAGGCGAATGGAAAAAGTCAAAAGCCAAAATACACAAAAATATGATTATTAGATGGTCAGAAATATGATTAACCGAACTCATGATATTTTGCGAACACAATTGAAGAAACCAATTGTGCCTTCTTCCATAAATGATGTAGCAAAACCCTCTTCATCAGAGGGAAAATCCTCAATGAAATGGCACAATTCCAAGAAAGTGGAACAATCATAAAAAGATGAGTATGTATAAAAGCCTAAGCTTTCTTAGACTCTGGCATATTTCATTCCATATACTTCGAAGCCACGGGCACCGCCCCACCAAATGGCATAGCCTAAACAGGTTAATCAGGAAGAGTCTTCATCGGATGAAGAGTTGATCTTCAGTTCTGTTAATTTGATTCAATTAACAGATCAATATGCCAGTCACAATTTCGATTTTGATGAGCCTTAATTCCCTATATCAAATAGAGTAATCAGAGGAAGTTCCAGAGGCTCAGGATACAGGGGAAGACGTGGATCTTTCAGAGGCCACTATTCCAATTCTACTCCTGCTAGAACTGTGTATGCGGCAGAAGCTCATGGCAGAGCCCTTCAACGAGCTCAACAAGAATAAGAAAGTTCTTCCACCAATATTAAATTCAGTCCTGGAACAATTATACTGGAAGATCAGTTGAAGGTTCCACTTTCTTCTTCTCTACAAGTAAATAGACCTAATCGGTCTAATCTTCCAAATCCAAGAGTATCACCAACTCCTACCCCAATATAAGATGTATCAACTTCCAAAACATCAACTTCCAAGGAAACTGTTAAACCACATGTTCCTGTTTGGAAACACAGACCTTTGGATAAAAAGTACGATATATTGAAACACCTGGCCCATGTACCGGCCACGTTATCAATTTTGGATGCTTTGAATCTGTCAAGGGATCTTTGGGAGGCACTCATTGAGGCTTTGTCTAGTCCTTAGGAGTTTCAAACTGAAATTGCTGCATTTGAAGTATACCATGTAGAGAATAATCCTAAAGAATGCCATGCAGTGATATCTTTCATAGATGAAGATGAAGATGATTTCATGCATGGACACATTAGACCTTTGTATTTATCGGGAAAGTTCAATGGTGTAGACATCCAAAGGGCATTCATTGATAAAAGTTCAGGAGTCAACCTCATACCCATTTGTACACTTCTTCGATTTTGCCTCAAGGAATCTAATTTATCTCCTTATACTATGACGTTACAAGGGTATGATAAAAATTAACAAGAAACAATGGGAAAGATTACACTCAGAACTCAGTTTGGAGATCTTCTATCTAATTCAAATTTCATGGTTGTTGATCAAGATTCAGCCTTTAACATCTTGCTTGGAAGACCCTGGCTACATCAACATGCGTCTATCCCTTCATCATACCATCAATGTCTCAAATATTGTTTTGATGGTAAAGTTGGTACATTGTATGGTGATAAGGCCACGTTCAAGACATGTGAATCTCAATACATTGAGGCATAATTCTATCACAAGAAAGGAAAGGAGAAATCCACAGAAAGGGAGCTTACCAAAGTTAATGCTCCATATGGTTTGGAGAAGATTCTGGTAAATCCATCTACACATGTGAGTACAGATTATGTGTTCCCTATCAGTCAAATTGACAAGATAGACCCAAATCAAAATACTCTTATGGAAAGATCCATAATTTCAATTACAGAAATCGAGCCAGACAACATGGGCAAAATTTGTGAGCCACCAAGAAGTGATTAAATCCTAAATGGAGATGTCTTCATTTCATCCACTGAAATCCAGAGAGTCTATACTTCGCCAATTAGTCCAGAAGAAGTTATAGCATTGTCATAGGTGAATCATGTTGTCGATTATCAATCCATCATCTCATCTTTATTTCCCATGGAAGACCCTTCATCATCAATTGGGTCAGAAATGGATGCTTCTTCTTCAAGATGTTCAAATTTTAACATTTCTTATGATCATGGAAATTATGCTTCATCATGCACTATGCAAGTAGAAATAGAAGAAATAACACATGTTGAAGAAGAAGAGGAAGATCTAAGAGAAGCCCCTTCGGTATTTGAAGAGGGTATCTCTACCACTGTGGATGAACTCAGAGAAATAAATTTGGGAACAAAAGAAGATCCACGCCCCACATTAGTAAGTGTGACCATGTCTCTTGAAGAGCAAGAGATGTATATTTCCTTTAACAAGAAAAATCGAGATATATTTTCTTGGAACTATACAGAGATTCTAGGGCTTGATCCAGATGTTTCCACTCATTATTTGGGTTTACCGGAAGATCATCGAGGTTTCAAACAATCTGCTAGAAGAACCCACCCAACCTATGCTTACAAAATTGAAGCCGAAGTGGATAAGCTCATCAAAGCTAACTTCGTCAGAGAACTTCAATATCCAAAATGGTTGGCTAATATTGTCCCAGTGAAAAAGAAGAATGGGCAAATTAAAATTTGCATTGATTTCAAAGATCTTAATCGGAATTGTCCTAAGGATGATTTCCCAGTTCCGATTCCATAACTTTTGATTAATGGAACCACTGGCTATGAAGCACTTTCCTTCATGGATGGATATTCCGGATATAATCAAATCTGAATGGCCCCATAAGATGAGGAATCCACAGCCATTGGAGCCCCTCAGGGTGTGTTTTACTACCGAGTAATTCTCTTAGACTTAAAGAATGCAGGCGCAACATATCAGCGTGCCATGCATCGTATCTTCAAACCCTTTTTAGGGAAGTTTGATGAATTCTATGTGGATGATTTGGTGGTCAAATACAAACAACATTCTAATAACTTCAATGATTTGTAAGTCATATTCCGCAAACTTCAGCAACATACTTTGAAGACGATCCCCTTAAAATGTGCTTTTGGGGTAACTTCAAGAAAATATCCTGTCTTCGTCATACGCCATTGGGGTATTGAAGTCGATCCTGAGAAGACAAAGTCAATCCTTGGTTTGTCACCTCCTCGAAATTTGAATGAATTGAGAGGAAATAAAGGAATCTTAGCCTATATTCGGCGTTTTATCGCCAATTTGCCAGGAAAAAGTTTACCCTTCGCCAAATTTATGAAGAAGGGAGTCACTTACCAGTGGATTGAAGAATGTCAAGAAGCATTCGATATTCTCATGAATTATCTCTTGAGTCCACCAGTACTTATGCCACCTATTGAAGGAATACCACTTATCCTCTATGTGATAGCCTTAGAGTGATCATTGGGTGGCTTTCTTGCTTATAAGAATGATGCTGGGAATGAAAACAACCTATACTATCTCAGTCGGACTATGCTTGAAGAAGAAACCCGGTATTCAAATATTGAGAAGTGCTGCCTGGAATTAATCTTTGCAGTTCAGAAGTTGAGACACTACCTGCAACATCACGAGGTCCAATTGGTATCTCGCAATAACCCGATCAAATTCATCCTTAGTCATCCAATGCTTACAGGACGTCTGGCAAGGTGGGCAGTTATTTTGCACCCATTTGACATGTAGTATGTGTCTCAAAAGGAAATAAAGGGCCAAGATCTGGCTGATTTTCTTACTGAAAATCCATCAGTAGAAGATACATCTTCAGATATTGAACTCCCTAATGAGGAATTCTTCTCTATTCAGGATAGTCCTCAAGTATTGGAAATGTATTTTGATGGTGCTTCTAGAAGTCCAACAGGGAAGAACATGGAAAATCCTAAATTCAACAAAGTTGGCTTAGGAATTGTGCTCATTTATAAAGAAAAGGCAGTGTTACCTTATGCCTTCTTATTATGGGAAGGTGGTACCAATAATGAAGCAGAATACCAAGCTCTCATCGCAGGCTTGGAGTTGGCGCTTCAAGCACAAGTGAGTCACTTAAAGGTGAAAGATGATTCAGACCTAGTAATCAAACACGTCAATGGGGATTATGTAATTATAAAATAAGAATTGATCCCTTTGTATGATTACGTTAGAGTGTTAATGGAAAAATTTCCTATGGAACCGACATTTTCTTATATCCCGAGATCACAAAATACCCAAGATGATTCATTGGCTAATATAGCCACAGCTCTGGGAGACCCAAATCGGGACGAGACAACCTTATGTATTGCCCACCGTCGTACAATTTCACCTTATGTTCAATCCAGAATAGAGGAGATCACTGAAATAAGTCCTATTCCTGAACCATAAGGTCATACTACAGGATGGATGACACCTATCAGGGAATACCTTCAAAATAGAACACTTCCACTGAATAGAGCCAGTAAAGAACATGTCCAGAGACATGTGGTCAATTTCACTCTTTATGATATCCCAGATCACTTAGAGAAAGTTCTCTAAAAAAGGGATTTTGATGGAGTTCTCTTCAGATTCATTGATGGTGAAGAGACAATGGCTGTTATGAAAGAAGTGCATGCAGGAGTCTGTGGTGCCCACCAGTCTCGACATAGACTGTCTGATCAGATTCAAAGGCATGGATACTTTTGTACTTCAATGATACAAGATTATGTTGATTTCACAAAGAAGTGTCATTCATTCCAAGTACATTCCAACTTCATTCATCAACCTCCAAAGTTGGTTCATACAACAAAATACTCATGGCCATTTTCCACATGGGGAATGGATGTGGTGGGACCTTACCCTTCAGCTAGGGCTAAGCAGTTTATGTATATTCTTACTGCTACTGATTTCTTTTCCAAATGGGAAGAGGCAATACCTCTTAAGGAAGTCAGATCTAAATTCATTGTTAGATTCATCAATTATAGCATCATTACCAGATTTGGTGTCCCTCATACCATATTGACGGACAATGGCACCAACTTCTGGTCATGTGGAGATGAAGAAGTCGTATCAAGAATACAACATCAAATCTAACCATTCATCTCAGTATCATGTAGTGGACAATGGCCAGATAGAAGCCTTCAACAAGACACTTTCAAATATACTAAAAAAATGGTGGATACAGATAAGAAGTCATGTCCTGAGAAACTCTTTCATGCTTTATGGGCATATCGGACCACCACCCGCACTGCAACGCGGTCAATTCCATACTCATTGGTATATGGACCAGAAGCAATCTTGCCAATTAAGGATGAATTACCCTCACTCAAAGTAGCCATTTGTGATCAGTCATCTATAGATGAGCAATCTCAAAAGTGATTGAATGAATTGGAACAGTTAGATAAAAAAATATTGTGCACCATGCACCACTCGGATGTCTATCAAAATCGAATAGCACGGGCTTTCGAAAAAAAAGTTCGTCTTCGTTCATTCGTTTAGGGAGAATTGGAATTAGTTCTCAGAACTCCAATGATACTAGGAAAGAAACCTCCCAAGCATGATCCTAAATGGGAAGGACATTACTCAATACATAAGGTCTAATCCAATGGAGCTTATTCTTTAATCTCTATGGATAGAGAACTCATCACTACTTAAACCAATGCTAGATTTCTGAAGAAATATTTTGTAAGAACACAAAATACATCCACGGTCCATGCATATGACCTTAAACTATTTTCACATCCCTCACATCCAGCAAGACATTAAACTACACCATCCACGGTCCATACATATGACCTTGAACTATTTGTATTACTTTCCTCCAACATGACTTTAAACTATGACGTCCTAGCTACATGATGTTAAACTATACAGAAGTCCCTTACGTCCCATAAGATGATAAGACTTCATAACCAACGGTCCATGCATATGACCTTAAACTATTCGCACTTTCGTCCAACATGACACTAAACTGTATCATCCCTTTTTCGTCCAACATGACGTTAAACTGTGGAAAATTCCTAATACATCAAACATAACGTTAAAATATGTTCTCTTTTGTCCTTATAGTATGACATTAAACTGCACAGTCCCCCTTTCATCCAACATGATGTTAAACTATATTGTCCCTATCGTCCTAGATACATGACGCTAAACTGTACATAAGTCCTTTAATATGTCCTAAATGACATTAAACTGTTCATCGTTAAGGTAGTTGTTACCTCTTGTTTCTCACACCGAGTATGACTCATGTGAGCTTAGAGAAAACATCAACCATAACACTCTCTCTAGGCTACTAACCTTGTGTATGTCCCAACACTATGTTTTAGGTCTTTGTCCCCAAATACAACTTGATCACTAATTCATTCTTTAATTGAACTACACGGACTTTGATCCTTGACTTCCGGGCTGGGAATGTAGGCAACCTCCCATGGTTCAAGCACAAAATGAATCTCTTCATATCGGATCACCTCCATCTCATACGATGTTGATTCGTGAAACCACCCCTAGAATAAATATCTTTACATTGGTTCACTTTCATCCTTTTCATATGATGTTATACTATACAACACTTTTTTTCAGTATGACAATAAACTACAATAATCTTTGATACTATCACCTGAGATGGAATCATTATTTACATTGATTTTCAATCATGTTTCATTTCAAAGACTACGTTAATACATGGGAATTCCTGAACCTTTTATCTTGGGTCAACCATCATTTCACTAAAGTCTCCTTTCACCCTTCACTTGTACGAACCATATTTGTACAGAGGGTATTTCTAGAACTATGTGGGATTGATTCCCATCCTTATGGGATACATAGGAACATTCGAGTGTCCCTCAAACCCATCCCCAAGTCTTTTGGGCCTAACCCCAAATTCCTCATTCCGTCCCCTAGCTGAAAAGTCCCCATGAAAACACAAACTGTGTATTTCTTATAATTGTCCAAGCTCTATGACCCTAAACTAAGATCTCCAATCCTTATGTCCCACATGACGTTAAACTGTAGTTCAAGAACTAATTATTTCTTGATTCCCATTCTTATGGGATACATAGTGAAGTAAAACATTTCAATTTAGGACCCATCCACAACATGATTATGGTTAGCATCGATCTGTGTATCTCTGCATACATTGGAAAATACCCATATTTATGTGTCATAATCCTAACCTTAAATATATTCAGATCATCATAATCCTTTTCTTGACTTCTAGTCACAAAAATGTCAAATTTCTGAGAGTTCTTTTGCCTGACCATGCAGCACGTGCCTTTAGCCGGCCCTGCATAAACAGTCTCAATAACAGACCTGTCAGCCAAAAGATACTATTCTTTGACTATGCTGTCAATTCCCTTAGGTGGAATTACATAATTCAACCCCTTAATGGGTTTGTTAAATAGTGGTAACTTCATTCTTGGGAGAAAAACCACTTTTGTATTTATTTGTCTTGATAATATGTAGGGATCCGAAAAAATAGTGATCCTTAACATATTTATCCCATATCCTTTTTCATGATCTGAATGTATTCAAGTCTATGGTTTATATTCTCTTTCCCTACGTTTGGGTCAGACCTTCGTTGGAGTGATATCCATCCAGTTCTTCGATAATCTTGTTTGGAAATATCTTCTCCATATTCAAGTACCTCTTTCCATACATCAAACTCTATACTTTGGAAAATTTGAATCTCCATAAACATTCACTGGCTTTTTAGCACTAGGAAGGTAATTTTCTGAGACTTCTTTTGCCTGACTATGCAGCACGTGCCCTTAAGTGGCCTTACATAAGTAGTCTACATAATGGACATGTCACCCAAAAGATGTTATTTATTTGACTATGCAGCTAATGCCCTTAGGTGGCCCTGTATAATTCAACCCCCTAACGGGTTTGTTAAATAATGGTAACTTCATTCTTGGGAACTACTTCTTCTAATTCCTTTTAGCTCTTTTTCATATCATTTCTCAGATTCGAATATTCTAAAGTCATAGTTTACATATTTTCTCTCGTACTTGAGGATAGTAATATGTTTTCAGATAAATTGTCAAGGAATTGAGTCAATTTTAATCCATTTCGGTCAAAGCTATTTCGACCGTAAACATTAGCCTATTTATGTATGACGTGTATGTCTTTAAACTGCCCACAAAAGACAATAGAACTCTGAATAAAAGTCAATTTCTAGCTCACTAAACATACATTTTGTATGATTTAGGTAATATTGAGAAATTAAAAGATTCATAGTTTTTAGGGTTAATTGCATTAATCCCAGTAAGAAAATCCAACTATGCTCACTAGGCCCATTGGATTAGGTAAAATTTAAAGTAGATTGAAAAAGATAATGCAGGTACAAATGATTGAAGGTGAAAGTGTTTTTCATTCATGCACAAGTGTTAGAAAGAAATCCACAGACTAGAGTCTCTTCTCTTTTTTAGTAATTACACAAGACTTTCAACATAACTCTTCATTTGATTTTCGGCATCCTGAGCATCATCAGTAGCCACCTGGAATTCATTCATTCAACTGGATACCATAAGAGATATATTGACACCATCTCTTCTTGGAACAATTGTAAAATAGTGTTCTTGAGTGCGGTTTGAGAAAATTTTCTACTAATCAAATAGTGACTCTGTTTCTATCCAAGAGACTTGGAAGATGGATACATGGATTTGAGAATGAACCATTGGAAGTAAAGAGCCATTTGGAGAGAGTACTCTTTTCAGATATTGTTCTATTACCATATTTGTCTTCTCTACACCAACTAGCAATGGAAAGCATTTCAGCCCATGGTTTTTCCATTTTCTTATCTGCAAGGAAATGGCATGCAGGAAAATTTTGGAAGTTCATGCCAATGTTGTTTCTCTTAATGCACAGCATAACCGAAATAGATGAGCAACAGTGCAGATGCATATCAGGCATATAGTTCTTTGCATCTAGAACATTGACTCCATGCAGATGACCATGACCATACAGAGGTAGATAGATTCTCTATGGGAAGTTAAGATGATATTTCTTCATATACATAGCTAATTCTGGGAGAGTACTATCGCAGATAGTATAGTAATCATGGCCAACGTTCTCCATCATCTCATCAATTCTTTTTCTCACCAGTTCATCAGTTGTTCTGATTTTCTTTGAAGCCATTTGATCTGCACAAAAGTTTAGTAATTGCCTCTTAATTTATGTTAATTTTTCATAAAATATGTGAAGGATTTGAAGAAATTTGCTAAGTCATTAAGGCATGCAAGTCCCATAGTTGGCGCGCAAGTATCCTTTGGTCGTGCAAGTATTGGTCATGCATGTATCATCGCAAAAGTCCAAATACCTTAACAGAAGCGCGACGAAAGAAACAAGAAGCACGAAACACCAGAATCACTTGCGCGAACGAGCGATGGAGGAGAGCCAAGCTGCACACCGAGAGCAAGAAATCTGCGAGAGCCGAGTGCTTTGCACGGAATGGAGCCCCCTATTTATAGACGCGGCCATAACCCTGCGCGTCGTACCATGCGCAACAAAAGCCCACCTGTGCGCCCCAATTTTCCTTTTGTTTCTCGATTTCCATATAGTCAACTCCTCATTTATTTTGGATCCATATCTCAGGGGGGACTGTTGTTGAAGCTCCATTCGTCAAAGCGTCTAAATATTAGAAAAGGGAAATGACTTAACCAAAGTGATTCATCCTTTAAACAAGTATCAAAAATTGACAAAGGAAGGAAGAAGGAGAACATTTAACAAGGGTTGCGCAGGTTCTACCATGGTCGCGCACGTACACCTGGGCACCGCATTTTGGTCGCGCAAGTGAATTGGGCTCCCTATGTGATTGTCACCCAGGGTCTTCAACAGCCTATAAATAGACCCGGTGGGCCCCCCATTTCGAGAGTAATTTTTCCAGAATTCAGATACAGAGCTATGAACACCCAAGTCTCTTCTTCAGGTCTTCCAAACACTTATAAGGTAATTATTTAACTAGAATGGATGGTTTATACAAGAGGAGTAAGGTATAAGTGTTAGAATTCACTAACACTTGCGCACCTAAGGTGTTTTACCCTTAAGGGAAATGAACATACTTGTGTGCCTCCTTACCTACTCATTAAAACATTTACGCCCCTCTTATGGAAGTACTTCAGGATAATTCTAAAGGCTTTGGTCAAGGATCTCCCAAGTATTACCCTAATGGTTAACTATCGCGCAAGTACCCATGTGCCACGTAGGTAAACCTGCGCGCCAAGGGACTTGCGCTCCTACACAGTACTTGTGCGACTCCCCATGACTTGCGTTCCCTTATATTTTGGGTGCCCTTCCTTCCCATTTAATCCCTCTTATGCCATTCAACTTCTCCTATTCGAGAATCAGTCTTCAAGACACTCTTAAAATCCATTTTTGGCATGTTTTCTTGATTGACTACCTTATCTAAAATGAATCATGTGGAACATATCTTAAAAACATAGTGATTCACTTATCTTTATGTCACTAATGTTATAGAGTTCATTCATTCAACCTCATCCCTTAAGATGAGAGAATCCTTAAACAATGGGCCTCCTTTTCAGGAGTATACCCCGGTCATAATTCCCCTTAACCTGGGCCTCCTTTTCAAGAGTAAGCCCCAGTTCAAGTTCTCTTAATTGGGCCTCCTTTTCAGGAGTAATCCGCAGTTCATGTTCTCTTAATTTAGACTCCTTTTTAGGAGTAAGCCCCAATCATAATTACCCTAAACCTGGGCCTCCTTTTCAGGAGTAATCCCCAGTTCATGTTCTCTTAATTGGGCCTCCTTTTCAGGAGAAATCCCCAGTTCAAGTTATCTTAATTGGGCCTCCTTTTCTGTAGTAATCTCTAGTTAATGTTCTCATTAATTTGGGCATCCTCCTCAGGAGTAAGACCCAACCATAAGTTCTCTTAACCTAGGTTTCCTTTTCAGGAGTAAGACCTAGTCTAAAATATGGGCATCCTCCTTAGGAATAAGCCCCAAGTCCCTTAATTTCTCAAAGTCCCTTAACCTGGGCCTCCTTTTCAAGAGTAAGCCCCAGTCTTAATTTCTCTTAACCAGTCCCAATTTACTTTTGATCTGGATCTCCTTCTCAGGAGTAAAACCCAGTCATAATTCCCCTTAACCTAGGCCTCCTTTTCCATAGTATGCCCCTGTTCAAGTTCTCTTAATTGGGACACCTTTTCAAGAGTAATCCCCAGTTCCAATTCCTCATTAATTTGGGCTTCCTCCTTAGGAGTAATCCCCAACCATAATTCTCTTAACCTGGGATTCCTTTTCATTGGGCTTCCTTTTCAGGAGTAATCCCTAAATTAGAGGATCCAAATATCCATAAAATACATATACCTTTATAGATCATGTTCCTCAATTTCTTCCCTGAAGTAAATCCTAATCTTCATTTATTTAGGCAGTCATACATACATAAGCCCCACATCATTTCTTATGATTGAATCTTTCATGGCACAATTGTCTGGTTTTACCAATACCTCTTGTTTCTCACACCATGCATGACTCATGTGAGCTTAGAGTGTAAAAGTAATAATGACATCTTTCTTTGAGCCATCAATCATAAAAATCATATTCCCTTACTCGAACTACAAGGGTTTCGATTCCTTTTCCTAAACAATGGATATGTAGGTATCCCATCTGTGGGTACGATCCCAACTATGAAATAATCCATGTCCTTTTGAATGACAATAAACTTCAAGTGCCCCACTGAATGACTATAACACAAGTATGGTCATCATAATGACCAAGATACTTTTATGTATTAAAGGATACCATCGACTAAGAATATATAAACAAATACAGAAAATTCTCTATCGATGAATAACCTTGATTACATATAAAAGATTCTATAAATTTCCTACATATCAATCATTGATTGTCATATCTAAAGGAAAGCTCATTTTATAATGGGTAATGTAATAAGGATTCACGAACATAACATAAATCTATAAAGAGAGTCCCATAGTAGACAATAATTCCCCTTAAAAAGGTGTGATGAGTCCGAACTCCCATCCTCTCGACCAATGCAAATTCCTAAGCCTCATTAGTCCACAACTAATGAGCAGCTGCCTTCTGAAAGTATGTTCAATTTTATATGGAATCATTGGATATTTTCGGTTCTACGAACAAACCCATTAGAAACCTCTTTGAATGTTTGAATCTTAAATCAATGAGGTCATCCCCAATTCCAGAGGAAACAATGATATATGTTCTGATCCTCCCATATCACCAAATAGACATTGGTAAACACAATGCCACAATGTTGAACCTCAAGGGAACATTTTTCATCCCCTAAAAACCAGTAATATATATTAACTTTTATAGGCTCATTTCCAGAAGTAAAATACCTAAACTCTTCCTGATGATCTCCCATTAAAATATATCCAATTAAATTATAGAAAATAAGTTCCACACTATCTCAATATTGTGACTCTCTCAACGTATGTAGTCTGATATAAGTTGTATTCCATTCTTCTAAATATTATCTTAAATTTATAGTTTTAGGTAAATATAATTCATGAAATGATTGTTTCATTTTCATGGAATATTCTTCTAATATAGTTTGGTATCGAAATCATTTATCTCCCTCTATCCATGAATCAGAAAATATTCTTACAAAGAGAAAAAATTAAAAAAATTAAATTCTGAAATCACACAACTATTGGATTCATATAGAACAATTATCCTATAATCTAGATACATTTTATCCTCATAGTGAATGATTGAAATAAATATTATAACAACCCAAATATTTCAATGAAATTCTCCCTTCTTATAAATATGTCATAAAATAACATGAAATCACAAATTAATGAACTACTAAGTGCTAAGTGGCCTTTAAACTTATGTCTGTGAATTCTTGGCTTGGAATTTTGAAAATCTGATATACATGGTTGGAATCAGTGGGTTATTTCGAGTTTGATAAGAAAAACATAATTTTTTGTGAATAGTAACCCAACCTTATGAATAGTAACATACCCATATAAATAGTGAAATATCATAATGAATAGTAACCTTATCTATGATAGTCATAAAATAATATTCAATTGAAATTATGATGTACCTATATTTTCGAATAAGTAAATGAATGTTTTGAAACTGGTTTTTAATAATTAATTATGATTTTAATTAAATTTAAATTAATCATATTTAGAAAATTAATTTTTAAAATTTTACTTCATTTTTGGATTCTACACGTCAAAAAATGGTTAGGGTGAATTTTTGGGATTTTTCTGAATTATAGGAATTTGTGATGATTAATAGAATCTAATAATTCACAATAAATGCTAAATAATGGACTAATTGAGTCATTGATGATGATCTGCTGATGTAAGCACATTTGGTTCGAATCCACATGCATTTATTACTATTATTGTCCATGGAATACTTACTGTTCCTTTTCTTGTGAGGAAATAATAAGACAATGATTAAAAAATTATGAAAACCCTCCTCTCCTCCACTATAACCCCCCTCCCCCCCCCCCCCCCCGCTCCCTCTTATCTTCACTCTTCTCAAGACGTGTTTCTCTCCTATATTCTGACCAAATATCTCCCCAAGATTCTCCCCAATGTCCAAATGCACCTAGAATCTTCATAATACAAAAACTTCTCCCCTTAAGAGGTTCCCAAAGGAGGATGTCGTAAGAGATAAATTCCTCTTTCCAATTCCGTTTTTTCTTTTAAGTTATTTTTGTTTCTTTCCTCCCATCCCTTCACACAAATGGTATGAAAACTCCATTAACAAACAAGTACATGAATTTTTGTATGATAATGGGTTATTTCATTATCTCATCCCCTTTCTCTGCCTTTATTTGTAATAAATGAAAGCACCATTTGAGATGTCCTAATTTAGCACATTCATGGACAATAGTTTATCAATTTCAATTATAATCATAAAATCTAGTAATGAAACCATTTTTGTTATAGTTGAACCTGAATATATATATTTAATATATCCTATTTGGATTCTATAATAATTTTTTACGAGTGGTATTAATTTATAAAGTGAAATATGTTCTTTGTAAACAAACCCACCAATTAACAAAAATTGTTGTCACTGTGGTTTAATATAATTATTCGACTTTAATCTAAGTAACCAATCAAATTTTAAAACCATTTAATATCCTATATTTTCACTAATACCATATTACTTTATTTACAAACAACCACTTCCATCTTTCATGTTTATCTGAACTTGAATATAAGTGAATCGATCTTTTAAAACCAAGTAAACAAACGAGCCCGAACAATGAAATTGAACCTCATAACCAATCAAAATGATTATAAATGAACATAAAATTACTATAGTAAACCAATTAAATATATAATAGGTTATTTAATTATTAATTAATATACCTAATTTATTATTCAAGTCATTAATAAAAAGTGGAGGACACCACCAGAATTAAGGTAAGGGATCCTCTCCTTTTCACTCTCAATCAATATTGTTCTCTATGTTATGCCTCATTGTGTAATCCCAAGTGATGGTGGAAATTTTCTCACCTCCCCAATACTTTCATAATGTTATATAATTGATGATAAACCACTTATCACTCTCATCAATCCCACTTAGTTACACCTGATACCATGATGATAAACCGTAATGAATTCTACCCGAACATTCTTTGTTCCATCAGGTTGCTATATCTTTATTTTCACCAAAATGTAGTTGTCTTTTACTTTTATGTAAAAAATCCAAATTCTTTTTATAGTCTCCAAAATAATGTTCCATGAACCATCTCTCATTATCTTTTGGGGTTATAAATTATTTTAAGTGAATCCGTCTTTCATACTTCCAAATAAGCACCCTCGTTTTAAAGGAACTACCTAAATTTATAACCAATTTCATGTAAACTCTATCCTATGTTTTAAGACACCATTGTCTTTATAAAATCATTATTTTTATTATTAAAACCATCTTGGGTCAATACTGTTTTCTATAAAAGAATTTCCTCTTTACTATTTTAAAATATCTATAGTATTTTCCATAAAACCGCACAAAAATTTATCAATGCTAATGTTTTTCAAATAAATTTCTTATATGTTGTCACTTCTATTTGTTACAAAATACCATTTTATATGACTATATTACATTATGAACTTTCATTTATGTTCAAATCCCTTTCTTTCATGGATACTTTCATAACACACTCATTTGTTATGCATTATGTCATGACTGTGGTACCCAATTCATTTTATGGGTATCCTTATGTTTATGAATGATTGATTATGAATGGTTATTTTTGTTGAAAGAATATATATATGTGGCAAGAATATTCATCGAAATGTTGATATGTGAGTGCCCAGATAGCGATCTAAGGCATTGGGTAAAGTTAAGTCTCATGGGATGTGATGTGAAATAGGATTGGCAATTAGCCTTGACCCGAACTAAAATGGGAAATGGGATTGGTGGTTAGCCTTGAACCATACTAAATAAATGTTTTATGATTATTTCCCATTTATATGAATCCACATTTATATTATCCCATGCTTATATGATATTATTTCTTATATTCCTTGTTTTTTTTCATTACGTCATGACTCCTAACTCATGTGCTTAAGATGTATCCTTATGTTCATTCCTTTACTGGGATTTTTATCTCATCCCTTTGTTCATGTGTTCCTCAGGGTACCATATGATGATATAAGGGATCAAAGGAAGTTCAGACCTCTTTATGGAGATTAAATAAAGAAATGGTTTTTAGCCCCATGTTTTATGTTTTATATACCTAGTCTTCCAGGACACTGGACTTAACGATCCTTGGTTTGCACTATAATGATTAAATATGCCTAAAATCTTGGAATGTTTTATATATAAAAGGCTTGGGTTGATATAGTTGAAATCAAAAAATGGTCTAGTTATTTTTGGAGAATAAGAATAGATCAACTTATTGATAACCTTAAGGATGAGACAAAGTATAATAAAATGTCCCTAAATTTTGTTAAGTATAGAATATGTTGTTTATCAAGTAAATGCATCCCTTCCTGGATACGAGTAGGTTGAGGCGGCTCTAGCACAGATGTACCTCTGAGTGAAAACTTTGACAAGGAGTTTCTGGCTTGACCTAGGGTATCCCGGTACATGACAACAGGCCTTCCTTCACTCTTTTTTATGACACTCTCAGGGGATATGCTTTAGTAGATTCATGATCTTAGCACAAACCATTGTTATGGGACAAAAAATAATCACATAAGAATATAAGTTAAGAAATATATTGAGGATAACCTAGATTTAATCCTAATGAATCAAAAGTTATGATATAATTATTCTTTATAAGTTTATCCTTTTTTGTTGAAATTTTCCTTTTTTATGCTCAATAAATGAGTACTCAAGACTTCTAATTATATTTTATTTTTCTTATTTAATGGAGGGAAATACAAGAACAAGTCCAAACAACCAATGTGATAGGCAATGTGACAAATTATCTAACGATATATCTGATATGATAGGTGTGGGTGATCAAAACTTCATGACAGTACTTGCTCAGGTGGATCAAGCTATGAATAATAAATTGAATCATGCGGAATTCCATCCTCGTCCAAGGAAAGAGAAATTTGTCGTAGAATCATTCATGTGGAAAAGACCACCCATGTTTAGCAGATCTTCTGATCCCCTCCACACGGAATAATGGTTTAACTCCAATGAAAAGATATTCTCTGTTCTCCAGTGCTCGGAAGTAGAGAAGGGTGTATTGGCAGTCTATTTTTTTGACGGTGATGCTGATCAGTGACGGACACAGATCAAGAATTCAAATTCCCTAGAGGAAATTGATTCCATGGATCGGAAAAAACGTAAGAGGATGTTTTCTATAAATATTTTCCTCAAACCCTCTATCTCAGGGTAGAAATAGAGTTCCTTGGACTCAAGCAGAAGGATGATGAGTCCATCGGGGCATATGAAGCAAACTTTACTAGAATTGCAAGGTACACTTATGGATTTTTCATGAACACCGAAATCAAGGTGAATCACTTCTTTGGTGGACTAAAGCCGAGTCTAAGAAATGTGTTGGTAATTCAAGACTCCAACAGTTATGATGATATTTTCCATTGTGCCCTCATGGTGGAAATGGAGATTGGAGACTCTCAGGGTTCTCAGGGGCCCAACGAAAATAAACAGAAAATAGAAAAACAACCTGGGTGGTTCATCAAACAAGCCCCATGATAGAAAGAAGCATGACTTTTCCCCTTGCAATAATTGTGGGAAAAATGATCCTAGTAACTCTCTGAATAGAACCAAGGATTACTTAAAATGTGGAACGTTTGGTCATTTTTCCAAGAACTGATGAAGGGATATGAAAAATGTCATTAATTATGAAGAAGAAAAGAAGGTCAAGATTAACACTCATCCTGCAATGTAGTGTTAAAACATCAAGGATCATGGGCATTATGTGATCAATTTCTCTAAGGTGAGGGTTGTCAGAGGCAATAGACAACAACATCCAAGGAAAAAAGAAAGGGCTTATTCTATCACTACTCCTAAGGTGGATCTGTACAATGACGTGGTGACATGTATGCTAGTTATTCATTCATGAATAGTAGATGTACAATTTGATTCTGGTTCTACACGTTCTTTCATATCTTTAATGTTTAGTAGAACTATTCAAACACCACATCAAAATATGGAGGAAAATTTATTTGTGAGAACAAAAAATGGGGAAATCATTGCACCATGGTTTATAACTGCTCCCCAGTTAATGATTGTGGATGGAACCTCCTAGAAATTTTTTCATACTTCCTTTAGTGGAGTTTGAGGAATTCTTGGGCATGGATTGGCTATCTTACTACAAATCCAACATCAACTGTTGGGAAAGGGAGATCTCTTTTCATATCCTGAAGAATCTTCCGATTCATTATAAGTGTAAGAAGGAACATGAGTCTGCTTTAGAATCTTCATCTAAAGGGTGGATAATTTTTCCTTATTATCAATCATATCTAGCTCAAATGATTGAGATAAATGAGAGAATAATGCTTGATGAGATTCAAATCGTGAGGTATTACACTAATGTATTCCTTGAATATTTTCCTGTTCTTCCTCCAGACCGAGAGGTTGAGTTCTCAATTGCACACAGCCTTGGATCATTGCCTATCTCAAAGACACCTTACAGAATGGCCACCATAGAGCTCCAAGAGATCAAGAAGCAATTATAGGAGAATATGGAGAAGGGTTTTATACGACCGAGTGCTTCACTATGGGGTGCACCAATCATCTTCTTCAATAAGAAGGATGTATCAATATGCCTCTGCATTGATTATCATGAACTCAATAAAATCATGATAAAGAACAAGTATCCCCTTCCATGGTAGATGACTTGTTCGATCAGCTTCGTAGGGCCAGTAATTTCTCTAAGGTGGTCCTTCGGTCAGGATATCACCAACGAAAGGCGAGGAAGGATGATATACCCAAGACTTCCTTTAGAAATAGGTATGGAGACTATAAGTTCATAGTGATGCCCTTCAAACTCACTAATGCTCCAACAATATTCATGGATTTAATAAATAGAGTCTTTAGATATTAACTTGAAAAATTTGTGCTAGTATTTATTGATGATATTATAATATACTCCTAGAGTAAGGAGGAATATGAAAATCATTTAAAAACTATATTAAATTCATTGTGATGAGAGAATTTGTATGAAATGTATATTAAATGTGAGTTCTGGATGGAGGAAGTATCATTCTTAGGGCATGTTATCACTATCAAAGGTATATCTATGGTCCCTTCCAAGACAAAGGCAATTGAAGAGTAACCCTTGGAATCATTTTTAATGGAGATCCGTAGATTTTTGGGTCTAGGTGGGTATTATCAATGATTCGTGAAGAACATTTCATGATTGTCAAACCCAATGACCAAGATGACACATAAGGGGGTAAAGTATGTGTGGATGGAAGAATGTGAGGTAATAATCAAGGAGCTAAAGAGATGGTTGATCACTACACCTATACACACATTACCAATATGCGGAGAAAGTGTTATGATATACAACGTTGCTTTAAATTACTGCTTGGGTTGTGTACTTATGAAAAATGATAATCTGATAGCTTATGCCTCACAACAGTTGAAGATCCATGACCAGAACTACCCATCACATAATCTGGAGCTGGCAGCCGCGATTGTTTCCTTGAAAATCTAGCACCACTACCTTTATGGTGAGAAGTGTGACATATACACCGACCATATGAGCCTAATGTTTATATTCACATAAAATGATATCATCATGCATCAAAGGTGATTGTTAGAGATAATCCATGATTATTATTTCTAGATTCACTATCATCCTGGAAAGGTGAACAAGGTAGCTGGTGCTCTAAATATAAAATAACCTACTACTCTATCCATGTTACGGATTGAGAAGGAACCTATCTTCTTTGATATGAAAAGGATGGATTTAGAAATCATGAGGGTATGGGATACATCCTACATTTCCCAAATTATTTCCCAACCATCCATTCAAGATAATATTTAGGAAGCACAAAGGGATGATGTGGAGTTACAAAAGCTGGTCAATGCAGTAAAGGAAGGGATGATGCAAGAGTTCCATATCAACGATGATGGTGTAATTTGGTTTGGAACGTGGCTTTATGTTCCTTAATCACCCGAGATAAAGAAAGAACTATTGGACAATTCACATATCTCATCCTTCTTTATCCATCCTGGGAGTACCACGATGTTTAGTGATATCTAAGAACACTTATGGTGGGATAACATGAAGAGGGAGATTGCAGAATACATATCAAGGTGCTTGGTATGTTACCAAGTTAAATTAGAGTGAAAAAACTCCAAATGGATGATGCAAACATTGATTATACACTAGTGGAAATGGGAGAATGTCACAATGGAATTTTTCTTGGGTCTCCCAAAGACGTCGAAGAGAAATAATGTGATATGGGTTTTGGTTGACCGATGCCCCAAGACTTCCCATTTTATCTCCATTCAGGAAGACCTCTCGCTTGAAAAACTTGAAAAAATATATGTGAAGGATGTGGTGATAATGCATGGTGTCCACTCTAGATTGTCTATGTTCATGATCCAAGGTTCACATCTAAATTCTGGAGGAGTCTTCAACATGCTTTGAGTACTGAATTGAATTTCAGCATGACCTATCTCCCCCAAACTGATGCCCTATATGACTGTACTATTTAGACACTGTTGACGTTCCTTTCGTCACAGAATCTAAAGATCGGAAAAGGGGAATATCTAAGCAAAAAGTGATTCATCCTTTGAAGAAAACATCAAAAATCGACAAAGGGATGGACAAGGAGAACATTTCCCATAGGTCGCGCAAGTTCCCTCATGGTCGCGCAAGTACACTTGCACGCCGCCTAGTGGTCGTGCAAGTACTTGCGCGACGCCTTATGGTCGTGAAAGTGACTTGCGCGAACTAAGTGGTAACCACCCGGTAACCGCCCAGGGCCTTCATTTGCCTATAAATATACCCTGTGGGCCCCCCATTCGGGAGGATCTTTTTCCAGAAACTCGGATTGAAGCTCCCGATGCCCAAGTCTCTTCTCAAAGCTTCCGGAACACTTCTAAGGTAATTTCTTACCTAGAACGGAAGATCTAAAGAGAAGAAGGAAGGCCAAAGTGTTGAAACTTATCAAACACTTGCGCGCCGACTTATTTCCTTCAATATAACTTGCGCGTCCCTTTTCTGGAAGAGCCTCAAGAGGATTCTAAAGGGATTTATAAAGAGTCGCTCAAATATTCTAATGATATTTGAGAATAGTGCAAGTACCCCTCATGTCGCGCAAGTATACTTGTGCGACCAATACTTGCGCGCCGCATCAATACTTGCGCGCCTTTCAAGAATTGCGCGCCCCTATCTTTTTGGGTGCCCATCTTGCCAATTTTACCCCTCTTAAGCCATTTCACCTTTCCTTTTCAAGATTCAGTCTTCAAGACACTCTTCAAAGCCATTTATGACATGATTTCTTGATTTGACTTCATTATCTAAAAGGAATTCTGTGGAATATCTCTCAAAGTCTAGTGATTTAAATATCCTTATGTCACTAAATATGGAGAGTTCATTCATTCAACCTCATCCTTTAAGCTGAGAGAATCCTAACCTGGGTCTCCTTTTCAGGAATAATCCCCAGTCATAACCTTGGGCATCCTTCTTAGGAGTAAGCCCCAACCTCAAATATGGGCATCCTCCTCAGGAGTAAGCCCCAAACCTTAATCCCTAATCCTAGGTATCCTTTTCAGGAATAAGACTCAGTCATAATCTTGGGCTTCCTTTCCAGGAGTAAGCCCCAAGTCCCCTAACCTGGGTCTCCTTTTTAAGAATAAGACTCAGTCATAACCTCATCTTGGGCCTCCATTTTTAGGAGTAAGTCCCAATCATAATCTTGGGTTTCCTTTTCAGGAGTAAACCCCAAGCCCCCTTAAATTTCTCTTAACCAGTCCTAATTTACCCTTGACTTGGGTTTCCTTTTCAGGAGTTAAACCCAATCATAAATCCCCTCCTAGCTTGGGAATCCTCCTTAGGAGTAAGCCCCAAGATTAGAGTATTCAAATCTCCATAAAGCACATATAACTTTATGGACCATGTTCATGGATTTTCTCCCTAAAAGTAAATCCTAAACCTTCATTTATCTGGGCAGTCATACATACATAAGCCCCAAACAATTTCTTATGATTGCATCTTTCATGGCACAATTGTCTAATTTTTACCAATACCTCTTGTTTCTCACACCGAGCATGACTCACGTGAGCTTAGAGTGTAAAAGTAATTATGACATTCTTCTTTGAGCCATCAATCATAAACATCATACTCCATTACTCGAACTACGTGGGTTCTGATTCCTTTTCCAAAACAAAGGATACGTAGGTAGCCCATTTATGGGTTCGATCCCAACTTTGAAATAATCCATGTCCTTCTGAATGACGATAAACTTCAAGTGCCTCACTGAGTGGATTTAAAACCAGCCCGATCATCATAATGACCAAGAGAATTTTATAAATGTTTTGAAGGATACCATTGACCAAGAATCTCTAAATAGATACAGATGATTCTCTATTGATGAAGAACCTCGAATACATATAAAAGATTCTCTAAATTTCTTTCATATTTAATCATTGATTGTAAAAACTTAAGGAAAGCTTATTTTATACTTGGTAATGTAATAAGGATTCACGAACATAACTTAAATCTATAAAGAGAGTCCCGGAGTAGACAATAATTCCCCTCAAAAAGGTGTGATGAGTCCGACCTCCCATCCTCTCGACCAATGCAAATTCCTAAGCCTCATTAGCCCACAAGCTAATGAGCGCCTACCTTTGGAAAGTAGGTCCAAACGGATGTTGAATCATTGCATGTTTCCTGTTCTACGAACAAACCCGTTAGAAACCGATCGGAATGTTTGAATCTCCCATCCATGAGGTCATCCCCGGATTCCGTGCGAAACAAAAATGGTGAACCCGACGTGAATCCTTAACCAAGTTAAAGTGATATTCTACTTATTTGTTAGGCCCCTTGGGCCAACAAAGCAATCATTGACATGTGATCATCCAAAAGATGCAGTGGCCGGATTCATCTTGATTATGTCTGTTATATGGAACAGGCACTCTTTTCTCAAGATCTTCTGCAAAATGGCTTTCCTTAAATTCACCCCTGTGAATACTGCTACTGTGAACACCTCTACTGTGAGGTCTGCTGCTGTGAAAACCAATGCAGCTACTCCTGCTGGAATGTCGTCCGCTCTAAGGATGACATCACCAACTCAGCGTCTTCAACGCTGGGTTTCTAATGCACTGGTTAAGGAGTACCGTCGCAACGGTACTATCCCAACTCTGGAGGCCGCTCTTCAAGCCCTCCAAGTTTACAACTCTACCTGGTCGTCCGGACAACGGCGGCCAGCAATCAAGAAGCAGGCGATGCTGACTACCGTCTCCAACCGTTTCGGGTCGTTATCCCCGGAACGCAATTTCCATTCACTCCCTTACTCTGAGGAAGTGAATGAGCAGGTCCCTCAGGGCCTTAGATCAAAAAGACAGGAGTCCTTCCCGAGGGCTCCCATCAACAATCGCCGCCAGACTCGTGCGGTAGTGCGCCCTCAACATGATGAGGGTACCGACTCCAGTCATTCAGCTCAGGTTCCTCGAACCCGAGCAGGAAAGATGAACCGCCAGAGACAGAATCTGGTTAACAATAGGCAGGTTTTCATCCCTTCCATCTCCGGAGAAGTCCACTAACCTAACTTGGTGGCAAATAATGAGCAGGCACAATCACCTGCCCGTTTTAATTCCGCTGTCCAGCAGACTCGTCTGGCAGCATCAAGCCGATCCCGCCAGGCAATTCCGGCGGAGTACTATAGGTAAGAACATACACCTGCTTATACATCACCAGGTAATCAGCAGGCTCGTCTGACTACATATGATGGATCTCGTCAACCGCGTTTGGCGAAGTGTAATCAGCAGGCACATACACCTGCTAATACTAATCAAGCCTACCAACAGTCTCGCTTGGTAGCGCACGGAGAAGTCAGTCGGAAAGTCCCGACGACAAACAGGAGGCAGAATCAACTCTCTGCCTCCACACTTGAGTACTGTCAGGATTCACTGACAGGAAAAGGAGGGCAGCAGCAGGCACATACACCTACTCCAAACCTGGAATGGACGTATATCCCCGTTCCGGCGGCTGAAGTCACCAAACATATTTTGTCAATGGTGAAAGACAAGAAGAAAATTCCTACTCATATTCTGGATGCTTACCAGGATATCATAACAGCTTCAGCATCATCACAGGGACATACACATAAATCTATCCCTAGCAATGGAGTGACACATCAACGATTCACTCCGGAACAGACACACACATCTGTTCCAGTCCAAGAGGGTTATGGGGCATACTCCCCCATATCATACGGACAACCAAGTCAGGCTCATACACCAGATTTGAGTGGAGATCGTCAGCCTAACCTGACCATCATTCCTGATCAGGCACATACACCTGCTCAGAGCAATCACTTTCATCATCAAGTGGTTTCTAAAGTGAGTAAGAAGGCATTTAAGATAAAGATCCACCCAGCACAGTCAGGAGATCAAAGACCAATCTGTAACCAAGCCTTGCTCGATGCTGGAGTTCTTAAAGACCTCAGACATTTATCTGTCGGAATTCAAGATTCTACTCCCTCAGTTCCCAATAACGGGAACATTAATTCTGAAGGTCTTCAACAGACACTTCCTCATGAAGACTTGCTTCATGAAAGTTCGGTCAATCTTGAAGTTTATTCTTCAGATGAGAGCCACAGGAACCCTCTGTGTGGTCAGAAGACCAAGGAGCAAGAGATTTTATCTTTTGCTGTAACCCATCATGACAGGCCTGCTCATGGTGATGAACTTTGCTGCGAAAGTCCTCTCCGCAGTAGTGATTCACATTTTCTTGAAAATTCTTCAGAAGGCAATGTAGTGACGAGAAAGCCCTCCTAACTCGAGGCACTTGCAAACGTAAAACCAGTCATGTCTGATGCTTTAATATCAGTAGGTGAAACTCTTTCTCCATCAAGAGATAGCCTGGGGTTCAGGTTATTCTCCGAACCATCCCTGGGTCATTCATCTTCCAGTATGAATAGTGATCTCTCTACCAATCTTGTTGAATCCGATGAAGCAACAAGGAAACACCAACTCTGGTCCAAACAGGTAGAAGAATCATCATTTAATGATAAAGAGGAAATGCTGAACATGAGGAAAAAACTGGAAAAAGGTGAAGTACCAGTCATGTTTTGGCCTTTGGCTGACTCCCAGTACGACATTCCAAAGATGTTGATGGATGATGGAATCCATGATATTCGTCTCAACATATGGAAAACTCTTTGTCAATTAAATAAGAAGGTATTATCTTACGATGAATATGAAAATCATCTTAAGATAATAGAAGGGCTACAACGTCAGATTGATTTGGCATCTTTATCAGTATCTCGGTATCCGAAGGCTGAAAAGCAACAAGGAACCCTTCAACGTTCATGCCTTGGCGCACTAAGAAGATTGCGTCATTTAATTTCCAATGCTCCATTTGATGTTCATATCAGAGGATGGGGAGTTAACGGAGCACTACATTTCACAGTGCTTTCCTGTCAGCAAAGCCCGCCGAAAATGGTCTCATGCAATGTTATTGCCCATGGCCGGCCACAGTCAATGGGCTTTGTTCATAATCAAAAGCTTGCTCAAGAACAGGCTTCAACTAGTTCCTCTCAAAATCAAGTATATAGAGAACAAGTTGTTGAATTGATCCTACATCAAGCAGGCGAGAATATTGCACAAGCCTCTCGTCTGGAGCAAACACATCATCAAATGACAGAAGTTTCGGAAATCATCCAACGATCTATTGAACTAGGTGATAAAAGTGGATACAGGTTAATGCATCCAGCTAATTTCCGAACTAAGATTTTCAAGATCAAGAGAGATTTTAAGAAGATCTCAGACATAGCATGTCAAGAGACACCCCAGCTTGCCAGACTGGGGACTTCTCTAACCCAACCCTCAGAGTCAACAAATGGGATTCGAGGAGTTGAGGGGAAGCAACAGGAACATCCCCAGTCCACTGGACTGGGGACTTTTTCAAATCCTCAATCCCTCCCTCAGAGAAAGTCAGTATTCTCTCGATTAGGGAATAAGCCTCAAGAGGAACGAAGAGCCAAGCTATCAGGAGATTCTCTCCAAGTGACGGTTCTCCAAGAAGTTCCTGAGGGATCAAGTCAACGGAATGACATGTCTCATCATGGACATAGAAGAATACAATATCACAGAAATGATGATAGAAAGGATTCCATGCAATATGCATCCATTAATGTCATCAATGCCGTTTATGCTGATTCACCAGATGAGGCTCAATCAGAGGGATCAGACGAAGAGGTTCCTGCTCAAGAAGTTGCGCACACAGACCTAAATGAAGAAGGTGTGCGCACACATAATCAAAGGTTAACCAAAATCTGGGTATTCCTTCAAGTAACCCACTTCCCCCTCTCTGAAAAGGATCCAGTAAGGGGAAAGGAAAGAATCAGGTTACTTCTCACCCTTCCTCTGAAGGAGGTCAATTGCTCTCATTAGAGCAAAGGTTTGCACAACAGGAGGAAGAAATGAAAGAATTAAGAAGGTTGAATGCAGAACTACTTCAGAGTAGTCTTCTTCTTAAGAATGCTGAAGTCCGACAGCCGAAGGAATTTGTTGTAACTACTGAGATGGATCAAGAATATCCTCCTTTATCAGTACACCCGCAGAGGTCTAATCCTACGGGTCAAACGCAACAACGGTTGGCAGCACTACCATTAGTTGCAGCACCAACCACCACGTCTGTCCAAGCACCATTCATTGCACCTACCCAAAGCCAAGTTCAACCTGACGTTTCTCAAAAGTTAATAGCTAATATTGAGTCATTAAAAGCTCGGTTAGAAACTATGGAAGGGAAACGAGTGCAAGTTCAACCTGAAAAGAATGTTTACCCTGAATGGGTAGATTCCATTTCTCCTCCATCCAGTTTTGGAAACCATGTTTTCCCTACTTTCAATGGATCAGGCGACCCCGAACAACATTTGACGCATTACGTGTCTTGTTGTGATCCTATGATGGGAACTCCAGAGCAGCAACAAGCAGTGAAACTCAGATGCTTCGTGCGAACCTTGGAAGGACCAGCTTTTGTCTGGTATACAAGATTGCAATCCTGGTCAGTCATCGGATGGGAGGATCTTCGTCAAAAATTCCTTCTTCAGTTTAGCTCAACTTTGCCAAAAACGACAGTTTTCGATCATACAAACTGCAAGCAAAGGGAGAATGAAAGAGTCTCTGATTTCATTGCTCGTTGGAAGGGATTAACGTATTCCTTGAGTTTAGCACTCCCTCAGGAGGAATTGTTGCCAATCTATGTGGCAAATTTGCGTGATGAATTACGCACGCCATTGATCCCTGTGAAATACACAGGAGGGTTTCGAGACCTTACTTCAATCGCTCAGCAGATTGAAGATTCCCTTTATACAGGCTAAGGTTAAATCTCGTGTAATTCCATCAGCTCCAGGAAGAAGAATGGGTAAAGCAGAAACTACTACAGTTATGCTTAAACAAGAACCTGTACCTATATCTACTTCAAAACCTTCATCTTCTCGAAGGACTCCACCTCCTGAACGCCAACAACAAAGGCTGTTTCATCCAAATGATCAAAGAGATCAATGACTAAAACAATTTGAGGATATGAAGAGTAAAACATACTCTTTCCGATGTGAGCATGTTCTTGGTTACTTCATTTCAGCTCTGGAAAATAATTTGGTTCAATTACCAGTGCCGAAGAGGTCAAACAAGGAAGGAGATGAAGACCGTCCCAATTATTGTCCCTTTCATCAAATGTTGGGGCATCCCATCCAGGAGTGTTTTGTCTTTAAAGACCTCCTGCAAAAGATGGTCGACTTGGGACAAGTCAAATTGAAGGGTTCTTCAGCTCATGTAGCGTGTATTACCGCTACAGATCCAGAGGAAGGAGGCGAGTGGCAGGAAGTCAAATGCAAAACTGCGAAAAAATATGATGATTGGATGGTCAGAATGACAATCAATCGGACCCATTCCATTTTGCGAACACAATTGAAGAAGCCAATTGTGTCTCCTACAAAAGTTGCAGTAAAGCCTCCATCAAAAGACAAATCCTCAAAAGGACAGCGCAATTCAAAGAAGAAAGAGGAATCAGGAGAAGATGAGTATGTATCAAAGCCTAAATTGTCATTGACTCTGGAAGATTTCATGCCATCTACTTCAAAGCCACGGGCACCGCCCCATCAAACGGCACAGCCTAAACAGGCTAACCAGGCAGAGTCTTTATCAAACAAATAGTTAATCGTTGGTTCTGTTTATATGATTCAATTAACAGATTCATATTCCAGTCTTGATGAGCCTGAATTCCCTGTATCAAATAAGGGAATCCGAAGAGGTTCTAGAGGTTCAGGATATATGGGAAGACGTGGATCTTTCCAAAGCCACTACTCTAATTTTACCCCTGCTAGCACTGTATATGCAGTAGAAACTCGTGGTAGAGCCCTTCAGCGAGCTCAAAAAGAACAAGAAAGTTCTTCTGCCAATGGCCAACTCAGTTTTGGCACAGTTATTTTGGAAGACCGATTAAAGGTTCCATCTTCTTTATCTCAGCAAGTAAATGGATCTAATCATTCTAATCTTCAAAAACCAAGGATGTTTCCAACTTCAATACAAGATGCATCAGCTTCCAAAGCATCTGCTTCCAAGGTACCTGCTAAACCGCATATTCCTATTGGGAAACGCAGACCTCTAGATCAAAAGTATGATATATTGAAACACTTGGACCAAGTACCATCCATGTTATCAATTTTGGATGCTTTGAATCTATCAAAAGATCTTCGGGAAGCACTCATCGAAGCTTTGTCAAGTCCTCAAGAGTTTGAAGCTGAAATTGCTGCAGCTGAAATCTATCACATAGAGAATAATCCTGCAGAATGCCATGCATTGATATCTTTTACTGATAAAGATGAAGATGATGTTGTGCATGGGAACTTAAAACCTTTGTACTTATCTGGAAAAGTCAATGGTATAGATGTTTGAAGTGCTTTCATTGACAATGGTTCAGGAGTCAACCTCATGCCCATTCGTACACTTCGTCGATTGGGCCTCACGGAATCTGATTCATCTCCTTCTACCATGATGTTTCAAGGATATGATAAAAATGAACAAGAACCACTGGGAGAAGTTACACTCAGAACTCAGTTTAGAGATCTTGTTTCCAATTCGGATTTCATGATTGTTGATCAAGACTCAGCTTTCAATATCTTGCTTGGAAGACCCTGGCTACATCAGCATGCAGCTATTCCGTCATCATACCATCAATGTCTCAAATACTGTTTCGATGGTCAAGTTGGAACATTGTATGGTGATAAGGCCCCGTTCAAGACATGTGAGTCTCAATACATTGAGGCGGAATTTTATCACATGAAGGGAAGAGAAAAATCTACAATGAAGCAAATTACCAAAGTTAATGCTCCATATGGTTTGGAAAAAATTCCAATAAATCCATTTTCACATATGAGTACAGATTATGTGTTACCTATCAGTCAATTTGACAAAATAGGCCCAAATCAAAATACTGTTATGGAAAGATCCATAATGCCAATTACGGCAATCGAGCCAGACAACATGGGAGAAATTGGTAACTTACCAAGCAGTGATGAAAGCATAAGTGGTGACATTTTCATTTCGTCTGCTGAAATCCAACAAGTCTATACTTCGCTAATCAGGCCAGAAGAAGTTATAGCAACACCAGAGGTGAATAATGATGTCGATTCTCAATCCATCATCTCCTCTTTATTTCCCAAAGAAGACCCTTTATCATCAATAGGGTCGGAAATGGAAGCTTCTTCTTCAAAATGTGAAAATTTTGACATCTCTTATGATCATGAGAATTTCGTTTTTTCATATACTTTGCAAGTAGAAACGGAAGAAATAACACATGATGAAGAGGAAGAGTAAGATCATAGATATTCTCCTCCAGCATTCGAAGAGGGTATCTCTACCACTGTGGATGAACTCAGAGAAGTAAATATGGGTACAGAGAAAGATCCACGCCCCACTTTAATTAGTGCGGCCATGACCCTTGAAGAGAAAGAAATGTATATTTCTTTTCTAAAGAAAAATAAAGATATTTTTGCTTGGAATTATACAGAAATTCCTGGGCTTGATCCTGATGTTGCTACTCATCATTTGGGTTTACCAAAAGAACATCGAGGATTCAAGCAAGCCGCAAGAAGAACACACCCAACCTATGCTTCCAAAATTGAGGCTGAAGTCGATAATCTTATCAAATCTAACTTCGTCAGAGAAGTTCAATATCCCAAGTGGTTGGCTAATATTGTCCCTATAAATAAGAAGAACGGACAAATTAGGGTTTGCATCGATTTCAGAGATCTTAATCGGTATTGTCCTAAAGATGATTTCCCTGTTCCGATTACAGAACTCTTAATTGATGCGACGGCTGGCTATGAAGTACTTTCTTTCATGGATGGATATTTTGGATATAATCAGATCCGAATGGCCCCAGAAGATGAGGAATATACAGCCTTCAGAGCTCCTCAAGGTGTGTTTTGTTACCGGGTGATGCCCTTTGGTTTAAAGAATGCAGGTGCAACATATCAACGCGCCATGCATCGTATCTTCAAACCTCTTTTAGAAAAGTTTGTTGAATGATATGTAGATGATTTGGTGGTTAAATCCAAACAATGTTCTAATCACTTGGCTGATTTAAAAGTCATATTCCACAAGATTCGACAACATAATTTGAAGATGAACCCCTTAAAATGTGCTTTTGGGGTAACCTCAGGAAAATTCCTCGGCTTTGTTGTACGCCATCGTGGTATTGAAGTCGATCCTGAGAAGACCAAATCAATCCTTGGTATGTTACCTCCTCAGAATTTGAAAGAATTAAGAGGACTTCAAGGACACTTAGCCTATATTCGGCGTTTCATCGCCAATTTTTCAGGCAAAAGTTTACCATTTACCAAATTATTGATGAAAGGAGTCACTTACCAGTGGACTGAAGAATGTCAAGAAGCATTTGATGTTCTCAAGAAATACCTCTTGAGTCCACCAGTACTCATGCCACCTGTTGAGGGTAGACCTCTTATCCTCTATGTGACAGCTTTAGAGCGATCATTGGGTGCCTTTCTCACTCAAATGAATGATGCTGGGAATGAAAATAGTCTCTACTATCTCAGTAGAACTATGCTTGAAGCAGAAACCCGGTATTCAAGTATTGAAAAGTGCTGCCTAGCATTAATCTTTGCAGTTAAGAAACTGAGACACTACCTGCAACATCATGAGGTCCAATTGGTATCTCGTAATAATCCGCTCAAATTCATCCTTAGTCGTCCAATGCTTACAGGAAGTCTGGCAAGGTGGGCGGTTATTCTACAGCAGTTCGACATTCAGTATGTGTCTCAAAAGGCAATTAAGGGCCAAGCTCTGGCTGATTTCCTGGCTGAACATCCTTCAGTGGAAGACACGTATTCAGATATCGAACTCCCTGATGAGGAAGTTTTCTCTATTCAAGAGAGTCCTCGAACATGGGAAATGTATTTTGATGGTGCTTCTAGAAGTCCAGCGGGGAATAAAATGGAAAATCCTAAATTCAACAAAGTTGGTTTATGAATTGTGCTCATTTCTCCAGATAAGGCAGTGTTACCTTATTCCTTTTTGTTGTGGGAAGGTGGTACCAATAATGAAGTTGAATACCAAGCTCTCATTACAGGCTTGGAGTTAGCGCTTCAAGCACAAGTGAATCACTTAAAGGTGAAAGGTGATTCAGACCTGGTAATCAAACAAGTCAATGGGGATTATTCCATCAGAAAAGAAGAATTAATCCCTTTGTATGATTACGTCAGAGAGTTAATGTCGGAATTCCCTTCAGAAACGACATTTTCTTATGTCCCAAGATCACAAAATGCTCAAGATGATGCACTGGCTAATATAGCCACAACTTTAGCAGATCCAAATCGGGACGAGACAACCATCTGTATTGCCCACCGTCGTGCAATTTCACCTTATGTTCAAGTCAGAACAGAGGAAATTAATGAAATTAGACCCATTCCTGAACCGTATGGTCATACTACAGGATGGATGTCACCTATCAGGGAATACCTTCAAAATTGAACACTTCCACCTGATAGAGCCAAGAAAGAACAAATTCGGCGACCTGTGGTCAATTTTACTCTTTATGATAGCCCAATCCACCTCGAGAAAATTCTCTACAACTTGGTTTTGATGGAGTTCTCTTCAGATATATTGATGGTGAAGAGACAATGGCTGTCATAAAAGAAGTGCATGCAGGAGTCTGTGGTGCCCACCAGTCTGGACATAGACTATCTGATCAAATTCGAAGGCTTGGATACTTTTGGCCTTCAATGATACAAGATTGTGTTAATTTCACAAAGAAGTGTCATTCATGCCAAGTATATGCCAACTTCATTCATAAACCTCCAGAGTTGCTTCATACAGCTAAATACTCATGGCCATTTTCCACATGGGGAATGGATGTGGTGGGACCTTACCCTTCAGCTACGACCAAGCAGTTTAAGTACATTCTTACTACTACTGATTTCTTTTCCAAATGGACAGAGGCAGTACCTCTCAAAGAAGTCAGTTCTAAATGCATTGTTAGCTTCATAAAGTCTAACATCATTACTAGATTTGGTGTCCCTCATACCATATTGACGGACAACGGCACCAACTTCTGTTCTTCTAAGGTAAAGAAATTGTATCAAGAATACAACATTAAGTCCAACCATTCATCTCGATATCATGCAGCGGATAATGGCCAGATAGTGGCCTTCAACAAGACTCTTTCAAATATACTACAAAAGATGGTGGATAAAGATAAGAGGTCATGGCCTGATAAACTCTTTCATGCTTTATGGGCTTATCGGACTACCACTCGCAATGCAACGCGGTCAGCTCCATATTCATTGGTATATGGAACAGAAGCAGTCTTGCCAATTGAAGTTCAATTTCCCTCACTCAGAATAGCCATTTGTGATCAGTTATCTACAGATGAGCAATCCCAAAAGCGGTTGAATGAATTGGAACAGTTATATGAGAAAAGATTGTGCACTTTGCACCACTTGGAAATCTATCAGAATCGAATAGCACGAGCTTTTAACAAAAAAGTTCATCTTCGTTCATTCATTCAGGGAGAATTGGTATTGGTTCTCAGAGCACCAATGATACCAGGAAAGAAGCCTCCCATGCTTGAACCAAAATGGGAATGACCTTATTCAATACATAAGGTCTACTCCAATGGAGCATATTCTCTAATCTCAATGGATGGAGAACACATCACGACTCCATCTAATGCCAGATTTCTGAAGAAGTATTTTGTATAAACACAAAATATTGTTCCCAGATCCAAAAACAATCACATTGGGTCATGATTTTGTCCTACATGACACTAAACTGTATTATGTCCTATCTACATGACGTTAAACTGTACAGAAGTCCCTCTATTTTGTCCGAGATGACATTAAACTATATTTTGTCCGAGATGAAATTAAACTATATTGTGTCCTAGCAACATGACATTAAACTGTGTGGCACTTCCAACGTCCAGCATGACGATAAACTGTAAAAAGTCCCCAGAACTGATATCCTCATATTGGTTCACCTTAGTCCTAGCTACATGACTTTAAACTGTACATCACTAGTTCGTCCTTGATATATGACATTAAAACTATACAGCAATGGTCCAGTATGACTTTAAACTGCAACGTCGTCCCACATGACATTAAACTGTGAAAAAGTTCCATGAACCGTCCAGCATGACCTTAAACTGCATCATCCCTGGTCCTTGTATATGACCATAAACTATTTTCAAATCCCTTATGTCCAGCAAGACGTTAAACTGTGACGTCCTAAACTACATGACGCTAAACTGTATAAAAGTCCCTCACGTCCGAAAAGACGTTAAACTATATAATCATCAAAGGTCCAGCATGACATTAAACTGCACCATCCACGGTTCATGAATATGACCTTAAACTGTCCCACTTTCGTCCAATATGACGTTAAACTGTATTGTCCCCATCGTCCTAACTACATGACGCTAAACTGTACAGAAAGTCCTTGATATGTCCTACATGACATTAAACTATTATTTTGTCCCTGCTACATGACACTAAACTGTGCAGCACCAATAGTCCTAACTGCAAGACTTTAAACTGCATAGTCCCTTTTTTATGTCCTACATGACATTAAACTGTGCATCGTTAAGGTTGTTATTACCTCTTGTTTCTCACACCGAGTATGACACACGTGAGCTTAGGGCAAATATCAACCATAATACTCCCTTTGGGCCACTAACCATGTGTAAATCCCAACAACATTTTAATTAGATCGTTGTCCCCAAGAACAACTTGATCATTAATTCATTCTTTAATTGAACTACACGGACTTTGATCCTTGCCCTCTAGGATGGGTATGTAGGCAACCTCCCAGGGTTCAAGCCCAAAAATAATCTTTTCACATCGGTTCACCACCATCTCATATGATGTTGATTCGTGAAACCACCCCTAGAATCAATATTTTTTACATTGATTCACTTTCTTCCTTGTTATATGACGTTAAACTATACAACACTTTTGTCCGGTACGACAATAAACTAAAATATTCTTTGATTTCATCATTTGAGAGAGAACTATTATTGACATTGATTTTTCAATCATGGTTTTCATTTTCAAAAGACTACATGCATACATGGTAATGCCTAAACTTTTTATCTTAGGTTAAACCATCATTGCACTAAAGTCCCCTTTCACCCTTCACATGTACGAACCAAATTTGTACAAAGGGTAGTTCTAGAACTACGTGGACTTGATTCCCAGCCTTATGGGATATGTAGGAACATTCGAGTATCCCTCGAATCCAGGCCCAAGTCTTTTGGGCCTAACCCCAAATTTCACTTTCAGTCCCTTGGCTGAAAAGTCCTCATGAAAACACACAATTTGTATTCATTATTATGGTCCTAATTCTATGACCCTAAACTAAGATCACTCATAATTTCGTCCTGCACGACGTTAAACTGCATTTCAAGAACTACGTTTGGCTTGATTCTCATTCTTATGAGATACATAGTGAAGTCCAAAATTTCAATTCAGGACCCAGCCACAACATGATTATGGTTATCATTGACCTATGTATCTCTATATACATTGGACAATACCCATATTTATGCGTTATAATCCTATCCTTAAATATTTTCAGATCTTCATAACCCTTTTCATGACTTCTAGTCACAAAAATGTCAAACTTCCGTGAATTCTTTTGCCTGACTATGCAGCACGTGCCCATAGGTGGCCTTGCATAAACAGTCCACATAAAAGACTTGTCAGCCGAAAGATACTATTTATTTGACCATGCAGCCAATGCCCTTAGGTGGCCCTGCATATTTCAACCCCCTAACGGGTTTGTTAATTAATGGTAACTTCATTCTTGGGAAGAATGCCTCTTTTGTCCTTATTTGTCTTAAACGACAGTATGTAGGGATCCGCAAAAAAATAGCCATCCTTAACATATTTGTCCCATATCCTTTTTCATGATCTGAAAGTATTCAAGTCTATGGTTTATTCTTCTTCCATATGTTTGGGTCAGACCTTCGTAGGAGTGATATTCATCCAGTTCTTCGATATTCTTGTTCGGAAATATCTTCTCCATATTCAAGTACCTCTTTCCATACAAAAAACTCTATACTTTAGAAAATTTGAATCTCCATAAACTTTCACTGGATTTTAGCACTAGGAAAGTAAATTTCTGGGAGTTCTTTTCGCCTGACTATGCAGCACGTGCCCATAGGTGGCCTTGCATAAACAGTCCACATAACAGACTTGTCAGCCGAAAGATACTATTTATTTGACCATGCAGCCAATGCCCATAGGTGGCCCTGCATATTTCAACCCCCTAACGGGTTTTGTTAAATAATAGTAACTTCATTCTTGGAAACTACTTCTTTAATGACTTTTAGCTCCTTTTCATATCATTCATCAGATTCAAATATTCTTAAGCCACAGTTTACATATTTTCCCTCATACTTGAGTATGGTAGTATGTTTTCAGATGAACTTTCAAGGAATTGTGTCAATTCTAATCCATTTCGGTCAAAGCTATTTCGACCTTAAACATTAGCCCCTTTATGTCCGGCATGCATGACTTTAAACTGCCTACAAAAGACAAAGGAACTCTGAATAAAAGTCAAGATCCAGCACACTTGCGTACTGCCCTCTGTGCCCTAAAGTCTTGCGTGCCCCCTTTTCCTTTGGATGGATTCAATTTCCTCAGAGTCAAATCCTCATTTCTCTCCGGATCCAAATCCGAGGGGGGACTTTTGTTGACGCTCCTTTCGTCACAGAATATAAAGATCGGAAAAGGGGAATATCTAAGCAAAAAGTGATTCATCCTTTAAAGAAACATCAAAAATCGACAAAGGGATGAACAAGGAGAACATTGCCCATAGGTCGCGCAAGTTCCCTCATGGTCGCGCAAGTACACTTGCCCGCCGCCTAGTGGTCGTGCAAGTACTTGCGCGACGCCTTATGGTCGTGCAAATGACTTGCACGACCTAAGTGGTAACCGCTCGGTAACCGCCCAGGGCCTTATTTTCCCTATAAATAGACCATGTGGGCCCCCCATTCGGGAGGATCTTTTTCCAGAAACTTGTATTGAAGCTCTCGATGCCCAAGTCTCTTCTCAAAGCTTCCGGAACACTTCTAAGGTAATTTCTTACCCACAACGGAAGATCTAAAGAGAAGAAGGAAGGCCTAAGTCTTGAAACTTATCAAACACTTGCGCGCCGACTTATTTCCTTCAATATAACTTGCGCATCCCTTTTCTGGAAGAGCCTCTAGAGGATTCCAAAGGGATTTATAAAGAGTCTCTCAAATATTCTAATGATATTTGAGAATCGCGCAAGTACCCCTCATGTCGCGCAAGTATACTTGCGCGACCAATACTTGCGCGTTGCAGCAATACTTGCGCGCCTTTCAAGACTTGCGCGGCCCTATCTTTTTGGGTGCCCATCCTGCCCATTTTACCCCTCTTAAGCCATTTCACCATTACTTTTCAAGATTGAGTCTTCAATACACTCTTCAAAGCCATTTATGGCATGATTTCTTGATTTTACTTCCTTATCTAAAAGGAATTGTGTGGAATATCTCTCAAAGTCTAGTGATTTAAATATCCTTATGTCACTAAATATGGAGAGTTCATTCATTCATCCTCATCCTTTAAGATGAGAGAATCCTAACCTGGGTCTCCATTTCAGGAATAATCCCCAGTCATAACCTTGGGCATCCTTCTTAGGAGTAAGCCCCAACCTCAAATATGGGCATCCTCCTCAGGAGTAAGCCCCAACCCTTAATCCCTAATCCTGGGTCTCCTTTTCAGGAATAAGACTCAGTCATAATCTTGGGCTTCCTTTTCAGGAGTAAGCCCCAAGTCCCCTAACCTGGGTCTCCTTTTTAAGAATAAGACTCAGTCATAACCTCAACTTGGGCCTCCTTTTTTAGGAGTAAGTCCCAGTCATAATCTTGGGTTTCCTTTTCAGGAGTAAACCCCAAGCCCCCTTAAATTTCTATTAACCAGTCCTAATTTACCCTTGACATGGGTTTCCTTTTCAGGAGTAAAACCCAATCATAAATCCCCTCCTAACTTGGGCATCCTCCTTAGGAGTAAGCCCCAAGATTAGAGTATTCAAATCTCCATAAAGCACATATAACTTTATGGACCTTGTTCATGGATTTTCTCCCTAAAAGTAAATCCTAAACCTTCATTTATCTGGGCAATCATACATACATAAGCCCCAAACAATTTCTTATGATTGCATCTTTCATGGCACAATTGTCTAATTTTTACCAATACCTCTTGTTTCTCACACCGAGCATGAATCACGTTAGCTTAGAGTGTAAAAGTAATTATGACATTCTTCTTTGAGACATCAATCATAAACATCATACTCCATTACTCGAACTACGTGGGTTCTGATTCCTTTTACAAAACAAAGGATACGTAGGTAGCCCATTTATGGGTTCGATCCCAACTTTGAAATAATTCATGTCCTTCTGAATGACGATATACTTCAAGTGCCTCACTGAGTGGCTTTAAAACCAGCCCGATCATTATAATGACCAAGAGACATTTATAAATGTTTCAAAGGATACCATTGACCAAGAATCTCTAAATAGATACAGATGATTCTCTATTGATCAAGAACCTTGAATACATATAAAAGATTCTCTAAATTTCTTGCATATTTAATCATTGATTGTTAAAACTTAAGGAAAGCTCATTTTATACTTGGTAATGTAATAAGGATTCACGAACATAACTTAAATATATAAAGAGAGTCCCGGAGTAGACAATAATTCCCCTCAAAAAGGTGTGATGAGTCCGACCTCCCATCCTCTCGACCAATGCAAATTCCTAAGCCTCATTAGCCCACAAGCTAATGAGCCCCTACCTTTGGAAAGTAGGTCCAAACGGATGTGGAATAATTGGATGTTTCCGGTTCTACGAACAAACCCGTTAGAAACCAATCAGAATGTTTTAATCTCCCGTCCAAGAGGTCATCCTCGGATTCCGTGCGAAACAGACACATGAAGATATTCTTGGAGCCTGATCTCTTGAATTCAAAGGTGGATGGGATCATTATCTCGCATTGGTTGAGTTCTCTTTCAACAATAGCTTCCAATTGAGTATTCAGATGTCTCCGTATGAAGATCTGTAAGGAAAGAAATGTGGAACTCTAACATATTGGGATGATGCTAGAGAACGAAAGCTACATGGATCCAATCTTGTGTAGGATAAGACGGATAAGGTTCAAGTCATCTATAAAAAAATAAAAGATTCTCATAGTCGGAAAAAGATCTATGCAGACGACCATCAATGGGGCATGGAGTTCGACGTTGGGGATGAAGTCTTCCTCCAAATATCACCATGGAAGAGAGTCATGATGTTTGGAATGAAAGGGAAGCTAATCCCACAGTACATTGAACCCTTTCAGATCCTTGACCGCATAAGAGTCATTCCCTTTCGGCTTTTACTTCCTCTGAATATGTCTTGAGTTCATGATGTGTTTAATGTATCACTCTTGAGGAAGTACATGCCTGATCAATCACATGTACTGAACTCATAGGTGGTGCAGTTGGTAGATGATCTCTCTTTTGAGGAGAATCCAGTGAATATTTTGGACTGAAGAGATAAGGTTCAACACAACAAGACAACCCACCTTGTCAAAGTGTTGTGGAGGAAACAAAAGTTTGAAGAAGCTACTTGGGAACCAGAGGATGCAATGAAGGAGAAATACCCTCACCTTTTTACGGCCTAGAATGTAAAATGAAATTTCAAGGGAGAAATTTCATAAGGAGGGAGAATGTAATGACCCAATGTTTTCAAGGGAAATTTCCCTAGTAAATATGTCATAAAATAACATGGAAACACAAAATAATGAACTTCTATGTTCTAAAAGTCCATTAAACACATTTTTTTCACTTCTGAGTTTGGAATTTTGAAAATTAGATATACATGGTTGTAATCAGTAAGATATTTGGAGTTCGATAAGAAAAAAATAATTTTTGGTGAATAGTATCCTACCCTTATAAATAGTAACATCACTTTACGAATAGTTAAATACTCTAATAAATACCAACTTTACCTATGATTTTCATAAAATAATATTCATGTGAAATTATGATGTACCTATATTTTAGGATAATTAAATGCATGTTTTAAAACTGGTTTTTAATAATAAATTACGATTTTAATTAAATATTAAATTTATCATATTTAGAAAATTATTTTTGAAAAACGGACTCCATTTTTGTATTCTACACATAGAATAATGTATAGGGTGAATTCATTGAATTTTTCTGAATTACTTGAATTTTTGATGAATAGTAGAATCTGATAATTCACAAAAAATGCTAAATAATGGATTAATTGATTCATGGATGATGATATGATGATGTAAGCCCATTTGGTTCGATGTAACATGAATTTATTAATATTAATGGTCATGTAATACTTACTATTCATTTTCGTGTTATGAAATAACAAACTAATGTTTAAAAAATTATTAAAACCCTCGTCTCCTCCACTATAACCCCCCCTCACTACATCTTCTCTTCAATCCACTCAATCCTTATGAGTTTCCAATATTCTTCCAAAATCTCTCCCCAATATTCTCCCTCACATACAAAAGCTCCTATACCATTCAAAATACCAAAACCTCTCCCCTTAAGAGGTTCTCAAAGGAGGAAGTCTCAAAGATGTAAATTCCACTTTCCAATTCCTTCATTTGTTTTAAGTTATTTTCATTTCTTTCCTCACCTCCCTTCACCCAAATGGTATGATATCTCCAAAAACATAAATGTACTAGATTTTTTGTATGATAATGGGATATTTAATTATCTTCTCTCCTTTCCCCACCTTTTATTTGAAATAAATGAAAGCACCGTTTGAGATGTGCTAATATAGCACATTCAAGGACAATAGTTTATCAATTCCTATTATCATCAACAAATATGGTCATAAACATTTTATGTTATGGTTGAACCAATATATATATATATATAATTAATATATCCTATTTTTATTCTGTAATCTTTTTGTACAAATGGTATTAATTTATAAATCAAAAAATGTTCTTTGTAATCAATCGCACCAATTAACAAAAATGATTGTCACTATGGTTTTATATAATAGTTGGACTTCAATATAAGTAACCAAATTAATTTAAAAACCATGTAATCACCTGTATGTTCACTAATATCATATAACGTCATTTTTGGACATCCACTTCCATTTTTCTTGTTTATCCAAACATGAATATAGGTGAAATGATATTTTAAAACCATGTAAACAAACGAGCCCGAACAGTGAAATTAAACCTCATAAAAAATAAAAAAGATTACAAATGAACTTAAAATGTTTGTACTATACCAATTAAATATAAAATAGGTTTTTTAATTACTAATTAATAAAACTAAATTTTTTATTCAGGTCATTAATAACAAGTGGAGGACACCACCGAAATTAAGGTAAGGGATCCTCTTATTTTCATTCTTAATCAAGATTGTTCTGTATGCTATGCCTTTTTTGTAATACCAAGTGATGGGGTATATTTTCTCACCTCCCACATACATATTTAATGTTTATAAGTGATTATAAACCCCTTATATCTCTCATAAATTCCTCTTAGTTACCCCAGATACCATGCCGATAAACCGTAACAAATTCTACCCGAACTTCCTTTATTCCTTCAGGTTTCTATATCTTTCTTTTTACCAAAATTTGGTTGCCTTATATTTTTATTTAAAACATCTAAATTAGGTTAATATGATCCAAAATCATGTTCCATGATCCATTCCTCATTCTATTTTGGGGATATACATGGTTTTAAGTGACTCCCTCCTCAATACTTCCCATTAAGCACACTCGTTTTAAAGGCACTTCCCAAATTTTTACCCAATTTCAAGTGCACTATATCATCAGTTTTAAGACACCATTGTCTTTATAAAATCAGTATTTTTATTTTTAAAAACTTTTTGTCTCAATTATAGTTTTATATAAAATAATGCCTTCTTTACTATTTAAAAAACCCCATAGTATTTTCCTTAAAACCGCACAAATTTTTTTTAATTCTAATGATTCTTAAATTAATTTCTTATATGTTGTAACTTATATTTGTTTCCACCTACCATTTCATATGCCTATATTAACTTATGAACTTCCATGTATGTTTTAATCAATTTATTTCATGGATACTTTCCCGATACTCTAATTTGTTGTGCATTATGTCATGATTGTGGTACCCAATTCATTCCATGGGTATCCTAATGTTTATAAATGATTGATTATGTTAGATTATTTATGTGGAAAAAATATTTATGTAGAAATAATATTTATGTGTAAATAATGTTCATAGAAATTTTGAGATGGGTGCGGCCAGATAGAGCTCTAATGCATTGGGTAAAGTTATGTCTCATGAGATGTGATGTGAAACTGGATTGGAGGTTAGCCTTGACCCATACTAAAATGGGAAAAGGGATTGGCAGTAAGCCATGACCCATACTAAATAAATGTTTTCTGATTATTCCCAATTTATATGATTCCACGTATATATGATCCCAGGATTATATAATATGATTTCATATGTTCCATGTTTTGTTTCCATTACATCATTCCTCCTAACTCATGTGCTTAATTATGTATCCTTATGTTCATTCCCTTACAAGGCTTTGAAGACCATCCATTTGTTCATGTGTTCCCCAGGGTACCCTATGCAGATGTAAGGACACAAAGGAAGTTACGAGCTCTTTATGGAGATTAAATAAGGAAATATTTTGTTAGCCTCATATTTTATGATTAATGTACCAATTATTATAAGACACTAGACTAAACGATCCTTCGCTTGTACTCCGATGATTATCAAAGAATAAAATCATGTAATGTTATATATATAAAAGTCTTGGGTCATTATAAATATAGGATGTATGATAACATGTTAAAATTAATTTTTGTACTAGATATCTTGGAAATAAAAAATAGTAACTTCCGCGTTATCATTATAGTAGTCGATATCATGTCGCCTGACCACTTGTTACACTCTATCTTTATAAATATCAAAATGGATGAGAATGTGGTGATACAATATCAATTATATTATAGGATGTTCGACCCATTGAAAACATTTTAAAAAATTTGTGTCAGTTAATAATTTTTCATAAATATATTTTCATTCAATGATGTCATATGAAATTATTACCTACATGGAAAGTATAGTCACATCAATCTCAACATGTTGACGTCTAATTCAATAATGGTCCATTCCATTATTTTCATGGATTCTAAGTGAATCTTCTTCTCATGTATGATTTCCCAAATTAATGAGTTTATGATTTTTTATAACCCCACCCAAATTCCTCTAGGGGAATTTATGACAGAATCAATATTCAATAGAATTCATATATGAACCATGTCAACTAGTGTTATCATTCCCCAAATTAATGAATGTTTTTACCAGTTGCAAATTTTAGTTGAAATATGAATGAATACATAATCTAATAACAAATATTTCATTTTTCATTTGGATTTATGATATACTAAAAAAATTATATGGTGTTTCATTCTCTCAATTCATAATTTCTATTGACTCTTCCTTTTATTCTCATTTGAATATGATTTTTTGATAAAGTAGAATATATTTGATAATTTAATCATATTCCTACTCTACAAACCATATATTTTTTCTCTTTTATTGAATACATAAATTTATTTTTTCATACCCTTTAAAAATAATAACATATCATTATCAAATTTTAAATGAGAAATAATTCTTTTCATAGACTTGTTCTAGACCAGGATGATATTCCACTGAAAATTCACATTTGAAGCCCCTTGTTAGAACCTCTTCTGAAAAAATGAATTAATATAATGAGATATGATATAACAGGTGTTGATGATTAATTGTTTTAATTAATACAAATCATATACACAAAATAGATATATATATATATATATATATAGTGATATGAATGCATCTAAATAAAGGATCAAATTCCCATAACCTGAAACCAAAAATTTCTATGAACCAAAAAAATAAACCTCACACTAATATATCATAATATTTATCCTAACCACCTTTTTTAAGAAATTAGTTTCATTATATTGCATGTTAATATCGTCTAACATCTCTTTCATAATCATAATATCCCGAAGAATACTGTAACATTGATTAAACGCACGATTATCTTATAAAAAATTCTATGGAAGCCCATATCCCATCATTTTAATGATAAAGAAAGTATGAATTATATAAGATATATTTCACAAAACAATTCTATATTTGTTAATTCTCATTAGATACTTGGCATTTGGAATTAGAGTTAAATTAGTGGAAAACTTTATTGGGTAGATGAACCCCTAGGAATAAATATGGAACCAAATGAATCACATGATGGCAAATTAAATCACATTAAGCAACATTAATGAAACCATGAAATCCGTATTTTCCCAATTCCCTTTTGGGATTCTGAGAATAGATGGCTTGTATGATATACTTATAATCCATAATTACCTCTATCTTATCATCATCCCACTCCTCAACCAAACATAATATATTCTCTAGTAATAACTAATTTAATTAAACCATCGTGAAAAATTCATCTTCTGATGGTAGTTTTCAATATAAAATACCCTCATAATTCTATTATGCTGGATTTCTATCCCCTTACACATCCCCCAAGTATGTTACATCATCCAATAAAAGGTAGATTCTTCTTATAAAAAGCATATCATTCATAGTATAATGGAAGAATCTCATATTATTTTCTCTCTCACTTATCCAAGTGTCATAAAACATATTCCTTCCTATTATCTATAATACTATAAAAATTCCAAATAGAATAGGTTGTTTTTCAAACATCATTAATGATAGGTTTCTATCCCAATTCTCCTAAATATTCTATTCCATCATGCCATCTTATTTTTAGTGTACATCCATGGAATAATAATGATTAATCCTCTAATAATTCAATCCATGAAGGTGAAATCTAATAACTTGAGATGATCACTAGGGATTACCTAGGCTCCTCCCCTTAATGATTGGTCCCAATAGGTTTTAGTATGTCGCAGGAACTCTTCATACTAAACCCAGATATCTGAGAAGAATAACATGGAAGAACCAATAAACTCCCTCATATGGAGTACAATAAAATGATACTGGTTTGGGAGGATATATGGTAGATTAACACCTTCTGTCTATGAGAATGAATCAACAATTGGAATATTATACAATCATCCAGCTAACCTGCACTAAATTATCTTAATCCTAGTTTTTTATTTCTCCTTGTGAATGGATTTTCATAAAAATACATGTAAATGATAATATTTGAAGAAAAAACCTCATTGATATAATATATCCCTTTTAATTATTTTCCCAAACCACCATTAATTTTTGTGACGACCCGGACCTGGATGCCACTTAATGGGTGTCTTCATCCTGGTGGGCCACATGGACCCAATCACATCTTGCCAAACACCAGAGGCTTCCAACTTGAAAAGAGGGCCTAGGGTGTGTCTGTTGGAATACTTTGACCTCTTTAGAAGAGTGTATCATAGAGGATGAGATATAAATAAGTAGTAAACAATGGAATAAATATAGATAAATAGTTGAAGCAAACCGATACAATTGATAAACTATAATAACAATAATTGTATCAAACAGAATAGTGATGATGTAATGTCATGTCACTAGAAATATGGAAATCATGGATAAAAGACAACAAGAATAACATGTTCCATGCGATAATAGAAAAAAATTCTACTCCAAGAATCTTGTGATCCTACTCATTGATATGATATCATGCTTCATCCCGTCAGCACTCAATCAAGTATTAGAACCTGCAAACTTCCCTTTGCCAATACCTAAAACCTTGTACTCTACTCTAGGTACCAAACGGTGCCCATAAGGGGTGTGAGATAAATCTCAATGGGCCACCACCAATGGTTATAACCTCCAGCATGTGAAATGTATTATAGCAGTGTGCAAGTGTATATGTAATGTAAAATAAGAAGTATATTATAACTAAATATCAATGTACCTGCTCCAGCCATCAACTATTGTCTTAATATGCAACTCGTTCATTAATTATTCTATTAAAATTTAATGTTAATAGGTCATGTGAGTCATATCCTACAATTACATCACCAATTTATAGTATATGTAGTGAATGTCCCAAGATGTAACAAGGCAATTAGGTGATGATAACCCGTGAGGGAGTTCCATGAAAAAATACAAGGTAATATAAACTCATGAAAATATAACTCATTAGTATCTGATTATAACTAAGTGGTAATATTTTAATCCATGGAGTGTAATCCAAGTCATTCCACAATAAGGCACCTACCTAGTCCAAGGTGATTGACCGAGGTAAAACAAGGCTAAGAAAAGACATGGGCTTGATGGGATTTCACCATGGAACCTACCTGTCAATACTAGATCCAAGGACTGTATCGAGGTATCCTGTAATAAGAAAAGGACCAAACATTAGTATACTAGGATTCCATGGAATAGACAAGAACTGGAGTCTTGGAAAGTATCAACCTAAGAAAACTATATCCTTGAATCGGAATGGGGTTCCCAAGACCAAAAGAATTCCCCTCTCATAATTCAAGGTGAGCACAAGTCAGTAATTTCCTCTTTGATATTTTAATCATGAAATAATTCATTTGGTCAAGTCATTCCTTCCATTAGTGGGGATATTTCAAGTAGATTTGAAACCATAGGTCCATGCCTTGTCTTCCGTTAGTGTGGGTAGGGCAAGTAGCATTGCAACCCTTTAATCTAGAATTATGTATCCATTAATACATAAACAATTATTGAGGTCCATTTTGCTAACTTCCATCAACATAGAATGTTGTGCTATGGAAATGTAACCATTATTTGATATCTTTTAATAAGTACATGTTTTAAAAAAATTATACATTCCATTTCACCATTCATATTTCCCATTTAATAAATACTTTTAGGCTCTTACCTTAGGTGGGTCAAGTGGTAAGATTACATAGATCATTCCATTATTCAATTCTCAATAATAACAGGTCATTTATGATAAAATTCTCTCCTTTATAAAGGTCATGTAATGGAACACCTGAACGGTGGCTCAAGTGTTCCAAAACACTAAAAACCCAATTATGGACTAACCTTAGACATAATGTGGATTGATTTGTGACTGAAACCACTAACAACTAATCACATTTTTGGAATGAGACTAACCATACATTACTAAAGAGTATAATAATTGAATGTTAATATAAGAAATGGTATCCAAAGAAACCGGTGGGCCCCACATGAACATTCCAAAAACAACAATCTTTAGGGATGAATTATTGTCCACCCACGTTAGGGTTGTATGACTCACCTCCTCTGGTATTGAACCCTGATTTTCCTTGTATTAGAGTAGATATAAGAAATGGTAAAAAAAATTCACATGGAGATATATAGTTCGATATTGAATGAGATGAAGAATGGAAAATTGGGACTCCATAACATACCGTTGCACATCAAATGTGATGAACAGAAGCTCGATCGAATTACAGACGAAGTGGATCTCTTGATTCCAAGATTTGATATTTAAAATCCCAAAAAATGAATGAAAACTAGTTCAATTTCGCACAAACATGGAATAGGGATGAGGGTGAGGATTAATAGAACATTAAGGTAATTTTAGTCAAATTACATATGTTTTATCCTATGCACGGTTTGTCCATAATGTTTTTCAAACCATGCACAATCCGTGCAACATGGTTCGGCAAGAACCTATAAAAAGGGGCGTTCACACAGGTTGGGTGCACAAACATGCACAATCCTTGCAAGGTGCCACTATTCGGAAATACACAGTCTACACAGTAAGGAATACATTGTGCTAACCATGTGAAAATCGTGAAACTTGTCATGTTTTCCCAAAAAGGGGTGTTCCGAGCTCCAAACAAGCCATAGACACCCTCATAACCTTTTCTAACTCGTTATGAATCTATTTCAGGTCCAAAGTAAATATTTAGACTCAAAATTAAAGGATTCGTACCTATTTGAAAATCCAGGTTCTTACAGTATTCCCCTCTTAAAAGAACTCCCCCCTCGGGTTCCCCTTCCGAGGGTAAGGAAACATTTTCTGAGAATAACTTTGGCCATTGTGCATGTACATCGGCTTCCCTCACCCAAGCCTCATCAAGTACTCGGTTTTGCTATCAAAGAACCTGTAAAAGAAGGATATAGTTTTCTTTGAGAGCCTTAGTGCTTCATTCAATGATGTGTACTGGGAATTAATTAAAGGTAACATCATCATCTAACTCAACTTCCTGGAGATCAATAGTATGAGACGAGTCAACACGACATTAGAAAATCAGTGAGACATGAATGACATCGTGCATGGCATAGTACCTCTATGGTAGTATAAAACGATAGGCTACTAGCACGACTCTCTATAAAATCATGAATGACCCGACGAAACGATGTGATACATTTCCCTGATTTTGTAATTGTCGATTCGCAATATTATGTGATACTAAAATAAAAACATGATCCCCAACCTCAAACTAAATAGGTTAGAGATAGCGATCAACATAAGATTTCTGTCTAGACTGAGATGTAGTCATAGGCTTCCTAATCAGCTGGACCTATTCTGAAGTCTCCTAAAGGAGACGAGGACCTAGTACGTTTGCCTCATCTACCTCTAGCTAGAATAATGGTGAACGAAATGGACTTCCACATAAGGCTTCCTAAAGAACAATCTGTATTGTCACAAAAAAATGTTGTTATAAGAGAACTCAACAAGAGGGAAATACTTCTCCCAAGAACCATCGAAATCAACAACACATGCTTCGATCATATCCACTAAAACCTATATTGTTCGTTCTGATTGTTCCTCATCCTGAGGGCGAAAATATGTGCATAGAAGCACCTGTGTTCCCAAAGATATCTAAAAACCCTTCTAGAACTGTGAAGTGAAACAAAAATCTCTATCTAAAACAATATTACATGGAACCCCTTCTAGTTGTACGATCTCACAGATATAAAATCATCCCATCACATTAACTAAGAAATTCTCCCGAATATGAATGAAGTGGGGGGATTTTGTTAGTCGATCAATGACTACCCAGATTGCATTGCTACCCCTTGGAGACCTAGGTAATCCGACTACGAAATCCATAGAAACATCTTACCATAAACATTCTGGGACTTGAAGTGGATGTAACAATCCTGCAGGTCTATAGTGTTCCACCATAACCAGCTGATAGGTAGAACACCTAGTGATGAAGTGTGCAATTTGATGATTCAACACAGGACACCAATACTAGAATCGCATATCTCGATATATCATTGATATTTTGAGAAGAAATACCCACTAGGAACTACAAGACTCATTCATAAACTCCACCATAACATTTGAAGGAACCCTGATACAACCACATAGATGGAGTACATCATCAATATCCATAGACCAATCCAGATGTGGGTTAAATCCTGATATAATCTCACAAAGAACCAAACCATTAGGATCTGAAGACTACCTAGACATCACATTCTCAAAGAGGGAAGAGGTAAATATTGAGGTTCAGAGGTGTGACCTCTCATGACTGTCAAAAACTCCTTATGATGCTCAGAAAAGAGGGACATTAACTTCCCTTAATCACATAATTCATGCATGAAATGTGTTTGAAGTCTTTGACTCAGTGAATCTTCAACCACATTGCCTTTTAAAAGCGTATAAGAAAACTCAAAATCAATGTATTGTTGATATTCGAGCCATATTCACTGTCAAAGGTTCAAGTCACACTGATAAAATATATACTTGATGATTTTATGATATGTATACACCACAAAACTCTCACTCAATAGATATTGTCACTAGCAATGAAAGGCAAGGACAACTGCTGCTAGCTCTAGGTCGTGCGTTAGGTTATTTTTCTCATGAGTACTCAATTGTTGAGATCTGTATACAAACACATTGACCTCCTACATCAATACTTCTCCTAGGAAAATATGTGATGCATCAAAGATGACAATATAACCTTTAATAGGTTCTATAAGAATCAAAATAGGTGTCCAGACAAGCCTCTCTTTATGCTCCAGAAAGGCTTTCTCACTTGCTTCTGAACACAGGAACATAACAAAAGTTTTTGTAAATATAGTAATAAGTGTCTCAATATGATAATGTTATGGGGTGAAATTCCTATAATATCCATCATTCCCTAAAAAATTCATGATATCAAACATGTTATTATTTCGCTCCTAGGAGACTAAAACACTATACTTTTTAGGGTCCACAGATACTCCATATTCTGAAATAAAATGGACTATGAAGTGGACCATGTCGATCTAGAAGTAACATTTAGAAATCATGGAATAAAGATGATTCTCTCTCAGTGTACTCAGAAATATCTCTAGATGTTTGGTATGGTCTTTATGAGTGCATTAATAAACCAATATTTCATCCAAAATTTCAATGAAAAAAGAGTCCAAATAGGGATGGAAAACCCAATTCATCAAATACATTAAAATGGAAGGTGAGTTTGTAAGATCAAATTGCATAACAAGATACTCATATAGACCATAACTTCTATAGAAATCAGTACAAGGTATGTTTGATGGTCTAACTCGCACCTGATGATAACCTGATCTCAGGTCTATCATAGAGAACACCAATGATTCCTCGAGCTGGAAAGAAATGTCATCTATTCAAGGAAGCGAATACTGGTTCATGACCTTAAGTTTGATCAACCTTTTGTAATCCACACATAGACGTAAGGTTCCCTCTTCTAACATGGAAAGAAGCATGGGTGATCCCCAAGTTGATGTACTAGGTCGTATAAATCATTTGTCCTCTAAGTCCTCTATTGTCTCTTGAGCTCTTGAAACTTTGTAGGATTCATCCTGTATGAGGGAATGGACAATGGATCTGCTCCTGAAACAAACTCAATTTTAATATATGATTTCCTCTTAGTAGGTAAGCTATAAAGGTCCTCTGAAAATACCACCATGAAAAAATAAACTAATGGATTGAATTAATTTTGAAGAAGACCCTGATCCACCATGAAAATATTTTCTATCTGGGCAGTCACTCTACCTATCCCATGATTCTTCGGTCAGTCTCTCCCAACAAGGACATCCCACTTGCATTAGAAAGGAAAAATATTTCCTTCTGGTGATGTAAAAGAAACCATTTTGAAATAACAGTCTACAAAGTCATGATAATGGACCAACCAGTCCATCCCGAGAATGACATCGAAGACCATTATCTCGAGAACAAAGATATTACACAAGAAAGGGTAACTGCCTACCTCATGGGAACAATCCCTGCACCAGTGTATTCCCTCAACCCATATTCCCAACTGTTTATCAAGATTCATTACACCATAGTGATATTGTATCTCTAGTCTAAGACTTTCCACAATAGGTAAAGAAATAAAAGACATTTAATTACCTGTATCAAAAAAAAGCAGAGACACCAGTATTGACTACTATAATAGTACCTCGTGTAGTAGATGCTTCCTTATCCAAGTCCTTGAGTATCGACTGTAAGGCATGAAACTAAACTAATCCATGACCATGTGCAACAGATGGAATAACATAATCATGACTGCTCTGTTGGTGCTTCTGTTGATCAGTGATCAGACTACCCTGGCAACGATCTCCTCCTTGACCAAACCTGGCGGTGATAGTCTAACTTCCCACCAGATGGTGTCCAAAAGAACTCTCTCCTGAAGGGGGATCTGAAGCTGATTCTTTTCCACATGAAGCTGGGGAAAGGTCCTACAAAAGAGTTGAAAATGAACCATATAGCCTCAATCCCCACACTTTATGTGGACTTTGTCAAAGTAGTTCTTCTTATACCGTATATTTTCTCACTGGTGACCCACTATAGAGCTATGAAACAGGATATTATAGCTTCCACTTCCCTGGCGATAAACCTCGAGGGAACATTTATTTCCACCATAAGGGAAATTGGCTTGATGCAGCATTTATCCTTTAAACCCATTAATAACTCCATCCATCATGTTTCTCTTAGTGATAAGGGCATGATCTACTAATGTAGAGAAGTTTGGAAGGCAGAAGTCATTCACCTGATTTTGGATGGAGTATTTGATCCCATACACAAATAATATTATAGGTAAAATGTCACGAACTCCTCCCCAGAAAGTGTACCCCTCTTGGTTCAGGAATGTGAGAAGGTAGATAATGACCCATGAGTCCTGCCTCTAGTAGGCCCCAAGTTGGCGACTAGCATTGAGGGTATAGTAAACATCCAAATGGGAGGCATTACCCTCTAAGATAAAACATGCAGAAGAGAGTGTTAAGATAGATACCATATAAATCAAACCCATACTGAAATATAAAACAAATTACAAGTACAAATATGTAATTTCATGCAATCTACTACAAATGAAAGGGGAAAATTGAAAATACCCAAATGAAAGTAAAAACAGCAGAAACCAGAAGCCCGAACAGCTCCAGCAACCCTGAGCTAGTAGAAAGTAGCTTTATCTCCAACCTACTCTATGTGACCTAAAAAAAACTTATATATATATAGGGTGAGTATAATAGTATACTCATTAGATTCCTCTCTGAAGCCTCCCATGAAAATGTAATGACAGCACACTAATGCACTGTGAAAAACAAGTGAAACTAATTAGTCACCTAAACAGGTATACTATGTTCCCAAAATCACCATGGATACTCTCACCAAGTAGCCCATACAAAATTATATAATATAATAATGAATATCAAGGGTACCAAGCTACTGCTTCCCAACTATATTGCCACTTTTCCACAACATCGCCCATTCTAAGCATCTCTCTCCAAAAATTCTTGTTCGTAGACACCTGGGTGAAGCACCATAACCTGCACCTTGGGAAAAAAACCACAATATCCAAAAAATAAAGTAACTAGGTAGTTTCTAGGAGCCTCCATAGCTGTCATAACACGTATCATACATTGTTCATTATACTTGAAGCCATTACAGCCAACACACCAAGTAAGGATCATTAAGTCGTCACAACATATTCATGTTACGCCTATAGTAGTCCATATCATACTATATCCAAATATATGTGTTTGTGAATAACCCCAAGCCATTACTTACCTATACACACATATATGGGGAAAAATAAATGCTATGCCTACCATCACAGGTAACTTCCAAGGGAAGAGACCAGAGCCAAAGGGGGTAGTCATCCATCCATCCTCCCACCGGAATTTATTGGAAAACACCATCCCCCATGGCTCAGAATCCATGGGGTGTTAGTTTCCCTAACATTCAAGGTGGAGTACCATATAGAAACAAAGAAGTATAGAATATACTGTAGCTCTCAACCACACTATGGGAATAACATAATCATAGACTCAACTATAACTAACGTCTCTCAGACTCCCGGTTTCCACTTCTAAGACAAGGTATCCTAAAAGAAAACAACAATTTTATGATCTTTATTACATTTCTTAATTCCATTTTTATCAGTTTCACATTGCGTTAATTTATTAATTAAACACTGATTAACCATGATCAATTTCCACATTATTTTTCATTATCATCACACCCAATGTCCATTGTCCCATTAATTTGTAATCTCGTCTTAATATCACATCATGCTATAACCCCATGGGTAAACATAATTTATTCATTTATTTATTTACATCATTACTTTCCTATAATCTCAAGAATTCTAGAAAAACATTTTATGCTACTAATCATAAGGGGATCAACTTGGTGTGTAGATTAACTACCCATCAAGTCTTTTCTGCCTATAGCAAGAGCGTAGATCCATCCTCCCTTCAGAAGATTAACATGGAAAGAACATGGAATACCCCGCACGTCTTCTCCCCTTTTTGGAATAAGGGTAAGAAATCCCAACTTCCTTGAGAAGTGAGTAATGTAATGCAGATAAACAACCAATAAAAATTAGTAAGAATCCGAACATTCAAATCCAACCCATTTCATCATCCCTCGTGTCCTCCCCGACACCCACATGCATAAAATGAGGAATCTCTCCACTCTAGGCATCAAATGCTACCCCAACCAGTAGGCCTCCATGCCCCCACATATCCCAATATCCATCCACGATCACATCAAAAAACAAGAAGTAGGAAAAGAAGCATCATATCATTTGGTCTCTTTTCCCTTAAACCAGAAAGAGGGATACTCATAACCTTGCAAGGAACTATCTTTTATCAAACCACCAGTTTTTTAATAAACCATGGATTATCCAATTTAGTATTTGTAGGTTCTAAATTATGGAAACCTAACCGGTTATCTATCACAAATATTTAAACATTATTACTGCACCAATTTTATTAACATAAAATTACAACAAGAAGAACCAGATTCATTTACAAGCATCATTATCGTTACCCATACAATTATAAATTAATTTCATACTTACTTTATTTTCCAATTTCTATCACGAATAAATGTCTAAGCATAGAAAGCATAGATATCACACTATCAAGAAAAAAAAGAGACAATAACCTATGATCGATATCAATTTATAAACCCGGTAAAAATATTTATTATGTCAATTCCATTTTGATCAATTGGGATTAAAAATGGTAACTATACAATTGCATGTAAAATATAATAGAAGAAAAGAATCCCCTACCTAAAATTTTTCTTGTCGTTATTTATACGAGAATGATCCAAAAAAAGGATCAAGATTGCCTTCTCCTGTGAAAACTGTATCCACCCGAGGATGACGAAATACGACAGCACCAACTGAAACCCAAGAAAACTCTATTAGTGGTATGGAGATTACATACTATAACAGGAAAAAAGAAACAAAAGGAGATGAACCCAAAAACACTATGATAAAACATACCTTATATCGATGATGGATCGACACATGCTGCTTGCACCAAAACCGGGGGTTCCCATGCAGTAGTAAGAATCATCAAGGGGAAATGATCTGAGGATTAAGGTTCTATCACACAGCTCCTATGAGAAAAAGAAAATGTTCGAGCATCTTGTAACAGTGAACTAGATGGTAGAACCAGGAAAGAAGATATTTCATCCCTTTAGATGATTTCACAGAGCAATAGTTTAAGATACGATGGATTTTCTATTAAAAAAAGATAGCATTAAACCACACAGTTTGTCCAAGTAAGGGCATCCCGATACTTAGGAAAATTAATATATGAGTTATGAAATTTTATTGGGCCTCAAATAACTTAAAAAAAGACCTTGAAATCATTTTACATCAAAGAAATCGTCAAAGGGGTGAAACTATAGGAAGTTGGAAACATTGTTCATGATCTTGGAAACATTGTACACCTACCGATCCTGGAAACATTGTTCACAGAATAACTCACCGATCCTAGAATCATCAACCCTAGAAACACTTTTCAAAAAATGACTCACCGATCTTGGAAACACTATTCACAAAATGATTAACCAATCTTGGAAACGCTGTTCAAATAATGACTCATCGATCCTAGACTCTCCAATCCTAGAAACAGTGTCCACGGAATGACTCACCGATCCTGGACTCAACAAACCTGAACTCACTGATCCTATAAACACTATTCACAGAATGAATCACCGATCTTCGACCCAGTGATCCTTGAATCACTGATATGATGATACTATTCACAGAATGGATCACTGATCTGATGGTATTATTCACAGAATGACAGACCGATCCAATGATGCAGTTCAATGAATGATAGGCTGGTCTGATGGTAACATTCATAAAACAACAAATCGGTCAGATGGTACTATTCACAGAATGACTCATCGATCTGATGGTACTATTCACAGAACAACAGACCGATCCGATGAAACTTTTGACATCAGTTTCACTAATTGAACTATTCACATCGATCTCACCTATTGAAATCTTTATATCAGTCTCACCAATGGAACTATTCACATCAGTCTCACCAATAGAACTATTCACATAGGTCTTACCAATGGAACTATTCACATCTGTCTCATGGATGGAACTGTTCACATCAGTCTCACTGATGGAACTATTTGCAGAATTGAAAATTTGGAAAAGTGTTGGGGATAAATCACCTTGACCTCCCAAAAAACCTGAGACACCAGATTTATTCATTGGAATGTTCATTGAGTTCTGAGCCATGACAGTAAATTACTCTCAAAACATTCTCATCCTTGAGAATTAAAAATCAATCTAAAAGGAAACAGAAAAAAAGTCTAAACAACCACCCATCGATATACCTCTCAAAAGTTATAAAGCCACAAGAATCAATCAATGAATGCCATCTCATAAACACGAAAGTTATATAACCACAAATATAATATTGTTACATGAAAAGAGGTAAACATAAAACATCTCTTGGTACTGAGCATGTATCTATGACTCATGTTCCAAGGTACTCTTTTCTATGCCACCGTGTTGTCCCAAGATACGAAACAAGGCGATAGAACACCCATGAAACACCTTCTCTTTAAGGTCTTGGATCTCCACAGTTTTCTCCTCAATGGTCCCATCATTATCAACATTGATCTCTCCCCAATAGATGATGTGAGAGTAATCATGAAGATAATGATAAAGATGTGATACATAAAAAACATTGTGTATCTGGATCATCTACTGGGGAAGCACTACTTGATATTCCATAGCTCCAACAAAATCTAACACCTGAAAAGTCTGAAAAAACTGAGGAAAAAGCATACCCCCATGACCAAACCTTCACTACCCATGATGGGGAGTCACATTCAGAAATGTACGATCCCCCAAATCAAACTCTTAGGGTCACCTCCTTTGATAGGTAAATAATTTATGATGTTCTTGTGCTGGCTTCATCCTCTCACAAATCACCTGAACCATATTTGTTGTATTTTTCACTAGTTCTGGTCTAAGAATTTTTTACTCTCCCACCCCAATCCAACACAATGGATAACGAAAAGGTTGTCCATTCAAGGCTTTAAATGGTGACATAATAATGGTGGAGTGAAAACTATTGTAGTAAGATAACTCCACCAAGGGTTAGTGCTTCATACAAGAACCGCCAAAATCCATGACATAAGAGCGTAACATGTCTTCAAGAGTCTAGATGGTCCGCTCTGTATGCCCGTTTCTCTGAGGACAAAATGTACTGCTATGGAATAATAGAGAACCAAAAGCAAGCTGGAGAACACTCCACACCCTAGTGGTAAAACTAGGAACTTAATCATATATGACCCTCGATGGGACTCGATGAAGTCTCACCACCTCCTCCAAATACTTACATGACAAAACATCAACTGAGATTGAATCAATGATTTCTATAAATTGGGATAATTTTAATTAACTGTACACTACCACCAAAATAGAATCATGTCCTCCTTGAGCTATAGGAAAATAGAAAAAATGTCCATTGAGATGTCCTCCAACTTCTATTGAGGAACATCAAACGACTGGAGGAGTTCACCTGGAACACAGTGTTTGGCCTTCACCTTCTGGAAGACCAACATCGGGACAAAAACTCTACAACCACATGCTAAATCCCAAGCCACCAAAACTGGCTCCTCAAGGCTCTATAAATCTTTTTCACACCATAATGCATCACTAATGGAGAATAATGGAACTATCTCATAATCATCTCGCGCATCTTCAAAGGAAAAAATCCTTCCGTGATACAAAACTTGGTGTTGTTCATCCTCTGACCAACCATCATGGGCGTCTCCACAAACAACCCGGTCTCTCCAGACCTCCACCTCATGATCGACCAACTAGGACTCTTCCACCTGCAGCACCAGATATAACTACACCGTCATCTGAAAAAGACAACCTCTACTCCCAATTTCTCCTATATCAAGATGTAATGTAGAGATTTCTTCCATTACTCTCCATGAATCACCAGATTTATGCACTGCATCACCATGTGACTTCCTTCTCAACGCATCATTTACAACATTACCCATTCTAGGTGTATTAAATTTTTCGAATTCATATTCATTTATGAACTCTATCCATCGACACTATCATAACTTCATGTCGTACTAGGAGAAAACATACCTCAGGCTCCTATGATTGGTGAAAACCACAAAGTGCTCACCAATGTTGTAATGTCTCTACAACTTCAAGGAAATCAACATAGATTCCAACTCAAGACCAAAGGAGGCATAGTTACATTCATGAAGAATAAAATTCCAATACCCATAAGAAAAAACTGATCATTGTTGCATTAGAACACATCCTAACCCAAGATGTGAAGCATCACAGAAAACATCAAATGGAACTCCCTCAGCAGGAAGACAGAGAACTGGAGAACTTAATAACTTCTCCTTTAGATACTCGAAATCATCCGGGCATTTATTAGTCTATATGAACACCTAATTGTTCTTGGTCAATGTTTTCAGAAGAGTCACAACTCAAGAGTTATTTGCTACAAACCTCTTATAGTAGCCTGCGAGACAAAGGAATCTTCACACCTCTAACACTGTAATGGGGGATGACTAAGAAACAATTGCTTCTATCTTCTATGGACCCACATCTACTCCTTCTTGAGACAAAACATTCCCCGAGAAATGGATTTATCGAGGCCAAACATCACACTTCAACAACTTCCCAAATAGCTGATGTTGAAGAAGAACTCCCAAAACGGCGTGTAGATGCTCCATAAGCTCCACCTTAGACATGGATTAGACAAGGATATCATCGATGAAAACCCCAAAGAACTTTTCTAGGAACTCATGGAACACAACATTAATCAACCCATGAACATAGCTAGAGAATTATTCACACTGAACGACATTACAATGAACTCATAATCCCCATTATGACAACAAAAAGCAGTCTTCAGGATATCCACATCCTTTAAACCAATCTGATGATATCCTGACCACGAACCGATCATTGAGAACCAACATTAACTCTTTATTTGATTTAATAAATCATATATACATTGATTAGGATAGTGATTTTTCACTACCACTTTGTTTAGGCGATGATAATCGACACAAAACCGCAAACTGTCGTCAGCCTTCAACACGAACAAAATTGCTGCACCCCACTGTGACACACTTGGATGAAAAAAACTGTTGTATAAGAAAACATCATGATATATAAGTACATCTCTTAACTCATAAGTGGACATTCTATATGTAGATGTAGAGATGGGAGATTTTCCTAGCAGTAGATCGAACCAAAACTCGATCTCTCATCGAGGGGCTAATGATACAACCTCTTCGGGAAAGACATCATGGTACTCTTCTACAACCCTGGGAAACGCCAACTACTAAACCTCTAAAGAACTCACCATCAGATCATCCATCATGGATGATAAGGATGGAACTCACCTCTCTCCCTTCTGATTGTATCGCTCGCCAACGAACACCACAAGCTCTCCACCCAGATCGAAGAACACAACCTTCCTCTTGAAGCAATCCATGATAGCCTGCATTGAATACAACTAATACATTGTGAGGATGAAATCATATGTTTTTATTCATAAACATAATAAATATCCCCAAGTGAGGGGCTTCCCCAACACTAGCTAACATTCTCTGCATATGTCAAACAAGGTAGCTCGACCTCCAACTAGCATAGTCAATGCCAAGGGCACTGTAAGCCTCTCTACCTCAAGTCCCAATGCATCGAAAATGGTAGGTGATGTGAAGGAGTGTGTCACTCCTAAATCAAACAAGGCATACACCATTTTAGAAATCATGCAAAGGGTACCTTGAATGATGTCTAGCTTTCTTGGAGCTGGTAATCACAAAGCATGAAGTTGACCATGACCTCCTCTACAGCCTCTCTAATAATGATGAAAACCACCACCATGTCTTTTCTCTTCTCTATAAGGATGGAGATCATTACAAGGTTGTACTCTACCTTGCCCATATATCCTCTAATGATATAAAGCTGGTGCAACCTGATGTTTCTTCCATGGATGGATCTTCCTCTATAGAGGAACCCGGAGCAGAAAACCTGGTCCATGATAACTACTCTGAAAGGTTGGGATATCTCTCTACTGATGACCTAGACCCCCACAAGAAAAACAAGCACATGATCCCTTGGAATGGGCCAGAGAGACACATCCCCTGGAGAAATGAGATGCTGAGAGGCGGGACATAACCCTAGACGAACTAAAACACTTCTAACCTAAAAATTGGGTAATGTGGACCACAGATCTTCTTTGTGAGGAATCATGACAACTCCCCTCTCGTGATGATTGGATTGTGGCCAATGTCCTCTTGATGACCTTTTCCCTTTCCAGCACCTCAAGATATGTCTTCATCATAAATGGGGTGACCCGGCACTAGATCTCTGGATGAAAAACCTCCTCGAAATGCCTTGCCATGGCCTCCTCATATGGTAATAGGTCTGGAACATATCATAAAAGTTTCCCGAACCAAATTCCAAACTCTAATACGTTGGAGCTCCCTTGTCGAAGGGTACGAAGCTCCTAGTGAAATGAATCCTTTTCAGTCGAAGAAAGAAACTCAACTCTAAACTATTATCAGAACTTCTACCATGTGATCATTGACTCCTCATGATCCTGAGTAATAAGAACCACCACATACTTGATTCTCCATGAAACATTATTGAAAACAAGGACACCCACTAATCCTTCTGAGAACGGATCGAAATGAAGCCTATCTTGACCTACTCAAAATAGTATTCTATGAATGCATCTGAAATGTTTCCCTCATACTTAAACAAACACTAGAAATAAAACTCTCGGAGTGTCCTCCTTCATGTGTCTTCATCGTCAACCTATACCCGGTGGCGATCTGCTAGCATAGCTTGCTGGACATCTTATATGTTATCCTGACAAGGACGTAATCCTAGATCCATACCTATAAAATAAAAAACAATTACTGATCTTAAACCAATAATATTGAAGACTCTTCATTAATTAATTAATTATTATCTTTTATTCATTTTAGGATAACCTATCCCAAGGTCTACGAATTCAAACACATGCATAATGTAGAATGATGCATGATCCTTTACAAGGTCTCTAGAATGTAACTAGTTTCACCTCGTTTAATATCCATTATAAACTTAATGTTCCTTGGATCAAATCATAGGGGGCCCTAAATTCCTATGTCATAGCTGGTCTCCAGTGGTTAATCACTTTTTAAACTAGATTGACACTGTTCCCCTAACCACCCTTGAAACCTCACTTGTGCCTAAATCCAAAATCCATCCTATCCCTCAACCAGACCACTGATACCACTCTGTCATGACCCCCTCCTAACAAATTTTACCACTCCTAGGCCAAAAATGTGAGGAGGGAGATAATGAATTCTGAGTCCCACCTCTAGTAGGCCCTAGGTTTGCGACAAGCACTGAGGGTATAGTAAACACACAAATGGGCGGCATTACAGTCTACGATAACACATACAGAAGAGATACATAAGATAGACCCAACCAACTCCATCTCAGACTGAAATTTAAAATTAATCCCATGTACAAAAAGGTGATTTCATGCAAACCACTACTACTGAAAGGGGAAAAACTACAAATACCCAAAAGAAAGTAAAAACAGAAGCTACCACATGCCCGAACAACTCCTTTAACCCCAAGCTAGTAGAAAGTATCTTGATCTATATCTACTACAAGTGACCTGAAAAACAAATTATATATACATAGGGTGAGTATTAGAGTATATTCAGTAGATTCCTCCCTGATCCTCTCGTGAAAAAGTAAAGGAAACATGATAAAGCATAGTGAACAACATGTGAAAGTATATCATCACCTAAACATGTATACTATGTTTCTAGCCTCATTATGTCTACTATCACCAAGTAATGCATAAATGATTTTACAATATAATAAATTATGTCAAGGGTACCCCAATAATAACCCATTAGTTTTCCTCTTGTCCCCATCATCGCACGAACTAAGAATCTCTCTCCAAAAAGGTTTGCCCGTAGACACTTGGTAGAAGAACCAAAACAGGCACCTCATGCAATAAAGCCACCACATCCACACAAGAATGTAATCATGTAGTTTATGGGAGCCACCACATCTTCAATAATGTGTATTATACGCCGGGAATTCTACCTCAAGCCACCAAGTATGAATCCCTAAGCTATAAAAACCTATACACATTAAGACTATAGTTTTCCATAGGATACTATATCCAGAATATGTGTGTGTGAATAACCACAAGCCATTACATCCCTCTACACACATATGGGGAAAACTATGTGTGCCTACCAGCACAAGTAACTACCAAGAGAAGAGGGTGGGGAAAAAGGTGGTAGTTAGCCATCAATCCTCCCACCAGAATATTGGGGAAAACAACCCCAGGGCTCAGAATCCCCATGCCGTCAGAAACCCTAACTAGCGAGGTAGATTACCATATAGAAACAAAAAAATTACAGAATATACTATAGCTCACAACCAAACTATGGGAGTAACCTATTCTTATACTCAACTATAGCTAACATCTCTCAGAATCCTAGATGCCACTTGTAAGACTTGGTATCCTATAAGCACACAACCATTATTAGAGATTTATTACATTACTTAATTTCTTGTTTATTATTGAACTTTGAATTAACTAATTCTTTAAACACTAATAAACCATTATCAATTTCCACATTATATTTCATTAGCATCACATCCAAAGTCCACTGTCCCATTAAATTTTACTCTCAGTATTGCATCCCAGCATGCTCCAACCCCATGGATTAACATCATTTATTGAATTATTTATTTACATCACTACGTTCCCATAATCCTAGGAATTATAGAAAAAAAATTATATGCTACTAAACACAGGGGTCTCAACCCAGTTAGTAGATGAACTACCGTCGAGTTTTTGCGGCCTATAGTAAGAGCGTAGACCCATCCTCCCTTGAGAATCTAGACACATATAACATGTGGAATACTATAACACCCCGAGATTTTATGAGATATATTATTTTAAATTTCTTTTATATCTTCTGTTGTACGCTAAACCAAGATTATCTTGCGCTATACGCAACACCATATTATCATGCAGTATACGCAATACTATTCTTGGATTGTGTTACACACAATTTCATATTTGTTTGATAGTAGTTATTCTACGCAACATTTTGTGTGTGTATATATATATTCAATGTATAAATGAAATATGGTTGGATTATGTTATACGCAACAAAAAAGGAGTCTTTCACTACACGCAACCTTGACTTGTCTTACTTTACACACAATCGTGACCTTCCACGATATCGTGTGTCGTACGCAATTCTGAGTTTCACTAAAAAACGATATGTTATTAAAATATTATATAATCTAGCCATTATGAATAGTAATACCCACTTTTTAAAATTTTACTTTTCAAAATGGACTTCATTTTTGGATTCGTAATATCGAAATTAGCCTAGGGTGAATTTTTTGTATTTTTCTGAAAACATTCAATTTTTGATGAATACTGAAAACACTAGGTTACTATTTAAAAACCAAATTTTTATTTAAATAATTATTTATTTTATATAGATTTGTTTTAGGTAAAAATTGATACATAATATCTATATATGTTCAATTTAATTCATTGGAGTCATTTTATAATAATTTTATATATATAAAAATTTTATGGAACTTTTCACCGTCTTTTACCCACCTCCAAGGAGAATTTGAAAATTTACATAAAACATAATTTTACCTCTTCTGTGAGTTGAATGTCAAAATTCCAAGAGACATGGTTAATATTAAGGCGTAAAATGTGGTTCAATAAGATAAAAATAACTTTTGGTGAATAGTAACTTTTTCTTTCGATTTACCACGGTTAAAAGTAAATAGGGTAATTAAGGGTAAAAATGATATTTTTATTACCCTAAAACATGTTATAATTCTAATGGATAAGTATAATTTGACAAAAAAACCTTAGGAATATAATATTATCATTTAGGTCCACTTGGAATAGACTAGAACATTTATTATTATTTTATTTAAAAAGAGTTAAAATAGTTAAAATCAATGTTTAATAACTAAAACATTTTTAATATAGGGTTGTACGTCAGATAAATTCGACTATAAATATTAATTAGAAAGATAAAAATATTTCATACATAATGGTATTTTATTTATAATTTTTAGACATTATATAATTTAATTTATTTATGACACAATGGTGATGCAGTAATTACCTAAATAATGAAATATTAAAATAATTGATATTATAAATACCCAAATAAAAGTAATTTGATACTTTTTATGAATTCCAATAAATTTATAGTTTAATATGACATGTTATTATTTATTTAATAAACTTTATTTGAACTAATCATGCTGTTATGATTTTCACAAAAATCAATTACCAAATAGTGTCAAAATGGACATAAAATAGTTTTTAAAAAAAATATTATATTATTAATTGTTATTTTATTCCTAAAAATATAAGGTTTGGAAAAATGACTTAGATAAGGTTATATATATTAACAATTAACCATTGGGGTTCTTTTGGTTTTTCATAGTAAGTTTATTAACCATATAATGTAAGCAAACAAGAGGACAGGGTAAAAGTTAAATTATTTAACATAGAGTTAAATCTACATGATAATGTTAAAATAGTAACCTAAACTAGTTCAAAATCTATTGGTTGAGAAGAGTTATACCCATAGCCACCTTATCATCTAAATAAATCAATTTGTAGCTATTATAAACCGAATATTACTTTATAATAAAATAATATTTTTAATTTTTCCTAAGGTGCCCCTCTCCTCCATTATAAAAGGGCACCTCCTCCCTCTCATCCTCACACCAATTTGAGCCTTCATGCTCGGAAAAAACCTGCAAATTTATCTTTTCCACTTCCCTAGAAACTTTATATAGGTCCTGGTCTTCTTCCAAGACCATCTTTAGTTCCCTAAGAGGAGGCTAATTAGAGGAGCTTCAAAGAAGAGGTAATGTCCGTAACAGATTCATTCATATTTATTTTTTATTCTACTTCCTCTACATTAGTTGTTAAATTATGAAGTAATAACATCAGAATCAATAATATACTGATATGTCATTATAAATATGAAACAACCCTATTTCACCTTCTATCCATCCTTCAGAAAATCAAATCTCCGCGTATGCGTACGTACGGAATACCGTCTCCACGCCGTGGTGTAATCTGTTTTCCCCCACCACCTTACTTGGATGGTTATAATGGTGTAAAGAATAACTATATATGATTATTGTAAAGTGATATTGATTCTGAAATATTATACATACACTTCAATACAATTACTTGATCGTGGGAATTATATCATCGCTCGTGCGTACGTACGGACTACCGTCTCCACGATGCGATGAGATTCATTCTCTATGTTGACCATCCGTGAATGATTATAAATTATATATAATGAATAACAATGAAATATATTACATAATAATGATACTGGATTTATGTATATATATATATATATTAATGTATGTCATCTTCTTAATTCCATTCAATTCAATAAGGAAACATAAACAACGTTCATGTGTACGTATGGCCTACCGTCTCCATGAACGGTGTATTTCATTCCATTTATCGATCTATCATATATATATGTATATGATGAATATATATTATATATAAATAAATTTTTAAATTCTGGAATTAATTAAATCCTGATATAAGTAATAATATCAAGAACAACAAGTCGAAACACGTACAATAAATGAAACGATTTTACCCAAAACGCTGCTTTAACATAGAATTTACAAATGATCAGGTAATATAAAGTCATAAGTGAACCATATATGATATCATAACAATTAATATGATTCTTTAATAAGTCAACGACATTTTTTAAATCATTATACATGAGGTTCGGAAACATACGAAGCATATCAGACATAAAGTAAGGGATAACGTTTCCAATCTCATTTTTATCCGAGATTGTTTATTCGTAAGTATTTACTGGGATTATATTTAACATCTATGTCCATGTTCTCTAAAAATGTTTTCATTTTTGTTTAAATTCCTTTTACCCATTTTTGACTTTTATTTTATGGTATGTAAGGAATCTTTCTTTTTTAATTTTTTTAACCATACGGTGTACTTTTTGACTTTTCTGGCAAAAGTATGAGAAGAATGTTTTTTTAAATTATATGGCAGAATGGATTTTTACGGTTTTCATAATGCCTTATTTTCATGAATCTTACTCTACAAGATTCCATGACTACTTTTAAAAAAATCATTTTATTTTAAAAATTTCATGCATTTGTGAAAATAAAATGATTTAGAAAAAGAAAGGATATTTTCCCCAAGAATTCATTTCCAGTGTTTTATCAAAACCATTTCCCATCTAAGATGAAATTATTTCATATGTTTATGTTTCAAGTATAATGTATCAATGATTTACATGGTTTCACTTTTCTTATGTTGACATGATATCCATTTTTTTAAATGGACTATGTTATGATGGGGTGATTTTTATGAAACCCATTTTATTCTTTGGGTTATTATTAATGATTTATGTTTATGTTATGGAACACGTAAGAATGATTTCATTATGATATTTGTAACGACCCAAAGTTTAATTAAAGTAAAATACCTCATGATCTAGTTAAATATCTCTTTTTGAAAAATGTTTTTATAAGATGTCAACTTCTTTGGTTTTATGTTAAGAATTTTGACCATTGTTAATATAGCCATTGAACAGTGATCACATGATTAGTATAAATATAGGACCTTAACTAATCCAACTTACTCAGACAAAAGAAGCGATTGCCTCATCAAGTACAATTGCCCCATACAAAGCCCATTTGTCAGAGCTCGGAAAAGAGGTGGCATCCTTGGGCTTCGCCCTTGACCAAGCCCAAGATGAGCTTCACCATGTCAAGCTCAAACAGGACCATCTATGGGAAAAGTGGAAGTTGATAGAGATTACCACTCAAGCTATGTTATCCGAGCCACCCCAAGTGTCTGTCATCATCACACATCTTACCCTTAGGTTGTACGCGTCTGTTTTAAGGGGTTATGTAACAAATAAGTAGTACTATGTTCATGTACATTATTTTTTTATATAATAATGAATATAATTTCTAGTCATTTTTGATACATTGTAAATAGTTTTTAAAAGTAAAAATGGTGTTTTTAGTTATTATTTAATTAAGAAATCTATTTTATTAAATTAAGGGATTTTTGAATTAAATAATATTTTTATAAAATAATAATATTATTGTTAAATTAATTTTTTATTAAATATAAATGATCTTATAATTTTATGAATGCAATTAAATTTTTTTATTAAGGTCTGAAATCCATTTTTCTCAAAACCCGTGAATTTTAGATAAATGTTGGTTATTATTTTAAAAATGAAAATTAACATATTTAGAAATTTATTTAGATAAAATAAATTTCATTTCTTGAATTAGGACATCGAAATTATCCAATGGTGAATTTTTCATAATTTTCAGAGACAGTCAAAATTTTGGGTAAAAAATAAATACCGTTTAAATATATAATGTGTTTTATAACATCATAATGATCCAATGGTGATGTAATAAAATACCATAATCCTTATCTTCGGAAAATATATGTTTTATCATTAAAAAAATGTGATTTTGGGTTTTTTTGACTTACTTGTCAAAGTATTAATGGACCCCTCAAAACATATTCAACACTGTGCCTTTTTAAATTAATTTCCATGGGAGTGTGACTCACCTCCACATAAGAAACCTTATTATTTTTAGAAGTTCAGACTTTGGCCTTATAAAATATTGTTTTCCTATTCCCTTTTCCGAAAACCATGGGCAAAAACCATAGGATGGTTTGTGGTTTGGATTAATTTAATGTAAGGGGACCCAAACCTAAATAATAAAGAATTCCCTCACCTTTCCTATATAAACCCACCCATGCTCCCACTTCCTCCTCACTAAAATCCCTTGGAGTTCGTCCAACCTCTTCCATAATCTCTCTATAATCCTCCCAAGGTTCCCCAAGCTCCCAAGAAGCCTCTCACAAGCCTCTCTCTAGCCTTTGGAAGCACACATCCAAGTAAGGGTTTTTCTTCCTTTCTCATTTTTGTCAATTTTCATTAAGTTGTATTGCCCTTTTAATTTCAATTATGAATGTTGGGGTGTGGTTTTTCACCTCCCCCATAATTCCATATTATTGTTTGAATGATGGGAGACCCCTTTCTATGCCATTAAATTCCTCCCATGTACACCCGTTACAATGCCGAAATTCAGAGAGGAACTTCTCTCTCTTCTTTTACATTCAAGCAATAATTTTGTATCATGAATCTAAATTCCATTACAATTGTTGGGACATGTATCTATATTACCTCCTTACTGTCCATTACATGTAAATATGATGAGTAACCCCTTTCTCTCTCATCAACCATTTTTATTAATTCTTATGTCACGCCGTTACGCTACCGAAATCGCACCGCTTTTTCTAAGCCAATGCCATTGTGTAGTGGATACCATGCCCATTTCTCCATCAAGGGTATCCACCTTTATGCACCTTTACATTTTGATTAAAATTTTTCATGTATGAATTCCACAGTCCTTTATCGTGGAATAAATGATTATGTTTTATGAATCCATGTCTTATGATCCATGTGGCACACTTATGCATGAAATGAAATGTTTAAGAAGGGTGAACCCTTATAGTGCTCCAATGCATTGGGTAAAGTATAGTATCATGATACATCATTTGCAATGAGTGTTGACTCATGCTAATTAAAGTTCAATGAGGGTTTACTCATGCTTCATGTGCAATGAGGGTTTACTCATGCTTTATGTGCAATGAGCCTTGGCTCATGTTAATTCCATGTTAAGTGTTGTTGCCAAATTTCCATGTTATGATTATCATGCTTTATCATTCCTTTATGTTCATGTTTCTTTTATGCTCTATTGATATGCCTATTGTCTAACATGTATTTTACTCCTCATTTTCTTCCATGTGTACTCCCTTACTGGGCTTTATAGCTCACCCTTTTTTATGCATGTCCTCATGTTATCCCATGCAATGCTAAGTACGAGGGAATGTAGTGGTCATGTAATGGATGTTTTAGATAAAGATATTGTAGTTCATGTTTTAAGTTTTTATGTAATGATCCTAATCCCCAAAGACACTAAACCTCTCAATCATTTTTGTTGTATCAAGTGAAGTTTTATGTAATGAATCATTTTTAAGTTGTAATAAAAAGCAGGGTTGTCATAATACGGGTGGGACCTATATCTCCCTCCAATTCATTGGGTAACAATTTATATCTCATGAGAAAAAATGGCCGGAACGGTAAGTTAATCTGGTTCAGTGATACAGGACTGGAACGAGGAGTGAACTCAATTTATAAAGGGACTTTGTCCACTAAGATGTTCTTGGAAGAAATTCCTTGGCTACTATGGAAATCATATCATGTGCTTAGTGGTTGCCACAATCACATGTTTTATTCCCATGTTATTTTATCATGATTGATATTCCTTAATGATATATTCCTTACGTACATCCATGATTTATGTCTTTGATAATGATTTTGGTGTTTAGATTTTATGTTCAAGTTTTTGCATTCAAATGTTTATGGATTGTTTTATGTTATCTATGCTTTCCCATACTGAGAATTTGAGCACACCCTTTTATTCTTTTCTTTTCCCCGGGATATAAAGAAAGGTTTTAGGTAAGAAAACCAAAGGGGAAGATCTTCATGATAGATGATGAAGATCTTTCACCATGATTAGAAGATTACGTTTCGAGTTTCCAAAGAAAATAAAGTAATACGGTCTTTGGGAATCTGTTTTTGACTTGTATTTAGTATTCCGAAAAATTAATGTAATGTCCTTGTACATCAAGCTTTGGGTCTCTACATTTTGAATCGGAGTGAAGGTGTAGTTCATCTTTGGAAACTAGGATGCGAAAACATTAGTGAAATCCCTAGAGATATATCTAAGGTATGTCTAGGGATGTCCCTAAGGATAAGTATACGTATAGGTTATAGTCCTAGAATTATGATAACAATCTTATAATTTAACCGAATATGTTATATATTGATGGTACTCCCCCTTGATTATTATTTTTTCCTCTCACAATATTGTTTTTGGGTTTTAGAAAATGGATGGAAAGAGGAAGATTCGCGATAATGGAGGATATGATGGACACTAGAATGATATTCTTCATGAGTAACCAAATGAAACGAGATTTGGAGGTCCATAAATCATTATTAATCCTAATCATAAATCTCATAATATGATCAATAATATCCACATTGGTATGTTTTTTGACTCTTCTAATAAGAGAAAGATGGAGTTTCATGATGATCATAGAGGAAAGAATGTTCAATTTCTCTCATGTAAATCATGTTGGAAGAGGCGTCAAGGAGAATGTTTCAAAGGAACTGGAAGATGCTTTGGGTGTGGAAGAGAAGGAAACAAATCTAGTATGTGAAAAGGAAAAGGTTCATTTAACACCATGAAGTAGGATAATGGTATTGCTACGACATCAACAATGATTAGATGTTTTAAATGTGGGATGTATGGGCATTATTAAATCCAATGCCCTAATGGAAAATCTCATGAAGAGAATCAGCATGGTCATATGAGTAGTATTTTTGTGGATGATGATGAGGAGACTGCAAATGATATATGAGATGAAAGATGTGTTGAAGCTTGGTCAATGGTTTAAGAAGGTAGTTGAATGATTGTATGTTTATCAAGAGTTATGTTGTATATGTAATTTAATGGAACTATGGAATAAAGAAACATCTAAGGATTGTTACACTATTGTTTTTCCTAATGTTTTTGAATGTATATGTTGAATGACATTGGTAACCATGAAAGGTTATTCAGAAATTTTTGGAAGGCAAATGAAATGCGCATAATGAAGGGAAAAAGAGAAAATGAAATTTTGATAGTATTCATGAGCTAATGACAGATATAAGGAAAAGTGATTTCATGGTTTGAGTATATAGAAATTTTGGGATTTTGGTATGTGGAATGAGTTAAATTTTGACAAAGTTCATGTTTTTGCTAAGGTTCTATGGTAATTAATGTTTCAAAAGAATACATGATTAAGGTATTCACATGTTTGGAATATGACCAATAAGATATATCTTATAATATTTGGGAGATAAATGATGGTATTCACATTCTTGGTATATGACCTCTCTAGTAATAATTTTATTTATACTATGAGATTGGAAAAATGTATTTTTGATAAGTCTAAATATTGGAATGAATTAAGTTTGACATAAGGTAGTATTGTTTAAGGCTAGAATGTTTTTTCGATATTATTTATGGAATATTATAATAATGTAGTTTTAGAAAAAGGTTCAACCTGCAGGGCGGGCGACAACCCGTCATGTCGGACAAGGATGATGGAATCGAGCCCACAACTGAAGTCCGACATGACTTTATCACGTCACACAAGACTACAGAAAGTCCCTGGTTAGTATAATTTAGATTTATTTTATTAAGTGGTATGATAGATGTAGTATAAGTCCATTTTTGGAATCATATACGATTAACCTCACCATATATGGACTTATGTATATTTGATAACTTTTGCTAACCTTTTGTTTGAGAGATATGGAATGACCCATCATTCTAACACATGATCTGCTAACACTTCACGAATGACAAATTCTACTTCATTTCTTTAAGAGATGAAGTAGAAATTGTTCAAGGAATGAACAACGGTGACATTATACCAAAATAAAGTAAGTATTTCATCTAATTAAAATTCATCAACTTTAGGGAAATGATCTTGAAAACCAAAAAAATTTCCCTTGTACCCTTATATTCGATGAATCAGATGGTACCTTAGATCATCACAAATTTATGTCTTTGTGATTGTTGGCTTTGTCATAGCCATGTTCTCTACCACTCTCCATCAGAAATTGATGGTTATATTTCTCTTCCATATACATATTTTCCCCTATGTTATCCTATGTGGATACCCATTGATTAGTTAATTTGGGTAACTGTTACATTTCATACATTAGTTTTTAAAGATAATTTTTGGTATTCCTTTTTACAATGTGGGTTTCTATGAAAGAAACTCTCATGTAATAATCCATTTATAACCCCGAAGAATTTCGAGGGCGAAATTTATTTTAAGGGGGGTAGAATGTAACACCTCGAGATTTTATGAGACATACTCTTTTTAATTTCTTTCATATCTTCTGTTTTACACTACACTACGATTATCTTTCACTATACGCACCACCGTATTACCTTGTAGTATACGCAACACTATTCTTGGATTGTGTTATACACAATTTCATGTTTGTTTGATATTAGTTATTCTACGCATAATTGAGTGTATATATATATATATATATATATTCTATGTATAAATGAAATATGGTTGGATTATGTTATATGCAACAACAAAGATGTCTTTTACTACACGCAACCCTGACTTGGCTTTCTTTACACACAATCACGGCCTTCCACGATAGTGTGTGTTGTACGCAATACCGTGTTTCACTAAACAAAGATATGTTTTTAAAATATAATATAAACTAGCCATTATGAATAGTAATACCCACTTTTTGAAATTTTATTTTTCAAAATGGAATTCATTTTTGGATTCAAAATATCGAAATTAGCCTAAGGTGAATTTTTAGTATTTTTCTGAAAACTTTCAAATTTTGATGAATTGTGATAACACTGGGTTACTTTTTAGAAACCGACTTTTTATTTAAATAAATATTTATTTTATTTAAATTTATTTTACGTAAAAATTGATACATAATACCTATATAATTTCAATGTAATTCATTTGAGTCATTTTAAAATAATTTTAGATATATAAAAATTTTATTGAACTTTTCACCGTCTTTTACCCACCTCCTAGGAGAATTGGAAAATTAACATAAAACATAATTTTACTAATTCTATGAGTGGAATTTTAAAAATACAAGAGACATGGTTAATATGAAGGAGTAAAATGTGGTTCGATAAGATAAAAATAATTTTTGGTGAATAGTAACTTTTTACTTTTATTTACCACGGTTAAAAGTAAATAGGGTAATTAAGGGAAAAATTGATATTATTATTACCCTAACACATGTTATAATTCTATTGGATAAGTATAATTCGACCAAAAACAACCTTAGGAATATAATATTATCATTTAGGTCCACTTGGATTAGATTAGGACATTTATTATTATTTTATTTAAAAAAGAGTTAAAATCGTTAAAATCAAAGTTTAATAACAAAAACATTTTTAATATAGGGTAATACATAATATAAATTAGACTATAAATATTTATTATTAAGTTAAAAATATTTCCTAAATAATTGTATTTTATTTATAATTCTTATACATTAAATAATTTAATTTATTTATGACACAATGGTGATGTAGTAATTACCTAAATAATGAAATATTAAACTAATTGATACTATAAATACCCAAATAAATGTAATTTGACAATTTTTATGAATTACACAACTTTTATAGGTTACTATTACATGTCAGTATTTATATAATTAACTTTTTTTGAACTAATCATGCTATTATGATTTTCACAAAAATAAATTACGAAATAGTGTCAAAATTGACTTAAAATAGTTTTTAAAACAAATATTATATTATTAATTTTAATTTTATTGCTAAAAATATAAGGTTCGGAAAAATGACATAGATAATGTTATATATGTTAATAAATAATCACTTGGGGTTCTTTTGTCTTTTTATAGTATGTTTATTAACCATATAGTGTAATAAAACAAGAGGACACGGTAAAAGTAAAATTATTTAACTTAGAGTTAAATCTAAATGATAAGGTTATAATAGAAACCTAAACTTGTCCAAAATCTATTGGATGAGAGTATTTCGACCCATCCCCACATTAGATTCGAAATAAATAAATTTGGAGCTATTGAAAACCGAATATGACTTTATAATAAAATAATATTTTACGTTTTTCCTAAGGTGCCCCTCTCCCCCCTTAAAAAAGGGCACCTCCTCCCTCTCCCCCTCACACCACTTTGAGCCTTCATGCTCTACCAAAACCTTCCAATTTCTATTCTCCACTTCCCTAGAAACATCCTAGAGGTCCTGGTCTTCTTCAAAGACCATCTTTAGTGCCCTAAGAGTATGTTAAGAAGAGGCGCTTCAAAGAAGAGGTAATGTCTGTTACTGATTCTTTCAAATTTATTTCTTTTTCTAATTCCTCTTCCTTAGTTGTTTCATTATGAAGTAATAAAACCAGTATAAATAATATAATGATATGTTATTAAAAATATTAAACATCCCTATTTCACCATCTATCCATCCTACAGAAAACGAAATCACCACGTGTGCGTACGTACGAAATACCGTCTCCACGCCGTGGTGTAATCTATTTTCCACAACCACCTTACTTGGATGGTTATAATGGCATAAAGAATAACTATATATAATTATTTTAAAGTGATACTGATTATGAAATATTATACATATAATTCAATACAATTCCATGATCATGGGAATGATATCATCGCTCGTGCGTACGTATGGACTACCGTCTCCACGAAACGATTAGATTCATTCTCCATGTTGACCATTCATGAATGATTGTAAATTTTATATAATGAATAATAATGAAATATATGACATAATAATGATACTGGATTTATGTATATATATATATATATATTTATGTCATCTACTTAATTCCATTCAATTCAATAAGGAAACGAAAACAACGTTCATGCGTACGTACGGCCTACCGTCTCCATGGACCGTGTATTTCATTCCATTTATCGATCTATAATATATATATATGTATATGCTGAATATATATTATATATAAATAATTTTTTACATTATCTAATTAATTAAATCAGAATATAAGTAATAATATCAAGAACAACAAGTCGAAACACGTACGATAAATGAAACTATTTTACCCAAAACGTTGTTTTTACATGGAATTTACAAAAGAACGGGTAATATAAAGTCATAAGTGAACCATATATGATATAATAACAATGAATATGATTCTATAATAATTAAATGAAATTATTTAAATCATTATACAGGAGGTTAGGATATATACTAAGCATATCGGTCATAAGGTATGGGATAACTTTTCCAATCTCATTTTTATCCGAGATTGTTTATTTGTAAGTATTTATAGAGATTATATTTATAATCTATGTCGCTATTTTCCAAAAATGGTTTCTTGTATGTTTAAAGTCCTTTTTACCCAATTTTTAATTTTACTACATGGTATGTAAGGAATCGTTTTTTACCATATGAGGTACTTTTGACTTTTCCGACAAAAGTACAAGATGAATGTTTTTTTAACTTATATGGCATGAACAGATTTTTACGGATTTCATAATGCCTTATTTTTATGAAGCTTACTCTACAATATTTCATGAGTATTTTCAACAGAATACTTTTCTTTTAAAAATTTCATGATTTGTGAAAAGAATATGATTTTGAAAACAAAAAGATATTTTCCTCCATAATTCATTTCAAGTATTTTATCAAAACCATTTTCCATCAAAGATGAAATTATTTCATATGTGTAGGTTTCAAGTATAATGTCTCTATTATTTACATGGTTTCACTTTTCTTATGATGAAATGATACCCATTTTTTATATGGATTATGTTATGATGGGATGATGTTTATGAAACCCATTTTAGTCTTTAGATTATGATGAATGATTTATGTTTATGTTGTGGAACACGTAAGAATGATTTCATTATAAGATGGGTGGGACCTATATCTCCCTCAAATTCATTGGGTAAGGATTTATATCTCATGAGATAATCATGGCTAGAATGGTAAGTTAATCCGGTTCAGTGATACAGGACTGGAACGAGGAGTGAACTCGATTCAGAAATGGACTTTGTCCACTAAGATGTTCTTGGCAGAAATGTATTGGCTACTATGGAAATCATATCATGTGATTAATGGTTTCCATAATCACATGTTTTATTCCAATGCTATTTTGTAATGATTGATGTTCCTTTATTATATTTTCCTTACGTACTTCCAAGATTTATGTATTTTCTCAAGAGTTTTATGATTAGATTTTATGTTCATGTTTTTTCATTCAAATGTTTATAGATTGTTTTATGTTCTCTATGATTTCCCTTAATGAGCATTTGAGCTCACCCTTTTTATGTTTTCTTTTCCTCAGGATATAATGAATGTTTTTAGGTATGAAAACCAAAGGGGACGATCTTTTTGGGAGATGTTGATGATATTTCACCATGATTAGAAGATTACGTTCTGAGTTTCCAAAGACACTAAACTAATACGGTATTTGGGCGTCTGTTTTTGTCACGTATTAAGTATTAAAAAAAATTAATATAACATCCATGTACGTTAAGAATTGGGCTTCTACACATACCATGCGTGTCTTCTCCCCTTTTGAAATAACTGTAAGAAAGGCCATCTACCTTGACCAGTGGGGAAATTAATGTAGATAAACAACCAATAAGAATTAGTAAGAATCCAAACATTAACATCAACCCCATTGTATCATCCCTGGTGTCCTCCCTGACACCCACATGTGTAAACTAATGCATCTCACCACTCTCGGTATCTATTGTTGCCACAGCAAGTTGTCGTCTATGCCCCCACATATCACAATAACCATCCAGGATCACATCACAACACATGAAGTGGGAAAAAATCAACATATCAATTGGGATCTTGGCCCTTAAACAAGAAAGAGGGTAACTCAGAACCCTATCAGGAATTATCTTTTATCAAAAAAGCGGTTATTTAATCCACCATGGATTAACCGATTGAATATTCGTAGGTTCCAAATTTGGGAAACCTAAGCAGTAAGCTATCACGAATAATTAAGCATGCTTACTACACCAATTTGATTAAAATAAAACTACAAAAAGAAGAACTAGACTCATTTGCATGCCACTTTATCTTTATCCAAACAATTATCAATTAATTCCGACATTGAATTATGTACCAATTACCATCATTAATCAACGTCTAAAGAAGAAACCATAGATATCACTCTATCTATAAAAAAAGAGGCAATAACATATGATCGATACCAATTTATTTATCTGGATAAAATATTTATTATGTCAATTCGATTTTGATTTAGTGGGATATAACATGATAACTATACAGTTGCTCATAAAATAAAAGAGAAGAAACGAGTCTCCTACCTCAAATTCTTATTTTCATTATTTATACGAGAAATATCCAAACAAAGGATCACAGTCGCCTCCTCCCATGACAAATGTATCAACCCGAGGATGTTGCGGTACGAACGCAACAACTAAACCCCATGAAAACTCCATTAAAAGTATGAAGATCACATACCATAAGATGCCAATGATAAATAGTAGTAGATGAACTCTAATGAACTATGATGAAACATACCTTATATCTATGAAGGATCGACACTTGCGGCTTGCACCAACACAGGGTGTGTGCATGAATTAGTGATAAACATCAAGTGGATAAGATTTGAGGATTATGGTTCGATCACACATCTCCTATAGAAAGAGGAAATGTTTTGAGCATTTCCACTAGGTAACAAGAAGGTAGAACAAGGGAGGAAGCTATATCATCCCTTTAGATGATTTAATAGAGAAACGTTTTAAAATATGCTGGATTTTCCATTTAAATCAAATCACATTAAACCACATATTTTGAACAAGTAAAGGCATCTCGAGACATAGTAAAATTAATATAGAAGTTATGAAAATTTATTTGGCCATAAATCCCTTAAAACAAGGCCTTGAATGCATTTTACATAGAAGAAAACGTCGAAGGGGAGAACTTTAGGAAACTGGAATCATTGTTCATGATCCTAGAAACACTGTACACATACCGATCTTGGAAACCCTATACATAATTCTAGAAACATAGTACACTCATCGATCCTAGACTCAACGATCCTAGAAACATAGTTTACAAAATAGCTCACTGATCCTAGATGCATTGTTCATTGAATGAATCATCGATCCTGGACTCACTGATCCTGGAAACACTATCCACAAAATGACTCACTGTTCCTGGACTCACCAATCCTGGAAATAGTGTTCATGAAATGACTAATAGTTCCTAGACTCGCCGATCCTGGAAACACTACTCACAAAAATATTCACCGATCCTAGACTCACAGATACTAGAAAAACTGTTCACGGAATGACTCATCAATCCTCAAATAACCGATCCTAGAAACACTATTAATGGAATGAATCATCGATCCTGGACTCACTGATCTGAGGATACTCTTCACAGAACAACAAACCGATCCAATGGTACTATTCACATAACAACAGACCAATCTGATGATACTGTTCACATAACTACAGACTGATCCAATGGTTCTGTTCATAGAATGACCGACCGATCTGATGGTACAGTTCATTGACCGATAGACCGATCTGATGGTACTGTTCGCAGAACGACTCGCCAATTTGATGGTACTGTTCATAGAATGACTCACCGATCTGATGGTACTATTTATAGAACGACAAACCTATTTGATGGAACTGTTCACATCAGTCTAACCGAGGGAACTATTCAAATCGGTCTCACCGAAGGAACTGTTCACATCGGTCTCACCGATCAAACTGTTCACATCAGCCTCACTGATGAAACTATTTGTAGAATTTAAAATCTGAAAATTGTATGGGATATGTCACCTTGAACTCCTATAACACTTCAGACACTATATTTTTGCAATGGAATGGACAATAGAGGTCCAGTACATTACATGAAATCTCTTCAATGGATAAAATAAGTTAAAAGAATTTTAATTTTGTAAAACATGGTGAATATTCCATACCTAGCATAGAACCATACATGAGATGCATGAACTATTTAGTTATATCAGCTCTCAGTGGATGAGTAATGAAATGATCATAGAAGGTTTTGTGGATGTCAACCCATAACATTCCCTAATGAAGTATGACCTGGGTAATGACATCCCACCAACGATTTGCAAAATACTGAAGTATGTATGTAGAAAACATGACCATATGATCTGTATGTGTTTCTAGATACTCAAATATAGACAACATGTTCTCTAGCCAAGACTCAGTATCCTGAGATCCACCATCCCCTGAAAAAGTAGGAGTATGTTGTCGCAGGAACTCACGGGTCACATCATCCCTCAGATGTGCAACCAATGGAGAACCAACTGTGGACTACATCATACATAAGAAACTATCACGGACATGAGAATCAGTTCCCTAATTAGGTACAATAGGTGGTTCCTCATGTGGAACTCTTGGAAGTAAGACTGGTGGCTCAGGGCCCACCGTGTATTAAGCAAGATATTCACCACAATCCTGGTGAACGACACAAGGACGCCATGGTAGCATTGGTCAAATAATTCCCAGTAGAAACCATAGACAAGAATATAAGAAAGGTGATAAAATCCCTTACATAATCAGAAAGTAAGAAAACTCACTACCCAAGGCATATTACAAAAACTGCCCTCTTAGACGGTCATGCATCGAAATGTGCTCTAGCATAAGATTCATGTCATTTTGCAGTTAATTAATAGGTTCACTACTTTAACTTTCATAAACATGACCAAGGGGGATACATATATGCAACCATTTCATTTTATATTTCTATATTTCATTTATAACAGATACTAATTCTTGATGAATTAGTTCACATACACCTATCACCAAAAATGGAACCCATTTAATTATAGCATAATGGATTGACTCGTTAAATTACTCATTCCAACTCATGACGGATCATAAACCTCAATAATTGAGACCATAAATCACTCAATTGAATACAATGTAATAAAGGTACAAGAAAATGACACACCATCACTCAACAATCACATGCTCATCATTCAATGCAACATAGTGAAATGAACTTATATGCCATGGTAATATGAATGACATGTGATTTCTATGTGCCTATATTGAGGCATGTAGGCAAACTTCTTTCTCTCATATCATCAATACAACAAGTAAAAAAAATTCTATGAGTAATAATAATCATCACCACACAACATCTGCATCACCCAATGGTGAAATAATATCAACGTTTATAAGAAAAATAGAACAACAACTGCATTATGGATAACTTTTCTTTTACGCCGAACATGGGTTTGAGACACCTCAGAACAGCTTATGACTTAGTCCCAGGAATTCATATTCACCAATATATTGTATAGAAATAGTAAATTAAGGAAATTAAACCACCTTTGATACAACATGGTGATGACCTAGACCTAGATGCCACTTAATGGGTGCCTCAAGCCAGGTGGGCCACATGGCCTCATGAATATCTTCTCGAATGCCAGAGGCTGCTGACTGGAAGTGAGTGCCTATGATTTATTTATGAGAATAAAATTCTATCATTATAAGAGTGTAGATAAAATGAAGATATATAAATTTGTAGTAAATATAATAAGAAATATAGATTAATAGCGGATGAAAACTGGTGCAATAGTTAAATAAGAATAACAATAACTGTATCAACTCGTACAATGATGATGTAATGTCATGTCAATATAAATCTTGAATTCATGGATACAAGACAACAAGAATTACTTGTTCCACAACGTAAAAGACAAAATTCCTACTTCATGCTTCCCGAGACCCCACTCGGTCATCTTCTATCAAGATCCATCCTATCAGCACACAATCAAGTATTGAATGTTACATGCTTCCCTTTGTCAATACCTGCAACCATATAATCTACACCGGGTACCAAACAGAGCCTGGATAGGGTGTGAGATAAATCATAGTGGTCCTCCAAGAATATTATCTATAATATCCATCTTTTTAAATGGAATATATTAGTGTGCATGCATATATGTAACGAAAAACAAGTAGTACAAGATAATTGAATAACCATGTACCTGCTTTAGCCCTCAGCTGGTGTCTAAACATGTAACTAGTTACTTTAATTAATAAATTACCATTTAATGTTAATAGTTTACGTGTGGTATATTCCAAACTAACATCACCTCATGATTGTATAAGTAGTTAATGTCCCTAGATGTAACAAGGGAACCGACAATGATAACTAGTGGGGGAGTTAAAATGGAAAAATCAATGTAACGTAAAATCACAAAAAGTTAACTGAGTAGTATCTAAGTCTAGATAAGGGGTAAGAGTGAAATACAAGTAGCGTAATCCAAATCATTCCTCAATAATCCAACAACTGATTCCAATGTGATTGACCAAGGTAAAATGGGGCTATGCAAATACATGTTCTTGATGGGATTTCACCATAGAACCTAGTAGTCAATGCTGGATCCAACCATGTATATGAGGTATCCGGTAATAAGAAAGGAACCCAATGTTAGTATACTGGGAATCCAAGGAATATACAATAACTATATTCTTAGAAGGTATCAACCTAATAAAACAATAACCTAGAATCGGAATGGCGTTACTGAGACCCAAGGTATTCTCCCCTAAAATTCCAAGGCGAGCATGACTCAGTCAATTTCTATTTGATATTGTAATCATGTAACAGTTCATTTTGATCAAGTATTTCCTTCCATTAGTGTGGATATTTCAAGTAGATTTGAGACCGGTTCACCAATATTTTTCTTACATTAGTGTGGATATGCCAACTAGCATTGCAAACATTTAATCATGTATTAGTTTTCCATTGAGGCATATCAATTATTGAGGTTTACTCCGCTACCTTCCATCAACAAGGAAAGGGGTTCTAAAGACATGTAGCCTATTTTACATATATTTTAATAATTCCATGTTACATGATTAGTATACTTTCCATCTCACATTTCATATTTCCCATATAATAAACATTTTTAAGCACTTACCATAGGCTGGTCAAGTGGTAAGCATACATGGTACATTCCATTATGTAATTCACTATAATAACAACCCATTTATGATAAATAAAACTCCCATTTACAATAGTCACGTAAAGGAACACTCTAAAATTGGATCCAACACACTGAAACACTAAAAATAAAATATTGCATAACATTTGACATGATGCGAATTAAGTTGTGGGTAAAACCACTTGCAAAAAATATCATTTTTGGAAAGAGCATAACCATACGATTCTTACAAGTTTAATCATTGAATTTTAATTTGTGAAACTGTTTCCAACGAAATCGGTGGGCATCACTCAAACATTCCTAAAACAAAAAACATTAGGGATGATTTTTAGGACACCCACATTAGGGTTGTATGACTCTCCTCCTCCAGTATATGCCCTTCATTTTCCAAAAATCAAATTAGATCTACGAATTACTGAAAACTGTTCACATGGAGATATCAAGGTCGAGAGTGAAAGATAAGAAAAATGGCTAAAGGGGACTCGAGTACTTACTGTTATGCATCCAACGTGATGAACAAAATCCTGATTGGATGTCAGATGAAGAAGATCTCTTTATTACATGATTTGATCTTCAAAACCCACAAAATTGAGAGATAATTAGATCAATCCCACTCTAACATGGATTAGGGTGGAAGGGGTAGGATTAATAGATCATTATGGGAATTTTAAACATTTTACACATGTTTTATCCTGCACACGGTTTGTCAAGCCATGCGCAAACTGTGTGATAGTGTTCTGCCCGAACGTGGAAGAAAGGGACTTTTTCACAGTTTGGATGTGTGGCTGTGAACAAGTCATTGGAGGTGTGTGACATCCCTTCTTTCTATTACGTAACTTTTAATTAAATTTTAAAATAACAGGACCATTAAAGTCTACTGTCTTTGAAATCAGTAACAAAATTCATAAAAATAACATAAAAATACTTTTAATCCACTTTTAAGGCTTCATAATAGGTTCGTCATATGTAAAATCACTTCATCCTATAATCTGTAGTTATACATCAATGAAAAGTGTGAGAAGAATCACCAATAAAGAAAGTAATGGAATCAGTTTTGTAACACCTCGAGCTTCCATGATACGCTTCTCATTCAATAATGCAATAGCTTGCATTGTACGCAACTTCGAGTTCTAAAACACCGCGACTAATCAAAGTAGTCGTTATGAATAGTAATAACCACTTATTAAAGTTATAGAAATTTTATATTTCAAAATGGAATTCATTTTTGTATTCGTAATATCGAAATTATCCTAAGTTGAATTTTTTGTAACTTTCTGAGAACTTCTAATTTTTTTATGAATAGTGAAAAATACTTAAAACAACTTTTTGATTCAAAATAATTTATTGTGACAAATTATACTATTTATTGGTTTTAAATTATAATTATAATATATTTTTACCATTTTATCCAATGGTGGTCATTAGACTTAATTTAACATTGAAATTGGACATAAACAATTGCCAATCTTTTGATATAAATTGTTTCTTAAAAACACGCTATTTGTTGTGACAGCGGGAAATAATTATAAAATTAATTAATGAAACTTATATGTTTGGAATTTTGTAAAATAGACATCATTTTTGAATTCGGAATATCAATTATAGCTTAGGGTGAAATTTTGGCCTTATTCTGAAAAACTTCAATTTTTGATGAATAGTGAAACCACTAAGTGGTTGTTAAAAACTGATTTTTCTTTAAAATGAAATATTACCACTTCTGTGATTTGATTTTCTAAAATCCAACATACATTCTTGTCATTATTAAGTAAAATGTGGTTCAATGAGATTAAAATAATTTTTTGGTGAATAGTAACTTTTAAGTTCTTAATCGCGATTAGAGGTAATTAGTGTAGTTTAAGGTAAAAATAATGTTTTAATAATATGAGATGAGCTTGACACTTGTCCTACTCCTATTGGATGAGTCATGGCCGACCAAGACAACCCATGGGTGAACTTGGGGACCCCATGGAGCCACTTTGGTTGGAAAATGACATTAATATATATTTATTTAATGTTAAAATTAAATTGACACAAACATGAGTTGTTTTACTAAAACAGTTTTTAAGTGGGGTTACCCAAGTCCAAATTTTGACTATGAATATTCATTAGAAATCTAAAAATATTTCCTAGATCATATTATTTTTTTATAATTTTTAGACATTAAATAAATTAAATTATTTATGACATCATTATGATGCAGCGATGACCTCATTATTTAACGACTTTAATAAAATGAAACGATAATATACAATACAAGGCTTACACTTGTCCAAATACTATTGGATGGGTAGCTTTAGAACCCTTATCACCTTATCCACGAATTATATAAGTGTGGGACCTTTAGAATCCGAAAAGCATTGTGTAATAATGTAACATTTCAATCTTTCCAAAAGAGCCCCTCCTCTCCACTTAAAAAAGGCCCCCACCTCTCCCACCTTATTCACACCATCAAGCCATTTGGCTCGGCCAAAATCTGCCCAAATACTCTCCCAACTTCCCCCTATTACTCCTAGAAGCCTCACTTTGGGCAGAACGCTTCCCAAGTAAGCCTTTGGCTCAAATCAAAAAGAGTTACCCGATTTTGAGGTAATGTCTTCTCTAATGTTGTTTTGTTTTATTTTTCTTCTCCAACCCCCTAAACTCTTTTTATTCATTACTTTTGTAACAACACCAGTATAATCAATATACTAGGATGTTGTTATAATAAGGATTCGAGCTACACTTACACACACCTACATATAATGGTTAAAGAACATACGGTTTCTGTGGCTGGCGAATTTCTTCCACACGAAACGATGATTGTTCAACACTCATATAACAACTTAAAAGGTGGCCATTAAGATGTCACTATATTTATATATGATATAAAATATGTTTATTTTTTACTTATGCTTCTGTATTTATCATTTATGTCATACTTTATGATTTCCATTATGGGTAAAACGCGATAATTTCATTTTAGGAAGTGCGGACTACCGCCCCCTCAAAGTGATTTGAATCGTTAATGCCATGTGTGGGATGTATAAAGGATGGATTAAATGGTATTATACACTATATTATACTGTAATTATATTATAAATTTATATCATTATGATTTTATTCCATTAAATATGAAATAGAAATGAAAGTAGCGTTCATGCGTACGTACGGCTTACCGTCTCCATGAACGGTGCATTTCATTTCTTACCTCTAAATGTTACGTGACATTATGAATGAATGTATATACTGTATATATGATATATATAATATCTATATCATGAATATAATTCTGGATATAGTGGATATTTCACCACATGAACAACTTGTAATTATAAGAAGTTTATTTTTGACTCAAGTACCAAAGATCGAAAAAACGACCGTTATTAGCCTAAATAATTGAATAATGTTCATAACATGGTAATAAGGGATATAAAAGGAATAATGAAAATGAAAAAGTTTCTTATGTAAATAGAAATTAACTCTAGTTTATTATTCAGGAGGTTAAAGAACGGTCGAGTCAGGACAAGACGCAAGGTAAGGGAATTTCTTAACCCAACTTCCATTCTTTGGGTTAATCTCCTACATTCAAATTATGTCATGATATTATTATGTCTTATTTTGTATTCTTTATGTGTACCTATATTGAATACATATAATAGATCTATTTTATTTTAAAAATGATCTTTCTAAGGACTTCGTCTCAATCTCCTGTCATTGAGGCATTTTTGGTTTTATACACAACTTTCTTTTATACGGTGTATAAACCCCTTTGACTTTTATGTTTATTCAACAGGAATATTTTTTTTACGAAGCGTTTTACTAAACAAGAAAAAGGGAATATTTTTCTTTCTGTACATATGCGGCGACAATGACTTCTCTGCCGCCGTGACCATTATTTGAGTTCCGGCTTCCTCTACAATCCATAACTGTTTTTAAATGATTTAAAAAAAAAAGAGAGATATTTCTCTAAAATGTTTGAAAATCCAGTGAAAATGTATACGTATTTAACGCAAGCTTTAAAATGTTTTTAGAAAACCTGACTCTCGAGTGTGGTAGACAGGAAGGGATTGGGCATGGACCCATCATGGCCTGTAATTAGTCGAGCAGTCTCATAATTAGTTATTTTGTTTTCAGAAGCTTGCATAATGTTTTCAGAAAAACACTGGAGTATATTTGAGCAATTTTAAATGTAAGTATCTTCTAAAAATTAAACTGGTATTTTGATACCGCAATTAATTTAAATGGTATTTTAAAAAATGGTATTCCTAAATGTTTATATACCATTTTTCATATAAGGAATGCATTGGACTTAATAAGTGACGGGTGGAGCCCGTTATAGCTCCTCGATGCATCGGCAGGTCTCATGAGACAAAATAGTGTCTTGGCACGAGGCCTTGACAAAATCTTATTTGTGTTCTTGACACGATGCCTTGGCTACGTGGTTATGATAATCTGGCATTATGCATTACATCATTATGAAAGTGGTTATTGATATTGCATTTTATTATTCGACCAGTAGAATATCCATGTGAAGAAGTGAATGGCATTATCTCATTTTACTTTTTCCATATTATGTTGAAGTTCAAGTTTAAAAGGCTTTTGTTTTAGTTAGACATTTCCTTAAATGTTAATGTTTATTTATGAAAGCTCCTGCTATATTGTTAACCTTACTGACCATCCGAGCTCACCCCTTTCAATGTTTTAATATTTTCCAGGATGTGAAGAAGTATTTTATGAATGACCTATAGGGATAGTCCAAAGTGGATAGAAGTGTGGACTATGGAGACTATGTTATTATAGTTTTTCACTTTGTGATGTAATGTAACATTTATGAATGTATCTAGTGTTTCCAAGGCTACTAAACTAATCGGTCTTTCGAGACTTGATCTTTTGTGATCATGCCAATGTTACGAAGTAATGCACTGGCTCTGGGTAGCTGGGGTCGGGGCGTTACAGTTGGTATCAGAGGCAGTTTAGTACTAACCTTGGAAGCAAGATTTAGATAAACTCTGATTAGAGCACGTAGACCTAAGATGAACTTTGAGGACTAGTATAGAAGAACTTCCTAGAATTTTGGTATTGTAGAGATTTTATGAGTTTTCCGAGCAATACATCCCTGTCTGGATACGAGCAGGTAGAGGCGGCTCTGGAACAGATGTACCAAGGGGTAAAACCCGAAAACACCGCTTTGAGCTAGACTCGAACGGGAACTGGTGCACGACAACGGGACTTGCTGCACTCTTGGTTACGACACTCCCGGGGGATATGGTTAGGATAATTATCATTTTATTTACAAACCACTATGAAGGGTTATGAGTATATACATCCTCAAAGAAAACATTTCTTTTTATGATTATGGATTATATCCATAAATAGTTCAATTTATGTAAAGTGTTTTACAAGTATGTAATTATGTATTTTGATTTATAAACTAATATAGTTTATGCCATTGTTTAGAAATGGCGCCTAGTGGAAGGAATGGAAACCGTATCAATGCACGCACTCCATGTAGGGATTTCCCTCCTGCTCAAGATAATTATAGTGGGGGTGGTGATACAACTGGTGCCGATCAGCTAATCACAATACTGGGACAACTCACTCAGGTTATGAATAATAACCTTACTCATATAGAGCACCCTGATCTGCAACGTGGAGGATCAATGTGAGACCGCTTCATGAGGCAACAACCACTAACCATCAATGGGAGTAAAAATCCTATAGTAGTTGAGCAATGGATAAATTCCTTAGAGAAAATATTCCATGCCTTGGGGAGTAGTGAAAGGGAGAAGGTTGTCATGGCAGTTTACCGCCTCACTGGAGATGCCGATCAGTGGTGGTTGCTGATTCAAAACACAAAGGAAGATGATGACGTATCGAATATGGAATGGAGGGAGTTCAAAGAGCTTTTCTTAGAAAAATACTTTCCTCGTGACCATCGAGCAGATATGGAAAGGTAATTTCTGAGTCTGAGGTAGAAGGAGGATGAGAATGTCGCAAAGTCTGAGGCTAACTTTAAAAGGATAGCGAGGCATGCTGCCAATTATATACGTAACCCAAGGAGTAAGATTGATCGTTTCTGTTATGGGTTAAAACCATTTCTCCGTCAATCTTTAGTATCACAATCCTTCTCATCATACGAAGATATTGTCTCGTGTTCTATCAAGACAGAAAAGAAATTCTCTAAGTCTTATGACAAAAAAGTAAAGCAAGAGAAGAAGAGAACGGTGGAACAAGAGACAGATAAAGGGAAAAAGGGAAAGAAGGATTTTCCATTATGTGATAATTGTGGGAAGAATCTCCCTGGTACTTGTCTAAAAGGAATGGTAGTTTGTTATAAATGTGGAGAAAAGGGTCACCAGGCTCGTGATTGCAAGGGAAAGAAAGAGGCTATCAAAGTTGAATGCTATAATTGTAGAGAAATGGGTCATTATGCAAATGAATTTCCTAAGCGTCAGGGAAACTTACCTCAGAAAAGGCCAAGGGATCAAGGACAATCTTATGCTATTACTACAGTTGAAGCAGAATAATTAATGTATTGGTGCTTTTGGACTTAAGGATTATATTCTGGTTATAAGAATAATGTGATATATATAAAGATTGTACTGCAGTAATTTTTGATTTCATTAAGGTTTTAATATGATTAAGGTAATCATATTTTTAGTATGTGACAATAAGAGAAACTTTAATTTGTTTGGGGAATCTGATAAATTGATTTTGGAATTAAGAGACCTTTTAGAGAATGTCTGGACAGAGGTATTTTGGATAACTACAATGGTTGGAGTGGATTAAGTTGATCTTTGGATAGTATTATCTAAGGTTAAAGCATTTCTGAAGATTATTTTTGGAATATTATAATACTATAGTTTTAGGAAAAGGACAACCTATAGGATGGGGAATAACCCGTCAAGTCGGACAAAGCTGGAGGAATCGAACCCACAACCATTGTGCGACAAGCCTTTATTTCCTACCACTAGCCTACAGGAAGTCCCTGGTTATTACAAAATAGTTTTACTAATCTAAATGGTATGTGTTAACATTTGGAACCTTATACAATTAGGATAAATAGAATATTTTTGAGTTTCGTTACCATTTGGAGTAAAAGTTGGGTTTTTGGTAAAAATTTATTAACGAATGAAAGTATACATAACAAGTATTTATATTCCCTTACGTTCTTAGTAAATCTCCTAAATAAATTCCTCAACATTATAAAAGGTAACTTAAAACAAAAATGTTGTCGGTTAACTTTTCCAACTGGGGATTCAATGACCGTTTAACCAATCACAAGTTTGTGATTTTCTTGTGGTTAAACTTTCTCCTAATCCTGTTTTCTATAACTCTCCATCAGACCTTGATGGTTTGTTTCTCCTCCATATCCATATTTTCATAGCATCCTAGAATGGGCTATATCGGGTGACCTTTGTACTTATCTTGCTTTCTTTTAATGTTATATATTTATTAACCTTATTTCCGATGTGGGTTTTCCTCAAAGGTATTTTCTCTTTTCAACCTTTTATTTTCAATGAAAAATTTCAAATAGCGAGGACACAATTTATTGAAGGAGGGGAGAATGTAACACCCCGAGCTTCCATGATACGCTTCTCATTCAATAATGCAATAGCTTGCATTGTACGCAACTTCGAGTTCTAAAACACCGCGACTAATCAAAGTAGCCATTATGAATATTAATAACCACTTTTTAAAATTATAGAAATTTTATATTTCATAATGGACTTCATTTTTGTATTCGTAATATCGAAATTATCCTAAGTTGAATTTTTTGTAACTTTCTGAGAACTTCTAATTTTTTTTATGAATAGTGAAAAATACTTAAAGAAACTTTTTTAATCAAAATAATTTATTGTGACAAATTATACTATTTAGTGGTTTTAAAGTATAATTAGAATATATTTTTACCATTTTATCCAATGGTGGTCATTAGAATTAATTTAACATTGAAATTGGACATAAACAATTGCCAATCTTTTGATATAAATTGTTTCTTAAAAACACGCTATTTGTTGTGACGGCGGGAATTAATTATAAAATTAATTAATGCAACTTATATGTTTGGAATTTCTTAAAATATACATCATTTTCGAATTCGGAATATCAATTATAGCTTAGGGTGAAATTTTGGCCTTATTCTGAAGAACTTCAATTTTTTATGAATAGTGAAACCACTAAGTGGTTGTTAAAAACTGATTTTTCGTTAAAATGAAATATTACCACTTCTATGATTTGATTTTCAAAAATCCGACGTACATGGTTCTCATTAAGAAGTAATATGTGGTTCAATGAGATTAAAATAATTTTTTGGTGAATAGTAACTTTTAAGTTCTTAATCGCGATTAGAGGTAATTAGTGTAGTTTAAGGTAAAAATAATGTTTTAATAATATGAGATGAGCTTGACACTTGTCCTAATCCTATTGGATGAGTCATGTCCAACCAAGACAACCCATGGGTCAACTTGGGGACCCCATGGAGCCACTTTGGTTGGAAAATGACATTAATATATATTTATTTAATGTTAAAATTAAATTGACACAAACATGATTTGTTTTACTAAAACAGTTTTTAAGTGGGGTTACACAAGTCCAAATTTTGACTATAAATATTCATTAGAAAAATAAAAAGATTTCATACATCATATTCTTTTTTATAATTTTTATACATTAAATAAATTAAATTAATTATGACATCATTATGGTGCAGCGATGACCTCATTATTTAATGATTTTAATAAAATGAAAAGATAATGTAAAATCCAAGGCATAAACTTGTCCAAAGACTATTGGATGGGTATAGTTCGAACCCTTATCACATTAGCAACGAATTATATAAGTGTGGGACCTTTAGAATCCGAAAAGAATTGTGTAATAATGTAACATTTCAATCTTTCCAAAAGAGCCCCTCCTCTCCACTTATAAAAGGCCCCCACCTCTCCCACCTTATTCACACCTTCAAGCCATTTGGCTCGGCCAAACTCTGCCCAAATACTCTCCCAACTTCCCCCTATGACTCCTAGAAGCCTCACTTTGGGCAGAACTCTTCCCAAGGAAGCCTTTGCCTCAAATCAAAAAGAGTTACCCGATTTTGAGGTAATGTCTTCTCTAATGTTGTTTTGTTTTATTTTTCTTCTCCAACCACCTAAACTCTTTTTATTCATTACTTTTGTAACAACAACAGTATCCTCAATATACTAGTATGTTGTTATAAGAAGGATTCGAGATACACTTACACACACCTACATCTAATGGTTAAAGAACATACGGTTTTCTGGATGGCGAATTTCTGCCTCACGAAACGATGATTGTTCAACACTCATATAACACCTTCAAAGGTAGACATTAAGATGTCACTATATTTATATATGATATAAAATATTTTTATGTTTTACTTATGCTTCTGTATTTCTCATTTATGGCATAATTTATGATTTCCATTATGGGTAAAACGCGATAATTTCATTTCAGAAAATGCGGACTACCGCCCCCTCAAAGTGATTTGAATCGTTAATGCCATATGTGGGATGTATAAAGGATGGATTAAATGGTATTATACACTATATTATACTGTAATTATATTATAAATTTATATCATTATGATTTAATTCCATTAAATACGAAATAGAAATGAAAGTAGCGTTCATGCGTACGTACGGCTTACCGTCTCCATGAACGGTGCATTTCATTTCTTACCTCTAAATGTTACGTGACATTATGAATGAATGTATATACTGTATATATGATATATATGATATCTACATCATGAATATAATTCTGGATATAGTGGATATTTCCCCACATGAACAGCTTGTAATTATAAGAAGTTTATTTTTGACTAAAGTACCAAAGATCGATAAAACGACCGTTATTTACTTAAATAATTGAATAATGTTCATAACATGGTAATAAGGGATATAAAAGGAATAATGAACATGAAAAAGATTCTTAAGTAAATAGAAATTAACTCTAGTTTATTATTCAGGAGGTTAAAGAATGGTCGAGTCAGGACAAGATGCAAGGTAAGGGAATTTCTTAACCCAACTTCCATTCTTTGGGATAATCTCCTACTTTCAAATTATGTCATGATATTATTATGTCTTATTTTTTATTCTTTATGTGTACCTATAGTGAATACACATAATAGATCTATTTTATTTTAAAAATGATCTTTCTATGGACTTCGTCTCAATCTCCTTTCATTGAGGCATATTTGGTTTTATACACAACTTTCTTTTATACGGTGTATAAACCCCTTTGACTTTTATGTTTATTCAAAAGGAATATTTTTTATACGAAGCGTTTTACTAAACGACAAAAAGGGAATGTTTTTCTTTCCATACATATGCGGCGACAATGACTTCTCTGCCACCGTGACCATTATTTGAGTTCTGGATTCCTCTACAAGCCATAACTGTTTTTAAATGATTTAAAAAAAAGTGATATTTCTCTCAAATGTTTGAAAATCCAGTGAAAATGTATACGTATTTAACGCAAGCTTCAAATTTTTTTAGAAAACCTGACTCTCAAGTGTGGTAGACCAGAAGGGATTGGGCGTGGACCCATCATGGCCTGCAATTAGTCGAGAAGTCTCAGAATTAGTTATTTTGTTTTCAGAAGCTTGCATAATGTTTTCCGAAAAACACTGGAGTATATTTGAGCAATTTTAAATGTAAGTATCTTCTAAAAATTAAACTGGTATTTTGATACCGCAATTAATTTCAAATGGTATTTTAAAAAATGGTATTCCTAAATGTTTATATACCATTTTTCATATAAGGAATGCATTGGACTTAATAAGTGACGAGTGGATCCCGCTATATCTCCTCGATGCATCAGCAGGTCTCATGAGACAAAATAGTGTCTTGGCATGAGGCCTTGACAAAATCTTATTTGTGGTCTTGGCACGAGGCCTTGGCTATGTGGTTATGATAGTCTGGCATTATGAATTCCATCATTATGAAAGTGGTTATTGATATTGCATGTGATTATTCGACCAGTAGAATATCCATGTGAAGAAGTGAATGGCATTATCTCATTTTACTTTTTCCATATTATGTTGAAGTTCAAGTTTAAAAGTCTTTTTTTTTAGTTATACATTGCCTTAAATGTTAATGTTTATTTATGAAAGCTTCCGCTATATTGTTAACCTTACTGAGCATCCGAGCTCACCCCTTTCAATGTTTTAATATTTTCCAGGATGTGAAGAAGTATTTTATGAATGACCTGCAGGGATAGTCCGAAGAGGATAGAAGTGTGGACTATGGAGACTATGTTGTTATAGTTTTTCACTTTGTGATGTAATGTAAAATTTATGAATGTATCTAGTGTTTCCAAAGCTACTAAACTAATCGGTCTTTCGAGACTTGATCTTTTGTGATCATGCCAATGTTACGAAGTAATGTACCGGCTCTGGGTAGGTGGGGTCGGGGCGTTACAAGTTTAATTTTGATATCAATAGGAACTTGATAAAAAAACATAAATACATGAGTAATGGAAGTAGAATCATGTTATAATGAAAATAACATGATCTATAACTTGGATATGTGGCTAAAACATTTAAATTAGACATTCATTAACATATCACCAAGTTTCTTCCCCAAGGTGTCATAAAAATTACAATGGTTATTCACCAAGTTATAGTGAAACTTTTCAACTCTAAAGATTAAATTCGTTACCCAATGCATTGGAGCGCTATCAGGGCACACCTTTAATATGTAATTATTTTCTTGTGAGCCACATATATCATAATTTAACAATTCATCAATAACACAAATAGAATAAAATAAGTGGGTTTCTTATCAAAATCATGTAATTTCAAAAGTATATAAAATTAAGATCATCATGTCATTTATAACCCATGGAAAGGTAGTGAGGATAATATGTATGTCTATTCTAGAATCAAATAGATCTATTTTATGTATTGATTACTATTCTTGGAAATTATAATATATTTGGGTATCCACATAAATAATATAAGAAAATGTCATGAGAAAAAGAGATATATTTTGAGACGAGAATACATAACATCATTTTAGAAAACATTAATAAGAGAGGAGAAAGGGCCAACCACTCATAAATAATACATAATATAGTATGGGTACATACTAAGATAATGGTATGGATATTTGAATGACTTACCACATGAAAAATAAACAATAATGAAAATAGAAGATGTTATTTCTTTTACAAAAAAACTTAGCAGCCTAACGGAGTCACATTAAAATTCATCAAATAAATTGATGAGAGTGGAAAGGGTATCTTATAATTTAGAAATGAAATTGGTAGTAATAAGAATTTATAAAAACATATCATCGCATTATGAAATGGAATATAGAAGACATAAAATAAAGGAAGTCATGACTTAAATGAAGAGGGTGAAAGGTTCCCTTACCTTGAAGAGTGACATCGAAAGCTCAATAGTTGAGACCTCGGCGGCTTGAGGGCCCCTTGGGAGGACTCCTTGGGAGGTAAAAAAACAGAGCTTCGTTATAGAGGATTTTGTAACGAAATTAATGAGGGAATGGCTTGGTATTATTAGTGAAAGAGAGGGAGTATTTAATTAATTTCCATGGGACACCTCATTTGTGTAATTTTCAAAACCATGGGATTTACCAAGGTATTTTCCCATGGTATTAGCCACTTGGGACACCTCTTAACATATCCTACTATTTACAAGTCGACCAGTATTATTTCATCCGGATTTCATCATCAATGAGTTCATTAAGCACTCGAAACTCGTAACTGTATTTTTACTATTCACCAAAAATTCAACTGCTTCAGAAAAATCCCAAAAATTTACCCTAACCTAATATCAATGCTCTGAATTCATAAATTATCTTCATTTTATGAAAAAAATTCTTAATATTTTAAATTTTATTTTAATATAAAATCATTATTTATTCAAAAAACAAAAACTCTTAATCTATAACATGTTTTGTAGCACCATGGAAAATTAATCAAGGTTACATAAATTATTTTATAACCATAAGACAATAATGTAAAAATTTATGATTACATTTTATGAAAATAAATTTCCATTTTAAATTAATAAATTATTTATAAAATTGTAAATAAAGTATTTATGACATATTAGAATACCAAAACTTAGACAATGATTTTTTTGTACTTTTAAGATGTCTACATTGTATTTATACATTCATGGGTGAAGTTTCTATTTTTTTTTGGCTGATTAACATTTCATTACTATTCATTACTATTCATATTTGTGTGTTATTATTCATACATCACAATTCACTACAAATCAATTTGATCTTATTATACTATGAATTTCTTACGGATCACTACTGTAGAAGACCTTTTTTGAAAATCATTTCCAATTATTAATAATTTAATGATTACAAAAATATATTAAAATAGAATTTTTCCAAAATTTTTTAAACATCTATATATTTATCATACATCTATTAGGACATCTGAAATTCAAAAATATCACCATGAGAAGAAATAGAAATTTTATTTATACTAATATATTACCAAAAGTATCTAAGGCCTCATTACATCGCCCCTTATGACACCTGCATAGGACCTAAGTGTAAGGTGTGCTATGGTGATAGAATCATGGGGCATCTCAGACAACATTTCTTGAGGGGTGATTTCTATTAGCTTGAACTTCTCCCTTAGGAAAATCTACTCATTCTTCACATTTTGATGATCATATTGGGAATTGTCCAATTGAATTCCTAGAGATTCTACCTCCTTCCCAATATCAGACATATGAGCTTTTTATGTCCTGAGTCTACTTGATGATTCCATTGACACTTCATTTTGTATTAATTAACCAAGATCACTTGTATTTATAAATATTAATTGTAACGTTAAGAGTTTAGTTTTCAACATTCATATTGACCAATGGTCATATAACAGTCAAAACCCAATGGAATCACTTCATTAATTTAAGGATATAGTTTGTGGAGTATAAAATGAAATAAAAAAAATTAGGAAACAAATAATATTCAAAAGTTCGGGTCATTACATTCTTACACCCTTAATAAAATTTGTCCCTGAAATTTTATCTCCTACCCTAAGAATAGAAAAGGTGTGGGTACTTCTTCCTTGTAGACTCATATTGTTCCCACGTGGCTTCTTCACATTTTTGGTTCATTCCCAACATCTTAAAAAGGTGGTTTGTCTTATTGCGTAGAACCTTGTCTATATGATCCATGATCTCCACTGGCTGCTCCTCCTAAGATAGGTCATGATCCAATTGTACCACCTCTTTATTTTGTACATGTTAAGAGGCAGGTATTTAATTCCTTAAGAGGGATATGTGGAAGAGATCAGGAACTTATGCTAGATTTGGGGGAGTTCAAGCCGATAGGCCACTGCTTCTACTAGATCAAGGATTTCATATGGAATAATGTACTTATGGATGAGATTCCCTTTCTTCCCAAACCTCGTGAATCTCATTAAAGGTGAATTTAAATGAATGACTTTTTGACTAACATCAAACTTCATGTTCCTTTAATGTTTGTTGGAATACCTATTTTGCCAACTCTGAGAAGCCATAATATGTTGCTGGATGGCGTGGACATTTTATGTCATCTCTTGCACCAGATCTGGTCCAAGAAGCTTTCTCTGACTAGCTTCATCCCATCAAGTTGGATTTCTACATCGCTTACCATATAGATCTTCATAGGATGCCATTTTAATGCTCGATTAGAAGCTATTTTTGTAAGAGAACTCAACTAAAGGGATATATTGAACCCATCCACCTTTAAATTCCATTGAGCATTTTCTCAGCATATCCTCAAGTGTGTGAATAGTTCTTTCAGATTTTCCATCAATTTGGGGGTGATAGGCCATACTGAAATTCAATTTAGTGCTCAGAGCATGTTAATGACTTCTCCAAAATATCAATGTGATCCTTGGATCATGACCAGATACAAAAGAAAAGTGGAACACCATGTTTTCTTACCACTTCCTTCATGTAAATTCTGGAAAGTTGATCAAGAGAGAAATCTTCTCGAATAGAGATAAAATGGGTAGTCTTGGTGAGATGGTCCACAATAACCTATATCGCATTGTTTCATTTGGATGATCTCGGGAGACTAGTGATGAAGTCTATAATTATATCGCCCCACTTCCATACTGGTATGGGTAGTGGTTGCAGTACCCCTATAGGAAGTTGTTAGTCTGCCTTCACATGCTGACATACCAGGCACCATGATTTTTAGTCATCAATCTCACTTTTCATATTATCTCTCCAATAATGATCAAGAAAGTCCCTACACATTTTTGTGCTTCCAAGATGTATAGAAAAAATATAGCTATGAGATTTATCCATCAGATCCTTATTTATTTCCGGAATAGATGGAACACATACTCTTGTTTGAAATTTTAGTATACCTTTTTTATCAATATTGAACTCAAGAAACATCCCATCCTCTATAGCCTCAAAAATCATCTATAAAAAAGACTTTCTTTATGAGCCTTATTTAACTTCTCTAGCTTTGATGGTTGAGAAATAATTTTGGTTAGGGTTGATGATGTACATTACCTTATAACTCCCCTGTCCAACTTTAATATGTCATTGATCAAAGGATCTATTTGAATTCTCATCCTGGAAAGAACAACTGGGTCTTTTCTACTTAATGGATGAACAACATCGTTTTCTCTTTTGGTATGATTATGAATTGAACAATAATATTATTTAAGATGTTCCAACCATCTCCTTTGTGTAATTTTCAATTCCTTTTGTGTGAAAAATATAATTCAAGATTTTATTCACTGTGTATATATAACATTTCTCCCCATAAATATAGTTTATCCATATTTGTAGAGAAAAAACAACTGCATCCATCTCCCGATCTTGCATAGGATAGTTCTTCTCATGAGTCTTCAAATGCTGAGATGCATAAGCAATGAACTTGTCACTTTGCACGAGGACGCACCCAAGACCTTTCAGAGATGCATCACTAAAAATAACAAATCCTTATCCACTTGAGGGAAATATTAACATTGGTGAAGTAACCAATCTCTTCATTAGATCTTGTAAACATTCCTCATAGTCCATTTTCCAGATGAACATGACCCCTTTTCATGTTAACATGGTTAATGGATTAGAAATTCATGAATTTTTTTTACAAACCTCCTATAATATCCCACAAATACAAGGAAACTATGAATCTCAATTATTATTGTTGGCTGAGGCCATAATTATACAACTTTTTTCTTTATTGGGTCAACAGAGATTCCAACATTGGTAAGAATGTGTCCCATAAAAGCAACTTTCTGAAACTAGAATTCACAATTTTTTTAACTTCCCAAAAAGCCACTCCTTCAGTAGAGTTTCCAAAATAACCCTTAGATGATCTTCATGCTTCGCATGAATTTTGTAATATATTTGAATATCATCAATAAAAACTACCACAATATTATTATGTAGGTGATTAAAGACTCAATTAATCAAATCCATAAAAATAGGTGGAGCATTATTCAGTCTGATGGGAATAACAACAAACTCCTAATACCCATATCTTTATCGGAAGGCATTTTTTGGAATATCTTATTTCTTCACCATCGATTGATTATAACCAGATCAAATATCACTCTAAGAGAATAATTGAGCCCCATAAAGTTTTTAAAATAAGTAATCATTTCTTGGGAGAGGGTATTTGTTATTCACTTGGATCTTTTTCAGTTCTCTATAATTAATGCATATCTACATCGATCCACCCTTTTTGTTTCACAAATAGAACTGATTCTCTCCAAGGAGACACACTCAGTCCGATAAAAAACATTTCCAAAAGATCTTGGAGTTGTTTATTAAACTCCTCCAGGTCCATAATTTCCATCCTATATGGGTACATTGATATTGACTGAAATCCAGGTATGAGTTCAATGGTGAAATCTACATCTCTTTCACGGGGAGGTCTGGATAACTCCTCAATAAATAAGTCAATGTATTCTTAGACGATGGGGATATTTTTTATCCTCAAACACTCATTTCCTTATTCTTATTCACTGATCAACTCTACAATGAAATATATAGGAGGTTCTTATAAACAACTATCTGGATGATATATGTCTCCTTGGAAGATAACTGTAGGTTTTCCATTCTGGACTACTATGATTTATTTTTTTATGAATTTGATCTTTTCATTATACATTGAGAGATAGTCCATCCCTAGTATAATGTTGAATTATAGCATGGTAATGACTACTAGATTTTCTATAATATTGTTCTCACTAATGTAAATACTAGAGTTTCTAAAAACTGACGATGCTTGGAGAATCCCACCAGAAGTCTTGACTAAAAAGTCAAATCTTAGAAAATTAGGGGTTGATTCTAAATTATTTGCAAATATAGAGGAAATAAAGGAATGCATAGGACCAGAATAAATAAAGTACTTGATATATTTTAAAGAACAACAAGGGTACCTTCCACCACATCATTTGGAACATCAACTTCAGCCATAGTGATTGCAAATGTATGACATTGTTCCCTTGGCCATTGCTGAGGTTGATGGTGATTCCCCTCCACTGCCTTCGGATTTGGAATGTGATTGGAAGAGTGCCCATGTTTTCCACACTTAAATCATTGTACATCAGGTAGGTCCTTCAACATCTTTCCCTTTTTATTCGTTTTGGGAAGTTGTGGCTTCACCTCACTATGAAAATTCCGCGCAATGTGGCCATCTCTACCACACTTTAACCACTTCCCGCTACTTAGCAGGTTTTTACCCTAATACTTCTTCCCACATTTATTACTAGTGAGACATTGTACTTGTTTTCCTACTCTTCCCTAATCATAACTCCTCCCTATTCTTGGATCCATTGATCTCTTCCATTCATTTGATTTATGAGACCACTATGTCTCACCAAACTCTAGTTAAACTTTCATCACACACAGAAAAATATCCTCATACTTGTCATAGTCACGATTTGATAGATTATTCCATAGATGTGGTCTTAGTCCACCAACAAATCTATAAATCTTACCAATAGGATTCATGACAGTGCTTGAGGTATAACAGGAAATCTTTGTGAAGATCATATCGTAGCTTCCCACAGATTCATTCACCTCCTACTTCAGCTCAAGAAACCCCTTATCCATTCTTGTTCTCATCAATCGAGGGAAATATCTGTTTACGAATATCCCTCTGATCACTTTCCACTAAATAGCTTCATCTTACACTATTGGCCTGGTGTTTTTAATTTGATCCCATCTGTGATCAGCTTCTCTTTTTCTGAAATAGATAACTCGGGTAACCTTCTCTTGTTCTAAATAGTGGATCCTAGAGAAGATCTTCTCTATAGAGTTGATCCATTGTTCAAAAATCAATTGTTCGGTCGATCCACTGATGGTTGGTGGTCGTTGACGCATAAAGGACTCAAAAAAATGATTTTAACTTAAGGGTGAGATCAGTCTCTCTGCTTGATTCAAGTTATTTCCCATAGCTTGAGTAAGATGGTTTATTATTCGCATGGAAACTTCTATTTCGGCATCCATCGGAGGTTCGTCAACGCATGGTCCATTGTGGTCACCATTTTCATGATTCCACTCATTGCCCACCATTTTCTAAAAGAATAAAATCTTTGTGAGAAGATTATTTAATTTGTTAATCTTTTAACTATAAAAGATTTTTTTGTCTTAAAACATCATGATTTAAACAATTACATTTCTTTATAAATCTTTCATAATGTTTTATAAAAAGCTTATGATTAACCAAAAAAATCCCCTGAGAGTGTCATAACCATGAGTGAAAAAAGTGTCTCTGTCAGGTACTAGGATACCCCAGGTCAAGCCCGAAACTCCTTGTCAGTGTTTTCACTCCTGGGTACATATGTCTAAAACCCAACCCTACCTGCTCATATCTAGATAGAGATGTATTTTATTGATAAACCACTTACTCAATACTCACCAAAGTACCCGAAAGTATTCATATATTTAAAATTTTCTATAGTGTTATTTCAAATGATTTAATAGTCTAATTTTAAAAAATAAGTAATCGTTCCTTTGATAATAATTGTGTCTTCTTACCATTATATTACATAACTTTCCATTACATTTTACATACAGAGGACCTTTAATGTCTAGTGTCTTGGATATCAGGAACAAAATACATGAAACAAACATAAAAATTTATTTTAATCCACTTGTATGGATTCCTCATTAGTTCATCCTATGTACAATTACTTCATCTCATAACCTAGTGACATACATCAAAGGAAAGGCTACGTAGAAGGTCTAGTAAGGAAAGAAATGGAATCAGTTTAATTGTGATATCAAAAAGAACTTGATGAAAAAAAATACAGGTGCATTGGAAGTAGAGGCATTTAATAATAAAAATAAATTTTACCATAACATGAATATGTGGATAAAACACCTAATTTAGACATTCATGAACATATCACCAGGGTTTATCCCCAAGGTGTCATAAAAACTACAACAGTTATTCACCTAGGTATCGTGAAACTTGTTATCTCTATAGATTAAATTATTTACACATTGAATCAGAGAACTATCAAAGATAACCCTTAATATTTCTATATTTTCATGTGATCCACATAGATCATAATCAAACATTTCATAAATAACCCAAATAGAATCAATTAAATGGGTTTTATGTCAAAATCGTGATGTTTAAAAATTACTTAAAAACAAGATCATTATGTCCTCTTAAACCAATTTAAAGGGAGTGAGGGTTATATGTAAGTAAATTACAGAATCAAATAGATAAATTTTATTTATTTATTTATACCCCGAGAAATGAAAATATATTTGGGTATCCACATAAATATATACAAGATAATTTCTTGAGGAAAAGAGAGATATTTTGAAACAAAAATTCTGCAGCGTAATGGCTAAATAACATCATTTTAGAAAACATTAAAAGGATAGGGGAAAAAATTAAACCACTCATAAATAATTAATAATAAAATATTTTTACATAATAAGATCTTGGTGTTTATTTTTGAATGACATAACACATGAAAAAAACATGAAATAATAACGAAGATGCTATTTTTATCAAAAACATTGGAAGCCTAACGACGTCGCTTAAAAATTCAGAAAATAAAATTATGAGAGTTTAAAGGGTCTATAATCATTGGTACTTGAAATGAAAAGTTATAAGAATATATAAAAACATACACCCACATAATGAAATGGAAACACGAAGAAAAAACATAAAGGAAATCATGACTTAAAAGTGGAGGGTGAAAGGTTCCCTTACCTTGAAGATTGACTTTGAAAGCTCAAAGGATGGGACATTGGGGGCTTGAGGGAACCTTGGGAGGACTTTATGGAAGGTAAAAAGTCAATAGCTTCATTGAGTAGGATTTTATAATGAAAATAATGACGGAATGGCTTGGTATTTATAGAGAAACATAAGGAATAATTAATTAATTTTCAAGGGACACCTCATCGGTGGTATTTGAAAAACAAAGGGCTTGCCCAAGGTATTTTCCCATGGTATTGGCCACTTAAGACACCTCATAACATATATTACTATTCACTAGTCAACCAGATTTATTACATCCTGATTTTATCATTAATGATGTCATTAAACACCTGAAACTCAAAACTGTATTTTTACTATTCACAAAAAAACAATTGTTTCATAAAAATCCCAAAAATTTACCCAAGCATAATAATGATGCTTGGAATTCAAAAATGAACTTCATTTTATCAAATTAATTTTTTAAATATTTTTATTTTTATTTTTTAATAAAATATTTTTTTATTCAAAAAAAGAACTCTAAAACTATAACTTATTTTGTAACACCCTGAAAATGTGTTCAAGGTCCCATAAAATGATCATATAACCATAAGACAAAAAAGTAACAATTTATGATTAAATTTTATGAAAATAATTTTCCATTCAAAATTATTAAATTATTTATAAAATTTAAAATAATGTATTTATGACATATAAAAATACCAAAACTTATGCAATGATGGTTTTTCACTTTTAATATGTCTATATTATATTTATACATTCATGGGTGATGTTTCTATTTTTTGGCCGATTTTATATTACTTACTATTCATAAAGGTATGTTACTATTCATTATTTTCTATTCACTAATAATCAAGTTGATCTTATTAGACTCTAAATTTAATACTGATCGGAACTGTAGGTGAGAATTTTTTGAAAATCATTTCACATTGTTAATTATTTAAAGTATAACATAGTATTTTAAAACAACATTTTTAAAAACATGTTCAATAATATGGAACATCTATAAATTCATTCTACATTTATCCAGTCATTTGAAATTCACACATTTTACCATAAGAAGAAATAGAAATTTAATTTATACCAAGAGATTACAAGAAGTATCTAAGTCCTTGTTACAATGCCCCTTATAAAAACTGCCTAGGACCTAATTGTAAGGTGTGGTATGGTGATAGAATATTGAGGTGGCTCAGCCGACATTGCATGGGTGGTGATTTCAATCATCTTAAACTTCTCCCTTAGGCGATTTCGTTCAAGCATCACATGTTGATGTTCAGCTTGGTTTTTTCCAGAGCAAAGCCCATAGATCCTACCTCCATCCGAAGCTCTGAAAGACGGGCTTCGTACGACCCGAGTCTACAAGATGTGGCCATAAACTCTTCTTTCGGTATTAATTAACCAAGATCACTTGTATATATAAACAATAATTGTAATGTTAAGAGTTCATTTTCTAACGGTCATATTGACTAATAGTCATATAATAGGTGAAACCCAACTCTATGACTTCAGAAATCCAATGATATAGTTTGAGGAGTATAAAATGAAATGACACAAAAAATCATGAAAAAAATATTATTCAAAAGTTTGGGTCATTACAAGGTGCCACTATTCGGAAAAACACAATCTGCATAGTTATGCAAACCATGTGCTAACCATGCACAAATCATACAACTTGGCCAGTTTTTTCAAGAAGAGGTGTTCCGAGATCCAAACAAGCCCCATACACCCTCATAACCTTTTCTAACTCATTAGGAATCTATATTAGGTAAAACTTAATGACATATACTGAAAATTAAATGATCCCTACCTGAGTGAAAAATCCATTTCTTATAATTTCCAACATGCCAGTAACATAGTTTAAATCACCATAAAAAAACTAGTCGATGTTACCTTGTTTCAATATAGAGAGTTGATTTCGTAATTCCATCCTCACAATGGTATAACACATAGAATTGAAAAATTATATAATTAATTATGAAACTTCCATGATGACCCTTGTAGTAATATAATGGGAATAAATCTCCAAACATTCCACTTAAGGATTGTACCTCTAGAATACCCAGACATGATTATTTCATAAACGTCCAAGAATTCAATATTTAAATCAAATATTTCTCACTAAATTTGATTTGTAATACTCCTTTTATTTTGGTTCCAAATTAACTAGAATACTCGTAATGTTTTTCAAAAAAATACATTTTAATATAAACACGATTTTTTTAAAAACATAAGTATATTGTTTTATTCAAATACTTTAATTCGTGTGTTTTAAATATTATGAAATTAATTTTATTTCTATACCAAGTAAACAAAATTTTTTAATATATATAATTGAAAAATTGAAAATTAATTTTAAAACTTGGAATTTTCAACATCCATATAGTAATTAAGTTCGAATGGACCAGAGGCCTTGTTTTTTATTTTAATATGGATAATCACCATTTTAAGGGTTTTACGTGGAGCTCGTACATGACCCATAGGGCCAAGGAATAAGTCCCGACATGAAATGTAATACATGACCCAAAATCCCAGAAGAATACCATGCCCAATACAAGATCCATAGGCCCAACCCAATAGTACTGCCCCTCCCCAGCTTCTTCATCATTGATCACCTTCCTCCTCACCTTGCATTATTAATCAGCTGGCATTGACGAGTACAAAGTTGCACGGTGCCTAGTCCCGATGGTGGTTTCATACCCTCTCATTCTTCCAATCTGGTTACCTCCTCTTTTGATTACTTCTATTCTTGTTTCTTGGATCCTCTACTAGGGTCTACTCTTTGAGAATTAGGCTACTTCATGGTCTCAGTGGCCCGAAGGCCCTGTGGCCCGAAGGCCTTTGATAGACCGAAGGCCCTAATAACCCATAGGCCCCAACCGGTGTCCCAAAGGCCCATATAGGGTGAATATTTTTGGTTTCTGTAGTACCGATCATTACCTACTACAGTAACCCAGAAATTCTCCTCCACCCGGTTTTGAACCTGGGTCTCTTAGATGCCAAGAAGGTGCCCTTGCCACTCGGGTACGGGCTCGTTGGCCCTATATAGTAATTATCATTTTATAAAATGTCTTAATTTACACTATATGATAATATTAACTTTATTATTTAGAAAATGATACACTTTTTACCTACTAAAATTTCGAAAAGTAATTCTATTATTAATTATAATATTCCCATATAAATAAATTATACCATTTTTTGTGGGACGTTTTTTAAAGTATGAAATGTATTTATATAAATTTTAATGAATATTTATTAGGAATTATTCGATAAATTAACAGTATTAAAAATCATTTTATATATTTTTCATAACGTGGTTACTGTAATTCACACAACCAATTTGGTGGCTTGGCCTTAATAGTAACATTGGGATAATTGTATTTATTATAGTATATGTAGATTCTATAAAATATTGAAGTTTATTCTTTATAAATCTACGAATAATCATTTTTGTTTAATATAATATTTCAATTTGTAACATATTTTATCCATAATAACTTATTTTTTTATTATTTATGATAAAATCCAATTATTTTTTGAAAATGTTATAATGTTATAACTGACATTTTGTTACTTGAAATTTGGAGTTATAATATATATGATATATGAAAACTAAGTGTGTATTTTTTAGAATTCCTATTAATAATAATTACATATATAATAATAAATTTATTAGAGAACTATTAGTTATTATATGTGTATGATAAATAATTAATTGAATTTTTATTAAAAATTATTGTTCTTTTTATAAAAAATTTCATTCAAAAAAATACTAGTTATCCAAATAAATTAATGTTTTCTATAATAAAATATTTCTATATATGGTTTTATATTTTACAATTAATTTAAAAAATGATATGAAATAATATTAATAACACATATCATTTTCAAAAATATGTTTTCCATAAAAACAATTATCATTATAATTTTGATTAATTATTAAAAACAATAATTTAATAATTTAATAATTTAATGGTTAAAAATATTAAAAAACATTTTAATCACAATATTAAATATTACATATTGGGGAATTTGAGGGGGTTTTCTAAAATAATTTATTTTTTTGTTAAATATATAGAATAAAGTAATTGTGAAATCTATTTCTTTTATATCCATATCAATAAGTAAAAATACCAATAAAATTTGAAAAACAGGATAAAATATATATGTGAGGTGAAACGATTCATTAAAAACTATTTTTAATATATAAATCATAGTTTTAGCATTTGTACAAATATGTTAGGTTTTTTAAATACTATTTATAAAAAATAATTTACATTTAAATAATTTTTTACCAAATGAAAGATGATTTTGGGATGTTTTTATGTTAATATATATCTCTATTGGTTCATAATAAAAAAATTAATTTCATTAAATCAAAAATATTAATAATCAATACAAAATATATTAGTTAATTTTAAAACAGTTCATTTTCCTATAAACATGTTTTTCGGAGTTACATAGGACACTATTGGTATTTTATTTTATTATAATAAAAAATTTTACTTGATAAAATGAATTTCATTTGTTTTCTTATTATTTCCTTAAAATGTAATATTAGAAATTTTAATTTTAGGTAACAAATGATAAAATCATGTCAAAAATATTTAAAATGTATAAAATAAAAAATAATCGAAATAAAAATATAATTATTGAATACATTTAATAATCTATAACCCATGTGAGATATTGAATATTTGGTTGATTATCAACATAACGCATCCTGTAACAGATTATTGTTGAATTTATCTACACATTATATGTGATATATTTTCCCTCTATATAATCAAATGATATATTAAATAACATTTCATTCCCTGCATCACTAAAAGGATCTCACATGCCCAAAATTTATGCAATCATTTAATGTTATGACTAAGCCAAAATTATTTATTATCTCATCCTAAAATAACTTTCAATGTCATTTATTCCTTGTAATTTCCAGAATACAATGCTAAATAACATTAATATTTTTCCCATTTTTAACATCACACATGAGAGGCAATGTTCTCAACTGACATGCTATATCTATATTATTCTTCAAATTTCTAAAAATAAATAAAACCATGAATATATGTTTAGATAATAATTAATTATATTGTAAAATTTTATAATACTGAGGGAATATTTATATCCAACTTTTATAAAAATCCATTAGAAAAATAATGTTGAAGTTCGGTGTTTAGTTGTACTAATGCCACCATTTTTTTTAACGGCTGGGGCCAAAACCTCATTTGTTATTTACAGTAAAGTCCTCCATCAAACTGGGTAGATAGAGACCCATTACATATCCTGAATTCCCAAGACCAAGTTGTCTGAATACAAGGCTTGAAAGCCTATTTTTTTCCCAAAGGGCCCTTCGGTGAATAGTAAGTCTATAATTCTCGAGCTACTACAATACAACCGCCGGTAGGGTTACAGCTATAGTGATTATGTCCCTATAGTGATATCATTACAACAGCCCCACAACAACTACTATACTACTATCATGACCGTTAATGTGATGTTATAGTACCCAGACATTCAACCCTAACTGGATTTTATTCTGGGTCTTTTGAATACTAAGCAGGAGCCTTTACCACTTGGGTAGAAGCTTGTTGGATCAACGATTGATGTGCATCATTTTTCCAAAATATTAAATCAATAGTTAAAAAGCCTATTTATTTTATTAATATGGTATTATTAAAAATATTATTATTATAAACATTTAAAACATTCTATATCATTCTCATGATATATCTTAGATGATTCATATTCCCATGAATTTTGGTTCATTATCACCTCCTGTATTTTTAAATATTATATTTTTAATCTAGTATATTATTACATGATATGATACCCTAAAATTATTTTATTTTAATTTGACACAAATAAAAATAGTGTAAAAATTATTCATTGGTAATGATATAATACCAAAATAACCACATTTATATCAATGATCACCTGTCGATAATAAAAAGATCTTTTTTGTGTCGATTTAATAACCAACAAAAAACAAACTAGAAATATATATATAGATTAATAAGTAAAATGAACTAATATTATTGAAAAAAGTATTTAGAATATATTTTTTGGTTTATGTTCATTTCATTTTAATTCTAATTTACAAATAATTATTGTTTTCCACAAAATTGTTCATATAAAATTTTAAAAAAAACAGGACCCTAAATCCTCAATCATGAATAATTACATATAATATTATGAGAATATATTTGACCATTAATAAAACATTTTAAAATATTATTCTAGTACAAATAATGATACCTGAATGGAAAACATTATATATATATAAATGAATCAAGTTTGCCAATGTGAAACTATTACAATAAATCTATTGTAGTAAAATGTTGGGATGATTTTTTTTAAAAAAATTATTATTTTTCATATAAATTGGTTAATAAAATGTATTTGAAATGATAGAGGGATTAAATTTTCTTGAATATGTTAATCACATTAATATGTTTCTTATACAAGAGTTTGTAACAGATTAGTCTATTTTGGTTTACTTTAATTTTACATCATAACTTAATATCATTTTCACGAGTTACAAAGAATCATCATTAAATTAATTGTTATATATATGATAAATTTAATCCTATAATTGAATTTTGATCTAAATAATATATTTTTATATTTATTTATATTTCCCTCATATCAAATCCGTTATTAATTCTCTTAACATATAATTTATAATGTTAATCATTTTTTATTTACAGAATATCATATTAGATTTATCATTTCATCTATTTGACACGAGTTTTAGTAGATGATTTTTTTTTATAATAATATTAAAACATTATTGTTATATATATGATGAATATTCATTTTAAAATTCAAATAACTTATCTTTTTGAATTTTAATCCCAAAAATATTATCCTTACTTGAAATAATATAATTCTATTTTAATAATTTTTTATATTTTATGTCTATATTTTTCTTTCCATGCCAATGTTGTATATTATATGGAAAAACAATTTTCATCATATCTCACATGACCATAAATATTTTGATCATATCATTTTATTAATTTGTTAATCAAAACTTTTTATGATGTTGGATTTCAAAAAATAATTTTAAAATATTCAAATACACCTAATTTCATAATCTGATGTTTTATTATCTAATATCATATTCCAAAAATATTAATTTCATAATTATAATTAATTCATGATTGAATGTAATTTTTAATATTAAAAGTTTTCAAAAAAATCACTACATAAATTTTATGATTAATTTTTAATTTGACACATAAAAATTAAATTTACCCCTAATGTAAAATCAATTTTAAATAAATTTTTATGGTTTATCTCTATATATAAATATTATTATACATAAAGTTTTAAATACATGTTTTAAAATAAATTTTAAATTTATTTTAGTCATTATTTATTTTTAAAATAAAATTATATATTCATTATTTTATAAACAAAAATTATTATTTTTAATATGAATTTACTATTTTAAAATTGAATTATATGGATTTTTTAAAGAAAACATCTAGGTTTCTATGTTATCTCAATAATGGGTGTTTAACTGGTCTATCTATTTTAATTTCTTTTCAAAATATTCTACATTGTGTAAAATAAACATATTCACTTTTTAATGTATATAAATTTAATTAAATTAATTAAACTATGTATTCAAGATATAGAAAACTTGTATTTCATCCCATTTTTCAATAAATTCATCCATTGATTTTAAATATTTATAATATATCTATATAAACATCCTAAAAGATTCATTTCTTAAAATATATATTTTTATGACCAATATATAACATTATTCTTGGAATGACCAATGAAATTTGTAATGAATGTTTATTCCAAAAACAAGTCTCATTACAAATGGTTGATTAAGGAATAATTCCAAAATACTATTATTCATAATCTAAAGTCATAAAAAGGTTGGGATGATTTATATTTTTCTGTTTAGGGTTATATATGTAACTCAAATTAATTCCTTAAGGATTTATTTATCATGATTTGATAATGGGCAATGAGTAATGATGCTCTATCTAAAATGGGAAACATTTTGTAATAAATGAATCACAATGTAAAATAGAAAGAAATGCATCATCTAAAAAAAGAAAAAAATTATTCCAAATCCATTAAAGGTATATGAATATGATTCTTGATCCATAGTTTTATGAATCTTATATAAATTATTATTATTCTTTTTTATTATAAATTCATATTATTATATTTAATGTGCTACAATAGTATTCCCTCAATCATTATCCATTCTATTAATTTAGTAATTTGATATTACACTTCTTGTTATCTTATATTTTAGTGTAGTATTATGGTTTTATTTTCATGTTGATAATATATTTCTCAAAAAAGCATGTTTTATCATTTTCATATAAGCCATATCATGATGATATATTATTTATTGTATCCATTATTTTTATATTGATCGTATTGCTTTAGTATTGGTCCATTCACCTAGTTATAAATATGTGTATAACCTATAATGATTATAGAAGGTTTTTTATTTTTATTAAATTATAGAGAAAGGTATGTCAACGTCGTAATGTGGGTTTCTTATTCATAAAATCCTAAAATTACCTAAACCATATTTTTTCAACGATGAATGTTTAATTTGATGTTTAATGAATAACATTCGTAAATATTTTAAAATAAATATGTCATTTTCTTGTATCATAACACACTATATCAAAGTTTATATGAAAATTAAAATTTTTATCCCCAAACATGGGGGTATTTATAGTAACCCATGTATCTTATATATCTTATTACATGATTTTAAATATTAAAAATTAAACAAAATAGAAAATAAGGATATCTTTGTATAGTGAATTTTGGATAAATGGTTTATAACACTTAAACATGACTTTAAAATGACACATCATTATCTTAAATCCCATTTTATTATTCTAGAACCATGTGGACATTAAACACACATTGCATAATCAAGGGAATGGATACAAAAAATTACTAATCGGTTAATCAGAATTAGGTAATACACATGTTAATGAAAAATAATGTATTAACAAAAAGGAAAATCATGATTTTATAAAAAGAAATTAATTGAATAATCAAAATGATTAATGAAAAAAATAATATTGAATAATATGATCTTTGAATCATAGTAATATAGTAAAACCATAATAAAAAAGCATCTAAATCATAATTAACAAATCACTATTAAGAGATTATATAATGATGGGAAGGCTCCCATATTGTCTTATTTTTACTCCCTAATACCAAACATGTAATCTAAATAGATATAACTATTACAAAAATTATTTTTTATGTTTATATGGGAATACATACTAATATCTTCATCTAATATGTCCCACCTAATTGAATCAATCATAATGTATTGGTACATGAAATATTCAAGAAAATTATGGGTAACATATTCTTACATCAAAGTATATAAAATGTAATTTCATAGATATTTAATTAAAAAAAGGAACTAAATAGCATTAATATTAAAATTAGAATAAATAAGAAATTTTCTAAAATATTGAGTTAATATGAAAAATAATTTTTTGGAAAAGTAATATAATTGTGTATAGAAATGAACCTCTAAAATTATGATTTTATTAGTGGGACAATGTCTTTTAATGAATCAGTTAATATGGAAGTATTATTGAAGCATGAGGTAATACAAAATGGATAACCCTAAAATAATTTAGCTTTATGAAATCATAAACAGTTGAATGTGTAAAAATATATGTTATATAAACAGATTAAGGAATAGAAAATTACACTTAATCGATTATAATTTTAAATATAATTCTAAAAGATTTCTCAATACATGTAAATGATCGGTAATGAAATGAAAAATAAAATATTTACTTTTTAATAGCACATATATATGGAATTTAAAATCATTGCATAAAACTGAATATAAAAAATTTTATGGTATGCGAAAAAGTAATATCACAATTTAAAGGGGGTGGATCAATGTTTTTCCTAAACTCATGTATGAATTAACTATATATATTCACTTAACATCATAGATAATGAAATTTTATTATGTAAACAATTTATTGGAGAACTAGATAAAGAATTATTGATTTATGACAACTATATTATGTTATATTAATTCCATTTTATTATGATATGTTTATATGTTCCTATATTTTAAATTTTATCTATGAAATGGCTTTATGTTTTCATATTTTAAAGTTAATTATTGAACTTCATTATAATGTAATCGCATAACACTATATGTACAAATATATTGGGTTAATGTGCTCACATAACTTCAAAATATTCCTATCATAATATGGAATTCATAAATAAGTACAAGTTATATGTATTTTTCGTAATATATATATATTTACATTCATTGGAAATGTTTCCTAACCATGATGATCATATTGGGTCTTTATTAATATTATAGAAATATACCCTTTACAAATATTATAAATAAATATAATAGATTATTTTAGATTATTTTATTCCATAATATTTGGTTTAAAAAAAATTACAAGAATGAATAAATGTAAAATTAATTCGTTGTTTATCGAGACTAGGAAGGAACCAAATTATGAAAAACAAATTTTATAATAAAATAGAAGGACATTGTAAAATGGATATTGAGTTAAAAGTCCAATATTTATATAGATTATGATATTTTATGTATGTATTATTGATTAAAGATATGTGTAAGAGGTAGAAGTGGAAGGTTACTAAAAGGGATATGTTTTCAATATCAGCTCATTGTATGTCCTATCTTAGAAGAAACAATAAAGAACCTTAGGATGATATATTTGTGAGATAGTCACTATACTGAATTCAGAAAGATGATTTGGAAGTGAAATGGGTATAATATTGGAGGTCTTAAAATTGTAGAATGTGTGAGGGGATGGTTTGTTGAATGGAGTATTTATAAAGGGATAATGTTGTTATTTATCTATATAATGTTCATTACAACATTATTTTTTTTCTGGACTAACAGCTGTGTTGATTCCTTGGATTGTATGTTATAATTAGTGAATGTTTGATTTAACTAATGGATCATAAATTTAAAAATACTTTTTTCTAATTGTATTTAAATTTTAACATTTAATAACATATTTTAGTTCATCTCACATTACAATAAAAATTTCAAAACCTTTTGACAATAAAAAATAATTACAATGTTTTTTCAAAGTTTATATTAAAAAATTGTAAATGTTTTTTTTAAAAACTACAGTATATATATCAAAAAATTAATTATTAAAGAATATATTTATTTTTTTCTAAAATACCAATTGAAATATTATTTTCAATTTTCAAACCCATATTATAAATTACATGTGGTCTCATAAAATTTTAGAATCAGTTAAATAAAATATATAATTATTTAATATACCAATTTAATGAATGTAAATTCAAATAAAGAATTTATAAAAAAACCTAAATTGTAAATAAAAATTATTTATTTTATATAAATTGGTATGTAACCAACATTAATAATTACATACTGTCTAGTTTTAATCTATATTTTACATTCATGTAATTTAAGGATATTTTTACATTAAAATTTTTAAATAATGATGTCAATACTTATATATATCAATAAGAGAAAACAATAAATTGGACACATCTAGTTAGTATAAATTTCACTCCTAATATATAACTCATTATAAGGAAGTATTATTTCTTTTATGAATAATATTAATGGTTCTCAACATGGGTTTATCATTTTTCTTATAATGAATGTGAAAAAATTTGAAAAAATGGGATGATAAAAAAACCCCAGTAAGGGATATAAAAGAAAGGATACCATTGAATCATTGAAAAACTCTAAAACTCAAATAATTTTTACCGTATTATTCATTGTTATTTTTTTTATTAGATAAAAATGATTAAATTGAAAAAAAATAACGTTTTCTCAAATATAATCATTAAAACCCATAGAAAGCAATTAAAAACCCTTCTTAGTAACATATATAATAACATTCATTTCTTATTTTAGACTCATGTTATATGTTATAAGATCTTAGTTAACACGACATTAAAAACCCTTGGGTAACTCCCCCTTATTTTGTTTCATGACATGTAAAATTACCCAATGAATTAGAGTGTTATATGGGTTCACCCATCATTAATCATATGGCAGGCTCACCCTCTGCTAAATGGATCACCCCATCGTATAAGCTTCAATAGGATCTCTTGTTGCTATCTGTCCCAACCCCTAATATATTCTATATTGGGAACCCCATATATATCTCGGTCATCGAATCATATGATTATTTATTAGGATAAAATTAATAAATCATTTGTATGCTTTCTCTTTTAATGAAATCATTTAATAGAATTCAGAAAACTCATTCAAAATTCAAAATACCATTTTCCTTTTAAAAATATTTAAATTTAAAAATACATTATTTATTATGAAAAATAATTATAAAATACCACAAAATAATAAAATTTGATTCTCAGTGAAGTAATAAATAAATTAAACCATGGATTCTAGAAATCACAAAATGGTCCTCATAGAAAAATTCATTGTCTCCATGTAAGTTAGGGGTCCCTTTTGTAATTTTCCAAAACATTCTATATGAATCATGTCAAAATATTTATTATGAAAAAATAGAAAATAAAGTATAAAATTTAGTTTATAAAAAATTAATTTCAATAAAATTACATTAAAAAAGCATTTTAGAAACATTAACATGTAAGAGACAAAGAGTTTTAAGGAACACATTAGAAATGATTTATTTAGAAGAAAATTCTATTATTACATTGGAATTATTTACATAATAATCCCAATAAAATAATAAAATTTTAAAGAACATTAAATATAATTATATATCATAATTCCTGATATATAATTTCAATTGGGATTTATATATAGCTTGTAATAAATACTATTGTATATAATTGAGATTTCCTCAATGAAATGAGATTGATACGAAATATCTTACCTTGAGTCTAATTTGACATTTGAGTCTTTATCTTCATGAATATTAAAAAAAATTACTTACATTATTGAGAACAATTTTTTTATTCATAGTTTTATTTCCATTATTTACATGTTATATAAAATTATATAAATAATTATGTTTAAGATGGATTTTTTGACTATATTGGGTTTGTGTGCCAGAAATGACATCAGTAGGCCGACAATGGTCAAAGGGGTTATTTTTCAATCATTTATATATTAATAATAATAAAATAATAAAACCCTGTGTACACCAGAAAAACATTTAAATAGAATATAATTATGAATCATTAAGTAGGTTTTTGATCAGGGAGACAGTAGATTGTACGTAAAAATGGCCAATGTTTCTATTTTTCAAAGATCATTATGGGAATAAGGTAAGAAATATTCTACTTTATAGAATTATATTTATGTATTAATTAATATATTATTTTTATATATCATTCTTTGGATGTGTTGATCAAAATATGAATCACTACGTTTTAAGGTGGTGGTAGTCCACACGTACACGAATGACGTTTTCACATTTTTAGTGAGTGGATTTGTTGGAATTAAAATTATATATTTTAATTATATGATGATAAATAATTCATTAATATATAATAAATTCATGTATATCCCATATATTAATTATATTTAAACATATTAACTTTAGTTAAATGCATTATTTAAAATGAAACACATCTCTTTATGAGGTGGTAGTCTGCCATACACAAAAATGATATTATTGTGTTACATATATATTGGAATATAAAAAAAAGGGTATATATGATATTATGATGATAGAGGTATAATTAGTTGATAGATTCCATATATAAACTTTATATCTATCACAATACTTATTAATGAGAGGTGGTAATGGAAAAATGAATGACATCATTTGGAAAGGCGGTAGTCCGCCATACAAAAAAATGATGATCTCAAAATGCATTTGATGGAAGTGTGCGTAGTTATAGAAAAAACCCAAAAAATAACGACATATATGTATATGTATTGTATTATTGTAATTATATCATCTTTTAATAATATTAATTTAATGGGTTGTGAAAGAAATAAAACAAAAATGATGGTTGATTAACATTTCCTCTTCTATGGGTACCTCATTACAGTTTTAACCAACAATATTATTTCATTTTAATTATGCACTAATTATGTCTTATAAGTTTATATGACAGAATTATTGAAATATTTTTTTAATTTTTTTTTGGAAAAAGTATTTTTTTATGGTGTGAGGAGATTGGGAGTGGTGGCCGGCTTTTCAAATTGGGGTCAGTGGAACCCTTGTTCTGTTTTTGAAGATTGAATTAACGACACATTTTTTTCATGTTACAAGTACCAAATAATTTCATTTTTGTGATATATAAGGTTAAATAGCATAATAAGGTTAGTTATTTTTTTTGGATATGTTTCAAATTAATTTACATCCTTAATATTTATTTTTAACCACAATGTAAACTAATTGTTAACTTTATCAATGTAATAACTTTTTAATACTTAAAATAATAAATTCTAAAAAAATTATTTTTATCTTTTTACTCATTATAAATTAGTTTTTATTTTTTATATGGAATAAATGTTTCCATGTTCAATTGAAATACGTTGGAAATTTTTATTTTATATTAATCGTATAGATGTCGTGAGATAGTGGGTTTCAATGAAAAATATTCCTTTGAAAATATTCATTCTATATCAACTCCATGACATATAATAATAAATTCATGAAATTAAATGAAAATTTAATTATATATAATCTATAAATTTAATTCAAAAAATTGCATAATAGGAATTATTTTAATTAAACACATCAGATAAATATTATGTATTTTAAAATTTTTTTTAATAAACACAATAGTTTACAAATTTAGAAAATTATACTGAAATTCAATATAAAGTTGATTAAAAAGTACTAAAGTGTATTAAATATAACTAAATGACACTTATTTTACATTGAATAATATTCAAAACATAATGGGACTCTGAAATTAATTAATTTTTGAAATAGAAAATGATATTTATAAATATTGTTATTTTTCACTATTCATGAGAAAATAAATATTTTCTAATTAATATAAAAAATTTCATGAGTAGAATATTTTGATATGATTATTTATAAAATTATATTAATTTTATAAAAATCAAGATGTAAAATTTATAAATTATTCTTTTTAGTAAGAACATATAAGAAAACACTTTTTTTCTCTATTTCCTTTTTTATTAAATATTACATGATATAACTATAACAAATGTAACTAATTAATTCGTATTCATAAATATAAAAATTATTTATCCAATCATTATATGTTCTTTTACAACCTTCCCACCTTTTATAATATATTTCATCATGATTTTGTTCACTTATTAAATAAGTGGGGATAAATTTCCCTCAAATAAATTTTGGATTCCCATGTTTCCCCTCCTACCATATTGTTTTTTCATAAAACAAAAATCTAATGAATCACTATATTCCAAAAAAAACTACCTCTATGTTTCTAAATATGAAATGGTTGTTCCCCATATCAAAGATTCTATTCCAACTCAACTACTTAAGGGCTCAAAAAATGTGAACAATTCATCACCTATTTTCATAAAATTGAAACATAAAATACATTATGTAGTTGAGATAAACACTGGAAGTGATCAATTTTGTATGAAACTAATAAATTAAAATCCAGGATTTCATATGGTGTAATGATATACATACATAGATTACCATTTTTACTATAATGAAAATCAATTTTCCAATGCGAAACATAGAAAAATGAATGATCACCTACATCAAATAGATGTTCTTCTCTCCAGTTATCAGTATATCGATTCTTCCAGCACTGAGATATCATTAAGGGTTACTAAATCAACTAAAAAAATTCCCAAATTTTCACTCCCAACACTATTCCAATCTACTTATTTTCTATTACTTCATCATGATTATTTGTTGTCTAAGACGTCATTCCATATAATGACTCAAATGTGAATATCTATATAATGGAATGAAAATTTTATTATATAATAACTCAACCAGATAATGATATTAATCGCAATATCCCTTGAAATCCATTGAACAAGAATAATAAATATATTCGATGGTCGAAATTATATATGTATCCTATATATTAGATTTAGGATGAAAAGTTATACTAATATTTAATCCAGTACACAAAAAACATTTCTTGTCCTTTCAAAATATTATTTCAGAATCAGAGGCTATGTTCTAATAGAAAAAATAATGGAATCCAATGTAACCTAACTATCTTTTTTCGATCTATTAGAAAAATTATTTATAATAAAATTTCATCATTAATTTGAAGAAAATGCAATGATTTAGTAAATCAATCAACAATGACCCAAATTACATTATTACCACATCAAATATAAGGAAATTCTACCTTTAAATATGATAATATATTTTATAATATTCACATCATCACTTGAAAATGTTCAATCATCCTCATTAGTATGTTTCCTTATTCCTTAACCTATTTTCAAGTCAAAAACTCCATAGTGAAGTAAGCAATATCAAATTTCATTACATACAACTAATAATACATTTAATGATCTCTTTACATCTTGGTGCAACAAATATGAACTGAAAATAGAGAGTTATGATGTTTATTAGTTCCGAAATGCATCCTTATAAGGGAGCTCACTCTTGGAAACTTTCAAGTAAAATCAACACTAAAAAGTTCTCTAAATCCCTCCAAACTATCTTAAAGGGTTCCTTTAGGAATCCCCCTACAAGACTAGCCAAAATATAAGAGGACAGCCTCTGTGATTATTTCTACAGCATCACATACACTTGTCAGGTCCGACACATTCCAATTGAGTGTTCCTCTCCACGACGTCATTGGCCTCTACAGCCTGCCCTATGTGGCCACTTCGACTATACTCTCCATGAGGTCCCACACCCTATGTGAGGCTGATACATTCTGAAGGAGCCCCACCTATCCGCGGTAACACACCTCTTTTGGTATAGTTCTGTAACCCTCACCAACCTATGATTCCTTTAAATAGTACTCACCCCCTCTCAAACCACTTTTACTCGTCCATTTCATCTATTCTGCTTCTGTTTCGCAAAGACATTTGATCAACCAACTGATGGATCAACAAAGGTACATGGCCTCTTCAATCCATATCTCCTTGAGTTCATCATAGCCTCCATAAATGGAGGCGATTCCCTTCATCAATTCAAATGACCTTCACAATGTAGGGGGGCTTCTAGGTGCTCGAGGTTTCTCAAAACATAAAGCCTCTTTGAATAACTCTCTAAATAAAGAGTCGTGTTCTGAGGAAAATCATTGATCCATTAAAAGATCCACTTTGAAAATACCCTATCCTTTTTTAAGACACCATTTTTCTTGAAGACACTTCCCTTCACAAAGGTCACCCTCTAAATTACGTACCCATGATTCGTGAATACCATTTCTTTCATGAAGAAACCCTTTCCAAGATCTCCTTTTTTTCACACTCATCTTCCATGAATCCCTCCAAGATCGTACGAAGTTATTTCAAGATCATCAAATGGTGCCTCATGTTGTGTTTCCTTTCCTAATGCTTATATTTAAATGAAAATTAACAACTATTTTTTCTTCACATAGTAATTGTAACATGATCCCTTCAATGGATCACTCCCCAACCACATCTTCTTATGGAATTCTTGGGGCCTCCCCTTCACAAAGGGTTTAAGTGAGAAGATAATGTTTGTCCTAGTGATTAGGAGTAAATCCTCAAAATCTAATTTGGGGGAGGTTAAACATATAATCACCTTCATCCTCCACACAAAACATTAAACTATGTTAGCTGCATATATTGATAGTCCAGGAGGATAAGAGAGAGGATGGGAATATGGTCCCTCCATCTCTCTCTTTCCCAATGAGCTTTGTCACAATACACAAAATGGTAAGTCTTCATGTTAACCATGTAACCCTTGATGGTGGGTTTCATTTATGATGGACATATCCTCATCATATGTCAGGACACCGTACTTTCTCATAAGGCCTCCCTTCTAGATTGAGTCCCAATCTCTATATCCCTGAGTTGTTACCCATACGTAATCAACACTCCATTCCTTACGAATGCACCTTTCACTACGTGATTGTCATTTCTATTATTCCTCTTGTTTGTCACACTTATCATGAATCATATATGAATTGATTAATCATTGGAAATGAAATAATTTTTGGGATTCCTTAGTGTTTAAACCCCATCCCCTATTCCAATAAACTAAACCGACAATTACCCCAAACCTCCCCAAGTAAGGTACACATGAAACATCTCTAAGTCTCAAGACCATCACCCATCATTCACTAAAAATTCATGTAGGTATACCCTCATCATTCATGAATTTAAACTATATTCCCCGTTTTCATCCCACATGATGATAAATTGTATGATTTAGAACTATGTGGGATTTTATCCTTGTCTCCAAGAAAGGTTACATAAGAATCCTCCCTAATGATCAACCCCAAAAACTAAGAAGCATCAATGTCCCCTTTTTTGGAACCCATACATTTCATCCATCCCATAGTGGCGTTAGACTATCTCTTGGGAATCTAATCAAGCTGAATACCCACTCTCAATTCATTCTACACCAACCAAGATTATTTCTTTTGTGATGGGCCACTAATCACACATAAGCCCCAACACGCATATGGGAGGATGTTCTTTGTGTACACCATGATTCATTTCCCCATCCTGATCTATGTGTACTTTGATTCACAAACACTAGAATACTTATGATACCTCATTGAGGTTCAACACCATTGCTGATGTCCAAACATGATCTCCACATCGAGCCTTTGTGTGTCGTGAATGTCACGCCTCAACCTGGAGGTTCTACTTACTTCACGTCCTTATCTATGTGTCTATTCTCATGATCCTCCTCCTTAAATGACTCATCGCCCCATGAAACTATGTTTACATAGATTCCATCCCACTTGGAATTTTTAGAAGCCTCGTAGAGGTTCAATCCCAACACCATCATCATCTTCAAATTTGTTCCATTCCATTCATCTATTACACACCATAAAGTCATATATCTTCCATCCCAGTTTTACCAAAGCCACCATATCCTAGTAAGATCATATCACCCACTTCCTCACCACTCCATAATGGCACCCTGTCCTCTAATCATGTGTAATCCTCAGTATGTCGTCAGTTTTTCCATTGTGTACACCCTGATCGCCTGATTCTCCCACTCAAAATACTTGGGTTTTGATATCTATCTTCTAAAAAGAATATGTTAGAGGCCTCCACAAGGTTCAATACTAGCCAATGGGATACCATGGTGTCCCCTTTTTCGGGACTCAATCATACTCAGATCTGTACCCACTGGTCACCTTGATCCACCCAAATATTAATCTTCCCAGGTGCTCCCTCCTAGGGATCTACCTATATGATCCACTCCCACTAGTGTCTTGATTAGTCTAATCTGTCTCTACTAGACGTTAAACATGTGTAATACCCCGTGTCAAACATGGGAAGCCACAGAAAACCATGGAGACGTTCCTATGGAATATAATTCCCTACACTAAATGTGGGATTCCTCGAGCTTTTCTTCCCTCGAGAATCCATAACATTATGGTAACAAATCCAGTTGTATCAGTGTTTCAGCATCCATACACAACTACCCTGTCCAACGTGACTACTCCCTATACCAATGGTTGATACACTTACATGGCCCCCAGGTATTTCCTAATAAATGTTGTGTAGTTAACTAGAATTTACAGTGATATGGCACTGAGAATGAGATTCATAAACAATGTATTAATTCTATGAGGGTGACCCGTATGAGGTGAAACATTCCTAGGCGGAATCCATGAAAGGATAGAACATAATCCCATAATCCTTTTTCAATAATGGAGAAAATATCTATAATTAAGTGAAGGATGTAACCCACCATTGAAAGAGGTAGTACATGGCAACATCTAGTGCCTCCCAGCAGGACGATTTTCACCCTTGTGAAAGCGTTGGAAACCGAAATAGTGAACCCAATGTGAATCCTTTCCTGAATATAGAGATAAGTAATGTTTAGGACATCAGTAGATAATAATGCCACTAGAAATATCTATTTGGCTCCAGGATCTACAAAAAAAATTTTGGGCCTTGTATGAAACTCATCAATGTTTTGTGCTATTAATGGTTGGACATTCTGGTCTGTGACGTTTTTAGTGTGTGTATTTCAATCCAGCCAAGGAATACTGAAAGAGATGTGGCACCGTGAATCACATTCAAATTTTATCTATACTTATGAGTGATTTTTCTTTCTTTGTAGGACCCATGATAAAGCTACATGAAACTGGTCATCTCCCTCATGGGGACATAGGTAAAGGCGGAGTACAGATGAGGAAAATCTCCATGGATTCTTATTCTCTATGATGGCTCCCTCACCCATGGATACTAGGTGTCGACAACCCCTCTCAACCTCTGAATTTATACAGACGAGGGTGATTGATACTCTTGTTTGACATTATGATCAATAAGGGGACTTCGCGATGAGGGACCTGCCTTACATGACATGGAGGAATTAGTTCCCCATAAACACCACCACCACCAATGGTCATGTAGTGATCCACTGCTCTCCACTCCGACATTCAATAGCTTAAGAATACTACCCCTATATAACTCCTATGAATCACTCAATTATGATGAAAATTTAAGGGATGTATGAGTCCCCTCTTCTAGGACCTCAGCTAGGGAGTTTCCAACAAGGTCACCCAACCATCCGCATTGGCATCTACATTTCGTCCTATAGACCAAAGATTATGTGTTCTATCCCTCTGTATAGCCTACTCAATTTGGTTGACCAGGTTTCAATGTTGGGTGCAAGCTCAAGAGTATTCCCACCAAGCAGCAATATATTCCACACCATTAGTGACACAATACACCACCAACACGATATATTAGACCCCTATCATCATGGGGCAGGGGCACATCCCTATTACAGAGAAGGGGCACTTCCAATCCAGGACAAAGTTAAAGTACTAGTCACCCTATAAGAAGGTTAACCTTAGTCTCTCGGTTTTCATGTTATGTAGCAATCATCACAGGACAACCCATGATAGTGGTGTTTGGTACAGATTCCCTCTCCAAGACACTATCATCAACCCAAACTGATACCTCCCCATCTTGTTGACACGTGGTAGGAAATTATTCATTGTTCCTTTGATCTCAGGTATGCAAATATTTCTCACATACATGGTTCTTAGTGTGAAGTTATTCCTTTAACAGTCACCAAACAACCTGATGTCCCTCCCCTTGTGCTCATAGATCCTGGTGGATTTGATCCCAGTTCCAGTGGTCACCATAGTGTAGGTATTCCCACATCATCAACAACATACACTGGGGATATTCTTGTGTCCAATACAATCACTATAATGGACCAATTCGTACCGCTTCTACTAGGGCTATATGACATGATGATCCTCCCTACACTATGGATGACCACCATGGAGGTCCTCCCCATGTTTTTACTAGCTCTATAGGAGCCACTCCCCATTATATCCCTATCGAACACAAAGTTCCTCATCATGTTCCCGTCGACATTTTTCCAGATTCCCCTCACACCCTAGCTCATCAAAAATGAGGTCATCTCTATGTCAGCAATAACCTATATGAAGGACCTCCCCATATCCCATCTATTGTGGGTATAGGTCCTCCCCACTCTATCACCAATCGTCCTAATGGATCTCCCCATGTCAAAATCCTACCATGTCCTAATGAAACTCCCTAGGGTAGGAGGGTGGGTCTCCACCACTTAAAGATGAATCATGGGAAACATCATATCAATGATAAAGCAATATACTTTTTGGACTCTGAAGGAGAGTGTGAATCGATAATAGAACCCTCGACGCAATCCTCTATGTGAGGTTCTTTGGAAAGGACATGGAGTATTATACATGTTTTCCAGAAATTGAGGTCCATCTAATTAGAGAATCCCTCAGGAAATAGGTATAGGAGAGGGATGATTTGGCTCATTTCTTGGGCATGGTCATGCAATACAAATGATCGTCGATAATATCATTCTCTACATCAACCAGAGATCATGGAGAGTTGTTCTCGGGACCAATATAGGACGAGAAACATTATGACCCAATGCCAAAAAATGAAACCTTGTCATAGGAATTAGTGTTCACTATTCAATCTTATAGGGATGTGGTGGCTCAATCTGTGCATTAATCGGAAGAAAACCCAAGATGAAACGGCTTTTCAGATCGCATGCCTTACTCTCAAATGGACTTTATATAATTGAAATGGTCCACATTAGTGACGTTAATGGTCCCTGAACCACCACAACCAGTCAATGAATGGGGAGAAAATGGGTCAGATCCATAGTCTAAGACAAGATGCTTGTGGAACCCGCTCTACGCGGATCGTCTCCCATAGATGATTCGGTCCATCGTAAGAGAATGAATAAAAATTCCAGAATCTGCCACCAAGGAGGAGGTCATGTGCCTCAACCAAACTCTATGGGTAACACACTTCTACCTCCATTATTGACAAGTAGCTTACCCCAAGAGAAGGAAACACATTGATGATATTGGCCATCAATTCTGCATGGTCGACTTGCCTGTGCTCCCTACGGCTTATCACCCTGAGTCACCAGGTAATCATCATACCCTCTATCAAAGATGCATCTAGATCACTATAGTGATCCACATAATTATTTAGTAGGATTTACCCACATCCAAATATGTAGTTTGGGGCTGTATTGATCCATTTATTTCAGTCATATTTGACTCTGGCTCGACATGCTATATAATATTGAGGATAAGCCTCTAGAAATAATCATAGTTAACATGGATGATCTATCAGAGGTGGAAATAGATATTGGACTCACTGAATAGAACATACCCCCCAGTGTGGTTCCACACCTGTTGGATCCTTCGGGATGGCTTAATCACCAGCAAAGAAACTTACTGGCCCTTCATGCATCATCCGAGACCTATTCCTCTTTTCGGGACCCAATAAGTGTAAAGAGCATGTTGGGACCGTCAAGCCCTCTAACCCGTCTGGAATAGTGAAAAATAATGGAGATTACCTTGAAATGGTTGTGTTGCATCAACAACTAGAGGAACATAAAAAGATGGTCGATGACCATCTCCCAAAACATTATGCACAACAGTTACTAGATTACTGTAATCCTCAATTAGGGCAGCAGGGGCAGGTATAGCCTACCCCAGACGAGTTTCCTCCTAATGACCATGACCATACTTCCCATATGTACAGGGTAAAATCTACATATTATGTAATGCAGGCATGATATTTATCACCAAATCCACCTGAGTTCTGTCATAACCCTCCTCGGGACCTAGCACAGGTTCCCCTATTTTTTTCATGGGTCATTTCTCAAATAGTCCCACATGTCATCCCACTAGACACTCCACGAGCCACTATGCCTAATTACAATGTTGAAGAACATTCCATTGCATTGGTGGCTTGAGAACCTCAACATGATCATAATTCCCATCCCGATGGTATAATGGAATAATTGGTTGCTTTCCTCGAGGCCCTATAAACTCGATAGGTAGAAACATCACCTGATGGAAAGACATTTATTGCATAGGCGGATGATATTCCAGCACCCCCAGGTTTTGGAAACCCTAATTTCCCACCGTTTAAATCGATAGGTAATCCGCTGCTATATCTGGCCTACTTTATTTCATGGTGTGGACCAATACAGGCAATTCCAATTCAAAAGAAGGCCACTAAGCTCTGGTGATTCATGTAGACACTAGAAGGGACCGCATTTTCCTGGTACATCTAGCTATGCATTGGGATAATAGTTGGTTATGAGGACCTTAATAGGATTTGATCAACTAGTTTAGTTCCACAACATGGAATTCAAGAATTTAAAACAACTTCAAATGAAATATGAGGTTAGTCAAGAATCACATAAATTGTTTCTTGGTGGAAGTACCTAAAATGTTTGTTTGATATTCCACTAACCCATGGGAATAAATTGAGCATATTCATGGAGAATGTGATGATCAAACTGGTCCCTTCTCCTATCACTCAGAACATCCCATGTGGGTTTTTTGATTTCCCTAATAAAGGTCACCATTAAGAAGAATCCTTGAAATTATCCAAATAGGCATATCCATTTCCACCTCTGATTACATAATGAAGAGATCCTAAGTTCATGACCGACATGGTAACACCAATAGAGGCCCCGAGGAAGATGGAATTATTACCGTTAGAGCCACCACCATAGCTATGCTAATGTCCACCACCCTAAGAGAATCCTTTATCTTAGTTGTGCCTACCTTATAAATGAAAGTTACCCCCGAGTAACACATCACCACCCTGTAGGAAAAATTATTAGGTTCCTCCTCCCTGTTAGGATCTGTAGACCCATTTTCAAGGCCAGGCTTCCATAACCCCCATCCCAGGAAAAAAGAACCAAATATAAAAATTTAATGAATCTCAGGTTCCCATATACTTCTAATTCTTCGTGGGATAGGTAATCCTATGATTTCAAAATTTCAATTGTCCTAAAGAGGTGGATCTCATTGATCACCACAATTATTTCCCCTATCACTGATTCCTTGAGAACACCCTCAACCAGTGCTATCTGTTTAGTGACTCGATCCATGACCCGGAAAATAAAAGTATAGTTAGGTCCGGCCCATCCCTAAAACACAGTTCTTGTGTGTTTGTGATAGAATGGGTTAATGGAAGTAGTTTCAAACCACGAGTCTGAGATATACATTGATTGAATGTCTCACACGGTAGTCTCCCAATTTCATGGTATTAGCCGTGTATTTTTTAATCGAATTGATCCTTCAGATGTCACCACATTTCATGAATCCACTAATTCTGTAAAAAAATATCATCCTTACTCTACCCAGAAGGGCATGCATCAGCGATAAAAGGGAATGAAACATCCTCCCCTGATACCATCATCATACTTTACTATTAGATATTTCAGGCACCTAGAGATGTAGATTTACCCCAGAATTTTCTAAGCACTGTATTATTATTTATTTGATGATTATGGGAACACATTAGTCAATACATTCAATTTGGTAAACTATTACAGGGTTCACAGTGTCAAACAGTGCAAGGAAGAGCATACAAACTTCCCCCACCAATGCTACCATTAATGGATCCACGGTTTGTAATTCCCCAAAATGCACTGTTCAATTCTTACAACCATTTTTTTCATGACATAATGACCATAAATTAGACCCATTACATAACTCATCATGCCCACCTATCTGATATTGTTTCACCAAATCTGGTCCCACTGCCGTTTGTGCTATATGATCAGGAAGATCCACCACAACTTTTCTATGGTCAGTCATGTTCAATTGTGGATTGACCATAGTCATCTAACCCTCAACTGGTAGTCACACATTGCGATTATTCATGTTTGACATAGGACATTCTGATCACCAATCTGAATCTATTGGTTCAATACCATCACCTATCATAAATCCTCACACAGGGAGACCACTTGTCAACAGAAGCGTACGCCTGACACGGAAGTACAATATCCTCAAGAATCATTCCCTCATTCCAATAAATCTCTCTATATCCTTGAGGCTCTAGGCCTATCACCAGATATGTATTAATCCCTTGTGATGTCATTATGAAGCCCCCTCTAGTTTTAGACAGAAGTAACAGTCACACAAGACTTAGATGCTGAGAGCATTGACCATGCATAGTGTGAGGCCATTATCTTTTTCACTATAGAAGATTAAGGTTCTACTATATAAGAGAACATAATCCCATTATACACCACTGGATAGTAAAATAGAGGTTTGGTCTATTTCAATCACACCAAAACAGTATACGGGAAAACATTATTCTGACCAGGACACTCCACAATATAGGATATTCTATGGAATATTTGAGTCCCTCAAAACTAAAAATTCAGGGTTATGATAGGACGGAGCAGACAGCAGTTAGAAATTTTTTTCAGGTGGCCCAATTTAGTGTCCTTGTTTCCAGAACATAATAAATGGGTTTATCACAATAAATTGATTACAATGAATCTATGGGTAGACCATGGATCCACCTACATACAGTAGTTTCTTCCACATATCACCAATTTCTTATATACTTCATTAATGGTTTAGTAGGCATACTTAAAAGTGATGCATCTCCCTTTGAAGCTTGTTAATCCGTCTACATGGATGTAAACTAATATAATAATTATTAAATGAAGATTTAGGCTAATGAGGGTGAACAAGTTATAGCTAGAACTAACCAGTGGACATACTCTGATGACTCCTACAATTTCTCGATTCATATATTGGAGGCCACGACCACTGACTTTGGGAAATTTTTCTTTGCCTCTAGAATGAAGGGGATGCACATTCTCATGTATAAGGAATGTTAGACTATCATCTTATATTACTTCAAAAATCAGTCTTGAGTGATCCCAGAACTCCCTACTCCTATAAGGTATCAATATTTTCATACCATGGAAACAACAATATGACATTCTTTCTTTCTTTTTCGGGCTAGGATAAACTGGATCAAGATGACGCGCCTCTATTGCTTTGATATTATAAAATATGAACCCTTGGGTTAATGTCCAGATGGGATTTGGATAAAATCGTTCATCACCATGGTTTTAGTAGTGTATGAGTCCCCTGATGTGGTTTCCACTTCCAACCAGGATGGAACCAATGTACCGTAAGGAGCCATCAACTCGAAAGAGTAACCTTCTGCTTATGATCCTATCTTTGTGGATGATGAATATGATTCAGAATACTAATCTCCAAAATTTACTAGGGTGCCAACACTATGGTTGATTAATTGGTACACGTTAACCTCGATACCAAGACGGATCTGAAATCAACACTGATCAGCACAGTTATTCCTACAGAAGAAAAACAATGATACCTGGATTTTATAAGGCAACATCCTGATGTATTTTCATGGATTTATGAAAACTTTTCTAGGGCTAGATCCCCAGGTTTCTGTACACCATCTCATTCTCCCATAAAATCATCATAGGTTCAAACAAACTCCCATAATGTTGCACCATTCTCATGGTGCCCTAATCGAGGTTGTGGTTGATAGGCTCATGAAATAAAACTTCATCAATGTCGTCTAGTACCATATATGTGTATCTAAAAATTTTCCTATTAGTAAGACATATTAGACTCTACCTCGACTTCTAGAATCTCAATAATCAATGTCAGAACAATGACATTCCCCTTCCCCCTATAGAACTATTGATTGAAATCACCTGTCGGTTCCATGTTATATCCTTTATGGATGGGTATTATTGATATAATCAAATCTAAACATCCCCCGAGGTTGAAGAGTATACCACATTCAAGGAACCACTAGGTAATTTCTGCTACTAGGTAATACCTTTCAGTCTAAATAAAGTAGATGAGACTTTTCACCATGGCATGCACCACATATTTCAGATGATCCTCCTGACATTGGTGGAATTATAAGTTGGCCGTTTGGTGGATAAATCCTTCATGCAACAGGAGCATGTCTTGTATCTTGATAAAGTGTAGGGATTTCTCCATTCCTTCTACCTGATGATGAGAACCTTGATTTGTACATTTTGGTTCAGCTCAGGAATGTTTCTCATCATCATTTCGAGATATATAGGCATTGAGATTGATCCAAAAAATATCAACTCCATCAATCATAAGTCTCCCTCAAGTAAAATTTTGGAGCTATGAGGCTTTTGAGGCCACTAATTCAACATAAAATGATTCATTTCACATATAACAAGAATGTGGATAGACTTTTACCGACACAAGAATAAAGTTGTTTATCATTAGTGGGATGACGAGTACTAGACTGCATTTTAGAAATCAAGTAGTACCTAATACAACATACAGTTTTGATGCCACATGTTTCCGAGAAGGTTGTAGGTAGTCTATGTGACCACCCTTAAACATTACATCAACACCCTTCTCACCCAAAAGAATAATGAGGTAATAGATAACAGATTTATATTGTCTCATATGTATGATCCTCAATATAGATACATGATATTCCTCTACAGAGATGAGATGTGTTGTTGTAGTATTTGTAGTACAGAAACTACGATATTACATGCGGCACCATAAGATACTGCTATTCTCTCGATGGAATATATGGTTGTACTTTCTAAACCTCCCCATCTTGAAATTCCATCTATCTTATTTGGAATAGTTCCTTCAACAACTTGATATAACATTTGTTCCCTAGAAAGCAATCAAGGGATATACATTGGAAGAATTTCTTACTGCCTATAAAACCCCTACATAGTAGTCTTGAGATATTTATTTTCATTAGGATCCAATCATCTTAGTTGATAATGCCATTACATTATATAAAAATCACATTGATGGGGATTCTCTAAGCCATACATGTAGAAGACTCCATGATCATATAATCAACAAGTAGAGAAAGGGTATCATTTTCATTACACAAGAACATGTTTTCCTGCCATATTCATTCATGTAGTCAAAAGACTCTACGAACAATGAGGGAGAGTAATGGGCTATCATTACTGGTCTCAAGATGGCCCTCAAGATCAATGTTCCCCACCTACAAGTTAAAGGGGACACAAAACTAGTCATCAAGAAGATCAACATTGACTACATCATCTAGAAGATGGAGCTCGTAACGCTGTTAGAGTGTACTCCCCAGCTGATGGCCTAGCTCCCTTCTCAGCCAGAAGTTACTCATACCCCTCGATCACAGAATAGTTCTGCTGATTCTTAGTCCAAGCATGTCACATATCATGCATAGCATGACTAGTATAATTTTGTTATCAATTTGGTTCATCGAGGAGTCATTCCTCTGGTCAATTCATATGATTATGATATCCTATAGGTAAGCTAGAATACCATCTGTGCCTTCACAACAGGTCCTCCAGGTCCCCCCTAGAATGTGTTAAAAGGGATCCTAGACATGACCACCCCATTAATCAAGTATCTCTAGTGGGTTAATCTTTCGACATACCGATTTGAACATGAGCGAATCTGATGGCACACAATGTAGTTTACCCTCCAAATTGGTCTCGGTCTTTAGAATTTCACCAATACATTCATGTTTGAAGGTATTATCCTATATATAATTCATGGAGATTAGATTTATCAGGTCATGTAGTATGTTCATTCCGGTTCCTATGGGGCCCAAGTAATAGGACCTAATATCTCTCATCAGATCCGAATTTTGGTGTATTTTGGCACACCATGATCTGTAACTGTATCCAATTTTACAAGAGGATCCATGTAATTTTGTACATCGGCCACCAGATCCCGTCATACTAGAATGTACTTTGGGCCCTTTGTAAACTAGGTACTTGATTTCATGAGACCATATCCAGTAGAAACTTCTCGATAGTTCTGGTTCATCCTGGGCACTACAGATTTCAATTCAATGTTGGTAAACACAATTCCACTCAAGGAAGTCATCATCCCCTCTATCAATGACTTTGTGAGATCCAATATCATCCATTGATTCATAGTCCATCCTTCCATTCTCACTGATAATCATGCCAACTTCCAGGTATCTGAGATGATGAAATTTTATTCCAAGTATACCATTTATTTTAATAATCCTCTTAGTATCATGGGAAAGGCAATGGGTAGAACAATTCATTTAGAAAAAATACTATCAAACATCTAACAGAAGATGGTCGGTCATAATATGAACATGTGGCCATAATAACTCCACAATTCTTTATGGGCTTACTATATTACGACTTCTAATTCCAATCAGGGACATTGTATTCTCTGATGTATGGAATAGAGGCAGTCTGGCTAATCAATATTTGGTTACCCTCATTACACATAGTCGTCTACAATCATCAGGAACTAGAAAGGGTACCCAAAATCCATATGGATGAAAACAAAGTGCATAATGAAAATGGTCTTCATGCCCTGCACAATATATAGAGGCATCATAACAAGATATCCAATTCTATCAACAAGAACGTTTTTTGTACTCTTTCATACTAGGATACATGGTGTTGTCCAATAGAATTCCAATTATACTAGGTATGAAGCAACTTATGTTGGAGCCCAAATGTGAGGGAACTTAATTATTTTATTCACAAGTTTCACCCAAATGGTGAATAATATTTGGTCACTATGGATGGTGTGTGTCTTACTCCTCGCAACAATGCAAAATTCCAAAAGAAATTCATTTTGGGAGGGAATCATGTCCCTCATGACGTTAAAAATTGTTATCTTCCCACATGACATTAAACTGTATAACCAACTTGGAGAAAATTAACCCCGTCCTCACAATACTAAAAGACGTTAAACTAACTATATTCATTCTACAAGACATTAAAATGTAAATGGTCCCATATCTACAACATTAAACTATGATATCTTACATCATTTTCACACGACGTTAAACTGTATGACATTTTTAGAACAATATTTGGCTTGATTCCCATTCTTATGTGAACAGTTGGAACCCCCGAATATCTCACCATTGGGGCTAGCCAAACAAATACCATTAACCTCTCAGGTTCAGTTCTCCTAAAAGAATTTCACATGGTTTATTATGTGGAATTATTGTTTCACAATTCACGTAATTATTAAAACAGACGCATCATGTTCCCCTCATTCCAGGACATCCTTTATCAATTGTCCTCACCACATGACGTTAAATTACAGCAAATCGTAGAACTACATCTGTCTTGATTCCCATCCTCATGGGATATGTAGGAACACATGATCATTTTGTTTTTTAGTCTACAATGGGGTAATCTATTCTTTCCCTCAACCACTTTTCCCAAGTCTTCTCCTATAACTACGAATGGTGTGGCGTATATGGGATGATTTCCACATTCACATTAACTTCACCATTTCTATTTCAATATCTTTCATCGGGGCATGCAGCCATATTTGGGGATGTTCTGACTGTTTCCTAGCATTCCTACTTTCCAAAGGTGGGTGGCATATATTTCTCATTCAGTGATGTTTACTCTATTATCAAAACAGGATAATGGGATGTTGGATTCTTCTTCTATGGATTATTCCTTAGAACTCATCACCTTTTCTAGGTCTCTCGCATAGAACTGAATTGTTATATGTGAATCTCATTTCTGATTCCATATCTTTGTGGAGGCTGGTTAATTACATTCCTTATGTCAAGACATTCCAAGGGGTCTTGATTGGGCAGCAACCTTTGGTCAGAGTAGATGGTAACATCCGGAATGTCGGGGAATCTCCAGATTCGTGGACATTAGAAGACTTATATTCTTCGACATAAAAGGGAATATAAAGGGCAAAAAACATGAGGCATCCCTCATTGATCATGGGGTAACTTTTGACTGAGTCATTTATCTATGGTTTTTCTAGGATTCACATATTCAACATGGGGTATGTCTTATGTTTAACATTTTATTGAGATAGATGCCTAAGGTGTAGTTTCTGAGTATTTCTTCATACATCCCATGTTCAACACAAGGTATTATGGGAGTTTCATACATGTGGATATGGATAGGATTTATTTGGACAACAATGAGTGCAGATCAGGGAGAGTACACCCCAAAATGGGGAACACAAGGTGCATAGGAAAGAACTCTGAATGAGAGTGAACCCAGGGTGGTGTGTCCCAAAAAGGGATGATATAAAACCATGAATGCCGATATAGACACCACTGTGGGAGGATTAGGGAAATTTCACCCTAGAAAGAGGGACACCAAAATTTACCATTGGATGGGATTAAACCTTAGGGAGGTTTTCTACGTACCATGTGTAGACGACAGGGCTCAAACCCCACATAGTATGAAGGGAGATACACGGAATTGGGGGTACAAAATGGACATTGACATAGAGACATGATTTGGATAACACGTGGATAGGGGACTATCAAAAGAGGGAAACTCATGGTTGGATGAATATTGATTAAGTGTGGGGATTAAACATGGTTATATTCATTGGAGCTAGTTTAACATCACTAAGTGGTGGACCAAGGGTTTGAATCCAAACAAAGGTGACACCATTGTTTTCCAGTGCTTGGGGTAGGACCTACAGGAGGCTTATAAGATTCCTTGGAGATATGGAACAAAACTGATATTGTTTGAAAGCATATAGTTTGTCTTCATTCAAGATGAAAAGATGCATACAGTTTAATGTCATGCAGGATGAGGGTGAGACAACATGAAGAGGTCAGGACTAATGGAAGTTGGGATTGAACCTTAGGGATAATTCAATCAAACCACTCTTGGAATGGGAAAGGATCAATGTCGACATATTTATTCATTTTTGGGAATGTAGATGACACACTATGGCATTCCAAGGATGATTTAATGGTTACTTGTTACTCTATGATAATGTTATTGACGCTCTGTGTGAGAAACAAGAGGCAAAAACAGACCTGCTGACTGTGGCACAAATATGAGGCCACAAAGGGAGTTTAATGGGACCGGAACATGGTTCAATATCGAGTACCACTAATAATTGGAAATGATATATTGTTAATAAGAATTTAATTATATTGTGAGACTCCATATAGAGGGAATGGTGGATGAGACTTATGCATGGTTGAATCCAGGGTACCTTTAAGGAGCGGTGATGGTGGATGAGACTGATTCCCGGATGAGGCACGGTGCCTATAACAATCCGTAATGGTGGATGGGGCTTATGAATGGAAGCGTCCCAGGTGCTGCTAAGGAGAATAAATGGAGAATGGGGCTTACACATTGATGTTACCTAGATTACGAAAGATAGTGGCATTGGTGGGTGTGGCTTATGCATTGAAGTAGTGAGGGTTCCGAAAAGGGGTATTAATGGTGGATAGATCATACATATGGAAGATAACTAGATGTCACAATGGAGTGGAAATGGATTATGGGGCTTATTCATGGAATCTACCCTTGTGGTAATATGGATTGAAAATGGTGGATGGGGATTACACATGGATGTTACCAAGATATCGCTAAGGAGAGGCAATGGGGGACTGGGCCTATGCATGGAAGTTGGCTAAATGATTCTAAGTAGAGGTAAATGGGGGATGGGTCATATGCATGGATAATGCTTGGGTGCCGCTAAGGACCAGCAATGGTGGATGGGGATTCTTCATGGAAGAATCCCAGGTGCTGCTAAATAGAATCAATGGGGAATGGGGCTTACACATGGAATTTTCCCATAATATATTCTTCATGTATGGACATGTGGTCATCCCAACTCACTGGTCGGTTCAGGCATATAACGTTTTCCTACACAAATAAACATGTTCAAAAATGGGATAACACCAAATACATTGGATTCAGTTCAAAAAAACAGAGATGAAAAGCTTGAATCAAATTCCCAACATTCCAAACACAATGGGGCGACATGACAAAGGTAGACAACTACTGATCACGTTCAAATAAATGTTTCCACATCATGTTAGATTTTGATGGAATCAAATAAAAAAGGGTCAACTGCTGACAGTATTAAAAACGCAGGGCCAAACATGAAGTGTTGTCTAAAGTCTTCCAGGGTGTTGTCCTAGAATAGTAGATGAGCTGAAGTAGTATGGGACCAGTCCATTAGGGGGTCCCTTCAGATATTAATGAGGATAAAGATCCAAATGAAGGAAATTCTAGGTGTGACATAGAGTGATGGAATGTTTGAATGGATTCTTAAATTATTGAAATTACGCCACTCTATTGATGGTATAAGGCATGATATACTTGTCACATAAATCATCTCTTATTTGGAACAAGAAGCATCTGATTATTGAATTATTGGTCATGCTATAGTTTATAGTCATCTGGTGAGGACTTTAGGAATCATACGCTTGGTATATAAGGAATCAATCTTTCAGAACAAGAGGCTTATTATGTTTATCATATAAGGTGTACTACATTTTAAAATTCATATAGATAGGATTATTGAAATATTATTTATGGCACATAAGGCATCTATTATAAAGAACAAGAGGCAGCCTATTATTGAATGATAAGGCATGTTGCAATATATAATCATGTAGTGAGGAAAATTAACTTCTTATTCTTTGTGGATATGGAATCTCTTATTAGGAACTAGATCCATCCTATGTTTTTTATATATGGTTTAATGTAGTTAAAATCTTATAGATCTGAATATTGGAATTTTATTCTTGGCACATAAGGTGTCTCTTATTCAGAGCAAGAGGCATCCTCTATTTTTATCGAGGGTGTACTATATTTAAAAGTCATATAGTTAGGACTATTAGGCATAAGTCATTCTAGGATTTTCTAGTATTGGGAATTATGAAAGGGAATATCTTTCTAGAACAAACTGGCATATGAGTCAAGTGATTGGGTCTGGAAGAGTTTCTTGAGGAATGTTTTCACTCACGGTACTCAGAAAATAGAAGATGAGAATATCAAATCACGACATGTTAATGGTACCAAGTGAAATATGTCGACTCATGGTATTTCATAGAGTTTATAGAAGTATCTCAAATAATGGTATTTCATAAGAGGAATGTGGGTGTGTAGAAGGGAACAGTGGAAAATTTTGATATTCGGACATGAAAAATTCGAGGTGTGACATTAAAAATATTATGGTCATAAGTGATGGTAGGGAATGGACCAGCCAAAATGGCCAATACAATAACCTGATACTGATCCTGAGTGTGGATTCAGAGGTAAAGTCCAAGTGGTATGGGTCGATGGGCGTAAGGGTAGGATATTAATGAAGGATAGGGATTCGAAATGGAATGGGATTCATAGAGCTTAGGGCCACACAAAGAATTGAGCTTTGTGGAGCTCAGGGTCCCATGGAGAAAGGGCCTTTGTGAAGCTCAAGTTATGACGAAGTTTCTTCACGAAGCAATGGTTCATGTTAAACATAGACTCACCTTAGAGTAAGGCTCATTATTAAGAGAGTTCCCTATGAAGGAATAATTCATTTCAGATGCTTCATCAACCTGAATGGGTCTCCATCCTTGGAAAAATCTATAGGCCTTCGTGAAGGGAATCACTTCACGGTGCTAGGGAGAACCAAAAAATGGGGGATCGACTGCACAAGGGGTGGTATAAGTACCCATATTATGTGGGGGGAGATGGCTATTTATAGGCAATGGAGGTCGAAAGAGATCACTGTAGAGAAAAAATGTGTGACCTGGAGAAAAAATGAAGCCATGAAGGAAATCATGCTTCGCAACTCAAGGTATTTCCCATAAGTTTCCTTAAGTCATGGAGCTGTACATCATTCCCTTCTTAGTTCTCGCAGAGACCTTTGACTCCCATCAAGTTCTTCGGAATTACATAGGCATATGTCCCAACCTTTTCAGCACTAGCGTAGGATCCGTTAAAGTTTTTATACTCCATGATTGTGGAGGGAGCATTTTGATTGGGCTCCGCCATCCAGTTTTCCATCCCAACATTGAATGTCCATCACTCCTAATCTGTAACACTGTTCGGGCTATACGAATAGTTAAATTAAATATTTAGAAACGTTCTTTATCTTGGATAATGTATGATAGAATTTGGAATATCTTATAGACACATTTTAGTTGTCCAATAATTTCCCACTAATAATGGGGTCCAGCAATGATGAGGAGGGCAAGGCAAACTGTGTTAAAAAAGAAACAACTAGAGGAAAAACTTATTCTGTTTTCTACTATATCTCAATAAAATTAATGAAACAACCAAATATGTCTATAACCCCATGCGAGTCATAGTAAATGCGGTAAAAAGAGAAAATAGAAGTTCATTCACCTGTACAAGAGTGATAAACATTAGAATACATCATGGGACTAGAATGGGACATCGATCACAATTAGGATTATCATGAATGAGGGGTATTGAGATTTGGGAATAATGATCTCTGAATAGCCGAAATCCTTCTCGATGTGTTCTCTAGTTCATGATCAGGATTATTCCTGGTCCGTTAGAATCAATCCGAACAAATGGGGAATGAGAAGTGTGAATCGCATAAAACAAAATTAAGATCACAGTGATGGTGGCATGACGATGAAAGATAGTTGATTACCAAATTCTAAACACAATATCCACATTGTGCTAGCCTAAAATGGGTACAAAAAAACGAGTGAAAATTGCTTACTGTATTCAAAAACACGAGGCAAAACTCAAAGTCTCATCTGATGCTCTCTGGAACATTGGACAACGACGGTCGACGATCCTTAAAGCCGAGCTTCCTAATCTTTAGAGGTTTCCATTAGATGTGAGAGGGACTGAGGATCCAAAAGATTGGGCATGAAAATTGTTGTGGTGGAATGATAGACTATTTGAATAATGTACAAAAATATTGAAACTATGTGATATCCCGGTTCTGGAAGCCCCCCAGTGGTGCCCGTACCTGGTTGGTCACATGGCCTCAAGCACATTTCCCCAAATATCAGAGGATGTCGACTAGATGCGAGGTACTTGTGTGTGATAGTGAAGAAACTTTTCCCTCATTGGCAGAGTAACACCGAAGAAATGAAATATATAACAATAGCAGAAGCAATAACAAAACCATAGAATAGTAAACAACAGAAGCCAGAAGAAATAAATAACCGAAGCACATATATAAATGATGAATGATAAAAATGTCTTGGAATGTAGCCAAAAAAGTCACAATGCTGGAATACCGTACTAAACCAAAGTACAAATAAAATCATTTAAACACCTCCACAGCATCACAATCCTCAACTTGGTCCCATTCTCTCCATCTCTAAAGCAGTCATGTGCCTAAAGAATAAGGGTGCTTTACCTTATCTAGACCATCAACAATATAATCTGTTTGGTCCTAGAAGCACGGTCCAAACTGAGTGTGAGATGAATCATATTAGGAAACCACCCAAAGATCTGTGCCTACCAGTCAGTTAATATATATGGCGGGCAGTGGGAAACAAGAAGCAGTAAACCAGGAAGTACTCAAAAGTAAACAATCCTACAATTTATTTTTCATTCACTTTCACATGTCAAGTATGAAGATAAAATACAAATAGGTTACCCTATGGGATGTACTCCCAGCCTAACCCCTCCCGTTCTACCAAACAACAAAATAAATACGTTGGGAAGTACTCACAGTCTGTCTCTTCTAGTCCAGCATTAGCGTAGACTCTCTATGGAAAAACTCACCGTCAATTACCCATGTAGTCTCGTATCAGTAACTAATAGGCACTCTTAGGAAGCAACCAATGTCCAATTACCTTTGTCTCCCGTATCGAAAAAACTACAGACACTCATAGGGAGCACAATTTCCATCCTCCTAATGGTCTTACAAAATAAAAGAAAACATACACTCTAGAGAAGCCCCAAATGTCCATTCTCTCTATGGTATACTACACCAGGTTATCACAGCCCTATGTAAGGAAATCATTCAAAACAATTCATGGAAGCCAATGTAATCCTCAAGAACAACTTGGCTAAACAGTCTACAGTATATCACAACATTTTTGATAAAATCACTCCATCCTAAAAATACTGGGTAGGAAAAGAAAGGTAGCCTAATAGGCAAGATAGACTAATTAGTGAATATAAGAAACATGAGAAAAATATCCATAGCATGGAAAAGTTAACCATATTCACAAACCATTATCCTCTATCCAAAAAACGAGACATAGAAGGAAATAACAGGCCTAAAAATAATAAACACGCAATACCCAAACATGGGTATTGGGAAATGTTTCACATATAACTCAAGGAATAATTATGGAATGGAACAAACAACCAACCTCGTCATTGTACATATGAAATACACGAACCTTATGCTTAGATCTCCCTAGAACGTTGCTATCTACAAAAATGTCCAAAATGTTCAACCAAGGTTATCTCACAAAAGTGGAGAAATCAAGAGATGATGTTTTAGATGAAGGAAGAACTCGCCGATGCAATTTCAACGCAATAGACAGAGTTTAAATCAGAGAATGGATGGTGAGTCATCGTATCAGTGAAGATTTGTACCGTACAGTCGCTCTTGGATGAGACAGGTGAAGAAAAAGATGGTTTTGTCCATCAAATACATCCCTGGTCCATTTAATGAAAAAAAGAATGTACATGGAGTGTATTTTAAATTTACATGTCATGTAATTTATTTTACCGGGGCCCTCTTTGGGTGGCCTCCAGGTCACCCCACACAGTCATGTACTCATATGTTACAGGGCCAATACACAGATACATGTGGAAACTGAGTACATAGTGTGTACATCTAAGTACACAGCGTGTACTCCTGAATTTTACAAGAACTCCTCTTTTTCTCAAAAATATCAGAGAAGAATCCTGTACCTGAAAATAATCTCAATGGTCTTAAAAAAAGTCCCCCTTAATGAAATTAATCCCTGGATATCCCTCGCATGGGTGCGTCGTATACGAAATCTCAAACAGACCTGGACACTATGATTGTACATCGGCCTCCCTCTCCCATGTCTCGCAATGTAGTCACCTCTGCTTCCATAGCACTCATACCAGAGGAATGGACCAGCCACAGAGAACATTTGCAATGCGATCAACAACCCGGATAGTATGCACCTTGAATGATGTGTCCACCTCGAGCTCAACCTCATTGGGTTGGAAAATAAGAGACAAGCCTAAGAAGTAATGTCATAGCTGAGAAACATGGAAGACGTCGTGTGTCGACCGGTACCTCTGATGAAACTGAAGCCAATAGGCACCCGACCCGACTCTCTCAAAAACCTCAAATGGACCGACATCTCTTGGTGAATGCTTACCCTATATGTTAATACTCATGTGTCCCAACCTCTGTGTGACACGTTTTAAAACCTGATCTATGACCTTGAACTGCAAAGGTCATCTCTACAGATTAGAATATGAGGTCTGACATGACTGTGCAATAACCACCCTCTTCCGAATCAACACCATCTTCTTTGTAGTCTCTTGGACAAGATGATGTCCCAGCATAGCTACCTCTCCTACCTCCAGCATGCATAAGGTTGGTCAGCATGGCCTATCATACAACTCCTTAAAATGTTACATCTGAATAGTTTCTTGAAAACTATTATTATATGAAAACACTAAAAGAGTTATGTGATTCTCCCATGAACCTCCAAAATCCATGATGCATGCTCAAAGAATTTCCTAAAACACCTGAATCATACACTCAGATCGACCATCTGTATGGTGGTGGTAAGCTATAATCAGATGTACCTGTGTACCCAAAGCCTTCATTAAACCCTGCCAGTACCAAGATGTAAAATGAGAATCCTTTCTTGAAATAATAGAGTGTGGAACTCCATGTAAAAGTATAATATCTCAGATGTACAACCTCCCCAGATCATCAAAACTGAAGGTCAAATTGATCTGCAAGAAGTGAGAAACCTTTGTGAGTATGTCAATGATGACCCATAGAAAATCATTCCATTTAGGTGACCTTGAATAACCAATCATTAAATCCATCGCAACAACATTCCACTTCAACTCAGGAAAGGGGAATTCTTGAAAAAGCCCCGCCAGTCACTGATGCTCCGCCTTCACCTACTGACAAGTGGAACACCTCATGAAAAAACTAGAAATATCTATCTTTATACATGGACACCAATACTGATGTTGTATATCACAATTCATCTTTGAGACACCATGATGAACTACCCAAACTATGAAATCAAAGTCAAACATCAATTCCTTGTGTATGTCTACTCACACCCACACACATCCATGAAAACGCCAGATCTCATCCTCGCCTATGGTCTACCCATGAATAGGGTCTTCTCTTGACACACTCTCCCATAGGACTAGGACATCAATATCTGATAACATCTTCATTCTCACCAAATAAAGTAGAGTAAAGGTATCGACAAAAGATGAAATAACTATTTACCCCTTCCTGCCATTCACCTCCAAATGCATCTCAGAGAACAGATCCATAAGCTACCACTCACTATTGTCCTTCTGAACTGCCTGTATTTGAGTCCTCTTGCTCAGCACATCAACCACTGTGTTTCCTTTCCCAGGCGTGTAGGCAAGATCAATGTAAAATTACTGAATGTACTCAACCAACCATCAATGTCTCAAATTCAGGTCACGCTGAGTGAAGATGTATTTGAGACTTTTGTGGTTAGTGAAATCCACGAAATTCACTCCCAGATGATAATGTATCCAACAAAATAATTCATAAAAAATTACAGCCAACTAAAGATTGTGAGTTGGGTAATTCCTATCATGTGGCCTCAACTGCCGAGACCCGTACACAATGACGCTTTCTTACTATATAAGAACTATTTTCAGCCTGATACTTGATGAATTACAGAATATAGTATATCTCTTTACAGGATTTGTAAATACTAGGATCAGTGATAATGTCAACCTCCCTTTCAGCTTCAGAATGGCTGACTCAAAAAAATCTGACCACAATTACATCACACCTTTCTTAGTCAGGCTCGTCTGTGGCACTGATAATAATGAGAAATCTTGTATGAAACATTTGTAGTATCCAAACAGCCCTAGTAAACTCTGTACCTCAAATATGTTCTTCAGCTGCTCCCAGGAAACTACTACTCTCACCTTTTCTAGATCTAATTATACATATATCTCTCAGATAACATGACCTAATAGGTTAATCTGGTCCATCCCAAAGTGGAATTTTGAGAGCTTAGAAAATAATTTATGCTCTCTTAGTGTACTTAAAACATTCTCAAGATGTGTGTCATGGTCGTGTTGAGTGTAAGAGTATATAAAGATATCTTCCATGAAGACTACCATGAAAGAATCCATGTACGGATGGAACACTTGGTTCATAAGATCCATGAAAACCACAGGTGTGTTCGTGAGACCAAACTACAATACCACATACATGTACAGACCATACCTGATACAAAAGGCTGTGAGAGGTATATTAAATGGTCCAACGCACAAATGATGATAACCTGACCTCATATCAATCTTTTAGAACACTTGGGCTCCTCGATGTATTTCAAAGAGATCACCAATCCTCATGAATGGATAACGGTTCTTGACCATCAACTAGTTCAGCTTCTGATAATAAACACAATGTCGGAGGGTACCATCCGACTTCTTCACAAACAGGATAGGTGAACCCCATGGAGAAGAATTGGTTCAGATGAAAACCTTTTCCTGCAACACCACCAACTACATATTTATCTCCTCCAACTCTACTGTAGTCATCCTATGAGTAGGAATGGAAAGTAGTTCCACTCCTGGGACAAGCTCAATAGAAAATTCAACCTCTTGATCTGGATGAAAACCTGAGAAGTCCTCTTGGAAGACATCCCTGAAACAATCGACCACTAGAGGAAAGTCTAACTATGATGTCCATGGTCTTCCAGATATATAATATCAATCTGCGTTGTATCTCCTCCAAACCCCTGATTCTCAGGTCCTTCTCTGCTGACTTGGTCATCCCAATCACCCTTATGAAGAAAATATTTTCCCTCTAGTGATGTGAAACTCACCCTATGGAGGTAGAAAACAATAACTTCCTGGTAAGGAACTAACCACTCCATTACAAGCATGGAATCATAGCCTGTAATGTCTAGGACATAGAGGTACTATAACAAGTGACACCCACCATCCTCTATAGGTCACTCTTTTCACAATCTTACACTAGTAGTTGTTGTCCCCAATAGAGTGTCCATCATCAGGACATCATAAGAAGTATAGATTCAGAGCCCAAGGATCACCATAACAGCCATAGATATGAAACTATGGGAAGCCCCTATATCAAAAAAGAGTTGAAGATAAAACTGAGGTAACTAGGATCATACCCCAAATGTAGAGGGTTCGAGATACTATTCCTACTGGGCCTGATTCATCGAAAAATTCTGACCTGTACCGCATCCCTGAGACCCTACCTGACCAAACAGATCTGATCCACCAAACTATCACTGAAATCCTGGTGACTGGCTAACACGGCTAAAACCTCCACCTTGACACAAATATCCATAAGAACTATAGTTTCCAGACTGGTGAGAAACTGGGGGTGTTGTTCCTAAATGCGGGGTCAAATAAGAAACCATGTCACCAGCTGCCGATGAGAAAAACAAACAGAAACGCTGAAGGTTCCCCATCATGACACAAGGTCGACAAACCAATTGATAACTAGTGAAATATGGCAACATATTCCTACTCCCTCTGCACTGGTAGAACACCACCTTGATACCAGAAGAAGGATCACGCTTCCTCGGGTCTTTGTGCGTAGACTCCCTACGGTGCTTCCTATGGTTTGTAAGAGGGATACCATCTCCGGATGTTGATCCTCCCAGGCTCAAAACTCCAAAATCAATCAGATTTGTCTCCGTGATCAGTGCTTGGTTGACTATAGATGTGATGGATGTCAACCCAAGGATGTTCACTGGTGATCAGATGTTGTTCCTAAGACTATCCTCAAACTTCTTTTCCATGAATAACACAACACCTGCTAGGATGGGTGTGAAGGTCTATATCTCTGTGAAGCAACAAGAATAATCCATGATATAAAGAGTAACCTGATCTACACTCATGAACTCTCGAAATCAATCGGACCTCAATGTCTCCGGGTATATGTAGTCGTAGAAGGCACGTTGGAACTCATCCCATGCCATATCCTGCTAGCATCCAGCATGTGAGATCACATCCCACCATCTCTTAGAAGAATCACAAAGCATATATGGAGATAGAATCATCATCCTATCTAGAGGTGTCTCCATACGATCGAAGAAAGATAGTGTGGATTCCAACCACGGCTCGGCAGCCTGAGGTCCTCCATCCCCTACGATGGTGAGCGGATGCTACTGTAGGAAAACACACGTCAATTCTGCCATTGATGGGGTAGGAGGAAGTGCTCCTCATAAGACCTTCATGAACATTATAAATCCCTCTCGAAACGGTGTGTCAGCTCCATTGTCTGGAATGATAGCTGGTGCTAGGAATAGCTCTACAAGAGGATCTACTGGCAGTTCCTGATTTGTCATATCTGATGTCAGATCACTGCCCTACAACTGGAGTACAATCGGAGGAAGTCACAGTGGAATGACTCTGGAAGGTCAAGCTCACTCCATTGTTTAAGAATATAAAATAATGAAACATAAAAGTGTATAAAGGGAACAAGATAGAGAAAGAATTCATGTTTTTAAAAAAATGGGTACACAACATTTATAATGCATGCACAGTCTATTCCCTTAAGCATTCACGTGGGTGTGTAATTCAACAAAATATGGGTGTGCAATAGTATACACACACTACATGTTCTTCCCTGACAAGACTTTTACATGAAGCATGTTCCCCTACACGTGTTCCCTTACACGACTTGGCCACATGGTTCTCCTAGAACAGGACTACATGGCATTGTAGTGCCATACACGGCATGTACCACTTAGGTTTCAATTTCCTGTGTTGTTATTCACACATTTGGAAGCACGTATAACACTACACAACATGTTTAAGATAGACACAGTGTGTAATAGAAGGATTTCCACCACCCCGTGTTGTTCGTTACATGGACGTAAACAAGGGTTATACTACATGTCTTGTTCACAATTGACACGATGTGTATAACCAATGTTTTATCCAACCATGTTATTAGTCTCATGGGTGATCACATTGTCTATATAACATGGCATGTACATTCAGTAAACAGTGTGTCCCACAAAATATTTCCCAACCCCGTGTCTCTACCCACACAGCCAGTGATACGAATAGAGACTACATGGCGTGTACATACAATACACGACATTTATATACAATACACTACGTGTATATAAGAAAAATAGTTCTTTCTGAAAAGAAGGATACATGGAATGTATTTACAATTACATTCCATTTATTATATGTTTTCTAGATAGAAAGCCTCATAAATAACTTCAGAAGCATGAAAAACACTAAAATGAACATTAAATTTCAAAATTTAGATCTGTGAGGGCCCATACTCCCTGTGAATCAATGCATGGAATCTCATAAATGTCATATACAAGAAGAAAAAATCAATAATCCACAAAATTCTAGTACATAAGGGCCCATAACACCTCCAGGACCAAAGTTAGGTGTTCATTCAAATGAAACCTTACACAATTTAATACCCTATCAAAAATTGGTATTCAATCAAGGCATATATCACAAAAACATGTATATCTAGAAAAACATCTATCACAACAATATGAAATAATTAGTGCACCCTAAATGGAATGACAGAAATGCATGAAATGTGGATTATAGAAAGTTCGTGTATAATGACAGAGATAGCATACCCTCATTTCAATAGGCTGCAATAGAAATAGAACCTCAACATTGTCAACATTAACAACACAAAACATGTGAATCGCCCTATGGTGAAATCAAATCAATTGTTATAATTGGAAAACCACAAAAATCAAAATATATGATGTAAATTAGATTTCCCCTACACATAGATTAGCTACTGCAATGAACAACTTTTTACCAAGTACCTATTCCTTCTTATCCTTAGATATAGGCTCTAAATAGTATGTAAAAAATCCCTCTGATAGCACTTTGTAAGGTCCTTATTTCGGAAGCCGCCTAGAGGCACCTTGTACCTATTTGGTCACATGGCATTAGGCGCATTTCCCAGATCACAATTGGATTCCAACTAGCAGCAAGGGTGTTGGGTGTGATTATGGGGAAACTATTCCCTCATTAGAAAAGTAACATAGTAGAAAAAAAAAATATTACAATAGTAGAAGTAATAATAATAAAATAGAACAATAAAAAATGGAATAATGAAGAAATAAATAACTGTATCACATATATAAATGATGCACAATACATATGTCTAGGAATGAAGACAAGCAAGTCACAATGCTGGAATACAATACTAAACTAATGTACCAAGAAATGAAATTAAACAGCTTCACAGCGTCGCAAGCCTCTTCTTGGTCCCATTCTCTCCACCTCCAAAGCAGTCATGTACTTGAAGAAGAAGGGCACATTCCCTTATCTGGTCCTACAATAGTATAATATATTTGGGCCCTAATGTATGGCCCAAAGAGTGTGTGAGACAAATCCTAGAAGGCAACAACCCAATGATCTGTTAATAATAGTCAGTGAATATATATGGCCGGAAACGGGAAAAAATAATCTGTAAATAAAGAAGTACTCAAATATAAACAATCCTATTGTTTATTTTGCATTCATTTCACATATCAAGTACGTATCTAAAATAAAAATAGGTAAACCTCTAGGAATTAATCATATCCTAACCCCTTTGGTTCAATAAGTATACACAAGCAACCCTCTGGGAAGTAATCACAGTACAAATCCTCTCGTTCAGCTTTAACAAAAACTCTCTAGGGAAGCACTCACAGTCAAATTCCCCCTATAGTATCATATCGATAACTAATAGGCACTCTGAGGAAGAACTCAATGTCTAATTCCCCATGTGGCCCATATTGAAGAATCTAAATACACTATGACGGAGCACAAATTCCATCCCTCATATGGTCTCACAATGTAAAAGTAAATAGACACTCTGGATAATCTATCAACATCCATTCTCCCAATGGTCTACTACACCAGATTCTCATGGCCATGTGTAAGGAAATTGTGCGTAGAGATACATGGAAGCAAAAGTAAACCACAATAACTAATAGGATAAATATTCAACCACATATCACAACATGTCAGATAAAATCACTCCATCCTAACAATAATAGGCATGAAAAGCAAAGCAACCTAACAGGAAAATTATACTAAAAAGTCAAAAAAAACATGGGAAAAACATCCATTTCAGGGAAATGTTAACCATATTCACAAACAATTATCTTATATCCAAACAAACTATGCATATCTGGAAATAATAAACCTAAAAACAATAAACACATAATACCCCGAACAAGGGTATTGGGCACTTTTTCACATATAACTCAATTAATAACTATGTAAAGGCACAAACCACCAACAGCGGCATTGTACGGATGATATACATGAAACTCAATCATTGAATCTCAGTAAAACACCGTAGATGTACAAAAAAGTTCAAAACGTTCAACCAGGGATATTTCACGAAAGATGATAAATCAAGAGATGAAGTTCTAGAAGAATGAAGGAATCACTAATGTGATTCTAAGGCAACTGATAGAGTTTAAATTAGAGAAACGATGGTGATTCAGGGGCTCAGCAAAGAGTTTTTCCATATGGTTACTCCTGGATGAGTTGGGAGAAGAAAAAGATGGTTTTATCCATCTGACGTTACCCCAGTCTATTTAATGAGAAAAATTACATGGTGTGTATTTTAAATGAACACGGCGTGTACTTGCCTTTACCAGGCCTCACATTAGGCAGCCACTAGGTCCCCGCACACATTCATGTACTTGGCCTTTACACATCCAGTACACGATTAACCACGACAACCTAGTACATAGTGTGTATTTATAACTACACGGCGTGTACTCCTGAATATTCCAAGAACTCATTTTTTTTTCTAAAAATCAATTAAAAAGAAAAATGTAACTAAAAAGAAGATCCAGGTTCTTACAAGCTATACCGTTATGAAAAAGCACATTAGTTGAGCCTATCGGTCTGAACAAAGATCAAACCTACCCCAAAAATCACCCCTATCAGTAGATCCAAGATGGTCTGGAGTTTTACATCATGAAAATGAAGATGATGCATAAAATAGTTTAACCTCATATGACCAAGACGTGTCACATAGTTTAATATCATAGTGCATTTTACAGGGTCAATAGGTTAACGTCGGGTAACACGATCTGGGGACTCCTTGTTTAAAGTCATAGATTTTGGTACATAATTAGGGGAAATGAACCATGAATGTCAACGGTCCTAGGGATATAACTAAGGAAAAATTAATGGGTGTTACATTGTATCCCTTATGGATTTGAATCAAGATAAACATAGTTCTTGAGAATATGGTGGTCAGAGACCAACATAGGAAGCAGAAATCGTCTCTTCCAAGGGAGGTGGTGCATCTTATAATTGACACGGGGAATCCTGAACATGTCCTAGGTAGGGATACATATTAAATTCATTCATAAATGGCATGGTTACCCTAATAGAGAAATATGTGGTGTGGTTCATAACATGATGTGAATGAGGGCCATAGATTTCCTCAAAACATTGCACATTCCTAAAAGTGATGTCAGGGACTGGAAGGCCAATACATGGAGTTTACCATTCAGTTAGATGGAGAAGGGAATCATATTCCTGAATGCCTCTATGTATCCTACATGGATAGGAATCATGACTAACATATTTCGTGAGAAAAACATTGTAAGAGACCAACACAGGTTGGGGTGATCCTCTCTTGTGAGGAACCTGATGCATCGTAACATTATCATGGGGAATCCCAGAACTTTTTTAGGCTAGGGCCACTATTTATAGTCACGTGTTGTGGAAAAGGGTACCCTAAAGAATAAATGTTAGGAGTTGTTAATAAACTGACGTGAATTAGGGATAGATAGGTCTGCACAATGTCACACATTTCTAAAAGTAATGTCAGGGCCAAGAAGTCAAAGATAGAGATTTTACCATTTCGTTAGATGGACCCCAGAATCAGATGCCTGTATGTATCTAGGTATCATGCAATGGAAAGAATCAAGACATACGTAGTTTATTGTATTAAAAATATTATAGTTGGATTGAAATAACGATGTAGATGCACAATATACAAGAGGGGGGTGAATTGTATACTTTAAAAATTTCCGTAAACAAGGAAAGATATAAGTTTAGAAAATTTAAACTAAACAAATTCACAAATCCTATAACACTGATTGGATAATTGGATCAAGTTATGAAATTATAAACTTCTAGTTCTACACATTTTCTTATATCAAGAAAGTGATTCTGAAAAACAGGTTCTGGAAATATGGATCTGAAAATTGTAACTTAACCACAGTTTACAAAATGAGATTCTACCTTAAAGCGTATAGAATCTAAATTAGTCATAGTACAAGTGTAAGGAAATATAATAAGTTTATACATTCCTTACAATAAAAAATGCAGTAGAAAAACAAGTATTAAAACATCAAGTAACAAGATATAAATATTTTGACACAAAGAGAAGGGTATCCAATAACCTTGGATAAAGGTCCCTTGATTTATACATTCATGAAAATCTGTCTTACCCACACCAGGGTAGGCCCTCGATATGAAGATTGGAGTATCTGTCTTTCTATCCCTGCAAGCCCTCAACTTCAAGGTAGTTAAAACATCTATCTTCCTTAGTAAGTAAGCCATTGAACTTCAAGGTAGTCGGCACCTCTGTCTTCCAATCCCCGGAAGCCCTCAAATGTAATCTCCAACATTCGGAGTCGCATGAAGCAAGTTTTCACAAGGAAAATTTTGAATAAGCTGTTCAAACATTCTGCACGAAGCTTGAGATTTAATAAGAGACTATCTCTCTAGAAATCACTTCAAGAACATTTATGCAATGATGTCAAAGTTGTTGAAGTTATTATGTTGAGCTCTTTCAAATGAGCTTTGATTTATAGGCAAATTTCCAACGGTCGTCTCCCTCCTCCAATGGTCATATTTTCCTTAAATTTCGTAGGGACCTGTATACGTGTCACTAGACCAACAGTTAGTTAGAAACAGAAAGGAAAACATAATTTTATAACAAAACATGTGTATCTAAAAGAATGAAATTGTTTTATAATGAAACGAGTGTAAGCATAAGAAACACTATAGTTCAGAATGTAAGCAAATGAAAGTTCAGAGTCTAACCAAAATGGAATTCGGATTCTATAATAATAAGATATTCAGATTCTATTTTCTAGGAATTCAGAACCTGAATTCTGTAGATATCTAGATTCTGAATTTCTGAGGAAATTCGGAGTCTGCTTTCACGAGAGTTTAGAATCTGAACTTACATAGTTTGGAGTCGAACTTATAATAGTTCAGAGTCGAACTCTTAAAAGTTCAAAGTTGAACTCATAAAAGTATGGAGTCGAACTCACAAAAGTTCGGAGTCGAACTCATTAAAGTTCAGAGTCAAACTCATAAAAGTTCGAAGTCGAAGTCATAAATGTTCGGAGTCACACTTATAAAAGTTCGGAGTCTAACTCATAAAAGTTCGGAGTCCAGAATTCGTAATGTAACTATATGAGTGTTCGTATCCAGAATTCGGAGTCGAACTATATGATAGTTTGTATCCTGAAATCGAAAATGAAATTCATTGGAGTTCGTATCTAGAATTCGGAATGAAGCTTCGTTGGAGTTCGTATCCAGAATTCGGAATGGAACATCATTATGGTTCATATCCAGAATTCGGAATGGAACTTCATTACAGTTGATATTCAGAATTCAAAGTCTAAAAAAAATTCTTCATATCTTAGAATTATATGATTCCGAGGTTTTGGGTATGAATCCTAATTTTATACTTAAAAACAAATATTTATATTTGTATGAAAATCAAGGTTAGGGTAAATTTCTATAAGGAAGGAAATTTTCTTTATAGAAGTAACGTATGGATTTACTTAAGTATAAGGTGTTTGTGATTTTCAAGACAAGAAGGAATGAAAAAGTCATAAGGAAAACCTTATTGACTCAACAATCTCCCCCTTTTTGGAATTCACAAAGATCATTATGAAAAAGAATATATGGACTTAGAAAAAATTTCTAGACATTGAAATTAAATCTTATCTCCCTTTGTTTATAGATCATGATGAATACAACTAACTCCCCCTTAAGCATTGAAACTCTAAGTATTTTATTCTTAATATCCGGAGTGGAGTTTTCATTATCATGGGAATGAAAAACTTCATAATGAGAAAATCCCCCTTAATTAAAGGATATCTTCACTTAAAAATTTTCTTTCTCCATTTTAAAATTTTATTTCTCCCCTTTTAAGTAGTTATTTTTTCTTCTCCCACTTTGTGATATTCAAAAAGAATTTAAGGGAATGGAAAAGAAATAGAGTACCTGAAACATTAGTATATAACAACACAAGATACAACTAACCAAAATTTCATTATATTAGAGAGAATTTTTACAAGTAAAGACAAATACAACAAAAGATCAGAGTGGATTTTTTTGTCTTCCTTTTCCTTTGGGATTAGATTCTTCAACAAGGTTTTCAGTTTTTTCAAATCTCATTGATCCTCCTCAGCGAGCCTCTCCATGGATTTTATTCTTTCATCTTGAGATTTCAAAGCTTCTGCCTGATCCTTCATGGCTTCTTCTTGCATCTTTACTAACTCATCTTGCTTTACAAGTATTTTCTCAATCTCAATCCAGATATCTCTATCCCTTATAAAATTTTGAGCAAGAGATTTAGCCTTGTAATTCAGTTCCTTTACTTTCTTACTCCAAGAACATTGCTCAACGATATGCTCATCCTGATGATTAGTAATCTTCTTATCCTCGGTGTTAAAGGCATCTTTTACCTCATTCTGAAAATTATCATACTGAGCCATTTCTACATAAACTTTCTTAGACCACAAATTAACTTTTCTGCATGATTTCTTGTGTACATCATAATTATTAAGAAAGCTTTGGTGGTCAGCTTCAATCTTCACACACTTATCGATCACCATGGATAAGGATTCTGACTTTTGATTCAAACTATGCTGGAGCATCTAGCATCTGGAGTCTATAGTGGGAAATATCGGAATGGTGTCCACCAACATTTTCAAATATTCATCAACAAAGTCATGACCATGTGCTGATGACTCTGAATCCAATAATTTGCTTGGAGATTGTTCTTCTTCAATTTGCACCAGCTTCCTTTTAGACGAACCACCAACCTATTTCTTTCTAAATATATATTTTGTTGGTGTATCCATGAGCACTTTCATTCCTTTATCAACATTCGGAATGGATTGGTCATCTGGAGATTCTTCCTCACTTTCGGAAATGGGAATCTTCTCATAGGCCATTTTAGTATCTCTCAACAGATATTGTACAAGTTTTACTTCAGACATCATTTTCTTCATCTTTTTCTCTTTTTCTTGTTTTTCTAACTCATCTTCATCTTTTTCTCTTAAGGCCTTAGCCTCATTAGGGCCCAATCCGAACTGTGGATCCCCTTCGTTTCTATTCTCTCTTCCTTCCCTCCACTGAGCAACCACTTCATCTGGGTAAGATTTTTGTTTCTTTGTCTTGGGAGGTTAAGATTGAGTTTCCTTACCTTTGGGGGTTTTGTCTTCAACAACCATTTCCTTAAGCATCATCTTCATAGTAACTTTCTTTCCTAGTTCTTCCTTCTCCACATTTTCCGAAATGGTTTCAGCCTCTCCTTCTGTCTAAGGGTAGAATTCCCCTGATTCATCAGAAAAACCCATTTTCATCCTCTTTAAAGTATCATCACGTACTATCATTACCTTGCAATTTATTTTCTTGTAATTACAAGAAACATTGAAAGAATGAAGACATTTGATGATATACATTACGATCTGAGCTTTTAAATTCCCTTCTTTGATATTCTTAACTATAATCAAAATACGCCTCATTAGATTTATCATCCTTAGATTTACCAAGAAATCTAAGACGTAAATATCACTCTTCTTGAGATTATCATTTTCACCCATTCTTGGTACGAGAAAGCCTTGTAACCATAGCTGAAGAATCCAATTATTCGGAGTGAGATGAGCTATCTTAGATGTCTTGGTATCTTTAAGTCCAAGACATTTCAATGCCTTCACTTTGATTAAGCTTCATTGCTCATCTATATGATTATGTGAAAAAAACTCAACTTCACCTTCATACGTTAAACCCACCAATCATGCAGCCTTGGTGAAGGATAATTTGATAGTCTTTCCAAAAGACATGAAAGAAAACATCTCTCTGTCATCTTCCTCAAGGAAGGCAACAGACACGTAGAACTCAACAAGTAAATCCGTATAAACTAGATCATGTTTCTCTAGCTTTGATAAGCAAACATCCTCCTAACCATTCAATTTTATATTCTTAGTTATAAGAGAGTCATACTTGAAAAAACTCGGATGTACAAACCTCTCCCTGTAAACTAACCATTTTGAGATTGTCTTTAAGGTAGACATATCTTATGAAGTTGCTTCAATAGAAATTCGGAATGGAGAGTTCTGAAGGATTTGAAATGGGCTTTAAGTAGGGAGGCAGAACATCAACACGCGAAATCTTGGAGATCGATGTGGGACAACCACCGAGAGTCCCCTTTATATAGGCATTGAGACGACGGTTCAGTTTCCACGGTTGATCAAATGGTTGAGATACATTGAGATTTGATCTGATGGTTGGGATACGAACACAAGGAAAATTTGACACTGATCTTTTGATATTTTAAGAAAAACATTTGGATTTAAGAAAACTAGAATCCAAAAAATTTTAAAACACATAAGAAAAACACCAGCAAGTAAAATATGATTACAAAGACTTATGTAAAAAAATCATACATGTCGGATTGGCTAGAATTATTGTTCATAATTTGTAATATTATTCTCGATGAAAATTTAACTAAGAAAGACTCACTACGAAAAACATCATTTTGAAAAATTTTATTGCAAAAATTTATCTTCTCGAAATTTTCGTTACGAAAATTTCAGTTCTGTAAATTTTCATTAAGAAAATTTTAGTTACAAATGTTTGAAATACAGACTACAAAAATTTTGATTACAAAAGCTTGAAAAAAATTGACTACGAAAATTTTGATTTTGCTAACATGAAAATCTACTCGCCCTATGAAAAAGAGTTTATTACTATAAGGAGAGTTGTTCAACAAGAAGTTAATGAAGAAGGATTACCTTATGGTTATCATTTATATCTTCTGTTTAATATATTCAAATCTATCACAAGGTAATGATTTTGTAAAAATGCCAGCAAGTTGATCTTGTGTTCCAATAAACTAAAGAATAATATCTCCTTTTAGTGTGTTATCCCTAAGAAATTGATTCCTAATATCTATATGCTTTGCACAAGAGTGATGTGAAGGGTTTTTACTAAGGGAAATGGTACTTGTGTTATCACATAGGATTTGAGTCTTGGTGAAACTTAAGCCATAGTCTGTGAGTGTCTGTTTCACCAACAACACTTGACCACAACAACTTCCAGCTGCTACATATTCAGCTTTAGCAGTGGAGAGTGCTACAGAATGTTGCTTCTTGAAGGACCATGAAACTAATGAATCTCCTAAGAAATGACAAGTTCCAGATGTACTTTTTCTATCCATTCTACATCCACCAAAGTCAACATCTGAAATAATTTTTAAGATAAAATAATTTCAAGAAGTACAAAATAATATTAGATCCATGGTTCTCTTTAAGTAGAAAAAAATTCTTTTCACTGTCTTTATATGAGATTCCTTAGGATTGGATTGATATCTTGCACATAAGTATACTGAAAACATTAAGTCTGGAGGACTGGATATTAAGTATAGTAGGCTTCCTATCATACCTCTAAAAGGTGTTTGGTCTACTAGTTTCACAGCTTCATCAAGATCAAGTGTGTTTGAGGTACCGATGGGAGTACTAATACTTTTAGTGTTGTCAATTCCATACTTTTTAAGAAGATCTTTAATATACATATGTTGGGATATGTAGATTCCTTCTGGTTTTTGAGATATTTGAATACCAAAGAAAAATTTTAACTCACCCATCATACTCATTTAAAATTCATATTTCATTATACTTCCAAAAGAATCAGTTAAAGATTGCTGAGTTGAACCAAATATAATGTCATCAACATAAATTTAAACAATCAAAACATTTTTCTTAACATTCTTTATAGAAAAGGGTTGGATCTGAATTTCCCTTAACATAGTTATTTTAAAGAAAAAATCATGTAAGTCTATCATACCAGGATCGTGGGGCCATTTTAAGTCCATACAATGCTTTGGTAAGTTTAAAAACATGATCAGTAAGTTTTGTATCTTCAAAACCAGGAGGTTGTTCAACAAAAATTTCCTCATGAAAATAACTGTTATGAAAAGCACATTTTAAATCCATTTTAAAAAATTTATAATTAAATAATGCTGCAAAGGCAAGTAAAATATGAATAGATTCAAGTCTAGACACTGGATCATAGGTTTCTTCATAGTCTATTCCCTCTTGCTGATTATAGCCTTTAACAACTAATCTAGATTTATTTCTAACTATGAATCCATTTTCATCACACTTATTTATGGAGACCCACTTTACTCTAATAACAGAAGTTTCCTTAGGTATTTTAACCAAGGTCTAGAATTTATTCCTTTCAAATTCATTTAGTACATATTGCATGGATTTGATCCAATCATCATCACCTAATGCTTCATCAGTGCTTTTTGGTTCTAATTGGGAAAGAAATTCTAGATGTTCTACTTCATTTATTAAGGAAGTTCTAGTCCTTATAGGTTGATTGACATCACCAATGATACTATCACTGGGATGATTCTTTATAAACACCTGATTGGATTTTGTAAACCCTGTTCTTCAACATAGGGTAGAAAGTCTTCTTGGGTTAATGTTTCAGAAGTATCATCTTGAAAATCTTCCTTATCAGAAGGATCTTCTAACAAAGGATGATAATCAGTTTTTGAAAACAGATTCGATGTTGTAGGTTTGGATGGTTTAATAATTATAGGATTAGATTCATCAAATTTTACATGCATTGTTTCCTCAATAGTACAAGTGTTTTTATTGAAAACTCTATAGGCCTTATAAGTTGTGGAGTAGCCTAAGAAAATCCGTTCATCAGATTTTGGTGAAAATTTGTGTAAGTTATCTTTAGTATTCATGATGAATACCTTGCAACCAAAAACCTTGAAGTAGGAAAGTCTAGGTTTTCTACCATTCCATAACTCATAAGGGGTTTTATTAAGAAAATGTTTAATCAAAACTCAATTTATAGTATAACAACCAGAACTAACAGCTTCAACCCAAAAATGTCTAGCTATAGAATATTCAATCAAAATGGTTCTAGTTATCTCTTAAAGAGTTATATTTCTTCTTTCAACTACACCATTTTGTTGAGGAGTTCTCGGTGCTGAGAAGTTGTGAGTAATACCTTTTCTACTACAAAAAGTTTCAAAATCATAATTATGAAATTCTCCTCCATGATCACTATGTATAGTATTCAGTGGAAGGTTTTTCTCATTTTTAACATAGGATCTAAAACATTCTAAATATGAAAAAGCATCAGACTTATTTGATAGAAAATAGACCCATGTAAATATAGTGTATTCATCAACTAGAACAAGCACATAGTATTTGACTCCAATGCTTCCAGTTTGTGTTGGACCAAAAAGATCCATGTGCACCAAATATAATGCATCAGTTGTTGAGACTTCAACGATTGATTTAAAACTTGATTTATGTTTCTCTCCATATTGACAAGGATCACAAACTTTATAATAATCAAATCTAAGCTCTGGTAGATCCTTAACTAGTTTCTTCTTAGATAGCTTACATAAGTTTCTATGGTTACAATGACCTAGTCTTCTATTCCATAACCAAGAATGATCTTCCATTGCACTTAGGAAAGGTAAATATTGTCTCCTAAGGTCTTCTATGTTCATTGTGTAAACATTTTCTTGTCTATTGGCAGAGATAATAAATTCTTCCTTGGAATTTTGTACTAAGCATTTATCATTCCTAAAATTCACAAGGTATCCTTCATCACATAATTGACTTATGCTAATGAGGTTGTGCTTAAGACCCTTAACAAAAAAAATGTTTGAAAATAAAGTTTTACCAACAAGAACAATATTACCTATACCAACAATTACTCCCAGAGCGTTATCTCTAAAAGTTACTTTTCCACCTTTCGTCTTGATAATCTTTTTGAAATAGTTTTTGTTACTAGTCATGTTCCGGGAACATCCACTATCCATATACCAAGTTTTTTTTGTTGGCACTCTCCCTATTTTCTTGAAAATAAGAAAATATTTAGACTTTCGGAATCCAAACTTTTTTGGAACCGAAATTTTCAGATAACAAAATTTTGGGTATCCACATTTTTTAGAGAAATAAGATTTATGAACCCAACAGATTGAACTCTATTCAAAGAAAATTTTTTCTTCCAATTCCCACCACTTTGACACTTAGTGAAAAAAGGGGATTTAGAAGGAACAAAATAGTTGTTTTTGAAAACTAGTTTTTTGTGAGTATAACCTACTCCAATACTGTTTTTTTCAGTTTGATTTGAGAATAAATCATGTCAAAAAATTCCTTCCCAGAAGTAAATTTTGCAAGGAGCTTCTTAGGAGAAAAAATTTCATATTTTAGTCTAATGACTAAATTGCTATCCTCATGAATATTTTCCTTAGAGTTAGATTTTTCCTCAAAAATTTTCATTTTTCAAATAGCATTCTTATGATATTTAGAAAGATCTTCCTTATCAGAATTTTCTTTCTCAATGTCTTTAGAATGTTTTTCTATAAGCTCTTCTTTATCATTATGATCTGAAGAATGATCTGAAATCTATTTTATAAGAACATCTTCCCTAGTATATTCCTTGTCTAATTTTTTATAAATTTTACAATTTTTTTTCTTCAAGTTGCATGGAAAATCTAGATACTTCTTCATATGAAGGTTCTTAATTTTCTGAGGAAGAAGTATCTTCATTAGAAGTACTATTTTTGGAATAGTATTTTTTATCAAGAGATATATTTGTTAAAGTCTCAGCAGAGCGTACCTTGGCCATAAGACTTGAATGTGGAAAATAAGTATTAGAAATAAATCCCATATTCTTCTGTGCTGATGAATCATATTCCAAAGATTCACTTTCTAAAGAGTCTCCACAGCTAGCTCTCCAAGTATTATTAGCTTTTAGTATTTTCTTAGATTTAGATTTGTATAACTTCTTCATATTCCTTTCAGAATGCCTCTCTTTTCTTTATTTATTTTTATGTATAGGAAAATCAGGTCATATGTATCCACTTCTCTTTCATTCATATCATGTGACCTCTGAATCTTTCTTATCTTTCATTTCCTTCTTATTATACTTTGATTGGAAATTTCTTTGACCAGCTATATTGTTCATCCTTCGAGGAAGATTTTCTAACTCATTCTCTGAGACTTCACTCTCACTAGATTCATATTGGATAACAACCTTCTTAGACTTGGATCTAGTTAATCTCTCAGGAGTCTTATCTTTCATGTGATATGATGTTATAGTAAAAGCAACAGCACCATTCCTATTCTTCTTTTGGATGTTGTCAGCATCTCTCTTCATTCTTGTTTCATGTTGGAGAAGAGTTCCAAATAGCTCATCAAGATTAATCTGAGAAACCATTCTATTCTCATCGATAGCAGTTCTCTTGGACTCCCACTCATTGGGCATAATATCAATGATCTTATCAACAAGGGATTTATCATCCAAAACTTTCTCAACCATGGATTTTAAACTCTTCCCAATTTTCATGATTCTTTGTTGCACTTTGCATTTGGGTTCTCCATAAGTAAAATTGAAACCATGATACTCAGTCCTCAACATAGATCTCCTAGTCTCAATCACTTTAGATGTACCAAAATGAGTGACTTCAAGTTTCTTCCATATACAGTTGGCTACTTCACAAGAATAAATTTGGCTATATATATTTCCATTCATTGAACATAGTAACGTATTGCGTACCTTGTAGTTTAGTTGATAATCATGCTTCTCTTGGTTTGAGAAATTACTAAATTCTTTATTAGGAATTTGATATCCTCCAGTCAGCATAACAAAATTTTCTACTCCAGTATTTATAACAGAAGTCTTCATTAGATCTCTCCAATACTCATAGTCATTACCATAAAAAATTGGTGGTCTTGTAGGATTCAGGTTGTCGATTGAACCAATATTCATACCTTCCATCTATAAGAAATTTTTTTCTACACAAACTAGTTAATAACAAATGTTCGGAATAATGTATATTCCTAAGCAAGGAAAATATATAAAAATGAAATGTTGAGCAAGAAAAACTTATATGTGAGTATAAGTATTTTAGAGACCTCCTGTGATACCAATTGTTGGATCGAATTAACGATGTAGATGCTCAATATTCAAGAGGGGGGTGAATTGTATACATTAAAAATTTCCTTAAATAAGGAAAGATCTATGTTTAAAAATGTTAAAATAAACAAATACACAACTCCTCTAACAGCAATTGGAGAATTGAAACAAGGTATGAAGTAATAAACCTCTAGTTCTATGCACTTGCTCATATCAGGAAAGTGATTCCGAAAAACAGGTTCCGGTAATATAGATCCAGAAATTGAAACTTAACAATGTTTACAAAATGAGATTCTACCTTAAAGTGTATAGAATATAAATTAGTCAGAGTACAAGTGTAAGGAAATATAAGAAGTTTATAATTTCCTTACAATACAAAATGCAGCAGAAAACCAAGTAGTAAAACTACATGTAACAAGACATAAATATTTTGACCCAAAGAGAAGGGTATCCATCAACCTTGGATAAAGGTCCCATGATTTATACTTTCAATCATGTCTGTCTTAACCACACAAGGGTAAACCCTCGATTTGATGATCGAAGTATCTATCTTACTATCCCCACAATCCCTCAACTTCAATGTAGTTGGAACCTCTGTCTTCCTTAGTAAGGAAGCCCTCAAACATCAAGGTAGTCGGCACCTCTATCTTCCTATGCCCAGAAGCCCTCGAAAGTAATCACCAATATTCGGAGTCGTACGAAACAAGTCTGCACAAGGCAATGTTTGAACAAGCTGTTCAAACATTCTGCACGAAGCTTCAGAATTAATAAGAGCCTCTCTCTCTAGAAATCACTTCAACAGCATGTAAGCAATGATGTCAAAGTTGTCTAAGTTATTGTGTTGAGCTCTTTCAAATGAGCACCTATTTATAGTCAAATGTCCAACGGTCGGATCCCTCCTCCAACGGTCATATTTCCTTAAATTTTAGAGGGACATGTACACGTGTCACTAATCCAACGGTTAGTTATAAACAGAATGGATGACATCGTTTTATAACAAAACATGTGTAACTGAATGCACGAAATCGTTTTATAATGAAACGAGTGTAAGAATAAGAAACAATAAATTTCGGAATGTAAGAAAATGAATGTTCGGAGTCTAAACAAAATGGAATTCAGAGTCTATAATAATACGATATTCGGATTCTATTTTATAGAAATTCGGATGCTGAATTCTGTATAAATCTGGAGTCTGAATTTATAAGGAAATTCGGAGTCTGATTTCACCAGAGTTCATAATCTGAACATACATAGTTTTAAGTCAAACATATAAATGTTAGGAGTCGAACTGTTTAAAGTTCAAAGTCGAACTCATAAAATTTCGGAGCTGAACTCATAAATGTTCGTAGTCGAACTCATAAATGTTCACAGTCACACTTATAAAAGTTCGAAGTCTAACTCATAAAAGTTTGGATTCTAGAATTTGGAGTGGAACTATATGAGTGTTCGTATCCAGAATTCAGAGTCGAACTATATGAGAGTTCGTATCTAGAATTCGGAATGGAACTTCATTGGAGTTCATATCCAGAATTCGGAATGGGACTTCATTGGAGTTCGTAGCCAGAATTTAGAATGGAACTTCATTACAGTTCATATCCAAAATTCAGAATGGAACTTCATTACAGTTTATATACAGAATTCGGATTCTAAAACAGAATTCTTCATATCTTAGCATTATATGATTCTGAGGTTTTGGGTATGAATCCGAATTTTATACTTAAGAAAAAATATTGATATGTGTACAAAAATCTAGGTTAGGGTAAATTTCCTTAAGGAAGGAAATTTTCCTTATAGAAGTAACGTATAGATTTTCTTAAGTATAAGGTGATTGTGATTTCCTAAACAAGAAGGAATGAAAAAGTCATAAGGAAAACCTTATTGAATCAACATGTTTATCCTCATGTTGTGATGATGATAGTGTCACAGTTTAATGCCATATGGCATGTCCAATAGACCACACTATCTCATACATGAATATTACAAGACCACAACCATTAATACTATGTGTTCCATGCCTGTTGTATGAAACAAGTGTCATTGTTTTAACTTCCCCATATAACAATATAATACAAGGTGGAATGGAAATTTCTATTCGGGAGAATCCCAGACGAACCAACCATCCTACTTGACATGCATGAATGCGCAGAGTTACAACACCAGGGGTGTCGATGGTCCGTAAAATGGAAAACGGAATAAAACATTTGTTCCCTTGGCCATTGCTGAGGTTGATGGTGATTCCCCTCCACTGCCTTCGGATTTGGAAAGTGATTGGAATAGTGCCCATGTTTTCCACACTTAAATCATTGTACATAAGGTAGGTCCTTCAACATCTTTCCCTTTTTATTAGTTTTGGGAGGTCGTGGCTTCACCTCACTATGACAATTCCGCGCAATGTGGCCATCTCTACCACACTTTAACCACTTCCCGCTACTTAGCAAGGTTTTCCCCTAATACTTCTTCCCACATTTATTACTAGTGGGACATTGTACTTGTTTTCCTACTCTTCCCTAATCATAACTCCTCCCTATTCTTGGCTCCATTGATCTCTTCCTTTCATTTGATTTATGAGACCACTATGTCTCACAAAACACTAGTTCAACTTTCATCACACACAGAAAAATATCCTCATACTTGTCATAGTCACGATTTGATAGAATATTCCATAGATGAGGTCTTAGTCCACCAACAAATCTATAAATCTTACCAATAGGATTCATGACAGTGCTTGAGGTATAACAATAAATCTTTGTGAAGATCATATCGTAGCTTCCCACAGATTCATTCACCTCCTACTTCAGCTCAAGAAACCCCTTATCCATTCTTGTTCTCATCAATCGAGGGAAATATCTGTTTAATAATATCCCTCTGATCACTTTCCACTAAATAGCTTCATCTTACACTATTGGCCTGGTGTTTTTAATTTGATCCCATCTGTGATCAGCTTCTCTTTTTAAGAAATAGATAACTCGGGTGACCTTCTCTTGTTCTAAATAGTGGAGCCTAGAGAATATCTTCTCTATAGAGTTGATCCACTGTTCAAAAATCAATGGTTTGGTCGATCCACTGATGGTTGGTGGTCGTTGACGCATAAAGGACTCAAAAAAATGTTTTTAACTTAAGGGTGAGATCAGTCTCTCTTCTTGATTCAAGTTATTTCCCATAGCTTGAGTAAGATGGTTTATTATTCGCATGGAAACTTCTATTTCGGCATTCATCAGAGGTTCGTCAACGCATGGTCTATTGTGGTCACCATTTTCATGATTCCTCTCATTGCCCGCCATTTTCTAAAAGAATAAAATCTTTGTGAGAAGATTATTTAATTTGTTAATATTTTAACTATAAAAGATTTTTTGTCTTAAAACATCATGATTTAAACAATTACATTTCTTTATAAATCTTTCATAATGTTTTATAAAAAGCTTATGATTAACCAAAAAAATCCCCTGAGAGTGTCATAACCATGAGTGAAAAAAGTGTCTCTGTCATGTACCAGGATACCCCAGGTCAAGCCCGAAACTCCTTGTCAGTGTTTTCACTCCTGGGTACATATGTCTAAAACCCAACCCTACCTGCTCATATCTAGATAGAGATGTATTTTCTTGATAAACCACTTACTAAATACTCACCAAAGTACCCGGAAGTATTCACATATTTAAAATTTTATATAGTGTTATTTCAAATGATTTAATAGTCTAATTTAAAAAAATAAGTAATCGTTCCTTTGATACTAATTGTGTCTTCCTACCATTATATTACATAACTTTTCATTACATTTTACATACAGAGGACCTTTAATGTCTAGTGTCATGGATATCAGGAACAAAATACATGAAACCAACATAAAAAATTTATTTTAATCCACTTGTATGGATTCCTAATTAGTTAATCCTATGTACAATTACTTCATCTCATAACCTAGTGACATACATCAAAGGAAAGGCTACGTAGAAGGTCTAGTAAGGAAAGAAATGGAATCAGTTTAATTGTGATATCAAAAAGAACTTGATGAAAAAAAATACAGGTGCATTGGAAGTAGAGGCATTTAATAATAAAAATAAATTTTACCATAACATGAATATGTGGAAAAAACACCTAATTTATACATTCATGAACATATCACCAGGGTTTATCCCGAAGGTGTCATAAAAACTACAACAGTTATTCACCTAGGTATCGTGAAACTTGTCATCTCTATAGATTAAATTATTTACACATTGAATCAGAGAACTATCAAAGATAACCCTTAATATTTCTTTATTTTCATGTGATCCACATAGATCATAATCAAACATTTCATAAATAACCCAAATAGAATCAAATAAATGGTTTTTATGTCAAAATCGTGATGTTTAAAAATTACTTAAAAATAAGATCATTATGTCCTCTTAAACCAATTTAAAGGGAGTGAGGGTTATATGTAAGTAAATTACAGAATAAAATAGATAAATTTTATGTATTTATTTATACCCCTATAAATGAAAATATATTTGGGTATCCACATAAATATATACAAGATAATTTCTTCAGAAAAAGAGAGATATTTTGAAACAAAAATTCTGCAACGTAATGGCTAAATAACATCATTTTAGAAAACATTAAAATGATAGGGGAAAAAATTGAACCACTCATAAATAATTAATAATAAAATATTTTTACATAATAAGATCTTGGTGTTTATTTTTGAATGACATAACACATGAAAAAAACATGAAATAATAGCGAAGATGCTATTTTTATCAAAAACATTGGAAGCCTAACGACGTCGCTTAAAAATTCAGAAAATAAAATTATGAGTGTTTAAACGGTCAATCATCATTTGGAAATGAAATGAAAAGTTATAAGAATATATAAAAACATACCCCCTCATAATGAAATGGAAACAAGAAGAAAAAACATAAAGGAAATCATGACTTAAAAGTGCAGGGTGAAAGGTTCCCTTACCTTGAAGATTGACTTTGAAAGCTCGAAGGATGGGACATTGGGGGCTTGAGGGAACCTTTGGAGGACTTTATGGAAGGTAAAAAGTCAATAACATCATTGATTAGGATTTTTTAATGAAAATAATGACGGAATGGCTTGGTATTTATAGAGAAACATAAGGAATAATTAATTAATTTTCAAGGGACACCTCATCGGTGGTATTTGAAAAACAAAGGGCTTGCCCAAGGTATTTTCCATGGTATTGGCCACATAAGACACCTCATAACATATATTACTATTCACTAGTCTACAAGATTTATTACATCCTGATTTTATCATTAATGATGTCATTAAACACCTGAAACTCAAAACTGTATTTTTACTATTCACAAAAAAACAATTGTTTCATAAAAATCCCAAAAATTTACCCAAACATAATATCGATGCTTGGAATTCAAAAATGAACTTCATTTAATCAAAATAATTTTTTAAATATTTTTATTTTAATTTTTTAATAAAATATTTTTTTATTCAAAAAAAGAACTCTAAAACTATAACTTGTTTTGTAACACTCTGAAAATGTGTTCAAGGTCCCATAAAATGATTATATAACCATAAGACAAACAAGTAACAATTTATGATTAAATTTTATGAAAATAGTTTTCCATTCAAAATTATTAAATTATTTATAAAATTTAAAATAATGTATTTATGACATATAAAAATACCAAAACTTATACAATGATGGTTTTTTCACTTTTAAGATGTCTACATTCTATTTATACATTCATGGGTGATGTTTCTATTTTTTTGGCCGATTGTGTATTCATTACTATTCATAAAGGTATGTTACTATTCATTATTTTCTATTCACTAATATTCAAGTTGATCTTATTAGACTCTAAATTTATTACTGATCGGAACTGTAGGTGAGCATTTTTTGAAAATCATTTCACATTGATAATTATTTAAAGTATAACATAGTATTTTAAAACAACATTTTTAAAAACATGTTCAATAATATGGAACATCTATATATTCATTCTACATTTATCCAATCATTTGAAATTCACAAATTTTACCATAAGAAGAAATAGAAATTTTATTTATACCAAGAGATTACAAGAAGTATCTAAGTCCTTGTTACAATTCCCCTTATAAAAACTGCCTAAGACCTAATTGTAAGGTGTGCTATGGTGATAGAATATTGAGGTGGCTCAGCCAACATTGCATGAGTGGTGATTTCAATCATCTTAAACTTCTCCCTTAGGCGATTTCGTTCAAGCATCACATGTTGATGTTCAGCTTGGTTTTTTCCAGAGCAAAGCCCATAGATCCTACCTCCATCCGAAGCTCTGAAAGACGGGCTTCGTACGGCCCGAGTCTACTAGATGTGGCCATAAACTCTTCTTTCAGTAATAATTAACCAAGATCAATTGTATATATAAACAATAATTGTAATGTTAAGAGTTCATTTTATAATGGTCATATTGACTAATAGTCATATAATAGGTGAAACCCAACTCTATGACTTCAGAAATTAAATGATATAGTTTGAGGAGTATAAAATGAAATGACACAAAAAATCATGAAAAAAATATTATTCAAAAGTTTGGGTCATTACAAGGTGCCACTATTCAGAAAAACACAATCTGCACGGTTATGCAAACCATGTGCTAACCATGCACAAATCATGCAACTTGGCCCGTTTTTTCAAGAAGAGGTGTTCCGAGATCCAAACAAGCCCCATACACCCTCATAACCTTTTCTAACTCATTAGGAATCTATATTAGGTAAAACATAATGACATATACTAAAAATTAAATGATCCCTACCTGAGTGAAAAATCCATTTCTTATAAGTTCCAACATGCCAGTAACATAGTTTAAATCACCATAAAAAACTAGTCAATGTTCCCTTGTTTCAATATAGAGAGTTGTTTTCGTAATTCCATCCTCACAATGGTATAACGCATAGAATTGAAAAATTATATAATTAATTATGAAACATCCATGATGACCTTTGTAGTAATATAATGGGAATAAATCTCCAAACATTCCACTTAAGCATTGTACCTCTAGAATACCCAGACATGATTATTTCATAAACGTCCAAGAATTCAATATTTAAATCAAATATTTCTCACTAAATTTGATTTGGAATACTCCTTTTATTTTGGTTCCAAATTAACTAGAATACTAGTAATGTTTTTCAAAAAAATACATTTTAATATAAACACGATTTTTTTAAAAACATAAGTATATTGTTTTATTTAAATACTTTAATTGGTGTGTTTTAAATATTATGAAATTAATTATATTTCTATACCAAGTAAACCAAATTTTTTAATATATATAATTGAAAAACTGACAATTAATTTTAAAACTTGGAATTTTCAACATCCATATAGTAATTATGTTCGAATGGACCAGAGGCCTTGTTTTTTATTTTAATATGGATAATCACCATTTTAAGGGTTTTATGGGGAGCTCGTACATGACCCATAGGGCCAAGGAATAACTCCCGACATGAAATGCAATACATGACCCAAAATCCCAGAAGAATACCATGCCCAATACAAGATCCACAGGCCCAACCCAATAGAACTGCCCCTCCCCAGCTTCTTCATCATTGATCACCTTCCTCCTCACCTTGGATTATTAATCAGCTGGCATTGACGAGTACAAAGTTGCACGGTGGCTAGTCCCGATGGCGGTTTCATACCCTCTCATTCTTCCAATCCGGTTACCTCTGCTTATTATTACTTCTATTCTTGTTTCTTTGATCCGCTACTAGGGTCTACTCTTTGAGAATTGGGCTACTTCATGGTCTTAGTGGCCTGAAGGCCCTATGGCCCGAAGGCCTTTGATAGACCGAAGGCCCTAATAACCCATAGGCCCCAACCGGTGTCCCGAAGGCCCAAATAGGGTGAATAGTTTTGGTTTCTGTAGTACCGATCATTACCTACTACAGTAACCCAGAAATTCTCCTCCACCCGATTTTGAACCTGGGTCTCTTAGATGCCAAGAAGGTGCCCTTGCCACTCGGGTATGGGCTTGTTGGCCCTATATAGTAATTATCATTTTATAAAATGTCTTAAATTACACTATATGATAATATTAACTTTATTATTTAGAAAATCATACACTTTTTACCTACTAAAATTTCGAAAAGTAATTCTATTATTAATTATAATATTCCCATATAAATAAATTATACCATTTTTTGTGGGACGTTTTTTAAAGTATGAAATGTATTTATATAAATTTTAATGAATATATATTAGGAATTATTCGATAAATTAATAGTATTCAAAATCATTTTATATATTTTTCATAACGTGGTTACTGTAATTCACACAACCAATTTAGTGGCTTGGTTTTAACAGTAACATTTGGATAATTGTATTTATTATAGTATATGTAGATTCTATAAAATATTGAAGTTTATTCTTTATAAATCTACGAATAATAATTTTTGTTTAATATAATATTTCAATTTGTAACATATTTTATCCATAATAACTGATTTTTTTATTATTTATGATAAAATCCAATTATTTTTTGAAAATGTTATAATGTTAGAACTGACATTTTGTTACTTGAAATTTGGAGTTATAACATATATGATATATGAAAACTAAGTGTGTATTATTTAGAATTCCTATTAATAATAATTACATATATAATAATAAATTTATTAGAGAACTATTAGTTATTATATGTGTATGATAAATAATTAATTGAATTTTTATTAAAAATTATTGTTCTTTTTATAAAAAATTTCATTCAAAAAAATACTAGTTATCCAAATAAATTAATGTTTTCTATAATAAAATATTTCTATATATGGTTTTATATTTTACAATTAATTTAAAAAATGATATGAATTAATATTAATAACACATATCATTTTCAAAAATATGTTTTCCATAAAAACAATTTAATGTTTAAAAATATTAAAAAACATTTTAATCACAATATTAAATATTACATATTGGGGAATTTGAGGGGGTTTTCTAAAATAATTGATGTTTTTGTTAAATATATAGAATAAAGTAATTGGGAAATCTATTTCTTTTATATCCATATCAATAAGTAAAAATACCAATAAAATTTGAAAAACAGGATAAAATATATATGTGAGGTGAAAAGATTCATTAAAAACTATTTTTAATATATAAATCACAAGTTTAGAATTTGTACAAATATGTTAGGTTTTTTAAATACTATTTATAAAAAATAATGTACATTTAAATAATTTTTTACCAAATGAAAGATGATTTTGGGATGTTTTTATGTTAATATATATCTCTATTGGTTCATAATAAAAAAATTAATTTCATTAAATCAAAAATATTAATAATCAATACAAAATATATTAGTTAATTTGAAAACTGTTCATTTTCCTATAAACATGTTTTTTGGAGTTACATAGGACACTATTAATATTTTATTTTATTATAATAATAAATTTTACTTGATAAAATGAATTTCATTTGTTTTCTTATTATTTCCTTAAAATGTAATATTAGAAATTTTATTTTTAGGTAATAAATGATAAAATCATGTCAAAAATATTTACAATGTATAAAATAAAAAATAATCGAAATAAAAATATAATTATTGAATACATTTAATAATCTATAACCCATGTGAGATATTAAATATTTGGTTGATTATCAACATAACGCATCCCGTAACAGATTATTATTGAATTTATCTACACATTATATGTGATATATTTTCCCTCTATATAATCAAATGATATATTAAATAACATTTCATTCCCTACATTAATAAAAGGATCTAACATGCCCGAAATTTATGCAATCATTTAATGTTATGACTAAGCCAAAATTATTTACTATCTCATCCTAAAATCACTCCCAATGTCATTTATTCCTTGTAATTTCCTGAATACAATGCTAAATAGCATTAATATTTTTCCCATTTTTAACATCACACATGAGAGGCAATGTTCTCAACTGACATGCTATATCTATATTATTCTTCAAATTTCTAAAAATAAATAAAACCATTAATGTATGTTTAGATAATAATTAATTATATTGTAAAATTTTATAATACTGAGGGAATATTTATATCCAACTTTTATAAAAATCCATTAGAAAAATAATGTTGAAGTTCGGTGTTTAGTTGTACTAATGCCACCATTTTGTTTAAACGGTTGGGGCCAAAACCTCATTTGTTATTTACAGTAATGTCCTCCATCAAACTGGGTAGAGGGAGACCCATTACATATCCTGAATTCCCAAGACCAAGTTGTCTGAATACAAGGCTTGAAAGCCTATTTTTTTCCCAAAGGGCCCTTCGGTGAATAGTAAGTCTATAATTCTCGAGGTACTACAATACAACCACCGGTAGGGTTACAGCTATAGTGATTATGTCCCTATAGTGATATCATTACAACAGTCCCACCACAACTACTATACTACTGTCATGACCTTTAATGTGATGTTATAGTACCCGGACATTCAACCCTAACTGGATTTTATTCTGGGTCTTTTGAATGCTAAGAAGGAGCCTTTACCACTTGGGAAGAAGCTTGTTGGATCCACGATTGATGTGCATCATTTTTCCAAAATATTAAATCAATAGTTAAAAAGCATATTTATTTTATTAATATGGTATTATTAAAAATATTATTATTATTATAAACATTTAAAACATTCTATATCATTCTCATGATATATCTTAGATGATTCATATTCCCATGAATTTTGTTCATTATCACCTCCTGTATTTTTAAATATTATATTTTTAATCTAGTATATTATTACATGATAGGATAACCTAAAAATTTTTTATTTTAATTTTACACAAATAAAAATAGTGTAAAAATTATTCATTGGTAATGATATAATACCAAAATAACCACATTTATATCAATGATCACTTGTCGATAATAAAAAGATCTTTTTTGTGTCGATTTAATAACCAACAAAAAACAAGCTATAAATATATATATAGATTAATAAGTAAAATGAACTAATTTTATTGAAAAAAGTATTAAGAATATATTTTTTGGTTTATGTTCATTTCATTTTAATTCTAATTTACAAATAATTATTATTTTCCACAAAATTGTTCATATAATTGTTTAAAAAAAAAACAGGACCCTAAATCCTCAATCATGATTAATTACATATAATATTATGAGAGGATATTTGACCATTAATAAAACATTATAAAATATTATTCTAGTACAAATAATGATACCTGAATAGAAAACATTATATATATATAAATGAATCACGTCTGCCAATGTGAAACTATTACAATAAATCAATTGTAGTAAAATGTTGGGATGATTTTTTTTTAAAAAATTATTATTTTTCATATAAATTGGTTAATAAAATGTATTTGAAATGATAGAGGGATTAAATTTTCTTGAATATGTTAATCACATTAATATTTTTGTTATACAAGAGTTTGTAACAGATTAGTCTAATTTGGTTTACTTTAATTTTACATCATAACTTAATATATTTTTCATGAGTTACAAAGAATCATCATTAAATTAATTGTTATATATATGATAAATTTAATCCTATAATTGAATTTTGATCTAAAAAATATATTTTTATATTTATTTATATTTCCCTCATATCAAATCCGTTATTAATTATCTTCACATATAATTTATAATGTTAATCGTTTTTTATTCACAGAATATCATATTAGATTTATCATTTCATCTATTTGACACGAGTTTTAGTAGATTAATTTGTTTTATTATAAGAAGAAAAAATTATTGTTATATATCTGATGAATATTCATTTTAAAATTCAAATAACTTATCTTTTTGAATTTTAATCCCAAAAATATTATCCTTACTTGAAATAATAGAATTCTATTTTAATAATTTTTTATATTTTATGTCTATATTTTTCTTTCCATGCCAATGTTGTATATTATATGGAAAAACAATTTTCATCATATCTCACGTGACCATAAATATTTTGATCATATCATTTTATTAATTTTTTAATCAAAACTTTATATGATGTTGGATTTCAAAAAATAATTTTAAAATATTCAAATACACATAATTTCATAATCTGATGTTTTATTATCTAATATCATATTCCAAAAATATTAATTGCATAATTATAATTGATTCATGATTGAATGTAATTTTTAATATTAAAAGTTTTCAAAAAAATCACAACAGAAATTTTATGATTAATTTTTAATTTGACACATAAAAATTAAATTTACCACTAATGTAAAATCAATTTTAAATATATTTTTATGGTTTATCTCTATATATAAATATTATTATAGATAAAGTTTCAGATAAATGTTTTAAAATAAATTTTAAATTTATTTTAGTCATTATTTATTTTTAAAATAAAATTAAATATTCATTATTTTATAAACAAAAATTATTATTTTTAATATGAATTTGCTATTTTAAAATTGAATTATATGGATTTTTTTAAAGAAAACATCTAGGTTTCTATGTTATCTCAATAATGGGTGTTTAATTGGTCTATCTATTTTAATTTCTTTTCAAAATATTCTACATTGTGTAAAATAAACATATTCACTTTTTAATGTTTGTAAAATTAATTAAATTAATTAAACTATGTATTCAAGATATAGAAAACTTGTATTTCATCCCATTTTTCAATAAATTCATCCATTGATTTTAAATATTTATAATATATCTATATAAACATCCTAAAGGATTCATTTCTTAAAATATATATTTTTAAGACCAATATATAACATTATTCTTGGAATGACCAATGAAATTTGTAATGAATGTTTATCCAAAAGCAAGTCTCATTCCAAATGGTTGATTAAGGAATAATTCCAAAATACTATTATTCATAATCTAATGTCATAAAAAGGTTGGGATGATTTATATTTTTCTGTTTAGGGTTATATATGTAACTCAAATTAATTCCTTAAGGATTTATTTATCATGATTTGATAATGGGAAATGAGTAATGATGCTCTATTTAAAATGGGAAACATTTTGTAATAAATGAATCACAATGTAAAATAGAAAGAAATGCATCATCTAAAAAAAGAAAAAAAATTATTCCAAATCCATTAATTGTATATGAATATGATTCTTGATCCATAGTTTTATGAATCTTATATAAATTATTATTATTCTTTTTTATTATAAATTATTATTATTATATTTCATGTGCTACAATAATATTCCCTCAATCATTTTCCATTCTATTAATTTAGTAATATGATATTACACTTCTTGTTATCTTATATTTTAGTGTAGTATTATGGTTGTATTTTCATATTGATAATATATTTCTCAAAAAAGCATGTTTTATCATTTTCATATAAGCCATATCATGATGATATATTATTTATTGTATCCATTATTTTTAAATTGATCGTATTTCTTTAGTATTGGTCCATTCACCTAGTTATAAATATGTGTATAACCTATAATGATTATAGAAGGTTTTTTATTTTTATTTAATTATAGATAAAAGTATGTCAGCGTCGTAATGTGGGTTTCTTATACATAAAATCATAAAATTACCTAAACCATATTTTTTCAACGATGAATGTTTAATTTGATGTGTAATGAATAACATTCGTAAATATTTTAAAATAAATGTGCCATTTTCTTGAATCATCACACACTATATCAAAGTTTATATGAAAATTAAAATTTTTATCCCCAAACCTGGGGGTATTTATAGTAACCCATGTATCTTATATATCTTATTACATGATTTTAAATATTAAAAATTAAACAAAATAGAAAATAAGGATATCTTTGTATAGTGACTTTTGGATAAATGGTTTATAACACTTAAACATGACTTTAAAATGACACATCATTATCTTAAATCCCATTTTATTATTCTAGAACCATGTGAACATTAAACACACATTGCATAATCAAGGGAATGGATACAAAAAATTACTAATCGGTTAATGAGAATTAGGTAATACACATGTTAATGAAAAATAATGTATTACCAAAAATGAAAATCATGATTTTATAAAAGGGAATTAATTGAATAATCAAAATGATTAATGAAAAAAATAATATTGAATAATATGATCTTGGAATCATAGTAATATAGTAAAACCATAATAAAAAAGCATCTAAATCATAATTAACAAATCACTATTAAGAGATTATATAATGATGGGAAGGCTCCCATATTGTCTTATTTTTACTCCCTAATACCAAACATGTAATCTAAATGGATATAACTATTACACAAATTATTTTTTATTTTTATATGGGAATACATACTAATATCTTCATCTAATATGTCCCACCTAATTGAATCAATCTTAATGTATTGGTACATGAAATATTCAAGAAAATTATGGGTAACATATTCTTACATCAAAGTATATAAAATGTAATTTCATAGATATTCAATTGAAAAAAGGAACTAAATAGCATTAATATTAAAATTTGAATAAATAAGAAATTTTCTAAAATATTGAGTTAATATGAAAAATAATTTTTTGGAAAAGTAATATAATTGTGTATAGAAATGAACCTCTAAAATTATGATTTTATTAGTGGGACAAAGTCTTTTAATGAATCAATGAATATGGAAGTATTATTGAAGCACGAGGTAATACAAAATGGATAACCCTAAAATAATTTAGCTTTATGAAATCATAAATAGTTGAATGTGTAAAAATATATGTTATATAAATGGATTAAGGAATAGAAAATGACACTTAATAGATTATAATTTTAAATATAATTCTAAAAGTTTTCTCAATACATGTAAATGATCGGTAATGAAATGAAAAATAAAATATTTACTTTTTAATAGCACATATATATGGAATTTAAAATCATTGCATAAAACTGAATATAAAAAATTTTATGGTATGCGAAAAAGTAATATCACAATGTAAAGGGGGTGGATCAATGTTTTTCCTAACCTTATGTATGAATTCACTATATATATTCACTTAACATCATAGATAATGAAATTTCATTATGTAAAAAATTTATTGGAGAACTAGATATAGAATTATTGATTTATGATAACTATATTATGTTATATTAATGCCATTTTATTATGATATGTTTATATGTTCCTATATTTTAAATTTTATCTATTAAATGGCTTTATGTTTTCATATTTTAAAGTTAATTATTGAACTTCATTATAATGTAATCGCATAACACTATATGTACAAATATATTGGGTTAATGTGCTCACATAACTTCAAAATATTCCTATCATAATATGGAATTCATAAATAAGTACAAGTTATATGAATTTTTCGTAATATATATATATTTACATTCATTGGAAATGTTTCCTAACCATGATGATCATATTGGGTCTTTATTAATATTATAGAAATATACCCTTTCCAAATATTATAAATAAATATAACAGATTATTTTAGATTATTTTATTCCATAATATTTGGTTTTAAAAAAATCCAAGACTGAATAAATTTAAAATGAATTCATTGTTTATCGAGACTAGGAAGGAACCAAATTATGAAAAACAAATTTGATAATAAAATAGGAGGACATTGTAAAATGGATATTGAATTAAAAATCCAATATTTATATAGATTATGATATTTTATGTATGTATTATTTGATTAAAGATATGTGTAAGAGGTAGAAGTGGAAGGTTACTAAAAGGGATATGTTTTCAATATCAGCTCATTGTATGTCCTATCTTAGAAGAAACCATAAAGAACCTTAGGATGATATTTTTGTGAGATAGTCACTATACTGAATTCAGAAAGATGATTTGGAAGTGAAATGGGTATAATATTGGAGGTCTTAAAATTGTAGAATGTGTGAGTGGATGGTTTGTTGAATGGAGTATTTATAAAGGGATAATATTGTTATTTATCTATATAATGTTCATTACAACATTATTTTTGTCAGGACTAACAGTTGTGTTGATTCCTTGGATTGTATGTTATAATTAGTGAATGTTTGATTTAACTAATGGATCATAAATTTAAAAATACTTTTTTCTACTTGTATTTAACTTTTAACATTTAATAACATATTTTAGTTCATCTCACATTACAATAAAAATTTCAAAAACTTTTGACAATAAAAAATAATTACAATGTTTTTTCAAAGTTTATATTATAAAATTGTAAATGTTTTTTTAAAACTACAGTATATATATCAAAAAATTAATTATTAAAGAATATATTTATTTTTTTCTAAAATACCTATTGAAATATTATTTTCAATTTTCAAACCCATATTATAAATTACATGTCGTCTCATAAAATTTTAGAATCATTTGAATAAAATATATAATTATTTAATATAACAATTTAATGAATGTAAATTCAAATAAAGAATTTATTGAAAAACCTAAATTGTAAATAAAAATTATTTATTTAATATAAATTGGTATGTAACAAACATTAATAATTACATACTGTCTAGTTTTAATCTATATTTTACATTCATGTAATTTAAGGATATTTTTACATTAAAATTTTTAAATAATGATATCAATACTTATATATATCAATAAGAGAAAACAATAAAGTGGAAACATCTAGTTAGTATAAATTTCACTCCTAATATATAACTCATTATAAAGAAGTATTATTTCTTTTATGAATAATATTAATGGTTCTCAACATGGGTTTATCATTTTTCTTATAATGAATGTGAAAAAAATTTGATAAAATGGGATGATAAAAAAACCCCAGTAAGGGATATAAAAGAAATGATACCATTGAATCTTTGAAAAACTATAAAACTCAAATAATTTTTACCGTATTATTCATTGTTATGTTTTTTATTTGATAAAAATGATTAAATTGAAAAAAATAACGTTTTCTCAAATATAATCATTAAAACCCATAGAAAGCAATTAAAAACCCTTATTAGTAACATATATAATAACATTCATTTCTTATTTTAGACTCATGTTATATGTTATAAGATCTTAGTTAACACCACATTAAAAACCCTTGGGTAACTCCCCCTTATTTCGTTTCATGACATGTAAAATTACCCAATGCATTAGCGTGTTATATGGGTTCACCCATCATTTATCATATGGCAGGCTCACCCTCTGCTAAATGGATCACCCCATCGTATAAGCTTCAATAGGATCTCTCGTTGCTATCTGTCCCAACCCCTCATATATTCTATATTGGGAACCCCATATATATCTCGGTCATCGAATCATATGATTATTTATTAGGATAAAATTAATAAATCATTTGTATGCTTTCTATTTTGATGAAATCATTTAATAGAATACAGAAAACTCATTCAAAATTCAAAATACCATTTTCCTTTTAAAAAAATTTAAATTTAAAAATACATTTTTTATTATGAAAAATAATTAAAAAATACCAAAAAATAATAAAATGTGATTCTCAGTGAAGTAATAAATAAATTAAGCCATGGATTCTAGAAATCACAAAATGGTCCTCATAGAAAAATTCATTGTCTTAATGTAAGTTAGGGGTCCCTTTTGTAATTTTCCAAAACATTCTATATGAATCATGCAAAAATATTTATTATGAAAAAATAGAAAATAAAGTATAAAATTTAGTTTATAAAAAATTAATTTCAATAAAATTACATTAAAAAATAATTTTAGAAACATTAACATGTAAGAGACAAAGAGTTTTAAGGAACACATTAGAAATGATTTATTTAGAGGAAAATTCTATTATTACATTGGAATTATTTACATAATAATCCCAATAAAATAATAAAATTTTAAAGAACATTAAATATAATTATATATCATAATTCCTGATATATAATTTCAATTAGGATTTATATATAGCTTGTAATAAATACTATTGTATATAATTTAGATTTCCTCAATGAAATGAGATTGATACGAAATATATTACCTTGAGTCTAATTTGACATTTGAGTCTTTATCTTCATGAATATTAAAAAAAATTACTTACATTCTTGAGAAAAAAAATTTTATTCTTAGTTTTATTTCCATTATTTACATGTTATATAAAATTATATAAATAATTATTTTTAAGATGGATTTTTTGACCATATTGGGTTTGTGTGCCAGAAATGACATCAGTAGGCCGACAATGGTCAAAGGGGTTATTTTTTAATCATTTATATATTAATAATAATAAAATTATAAAACCCTGTGTACACCAGAAAAACATTTAAATAGAATATAATTATGAATCATTAAGTAGGTTTTTGATCAGGGAGACAGTAGATTGTACGTAAGAATGGCCAATGTTTCTATTTTTCAAAGATCATTATGGGAATAAGGTAAGAAATATTCTACTTTATAGAATTATATTTATGTATTAATTAAAATATTATTTTTATATATCATTCTTTGGATGTGTTGATCAAAATATGAATCACTACGTTTTAAGGTGGTGGTAGTCCACATGTACACGAACGACGTTTTCACATTTTTAGTGAGTGGATTTTTTGGAATTAAAATTATATATTTTAATTATATGATGATAAATAATTCATTAATATATAATAAATTCATGTATATCCCATATATTAATTATATTTAAACATATTAACTTCAATTAAATGCATTATTTAAAATGAAACACATCTCTTTATGAGGTGGTAGTCTGCCATACACAAAAATGATATTATTGTGTTACATATATATTGGAATATAAAAAAAGGGTATATATGATATTATGATGATAGAGGTATTATTAGTTGATAGATTCCATATAAAAACTTTATATCTATCATAATACTTATTAATGAGAGGTGGTAATGGAAAAATGAATGACATCATTTGGCAAGGCGGTAGTCCGCCATACAAAAAAATGATGATCTCAAAATGCATTTGATGGAAGTGTGCGTAGTTATAGAAAAAACCCAAAAAATAACGACATATATGTATATGTATTGTATTATTGTAATTATATCATCTTTTAATAAATTAATTTAATGGGTTGTGAAAGAAATAAAACAAAAATGATGTTTGATTAACATTTCCTCTTCTTTGGGTACCTCATTACAGTTTTAACCAACAATATTATTTCATTTGAATTATGCACTAATTATGTCTTATAAGTTTATATGACAGAATTATAGAAATATTTTTTTAATTTTTTTTTAAAAAAGTATTTTTTTTATGGTGTGAGGAGATTGGAAGTGGTGGTCGGCTTTTCAAATTGGGGTCAGTGGAACCCTTGTTCTGTTTTTGAAGAGTGAATTAACGACACATTTTTTTCATGTTACAAGTCCCCAATAATTTCATTTTTGTGATATATAAGGTTAAATAGCAGAATAAGGTCAGTTATTTTTTTTGGAAATGTTTCAAATTCATTTACATCCTTAATATTTATTTTTAACCACAATGTAAACTAATTGTTAACTTTATCAATGTAATAACTTTTTAATACTTAAAATAATAAATTCTAAAAAAATTATTTTTATCTTTTTACTCATTATAAATTAGTTTTTATTTCTTATATGGAATAAATGTTTCCATGTTCAATTGAAATATGTTGGAAATTTTTATTTTATATTAATCATATAGATGTCGTGAGATAGTGGGTTTCAATGAAAAATATTCCTTAGAAAATATTCATTCTATATCAACTCCATGCCATATAATAATAAATTCATGAAATTAAATGAAAATGTAATTATATATAATCTATAAATTTAATTTAGAAAATTGCATAATAGGAATTATTTTAATTAAACACATCGGATAAATATTATGTATTTTAAAATGTTTTTTAATAAACACAATAGTTTACAAATTAAGAAAATTATACTTAAATTCAATATAAAGTTGATTAAAAAGTAATAAAGTGTACTAAATATAACTAAATGACACTTATTTTACATTGAATAATATACAAAACGTAATGGGACTCTGAAATTAATTAATTTTTGAAATAGAAAATGATATTTATAAATATTGTTATTTGTCACTATTCATGAGAAAATAAATATTTTCTAATTAATATAAAAAATTTCATGAGTAGAATATTTTGATATGATTATTTATAAAATTATATTAATTTTATAAAAATCAAGATGTAAAATTTATAAATTATTATTTTTAGTAAGAACATATAAGAAACACTTTTTTTCTCTATTTCCTTTTTTATTAAATATTTCATGATATAACTATAACAAATGTTACTAATTAATTCGTATTCATAAATATAAAAATTATTTATCAAATCATTATATGTGATTTTACAACCTTCCCACCTTTTATAATATATTTCATCATGATTTTGTTCACTTATTAAATAAGTGGGGATAACTTTCCCTCAAATAAATTTTGGATTCCCAAGTTTCCCCTCCTACCATATTGTTTTTTCATAAAACAAAAATCTAATGAATCACTATATTCCAAAAAAAACTACCTCTATGTTTCTAAATATGAAATGGTTGTCCCCCACATCAAAGATTATATTCCAACTCAAATACTTAAGGGATCAAAAAATGTGAACAATTCATCACCTATTTTCATAAAATTGAAACATAAAATACATTATGTAGTTGAGATAAACACTGGAAGTGAACAATTTGGTATGAAACTAATAAATTAAAATCCAGGATTTCATATGGTGTAATGATATACATACATAGATTACCATTTTTACTATAATGAAAATCAATTTTCCAATGTGAAACATAGAAAAATGAATGACCTCCTACATCAAATAGATGTTCTTTTCTCCAGTTATCAGTATATCGATTCTTCCAGCACTGAGATATCATTAAGGGTTACAAAATAAACTAAAAAAATTCCCAAATTTTCACTCCCAACACTATTCCAATCGACTTATTTTCTATTACTTCATCATGATTATTTGTTGTCTAAGACGTCATTCCATATAATGACTCAAATGTGAATATATATATAATGGAATGAAAATTTTATTATATAATAACTCAACCAGATAATGATATTGATCGCAATATCCCTTTAAATCCATTTAAGAAGAATAATAAATATATTCGATGGTCAAAATTATATATGTATCCTATATATTAGATTTAGGATGAAAAGTTGTACTAATATTTAATCCAGTACACAAAACAAATTTCATGTCCTTTCAAAATATTATTTCAGAATCAGAGGCTATGTTCTAATAGAAAAAATAATTGCATCCAATGTAACCTAACTATCTCCTTTCGATCTATTATAAAAATTATTTATAATAAAATTTCATCATTAATTTGAATAAAATGCAATGATTTAGTAAATCAATCAACAATGACCCAAATTACATTATTACCACATCAAATATAAGGATGTTCCACCTTCAAATATGATAATATATTTTATAATTTTCACATCATCACTTGAAAATGTTCAATCATCCTCATTAGTATGTTTCCTTATTCCTTAACCTATTTTCAAGTCAAAAACTCCATAGTGAAGTAAGCAATATCAAATTTCATTACATACAACTAATAATACATTTAATGATCACTTTACATATTGGTGCAACAAATATGAACTGAAAATAGAGAGTTATGATGTTTATTAGTTCCGAAATGCATCCTTATAAGGGAGCACACTCTTGGAAACTTTGAAGTAAAATCAACACTAAAAATTTCTCTAAATCCCTCCAAACTATCTTAAAGGGTTCCTTTAGGAAGCCCCCTACAAGACTAGCCAAAATATAAGAGGACCGCCTCTGTGATTATTTCTACAGCATCACAGACACTCGTCAGGTCTGACACATTCCAATTGAGTGTTCCTCTCCACGACGTCATTGGCCTCTACAGCCTGCCCTATGTGGCCACTTCGACTATATTATCCATGCTGTCCCACACCCTATGTGAGGATGATACATTCTGAAGGAGCCCCACCTCTCCGCGGCAGCACACCTCTTTTTGTATAGTTCTTTAACCCTCACCAACCTATGATTCCTATAAATAGTACTCACCCCCTCTCAAACCACTTTTACTCGTCCATTTCATCTATTCTGCTTCTGTTTCGCAAAGACATTTGATCAACCAACTGATGGATCAACAAAGGTACATGGCCTCTTCAAGCCATATCTCCTTGAGTTCATCATAGCCTCCATAAAGGGAGGTGATTCCCTTCATCAATTCAAACGACCTTCACAATATAGGGGGGCCTTCTAGGTGCTCGAGGTTTCTCAAAACATAAAGCCTCTTTGAATAACTCTCTAAATAAAGAGTCGTGTTCTGAAGAAAATCATTGATCCATTAAAGGCTCCCCTTTAAAAATACCCTATCCATTATGAAGACACCATTTTTCTTGAAGACACTTCCCTTCACAAAGGTCACCCTCTTAATTACGTACCCAAGATTCGTGAATACCATTTCTTTCATGAAGAAACCCTTTCCAAGATCTCCTTTTTTTCACACTCATCTTCCATGAATCCCTCCAAGATCGTACGAAGTTATTTCAAGATCATCAAATGGTGCCTCATGTTGTGTTTCCTTTCCTAATGCTTATATTTAAATTAAAATTAACAACTATTTTTTTCTTCACATAGTAATTGTAACCTGATCCCTTCAATGGATCACTCCCCAACCACATCTTCTTATGGAATTCTTGGGGCCTCCCCTTCACAATGGGTTTAAGTGAGAAGATAATGTTTGTCCTAGTGATTAGGAGTGAATCCTCAAAATCTAATTTGTTATAGGTTAAACATATAATCACCTTCATCCTCCACACAAAACGTTAATCTATGTTAGCTGCATATATTGATAGTCTAGGAGGATAAGAGAGAGGATGGGAATATGGTCCCTCCATCTCTCTCTTTCCCAATGATCTTTGTCACAATACGCAAAATGGTAAGTCTTCATGTTAACCATGTAACCCTTGATGGTGGGTTTCATTTATGATGGACATATCCTCATCGTATGTCAGGACACCCTACTTTCTCATAAGGCCTCCCTTCTAGATTGAGTCCCAATCTCTATCTCCCTCAGTTGTTACCCATAGTAATCAACACTCCATTCCTTACGAATGCACCTTTCACTACGTGATTGTCATTTCTATTATTCCTCTTGTTTGTGACACTTATCATGAATCATATATGAATTGATTAATCATTGGAAATGAAATACTTTTTGGGATTCCTTAGTGTTTAAACCCCATCCCCTATTCTAATAAACTAAACCGACAATTACCCCAAACCTCCCCAAGGAAGGTACACATGAAACCTCTCTAAGTCTCAAGACCATCACCCATCATTCCCTAAAAATTCTTGTAGGTATACCCTCATCATTCATGAATTTAAACTATATTCCCCGTTTTCATCCCACATGATGATAAATTGTATGATTTAGAACTATGTGGGATTTTATCCTTGTCTCCAAGAAAGGTTACATAAGAATCCTCCCTAATGTTCAACCCCAAAAACTAAGAAGAATCAATGTCCCCTTTTTTGGAACCCATACCTTTCATCCATCCCATAGTGGCATTAGACTAACTCTTGGGAAGCTAATCAATCTGAATACCCACTCTCAATTCATTCTACACCAACCAAGATTATTTCTTTTGTGATGGCCCACTAACCACACATAAGCCCCAACATGCATATGGGAGGATGTTCTTTGTGTACACCATGATTCTTTTCCCCATCCAGATCTATGTGGAATTTGATTCACAACCACTAGAATACTTATGATACCTCATTTAGGTTCAACACCATTGCTGATGTCCAAACATGATCTCCACATCGAGCCTTTGTGTGTCGTGAATGTCACGCCTCAACCTGGAGGTTCTACTTACTTCACGTCCTTATCTATGTGTCTATTCTCATGATCCTCCTCCTTAAATGACTCATCTCCCCATGAAACTATGTTTACATAGATTCCATCCCACATGGATTTTTTAGAAGCCTCATGGAGGTTCAATCCCAACACCATCATCATCTTCAAATCCGTTCCATCCCATTCATCTATTACACACCATAAAGTCATCCATCTTCCATCCCAGTTTTACCAAAGCCACCATATCCTAGTAAGATCATATCATCCACTTCCTCACCACTCCATAATAGCACCATGTCCTCTAATCATGTGTAATCCTCAGTATGTCGTCAGTTTTTCCATTGTGTACACCCTGATCGCCTGATTCTCCCACTCAAAATACTTGGGTTTTGATATCTATCTTCTATAAAGGGTATGTTAGAGGCCTCCACAAGGTTCAATACTAGCCAATGGGATACCATGGTGTCCCCTTTTTTGGGACTCAATCATACTCAGATCTGTACCCACTGGTCGCCTTGATCCACCCAAATATTAATCTTCCCAGGTGCTCCCTCCTAGGGATCTACCTATATGATCCACTCCCACTAGTGTCTTGATTAGTCTAATCTGTCTCTACTAGACGTTAAACATGTGTAATACCCCGTGTGAAACATGGGAAGCCACAGAAAACCATGGAGACGTGCCTATGGAATATAATTCCCTACACTAAATGTGGGATTCCTCGAGCTTTTCTTCCCTCGAGAATCCCTAACATTATGGTAACAAATCCAGTTGTATTGGTGTTTCAGCATCCATACACAACAACCCTGTCCAACGTGACTACTCCCTATAACAATGGTTGATACACTTACATGGCCCCTAGGTATTTCCTAATAAATTTTGTGTAGTTAACTAGAATCTACAGTGATATGGCACTGAGAATGAGATTCATAAACAATGTATTAATTCTATGAGGGTGACCCGTATGAGGTGAAAAATTCCGAGGAGGAATCCATGAAAGGATAGAACATAATCCAATAATCCTTTTTCAATAATGGATAAAATGTCTATAAATAAGTGAAGGATGTAACCCACCATTGAAAGAGGTAATACAGGGCAACATCTAGTGCCTCCCAGCAGGACGATTTTCACCCTTGTGAAAGCGTTGGAAACCGAAATAGTGAACCCAATGTGAATCCTTTCCTGAATATAGAGATAAGTAATGTTTAGGACATCAGTAGATAATAATGCCACTAGAAATAGCTATTCGGCTCCAGGCTCTACAAAAAAAATTTTGGGCCTTTCATGAAACTCATCAATGTTTGGGGCTATTAATGGTTGGACATTCTGGTCTATGACGTTTTTAGTGTGTGTATTTCAATCCATCCAAGGAATACTGAAAGAGATGGGGAACCGTGAATCACATTCAAATTTTATCTATACTTATGAGTGATTTTTCTTTCTTTGTAGGACCAATGATAAAGCACCAAGAAACTGGTCATCTCCCTCATGGGGACATAGGTAAAGGCGGAGTACAGATGAGGAAAATCCCCATGGATTCTTATTCTCTATGATGGCTCCCTCACCCATGGCTACTAGGTGTCGACACCCCCTCTCAACCTCTGAATTTATAGAGGCGAGGGTGATTGATACTCTTGTTTGACATTATGATCAATAAGGGGACTTCGCGATGAGGGACCTGCCTTACATGACATGGAGGACTTAGTTCCCCATAAACACCCCCCACCACCAATGGTCATGTAGTGATCCACTGCTCTCCACTCCGACTTTCAATATCTTAAGAATACTACCCCCTATATAACTCCTATGAATCACTCAATTATGATGAAAATTTAAGGGATGTATGAATCCCCTCTTCTAGGACCTCAGCTAGGGAGTTTCCAACAAGGTCACCAAACCATCCGCATTGGCATCTACATTTCGTCCTATAGACCAAAGATTAGGTGTTCTATCCCCCTGTATATCCTACTCTATTTGGCTGACCAGGTTTCAATGTTGGGTGCAAGCTCAAGAGTATTCCCACCAAGAAGCAATATATTCCACACCATTAGTGACACAAGACACCACCAACACGATCTATTAGACCCCTATCATCATGGGGCAGGGGAACATCCCTGTTACAGAGAAAGGGGCACTTCCAATCCGAGACAAAGTTAAAGTACTAGTCACCCTATAAGAAGGTTAACCTTAGTCTCTCGGTTTTCATGTTATGTAGCAATCATCACAGGAAAACCCATGATAGTGGTGTTTGGTATAGAGTCCCTCTCCAAGACACTATCATCAACCCAAACTGATACCTCCCCATCTTGTTGACACGTGGTAGGAAATTATTCAGTGTGCCTTTGATCTCAGGTATGCAAATATTTCTCACATACTTGGTTCTTAGTGTGAAGTTATTCCTTTCACAGTCACCAAACAACCTGATGTCCCTCCCCTTGTGCTCATCGATCATGGTGGATTTGATCCCAGTTCCAGCAGTCACCATAGTGTAGGTATTCCCACATCATCAACAACATACACTGGGGATATTCTTGTGTCCAATACAATCACTATAATGGACCAATTCGTACCGCTTCTACTAGGGCTATATGACATGATGATCCTCCCTGCACTATGGATGACCACCATGGAGGTCCTCCCCATGTTTTTACTAGCTCTAGAGGAGCCACTCCCCATTATATCCCTATCGAACACAAAGTTCCTCATCATGTTCCCGTTGACATTTTTCCAGATTCCCCTCACACCCTAGCTCATCAAAAATGAGGTCATCTCTATGTCAGCAATAACCTATATGAAGGACCTCCCCATATCCCATCTATTGTGGGTAGAGGTCCTCCCCACTCTATCACCAATCGTCCTAATGGATCTCCCCATGTCAAAATCCTACCATGTCCTAATGAAACTCCCTAGGGTAGGAGGGTGGGTCTCCACCACTTAAAGATGAATCATGGGAAACATCATATCAATGATAAAGCAATATACTTTTCGGACTCTGAAGGAGAGTGTGAATCGATAATAGAACCCTCGCCGCAATCCTCTGTGTGAGGTTCTTTGGAAAGGACATGGAGTATTATACATGGTTTCCAGAAATTAAGGTCCATTTAATTAGAGAATCCCTCAGAAAATACATATAGGAGAGGGAGGATTTGGCTCATTTCTAAGGCATGGTCATGCAATACAAATGATCGTCGATAATATCATTCTCTACATCAACCAGAGATCATGGAGAGTTGTTCTCGGGACCAATATAGGATGAGAAACATTATGACCCAATGCCAAAAACTTCAACCTCGTCATAGGAATTAGTGTTCACTATTCAATCTTATAGGGATGTGGTGGCTCAATCTGTGCATTAATTGGAAGAAAACCCAAGATGAAACGGCTTTTCAGATCGCATGCCTTACTCTCAAATGGACTTTATATAATTGAAATGGTCCACATTAGTGACTTTAATGGTCCCTGAACCACCACAACCAGTCAATGAATGGGGAGAACATTGGTCAGATCCTTAGTCTAAGACAAGATGCTTGTGGATCCCGCTCTATGCGGATCGTCTCCCATAGATGATTCGGTCCATCGTAATAGAATGAATGAAAATTCCAGAATCTGCCACCAAGGAGGAGGTCATGTGCCTCAACCAAACACTATGGGTAACACACTTCTACCTCCATTATTGACAAGTAGCTTAACACAAGAGAAGGAAACACATTGATGATATTGGCCATCAATTCTGCATGGTCGACTTGCCTGCGCTCCCTACGGCTTATCACCCTGAGTCACCAGGTAATCATCATACCCTCTATCAAAGATGCATCTAGATCACTATAGTGATCCACATAATTATTAAGTAGGATTTACCCACATCCAAATATGTAGTTTGGGGCTGTATTGATCCATTTATTTCAGTCATATTTGACTCTGGCTCGACATGATAAATAATATTGAGGATAAGCCTCTAGAAATAATCATAGTTAACATGGATGATCTATCAGAGGTGGAAATAGATATTGGGCTCACTGAATAGAACATACCCCCTAGTGTGGTTCCACACCTGTTGGATCCTTCGGGATGGCTTAATCACCAACAAAGAAACTTACTGGCCCTTCCTGCATCATCCGAGACCTATTCCTCTTTTCGGGACCCAATAAGTGTAAAGAGCATGTTGGGACCGTCAAGCCCTCTGACCCGTCTGGAATAGTGAAAAATAATGGAGATTACCTTGAAATGGTTGTGTTGCATCAACAACTAGAGGAACATAAAAATATGGTTGATGACCATCTCCCAAAACATTATGCACAACAGTTACTAGATTACTTTTAGCCTCAATTAGGGCAGCAGTGGCAGGTATAGCCTACCCCAGACGAGTTTCCTCCTAATGACCATGACCATACTTCCCATATGTACAGGGTAAAATCTACATATTATGTAATGCAGGCATGATATTTATCACCAAATCCACTTGAGTTGTGTCATAACCCTCCTCGGGACCTAGCACAGGTTCCCCTATTTTTTTCATGGGTCATTTCTCAAATAGTCCCACATGTCATCCCACTAGACACTCCACGAGCCACTATGCCTAATTACAATGTTGAAGAACATTCCATTACATTGGTGGCTTGAGAACCTCAACATGATCAGAATTCTCATCCCGATGGTATGATGGAATAACTGGTTGCTTGCCTCGAGGCCCTATAAACTCGATAGGTAGAAACATCACCATATGGAAAGACATTTATTGCATAGGTGGATGATATTCCAGCACCCCCAAGTTTTGGAAACCCTAATTTCCCATCGTTTAAATGGATAGGTAATCCGCTACTGTATCTGGCCTACTTTATTTCATGGTGTGGACCAATACAGGGAATTCCAATTCAAAAGAAGGCCACTAAGCTCTGGTGATTCATGTAGACACTAGAAGGGACCGCATTTTCCTGGTACATCTAGCTATGCATTGGGATAATAGTTGGTTATGGGGACCTTAATAGGATTTTATCAACTAGTTTAGTTCCACAACATGGAATTCAAGAATTTAAAACAACTTCAAATGAAATATGAGGTTAGTCAAGAATCACATAAATCATTTCTTGGTGGAAGTACCTCAAATGTTTATTTGATATTCCACTAACCCATGGGAATAAATTGAGCATATTCATGGAGAATGCGATGATCGAACTGGTCCCTTCTCCCATCACTCAGAACATCCCATGTGGGTTTTTGGATTTCCCTAATAAAGGTCACCATTAAGAAGAATCCTTGAAATTATCCAAATAGTCATATCCATTTCCACCTCTGATTACATAAAGAAGAGATCCTAAGTTCATGACCGACATGGTAACACCAATAGAGGCCCCGAGGAAGATGGAATTATTACCGTTAGAGCCACCACCATAGCTATGCTAATGTCCACCACCCTAAGAGAATCCTTTATCATAGTCGTGCCTACCTTATAAATGAATGTTACCCCCGAGTAACACATCACCACCCTGTAAGACAAATTATTAGGTTCCTCCTCCCTGTTAGGATCTGTAGACCCATTTTCAAGGCCATGCTTGCATAACCCCCATCCCAGGAAAAAAGAACCAAAGATAAAAATTTAATGAATCTCAGGTTCCCATATACTTCTAATTCTCCTTGGGATAGGTAATCCTACGATTTAAAAATTTCAATTGTCCTAAAGAGGTGGATCTCATTGATCACCACAATTATTTCCCCTATCACCGATTCCTTGAGAACACCCTCAACCAGTGCTATCTGTTTAGTGACTCGATCCATGACCCAGAAAATAATAGTATAGTTAGGTCAGGCCCATCCCTAAAACACATTTCTTGTGTGTTTGTGATAGAATGGGTTAATGGAAGTAGTTTCAAACCACTAGTCTGAGACATACGTTGAATGAATGTCTCACACGGTGGTCTCCCAATTTCATGGTATTAGCCGTGTATTTTTTAATCGAATTGATCCTTCAGATGTCACCACATTTCATGAATCCACTAATTATGTAACAAAATATCATCCTTACTCTACCCAGAAGGGCATGCATCAGCGATAAAAGGGAATGAAACATCCTCCACTGATACCATCATCATACTGTACTATTAGATATTTCAGGCACCAAGAGATGGTGATTTCCCCCAGAATTTTCTAAGCACTGTATTATTATTTATGTGATGATTATGGGAACACATTAGTCAATACATTCAATTTGGTAAACTATTACAGGGTTCCCAGTGTCGAACAGTGCAAGGAAGAGCATACAAACTTCCCCCACCAATGCTACCATTAATGGATACACGGTTTGTAATTGCCCAAAATGCACTGATCAATTCTTACAACCATTTTTTTCATGCCATAATGACCATAAATTAGACCCATTACATAACTCATCATGCCCAACTATCTCATATTGTTTCACCAAATCTGGTCCCACTGCCGTTTGTGCTATATGATCAGGCAGATCCACCACAACTTTTCTATGGTCAGTCATGTTCTATTGTGGATTGACCATAGTCATCTAACCCTCAACTGGTAGTCACACATTGAGATTATTCATGTTTGATATAGGACATTCTGATCACCAATCTTAATCCATTGGTTCAATACCATCACCTATCATACATCCTAACACAGGGAGACCACTTGTCAACAGAAGTGTACGCCGGACACGGAAGTACAATATCCTCAAGAATCATTCCCTCATTCCAATGATCTCTCTATATCCTTGAGGCTCTAGGCCTATCACCAGATATGTATTAATCCCTTGTGATGTCATTATGAAGCCCCCTCCAGTTTTAGATAGAAGTAACAGTCACACAAGACTTAGATGCTGAGAGCATTGACCATGCATAGTGTGAGGCCATTATCTTTTTCACTATAGAAGATTAAGGTTCTACTATATAAGAGAACATAATCCCATTATACACCACTGGATAGTAAAATAGAGGTTTGGTCTATTTCAATCACGCCAAAATAGTATATGGGAAAACATTATTCTGACCAGGACACTCCACAATATAGGACATTCTATGTAATATTTGAGTCCCTCAAAACTAAAAATTCAGGGTTATGATAGGATGGACCAGACACCATTTAGAAAATTTTTTTAGGTGGCCCAATTTAGTGTCCTTGTTTCCAGAACATAATAAATGGTTTTATCACAATAAAGTGATTACAATGAATCTATGGGTAGACCATGGATCCACCTACATGCAGCAGTTTCTTCCTCATATCACCAATTTCTTATATACTTCATTAATGGTTTAGTAGGCATACTTAAAGGTGATGCATCTCCCTTTGAATCTTGTTAATCCGGCTACATGGATGTTAACTAATATAATAATTATGAAATGAAGATTTAGGCTAATGAGGGTGAACATTTTATAGCTAGAACTAACCAGTGGACATACTCTGATGACCCCTACAATTTCTCGATTCATATATTGGAGGCCACGACCACTGACTTTGGGAAATTTTTCTTTGCCTCTAGAATGAAGGGGATGCACATTCTCATGTATAAGGAAGTTAGACTATCATCTTATATTACTTCAAAAATCAGTCTTGAGTGATCCCATAACCCCCTACTCCTATAAGGTATCAAGATTTTCATACCATGGAAACAACAATATGACATTATTTCTTTCTTTTTCGGGCTAGGATAAACTGGATCAAGATGACGCGCCTCTATTGCTTTGTTATTATAAAATATGAACCCTTGGGTTAATGTCCATATGGTATTTGGATACAATCTTCCATCACCATGGTTTTAGTACTGTATGAGTCCCGTGATGTGGTTTCCACTTCCAACCAGGATGGCACCAATGTACCGTTAGGAGCCATCAACTCGAAAGAGTAACCTTCTGCTTATGATCCTATCTTTGTGGATGATGAATATGATTCAGAATACTAATCTCCAAAATTCACTAGGGTTCCAACATTATGGTTGATTAATTGGTACAAGTTAACCTCGATACCAAGACGGATCTCAAATCAACACTGATCAGCACAGTTATTCCTACAAAAGAAAAACAATGATACATGGATTTTATAAGGCAACATCCTGATGTATTTTCATGGATTTGTGAAAACTTTTCTAGGGATAGATCCCCAGGTTTCTGTACACCATCTCATTCTCCCATAAAATCATCATAGGTTCAAACAAACTCCCATAATGTTGCACCATTCTCATGGTTCCCTAATCGAGGTTGTGGTTGATAGGCTCATGAAATAACACTTCATCATTGTGGTCTAGTACCATATATGTGTATCTAAAAATTTTCCTATTAGTAAGACATATTAGACTCTACCTCAACTTCTAGAATCTCAATAATCAATGTCAGAACAATGACATTCCCCTTCCCCCTGTAGAACTATTGATTGAAATCACCCGTCGGTTCCATGTTATATCCTTCATGGATGGGTATTATTGATATAATCGAATCTAAATATCCCCCGAGGATGAAGAGTATACCACTTTCAAGGAACCACTAGGTAATTTCTGCTACTAGGTAATGCATTTCAGTCTAAAGAATGTAGATGAGACATTTCACCATGGCATGCACCACATATTTCAGATGATCCTCATAACATTGGTGGAATTATAAGTTGACCGTTTGGTGGATAAATCCTTCATGCAACAAGAGCATGTCTTGTATCTTGATAAAGTTTAGGGATTTCTCCATTCCTTCTACCTGATGATAAGAACCTTGATTTGTACATTTTGGTTCAGCTCAGGAATGTTTCTCATCATCATTTCGAGATATATAGGCATTGAGATTGATCCAAAAAATATCAACTCCATCAATCATAAGTCTCCCTTAATTAAAATTTTGGAGCTTTGAGGCTTTTAAGGCCACTAATTCAATATACAATGATTCATTTCACATATAACAAGAATGTGGACAGACTTTTACCGACACAAGAATAAAGTTGTTTATCATTAGTGGGATGACGAGTACTAGACTGCATTTTAGAAATCAAGTAGTACCTAATACAACATACAGTTTTGATGCCACAGGTTTCCTAGAAGGCTGCGGGTAGTCTACGTGACCACTCTTAAACAATACATCAACACCCTTCTAACCCAAAAGAATAATGAGGTAATAGATAACGGATGTATATTGTCTCATATGTATGATCCTCAATATAAATACCTGATATTCCTCTATAGAGATGAGATGTGTTGTTGTAGTATTTGTAGTACAGAAACTACGACAATACATGCGGCACCATAAGATATTTCTATTCTCTCGATGGAATATATGGTTGTACTTTCTAAACCTCCCCATCTTGAAATTCCATCTATCTTATTTGGAATAGTTCCTTCAACAACTTGATATCACATTTGTTCCCTAGAAAGAAATCAAGGGATATACATTGGAAGAATTTCTTACTGCCTATAAAACCCCTACATAGTAGTCTCGAGATATTTATTTTCATTAGGATCCAATCATCTTAGTTGATAATGCCATTACATTTTATAAAAATCACATTGATGGGGATTCTATAAGCCATACATGTAGAAGACTCCATGATCATATAATCAACAAGTAGAGAAAGGGTATCATTTTCATTACACAAGAACAAGTTTTCCTGCCATATTCATTCATGTAGTCAAAAGACTCTACGATCAATGAGGGAGATTACTGGGCTATCATTACTGGTCTCAAGATGGCCCTCAAGATCAATGTTACCCACCTACAAGTTAAAGGGGACACAAAACTAGTCATCAAGAAGATCAACATTGACTACATCATCCAGAAGATGGAGCTCATAACGCTATTAGAGTGTACTCCCTAGCTGATGGCCTAGCTCCTTTCTCAGCCAGAAGTTACTCATACCCCTCGATCACAGAATAGTTCTACTGATTCTTAGTCTAAGCATGTCACATAGCATGCACAGCATGAATAGTATAATTTTGTTATCAATTTAGTTCATCGAGGAGTCATTCCTCTGGTCAATTCATATGATTATGATATCCTATAGGTAAGCTAGAATACCATATGTGCCTTCACAACAGGTCCTCCAGGCCCCCCCTATAATGTGTTAAAAGGGACCCTATACATGACCACCCCATAAATCAAGTATCTCTAGTGGGGTAATCTTTCGACATACCGATTTTAACATGAGCGAATCTGATGGCACACAATGTTGTTTACCCTCCAAATTGGTCTCGGTCTTTAGAATTTCACCAATACATGCATGTTTGATGGTATTATCCTATATATAAATCATGGAGATTAGATTTATCAGGTCATGTAGTATGTTCATTCCGATTCCTATGGGGCCCAAGAAATAGGACCTAATATCTCTCATCAGATCCGAATTTTGCTGTATTTTGGCACACCATGATCTGTGACTGTATCCAATTTTAAAAGAGGATCCAGGTAATTTTGTACATCGTCCACCAGATCCCATCATACTAGAATGTACTTTGGGCCCTTTGTAAACTAGGTACTTGATTACATGAGACCATATCCAGTAGAAACTTCTCGATAGTTATGGTTCATCCTGGGCACTACAGATTTCAATTCAATGTTGGTAAACACAATTCCACTCAAGGAAGTCATCAGCCCCTCTATCAATGACTTTGTGAGATCCAATATCATCCATTGATTCATAGTCCATCCTTCCATTCTCACTGATAATGATGCCAACTTCCAGGTATCTGAGATGATGAAATTTTATGCCAAGTATAAAATTTATTTTAATAATCCTCTTAGTATCATGGGCAAGGCAATTGGTAGAACAATTCATTTAGAAAACATACTATCAAACATCTATCAGAAGATGGTCGGTCATAACAGGAACATGTGGCCATAATAACTCCACAATTCTCTATGGGCTTACTATATTACGACTTCAAATTCCAATCAGGGACATTGTATTCTCTGATGTATGGAATAGAGGCAGTCTGGCTAATCAATATTCGGTTACCCTCATTACACATAGTCGTCTACAATCATCGGGAACTAGAAAAGGTACCCAAAATCCATATGGATGAAAACTAAGTGCATAATGAAAATGGTCTTCATGCCCTGCAAAATATATAGAGGCATCATAACAAGATATCCAATTCTATCAACAAGAATGTTTTTTGTACTCTTTCATACTAGGATACATGGTGTTGTCCAATAGAATTCCAATTATAATAGGTATGAAGCAACTTATGTTGGAGCCCAAATGGGAGGGAACTTAATTATTTTATTCACAAGTTTCACCCAAATGGTGAATAATATTTGGTCCCTATGGATGGTGTGTGTCTTACTCCTCGCAACAATGCAAAATTCCAAAAGCAATTCATTTTGGGAGGGAATCATGTCCCTCATGACATTAAAATTTATTATCAATCCACATGACATTAAACTGTATAACCAACTTGGAGAAAATTAACCTCGTCCTCACAATCCTAAAAGACGTTAAACTAACTATATTCATTCTACAAGGCATTATAATGTAAATGGTCCCAGATCTACAACATTAAACTATGATATCTTACATCATTTTCACACGACGTTAAACTGCATGACATTTTTAGAACTATATTTGGCTTGATTCCCATTCTTATGTGAACAGTTGGAACCCCTGAATATCTCATCATTGCGGCTAGCCAAACAAATACCATTACCCTCTCAGGTTCAGTTCTCCTAAAAGAATTTCATATGGTTTATTATGTGGAATTATTTTTTCACAATTCACGTAATTATTAAAACAGACGCATCATGTGCCCCTCATTCCAGGACATCCTTTATCAATTGTCCTCACCACATGACGTTAAATTGCAGCAAATCATCGAACTACATCTGTCTTGATTCCCATCCTCATGGGATATGTAGGAACACATGATCATTTTGTTTTTTAGTCTACAATGGGGTAATCTATTCTTTCCCTCAACTACTTTTCCCAAGTCTTCTCTTATAACTATGAATGGTGTGGCGTATATGGGATGATTTCCACATTCACATTAAGTTCACCATTTCTATTTCAATATCTTTCATTGGGGCATGCAACCGTATTTGGGGATGTTCTGACTGTTTCCTAACATTCCTACTTTCCAAAGGTGGGTGGCATATATTTCTCATTCAGTGATGTTTACTCTATTATCAAAATAGGATAATGGGATTTTGGATTCTCCTTCTATGGATTATTCCTTAGAACTCATCACCTATTCTAGGTCTCTTGCATAGAACTGAGTTGTTATATGTGAATCTCATTTCTGATTCCATATCTTTGTGGAGGCTGGTTAATTACATTCCTTATGTCAAGACATTCCATGGGGTCTTGATTGGGCAGAAACCTTAGGTCAGAGTAGATGGTAACATCAGGAATGTCGGGGAATCTCCAGATTCGTGGACATTAGATGAAATATATTCTTCGACATAAAAGGGCATATAAAGGGCACAAAACATGAGGCATCCCTCATTGATCATGGGGTAACTTTTGACTGAGTCATTTATCTACGGTTTTTCTAGGATTCACATATTCAACATGGGGTATGTCTTGTGTTTAACATTTTATTGAGATAGATGCCTAAGGTGTAGTTTCTGAGTATTTCTTCAATCATCCCATGTTCAACACAAGGTATTATGGGAGTTTCATACATGTGGAGATGGATAGGATTTATTTGGACAACACTGAGTGCAGATCAGGGAGAGTGCACCCCAAAATGGGGAACACAAGGTGCATAGGAAAGAACTCTGAATGAGAGTGAACCCAGGGTGGTGTGTCCCAAATAGGGATGATATAAAACCATGAATGCCGATATAGACACCACTGTGGGAGGATTAGGGAAATTTCACCCTAGAAAGAGGGACACCAAAATTTACCATTGGATGGGATTAAACCTTAGGGAGGTTTTTTACGTACCATGTGTAGACGACAGGGCTCAAACCCCACATAGTATGAAGGGAGATACACGGAATTGGGGGTAAAAAATGGACATTGACATAGAGACATGATTTGGATAACACGTGGATAAGGGACTATCAAAAGAGGGAAACTCATGGTTGGATGAATATTGATTAAGTGTGGGGATTAAACATGGTTATATTCGTTGGAGCTAGTTTAACATCACTAAGTGGTGGACCAAGGGTTTGAATCCAAATGAAGGGGACACCATAGTTTTCCAGTGCTTGGGGTAGGACCTACAGGAGGCTTCTAACATTCCTTGGATATATGGAACAAAACTGATATTGTTTGAAAGCATATAGTTTGTCTTCATTCAAGATGAAAAGATGCATACAGATTAATGTCATGCAGGTTGAGGGTGAGACAACATGAAGAGGTCAGGACTAATGGAAGTTGGGATTGAACCTTAGGGATAATTCAATAAAACCACTCTTGGAATGGGAAAGGATCAATGTTGACATATTTATTCATTTTTGGGAATGTAGATGACACACTATGGAATTCCAAAGATGATTTAATGGATACTTGTTACTCTATGATAATGTTATTGATGCTCTGTGTGAGAAACAAGGGGAAAAAACAGACCTGCTGACTTTGGCACAAATATGAGGCCACAAAGGGAGTTGAATGGGGCCGGAACATGGTTCAATATCGAGTGCCACTAATAATTGGAAATGATAGATTGTTATTAAGAATTTAATTATATTGGGAGACTCCATAGAGAGGGAATGGTGGATGGGACTTATACATGGTTGAATCCAGGGTACCTTTAAGGAGCGGTGATGGTGGATGAGACTGATTCCCGGATGAGGCACGGTGCCTATAACGAGCCGTAATGGTGGATGGGGCTTATGAATGGAAGAGACCCAGGTGTTGCTAAGGAGAATAAATGGAGAATGGGGCTTACACATTGATGTTACCTAGATTACGAAAGAGAGTGGCATTGGTGGGTGTGGCTTATGCATTGAAGTAGTGAGGGTTCCGCAAAGGGGAAGTAATGGTGGATAGATCATACATATGGAAGATAACTAGATGTCACAATGGAGTGGAAATGGATGATGGGGCTTATTCATGGAATCTACCCATGTGATACTAAGGATCGAAAATGGTGGATGGGGATTACACATGGATGTTACCAAGATATCGCTAAGGAGAGGCAATGGGGGGACCTGGCCTATGCATGGAAGTTGGCTAAATGCTTCTAAGTAGATGGAAATGGGGGATGGGTCATATGCATGGATAATGCTTGGGTGCCGCTAAGGACCAGCAATGGTGGATGGGGCTTCTACATGGAAGAATCCCAGGTTCCACTAAATAGAATCAATGGGGAATGGGGCTTACACATGGAATTTTCCCATAATATATTCTTCATGTATTGACATGTGGTCATCCCAACTCACTGGTCGGTTCAGGCATATAACGTTTTCCTACACAAATAAACATGTTCACAAATGGTATAACACCAAAGACATTGGATTCAGTTCAAAAAAACAGAGATGAAAAGCTTGAATCAAATTCCCAACATTCCAAACACAATGGGGCGACATGAAAAAGGTAGACAATTACTGACCACGTTCAAATAAATGTTTCCACATCATGTTAGATTTTGATGGAATCAAATAAAAAAGGGTCAACTGCTGACAGTATTAAAAACTCAGGGCCAAACATGAAGTGTTGTCTAAAGTCTTCCAGGGTTTTGTCCTAGAATAGTAGAAGAGCTGAAGCAGTATGGGACCAGTCCATTAGGGGGTCCCTTCAGATATTAATGAGGGTGATGATCCAAATGAAGGAAATTCTAGGTGTGACATAGAGTGATGGAATGTTTGAATGGATTCTTAAATTATTGAAATTACGCCACTCTTTTGATGGTATAAGGCATGATATACTTGTCACATAACTCATCTCTTATTTGGAACAAGAAGCATCCAATTATTGAATTATTTGTCATGCTATAGTTTATAGTCATCTGGTGAGGACTTTAGGAATCATACGCTTGGCATATAAGGAATCAATATTTCAGAACAAGAGGCTTATTATGTTTTTCATATAAGGTGTACTACATTTTAAAATTCATATAGATAGGATTATTGAAATATTATTTATGGAACATAAGGCATCTATTATAAAGAAAAAGAGGCAGCATATTATTGAATGATAAGGCATGTTGCAATATATAATCATGTAGTGAGGAAAATTAACTTCTTATTCTTTATGGATATGGAATCTCTTATTAGGAACTAGATCCATCCTATGTTTTTCATATATGGTTTAATGTAGTTAAAATCTTATAGATCTGAATATTGGAATTTTATTCTTGGCACATAAGGTGTCTCTTATTCAGAGAAAGAGGCATCCTATATTTTTATAGAGGGTGTACTATATTTAAAAGTCATATAGTTAGGACTATTAGGCATAAGTCATTCTAGGATTGTCTAGTATTGGGAATTATGAAAGGGAATATCTTTCTAGAACAAACTGGTATATGAGTCAAGTGATTGGGTCTGGAAGTGTTTCTTGAGGAATGGTTTAACTCACGATACTCAGAAAATAGAAGATGAGAATATCAAATCACGACATGTTAATGGTACCAAGTGAAATATGTCGACTCGTGGTATTTCATAGAGTGTATAGAAGTATATCTAATAATGGTATTTCATAAGAGGAATGTGGGTGCGTATAAGGGAACAGTGGAAAAATTTGATATCTGGACATGAAAAATTCGAGGTGTGACATTAAAAATTTTATGGTCATAAGTGATGGTAGGGAATGGACCAGCCAAAATGGCCAATACAATAACCCGATACTGATCCTGAGTGTTGGTTCAGAGGTAAAGTCCAAGTGGTATGGATCGATGGGTGTAAGGGTAGGATATTAATGAAGGATAGGGATTCGAAATGGAATGGGATTCATAGAGCTTAGGGCCACACAAAGAATTGAGCTTCGTGGAGCTCAGGGTCCCATAGAGAAAGGGCCTTTGAGAAGCTCAAGTTATGACGAAGTTTCTTCACGAAGCAATGGTTCACGTTAAACATAGACTCACCTTAGAGTAAGGCTCATTATTAAGAGAGTTCCCTATGAAGGAATAATTCATTTCAGATGCTTCATCAACCTGAATAGGTCTCCATCCTTGGAAAAATATATAGGCCTTCGTGAAGGGAATCACTTCAGGGTGCTAGGGAGCACCAAAAAATGGGGGATCGACTGCAGAAGGGGTGGTATAAGTACCCATATGATGTGGGGGGAGATGGCTATTTATAGGCAATGGAGGTCGAAAGAGATCACTGTAGAGAAAAAATGTGTGACCTGGAGAAAAAATGATTCCATGAAGGAAATCATGCTTCGCAACTCATGGTATTTCCCATAAGTTTTTTTAAGTCATGGAGCTGTACATCATTCCCTTCTTAGTTCTCGCAGAGACCATTGACTCCCATCAAGTTCTTCGGAATTACATAGGCTTATGTCCCAACCTTTTCAGCACTAGCGTAGGATCCGTTAAAGTTTTTATACTCCATGATTGTGGAGGGAGCATTTTGATTGGGCTCCGCCATCCAGTTTTCCATCCCAACATTGAATGTCCATCACTCCTAATCTGTAACACTGTTCGGGCTATACGAACAGTTAAATTAAATATTTAGAAACGTTCTTTCTCTTGGATAATGTATGATAGAATTTGGAATATCTTATAGACACATTTTAGTGGTCCAATAATTTCCCACTAATAATGGGGTCCAGCAATGATGAGGAGGGCAAGGCAAACTGTGTTAAAAAAGAAACAACTAGAGGGAAAACTTATTCTGTTTTCTACTATATCTCAATAAAATTAATGAAACAACCAAATATGTCTCTAACCCCATGCGAGTCATAGTAAATGCGGTAAAAAGAGAAAATAGAATTTCATTCACTTGTACAAGAGTGATAAACATTAGAATACATCATGGGACTAGAATGGGACATCGATCACAATTAGGATTATCATGAATGAGGGGTATTGAGATTTGGGAATAATGATGTCTGAATAGCCGAAATCCTTCTCGATGTGTTCTCTAGTTCATGATCAGGATTATTCCTGGTCCGTTAGAATCAATTCGAACAAATGGGGAATGAGAAGTGTGAATCACATAAAACAAAATTAAGATCACAGTGATGGTGGCATGATGATGAAAGATAGTTGATTACCAAATTCTAAACACAATATCCACATTTTGCTAGCCTAAAATGGGTACAAAAAAACGAGTGAAAATTGCTTACTGTATTCAAAAACACGAGGCAAAACTCAAAGTATCATCTGATGCTCTCTGGAACATTGGACAACGACGGTCGACGATCCTTAAAGCCGAGCTTCCTAATCTTTAGAGGTTTCCATTAGATGTGAGAGGGAATGAGGATCCAAAATATTTGGCATGAAAATTGTTGTGGTGGAATGATAGACTATTTGAATAATGTACAAAAATATTGAAACTATGTGATATCCCGGTTCTGGAAGCCCCCCAGTGGTGCCCGTACCTGGTTGGTCACATGGCCTCAAGCACATTTCCCCAAATATCAGAGGATGTCGACTAGATGTGAGGTACTTGTGTGTGATAGTGAAGAAACTTTTCCCTCATTGGCAGAGTAACACAGAAGAAATGAAATATATAACAATAGCAGAAGCAATAACAAAACCATAGAATAGTAAACAACAGAAGCCATAAGAAATAAATAACCGAAGCACATATATAAATGATGAATGATAAAAATGTCTTGGAATTTAGCAAAAAAAAGTCACAATGCTGGAATACCGTACTAAACCAAAGTACAAATAAAATCATTTAAACCCCTCCACAGCATCACAATCATCAGCTTGGTCCCATTCTCTCCATCTCTAAAGCAGTCATGTGCCTAAAGAATAAGGGTGCATTACCTTATCTAGACCATCAACAATATAATCTGTTTGGTCCTAGAAGCATGGTCCAAACTGAGTGTGAGATGAATCATAGTAGGAAACCACCCAAAGATCTGTGCCTACCAGTCAGTTAATATATATGGAGGGCAGTGGGAAACAAGAAGCAGTAAACTAGGAAGTACTCAAAAGTAAACAATCCTACAATTTATTTTTCATTCACTTTCACATGTCAAGTATGAAGATAAAATACAAATAGGTTACCCTATGGGATGTACTCCCAGCCTAACCCCTCCCGTTCTACCAAACAACAAAATAAATACGTTGGGAAGTACTCACAGTCTGTCTCTTCTAGTCTAGCATTAGCATAGACTCTCTATGGAAGAACTCACCGTCAATTACCCATGTAGTCTCGTATCAGTAACAAATAGGCACTCTTAGGAAGCAACCAATGTCCAATTACCTTTGGCTCCCGTATCGAAAAAACTACAGACACTCATAGGGAGCACAATTTCCATCCTCCTAATGGTCTTACAATGTAAAAGAAAACATACACTCTAGAGATGCCCCAAATGTCCATTCTCTCTATGGTATACTACACCAGGTTATCACAGCCCTATGTAAGGAAATCAATCAAAACAATTCATGGAAGCCAATGTAATCCTCAAGAACAACTTGGCTAAATAGTCTACAGTATATCACAACATTTTTGATAAAATCACTCCATCCTAAAAATACTGGGTAGGAAAAGAAAGGTAGCCTAATAGGCAAGATAGACTAAATAGTGAATATAAGAAACATGAGAAAAAAATCCATAGCATGGAAAAGTTAACCATATTCACAAACCATTATCCTCTATCCAAAGAACGAGACATAGAAGGAAATAACAGGCCTAAAAATAATAAACACGCAATACCCAAACATGGGTATTGGGAACTTTTTCACATATAACTCAAGGAATAATTATGGAATGGAACAAACAACCAACCTCGTCATTGTACATATGAAATACACGAACCTTATGCTTAGATCTCCCTAGAACGTTTCTATCTACAAAAATGTCCAAAATGTTCAACCAAGGATATCTCACAAAATTGGAGAAATCAAGAGATGATGTTTTAGATGAAGGAAGAACTCGCCGATGAAATTTCATCGCAATAGACAGAGTTTAAATCATAGAATGGATGGTGAGTCATCGTATCAATGAAGATTTGTACCGTACAGTTGCTCTTGGATGAGACAGGTGAAGAAAAAGATGGTTCTGTCCATCAAATACATCCCTGGTCCATTTAATGAAAAAAAGAATGTACATGGAGTGTATTTTAAAATTACTTGTCATGTTATTTATTTTACCGGGCCCCTCTTTGGGTGGCCTCCAGGTCACCCCACACAGTCATGTACTCAGATGTTACACGGCCAATACATAGATACGTGTGGAAACTGAGTACATAGTGTGTACATCTAAGTACACAGCGTGTACTCCTGAATTTTACAGGAACACCTCTTTTTCTAAAAAAATATCAGAGAAGAATCCCGTACCTGAAAATAATCTCAATGGTCTTAAAAAAAGTCCCCCTTAATGAAATTAATCCCTGGATATCCCTCGCATGGGTGCGTCATATACGAAATCTCAAATAGACCTGGACACTATGATTGTAAATTGGCCTCCCTCTCCCATGTCTCGCAATGTAGTCACCTCTGCTTCCATAGCACTCATACCAGAGGAATGGACCAGCCATAGAGAACCTTTGCAATGCGATCAACAACCCGGATAGTACGCACCTTGAATGATGTGTCCACCTCGAGCTCAACCTCATTGGGTTGGAAAATAAGAGACAAGTCTAAGAAGTAATGTCATAGCTGAGAAATGTGGAAGACGTCGTGTGTCGACCGGTACCTTTGATGAAACTGAAGCCGATAGGCACCCGACCCGACTCTCTCAAAAACCTCAAATGGACCGACATCTCTTGGTGAATGCTTACCCTATATGCTAATACTCATGTGTCCCAACCTCTGTGTGACACATTTTAAAACCTGATCTATGACCTTTAACTGCAAAGGTCATCTCTACAGATTAGAATACGAGGTCTGACATGACTGTGCAATAACCACCCTCTTCCGAATCAACACCATCTTCTTAGTAGTCTCTTGGACAAGATGATGTCCCAGCATAGCTACCTCTCCTACCTCCAGCCTGCATAAGGTTGGTCAGCATGGCCTATAGTACAATTCCTTAAAATGTTACATCTGAATAGTTTCTTGAAAACTATTATTATATGAAAACACTAAAAGAGTTATGTGATTCTCCCATGAACCTCCAAAATCCATGATGCATGCTCAAAGAATTTCCTAAAACACCTGAATCATACACTCAGATCGGCCATATGTATGGTGGTGGTAAGCTATAATCAGATGTACCTGTGTGCCAAAGCCTTCATTAAACCCTGCCAGTCCCAAGATGTAAAATGAGAATCCTTTCTTGAAATAATAGAGTGTGGAACTCCATGTAAAAGTATAATATCTCAGATGTACAACCTCCCCAGATCATCAAAAATGAAGGTCAAATTGATCTGCAAGAAGTGAGAAACCTTTGTGAGTATGTCAATGATGACCCATAGAACATCATTCAATTTAGGTGACCTTAAATAACCAATCATTAAATCCATCGCAACAACATTCACTTCAACTCAGGAAAGGGGAATTCTTGAAAAAGCCCCACCAGTCACTGATGCTCTGCCTTCACCTACTGACAAGTGGAACACCTCATGAAAAAACTAGAAATATCTATCTTTATACATGGACACCAATACTGATGTTGTATATCACAATTCATCTTTGAGACACCAGGATGAACTACCCAAACTATGAAATCAAAGTCAAACATCAATTCCTTGTGTATGTCTACTCACACCCACACACATCCATGAAAACGCCAGATCTCATCCTCGCCTATGGTCTACCCATGAATATGGTCTTCTCTTGACACACTCTCCCATAGGACTAGGACATCAATATCTGATAACATCCTCATTCTCACCCAATAAAGTAGAGTAAAGGTATCGACAAAAGATGAAATAACTATTTACCCCTTCCTTCCATTCACCTCCAAATGCATCTCAGAGAACAGATCCATAAGCTACCACTCACTATTGTCCTTCTGAACTGCCTGTATTTGAGTCCTCTTGCTCAGCACATCAACCACTGTGTTTCCTTTCCCAGGCGTGTAGGCAAGATCAATGTCAAATTACTAAAAGTACTCAACCAACCATCAATGTCTCAAATTCAGGTCACGCTGAGTGAAGATGTATTTGAGACTTTTGTGGTTAGTGAAATCCACGAAATTCACTCCCAGATGATAATGTCTCCAACAAAATAATTCATAAAAAATTACAGCCAACTAAAGATTGTGAGTTGGGTAATTCCTATCATGTGGCCTCAACTACCGAGACCCGTACACAATGATGCTTTCTTACTATATAAGAATTATTTTCAGACTGATACTTGATGAATTACAGAATATAGTATATCTCTTTACCGGCTTTGTAAATACTAGGATCAGTGATAATGTCAACCTCCCTTTCAGCTTCAGAATGGCTGACTCACAAAAATCTGACCACAATTACATCACACCTTTCTTAGTCAGGCTCGTCTGTGGAACTGATAATAATGAGAAATCTTGTATGAAACATTTGTAGTATCCAAACATCCCTAGTAAACTCTGTAACTCAAATATGTTCTTCAGCTGCTCCCAGGAAACTACTACTCTCACCTTCTCTAGATCTAATTATACATATATCTCTCAGATAACATGACCTAATAGGTTAATCTGGTCCATCCCAAAGTGGAATTTTGAGAGCTTAGAATATAATTTATGCTCTCTTAGTGTACTTAAAACATTCTCAAGATGTGTGTCATGGTCGTGTTGAGTGTAAGAGTATATAAAGATATCTTCCATGAAGACTACCATGAAAGAATCCATGTAAGGATGGAACACTCGGTTCATAAGATCCATGAAAACCACAGGTGTGTTCGTGAGACCAAACTACAATACCACATACATGTACAGACCATACCTGATACAAAAGGCTGTGAGAGGTATATTAAATGGTCCAACGTACAAATGATGATAACCTGACCTCATATCAATCTTTTAGAACACTTGGGCTCCTCGATGTATTTCAAAGAGATCGCCAATCCTCATGAAGGGATAACGGTTCTTGACCATCAACTAGTTCAGCTTCTGATAATAAACACAATGTCTGAGGGTACCATCCGACTTCTTCACAAACAGGATAGGTGAACCCCATGGAGAAGAATTGGTTCAGATGAAAACCTTTTCCTGCAACACCACCAACTACATATTGATCTCCTCCAACTCTACTGTAGTCATCCTATGAGTAGGAATGGAAACCAGTTCCACTCCTGGGACAAGCTCAATAGAAAATTCAACCTCTTGATCTGGATGAAAACCTGAGAAGTCCTCTTGGAAGACATCCCTAAAACAATCGACCACTAGAGGAAAGTCTAACTATGATGTCCATGGTCTTCCAGATATATAATATCAATCTGGGTTGTATCTCCTCCAAACCCCTGATTCTCGTGTCCTACTCTGCTGACTTGGTCATCCCAATCACCCTTATGAAGAAAATATTTTCCCTCTAGTGATGTGAATCTCACCCTATGGAGGTAGAAAACAATAACTTCCTGGTAAGGAACTAACCACTCCATTACAAGCATGGAATCATAGCCTGTAATGTCTAGGACATAGAGATACTATAAAAAGTTACACCCACCATCCCATATAGGTCACTCTTTTCACAATATTACACTAGTAGTTGTTGTCCCCAACAGAGTGTCCATCATCAAGACATCAGAAGAAGTATAGATTCAGAGCCCAAGGATCACCATAACAGCCATAGATATGAAACTATGGGAAGCCCATATATCAAAAAAGAGTTGAAGATAAAACTAAGTTAACTAGGATCATACCTCAAAATGTAGAGGGTTCGAGATACTATTCCTACTGGGCCCGATTCATCGAAAAATTCTGACCTTTACCGCATCCCTGAGACCCTACCTGACCAAACAGATCTGATCCACCAAACTATCACTGAAATCCTAGTGACTGGCTAACACGGCTAAAACCTCCACCTTGACACAAATATCGATAAGAACTGTAGTTTCCAGACTGGTGAGAAACTGGTGGTGTTGTTCCTAAATGCGGGGTCATATAAGAAACCATGTCACCAGATGCCGATGAGAAAAACTAACAGAAACGCAGAAGGTTCCCCATCATACCACAAGGTCGACAAACCAATTGATAACTAGTGAAATATGGAAACATATGCCTACTCCCTCTGCACTGGTAGAACACCACCTTGATACCAGAAGAAGGATCACGCTTCCTCGGGTCTTTGTGCGTAGACTCCCTACGGTGCTTCCTATGGTTTGTAAGAGGGATACCATCTCCGGATGTTGATCCTCCCAGGCTCAAAACTCCAAAATCAATCAGATTTTTCTCTGTGATCAGTGCTTGGTTGACTATAGATGTGATGGATGTCAACCCAGGGATGTTCACTGGTGATCAGATGTTGTTCCTAAGACTATCCTCAAACTTCTTTTCCATGAATAACACAGCACCTGCTAGGATGGGTGTAAAGTTCTATATCTCTGTGAAGCAACAAGAATAATCCATGATATAAAGAGTAACCTGATCTACACTCATGAACTCTCGAAATAAATCGGACCTCAATGTCTCCGGGTATATGTAGTCGTAGAAGGCACGTTGGAACTCATCCCATGCCATATCCTGCTAGCATCCAACATGTGAGATCACATCCCACCATCTCTTAGAAGAATCACGAAGCATATATGGAGATAGAATCATCATCCTATCTAGAGGTGTCTCCATACGATCAAATAAAGATAGTGTGGATTCCAACCACGGCTCGGCAGCCTGAGGTCCTCCATCCCCTACGATGGTGAGCGGATGCTACTGCAGGAAAACACACGTCAATTCTGCCATTGATGGGGTAGGAGGAAGTACTCCTCATAAGACCTTCAAGAACATTATAAATCCCTCTCGAAACGGTGTGTCAGCTCCATTGTCTGGAATGATAGCTGGTGCCAGGAATAGCTCTACAAGAGGATCTACTGGCAGTTCCTGATTTGTCATATCTGATGTCAGATCACTGCCCTATAACTGGAGTACAATCAGAGGAAGTCACAGTGGAATGACTCTGGAAGGTCAAGCTCACTCCATTGTTTAAGAATATAAAATAATGAAACATAAAAGTGTATAAAGGGAACATGATAGAGAAAGAATTCATGTTTTTAAAAAAATGGGTACACAACATTTATAATGCATGAACAGTCTATTCCCTTAAGCATTCACGTGGGTGTGTAATTCAACAAAATATGGGTGTGCAACAGTATACACACACTACATGTTCTTCCCTGACAAGACTTTTACATGAATCATGTTCCCTTACACGTTTTCCCTTACACGGCTTGGCCACATGGTTCTCCTAGAACAGGACTACATGGCATTGTAGTGCCATACACGGCATGTACCACTTAGGTTTCAATTTCACGTGTTGTTATTCACACATTTGGAAGCACGTATAACACTACACAACGTGTTTAAGATAGACACAGTGTGTAATAGAAGGATTTCCACCACCCCGTGTTGTTCGTTACATGGACGTAAACAAGGGTTATACTACATGTCTTGTTCACAATTGACACGATGTGTATAACCAATGTTTTATCCAACCATGTTATTAGTCTCATGGGTGATCACATTGTCTATATAACATGGCATGTACATTCAGTAAATAGTGTGTCCCACAAAATATTTCCCAACCCCGTGTCTCTACCCACACAGCCAGTGATACGAATAGAGACTACATGGCGTGTACATACAATACACGGCATTTATATACAATACACTACGTGTATATAAGAAAAATAGTTCTTTCTGAAAAGAAGGATACATGGCATGTATTTACAATTACATGCCATTTATTCTATGTTTTCTAGATAGTAAGCCTCATAAATAACTTCAGAAGCATGAAAAACACTAAAATGAACATTAAATTTCAAAATTTAGATCTGTGAGGGCCCATACTCCCTGTGAATCAATGCATGGAATCTCATAAATGTCATATACAAGAAGAAAAAATCAATAATCCACCAAATTCTAGTACATAAGGGCCCATAACACCTCCAGGACCAAAGTTAGGTGTTCATTCAAATGAAACCTTACACAATTTAATAACCTATCAAAAATTGGTATTCTATCAAGGCATATATCACAAAAACATGTATATCTAGCAAAACATCTATCACAACAATATGAAATAATTAGTGCACCCTAAATGGAATGACAGAAATGCGTGAAATGTGGATTATAGAAAGTTCGTGTATAATGACAGAGATGGAATACCCTCATTTCAATAGGCTTCAATAGAAATAGAACCTCAACATTGTCAACATTAACAACACAAAACATGTGAATCGCCCTATGGTGAAATCAAATCAATTGTTATAATTGGAAAACCATAAAAATCAAAATATATGAGGTAAATTAGATTTCCCCTACACATAGATTAGCTACTTCAATGAACAACTTTTTACCAAGTACCTATTCCTTCTTATCCTTAGATATAGGCTCTAAATAGTATGTAAAAAATCCCTCTGATAGCACTTTGTAAGGTCCTTATTTCGGAAGCCGCCTAGAGGCACCCTGTACCTATTTGGTCACATGGCATTAGGCGCATTTCCCAGATCACAATTGGATTCCAACTAGCAGCAAGGGTGTTGGGTGTGATTATGGGGAAACTATGCCCTCATTAGAAAAGTAACATAGTAGAAACAAAAAATATAACAATAGTATAAGTAATAATAATAAAATAGAACAATAAAAAATGGAATAATGAAGAAATAAATAACTGTATCACATATATAAATGATGCACAATACATATGTCTAGGAATGAAGGCAAGCAAGTCAAAATGTTGGAATACAATACTAAACTAATGTACCAAGAAATGAAATTAAACAGCTTCACAGCGTCGCAAGCCTCTTCTTGGTCCCATTCTCTCCAGCTCCAAAGCTGTCATGTACTTGAAGAAGAAGGGCACGTTCCCTTATCTGGTCCTACAATAGTATAATATATTTGGGCCCTAATGTATGGCCCAAAGAGTGTGTGAGACAAATCCTAGAAGGCAACAACCCAATGATCTGTTAATAACAGTCAGTGAATATATATGGCTGGAAACGGGAAAAAATAATCTATAAATAAAGAAGTACTCAAATGTAAACAATCCTATTGTTTATTTTTCATTCATTTCACATATCAAGTACGTATCTAAAATACAAATAGGTAAACCTCTAGGAATTAATCATATCCTAACCCCTTTGGTTCAATAAGTATACACCAGCAACCCTCTGGGAAGTAATCACAGTATAAATCCTCTCGTTCAGCTTTAACAAAGACTCTCTAGGGAAGCACTCACAGTCAAATTCCCCCTATAGTATCATATCGATAACTAATAGGCACTCTGAGGAAGAACTCAATGTCTAATTCCCCATGTGGCCCATATTGAGGAATCTAAATACACGATGACGGAGCACAAATTCCATCCCTCATATGGTCTCACAATGTAAAAGTAAATAGACACTCTGGATAATCTATCAACATCCATTCTCCCAATGGTCTACTACACCAGATTCTCATGGCCCTGTGTAAGGAAATTGTGCGTAGAGATACATGGAAGCAAAAGTAAACCACAATAACTAATAGGATAAATAGTCAACCACATATCACAACATGTCAGATAAAATCACTCCATCCTAACAATAATAGGCATGAAAAGCAAAGCAACCTAACAGGAAAATTATACTAAAAAGTCAAAAAAAAAACATGGGAAAAACATCCATTTCAGGGAAATGTTAACCTTATTCACAAACAATTATCTTATATCCAAACAAACTATGCATATCTGGAAATAATAAACCTAAAAACAATAAACACATAATACCCCGAACAAGGTTATTGGGCACTTTTTCACATATAACTCAATTTATAACTATGTAAAGGCACAAACCACCAACAGCGGCATTGTATGGATGATATACATGAAACTCAATCATTGAATCTCAGTAAAACACCGTAGATGTACAAAAAAGATCAAAACGTTCAACCAGGGATATTTCACGAAAGATGATAAATCAAGAGATGAAGTGCTAGAAGAATGAATAAATCACTAATGTGATTCTAAGGCAACTGATGGAGTTCAAATTAGAGAAACGATGGTGATTCGGGGGCTCAGCAAAGAGTTTTTCCATATGGTTACTCCTGGATGAGTTGGGAGAAGAAAAAGATGGTTTTATCCATCTGACGTTACCCCAGTCTATTTAATGAGAAAAATTACATGGTGTGTATTTTAAATGAACACGGCGTGTACTTGCCTTTACCAGGCCTCACATTAAGCAGCCACTAGGTCCCCGCACACATTCATGTACTTGGCCTTTACACAGCCAGTACACGATTAACCACGACAACCTAGTACATAGTGTGTATTTATAACTACACGGCGTGTACTCTTGAATATTCCAAGAACTCATTTTTTTCTAAAAAAAAATTAAAAAGAAAAATGTAACTAAAAAGAAGATCCAGGTTCTTACAAGCTATACCATTATGAAAAAGCACATTGGTTGAGCCTATCGGTCTGAACAAAGATCAAACCTACCCCAAAAATCACCCCTATCAGTAGATCGAAGATGGTCTGGAGTTTTACATCATGAAAATGAAGATGATGCATAAAATAGTTTAACCTCATATGACCAAGACGTTTCACATAGTTTAATATCATAGTGCATTGTACAGGGTCAATGGGTTAACGTCGGGTAACACGATCTGGGGACTCCTTGTTTAAAGTCATAGATTTTGGAACATAATTAGGGGAAATGAACCATGAATGTTAACAGTCCTAGGGATAGAACTAAGGAAAAATTAATGGGTTTTACATTGTATCCCTTAAGTATTTGAATCATGATAAACATAGTTCTTGAGAATATGGTGGTCAGAGACCAACATAAGAAGCAGAAATCCTCTCTTCCAAGGGAGGTGGTGCATCTTATAATTGACATGGGGAATCCTGAACATGTCCTAGGTAGGGATACATATTAAATTCATTCATAAATGACATGGTTACCCTAATAGAGAAATATGTGGTGCGGTTCATAACATGATGTGAATGAGGGCCATAGATTTCCTCACAACATTGCACATTCCTGAAAGTGATGTCAGTGACTGGAAGGCCAATACCTGGAGTTTACCATTCAGTTAGATGGAGAAGAGAATCATATTCCTGAATGCCTCTATGTATCCTACATGGATAGGAATCATGACTAACATATTTCGTGAGAAAAACATTGTAAGAGACCAACACAGGTTGGGGTAATCCTCTCTTGTGAGGAACCTGATGCATCGTAAAATTATCATGGGGAATCCTAGAACTTTTTTAGGCTAGGGCCACTATTTATAGTCATGTGTTGTGGAAAAGGGTACCCTAAAGAATAAATGTTAGGAGTTGTTAATAAACTGACGTGAATTAGGGATAGATAGGTCTGCACAATGTCACACATTTCTAAAAGTAATGTCAGGGCCAAGAAGTCAAAGATAGAGATTTTACCATTTCATTAGATGGACCCCAGAATCAGATGCCTGTATGTATCTAGGTATCATGCAATGGAAAGAATCAAGACATACGTAGTTTATTGTATTATAAATATTATAGTTGGATTGAAATAACGATGTAGATGCACAATATACAAGAGGGGGGTGATTTGTATACTTTAAAAACTTCCGTAAACAAGGAAAGATATAAGTTTAGCAAATTTATACTAAAAAAATTCACAAATCCTATAACACTGATTGGAGAATTGGATCAAGTTATGAAATTATAAACTTCTAGTTCTACACATTTTCTTATATCAAGAAAGTGATTCTGAAAAACAGGTTCTGGAAATATGGATCTGAAAATTGTAACTTAACCACAGTTTACAAAATGAGATTCTACCTTAAAGCATATAGAATCTAAATTAGTCATAGTACAAGTGTAAGGAAATATAATAAGTTTATACATTCCTTACAATAAAAAATGCAGTAGAAAAACAAGTATTAAAACATAAAGTAACAAGATATAAATATTTTGACACAAAGAGAAGGGTATCCAATAACCTTGGATAAAGGTCCCTTGATTTATACATTCATGAAAATCTGTCTTACCCACACCAGGGTAAGCCCTCGATATGAAGATTGGAGTCTCTGTCTTTCTATCCCTGCAAGCCCTCAACATTAAGGTAGTTAAAACATCTATCTTCCTCTGTAAGTAAGCCGTTGAACTTCAAGGTAGTCGGCACCTCTGTCTTCCAATCCCCGGAAGCCCTCAAATGTAATCTCCAACATTCGGAGTCGCATGAAGCAAGTTTTCACAAGGAAAATTTTGATTAAGTTGTTCAAACATTCTGCACGAAGCTTGAGATTTAATAAGAGACTATCTCTCTAGAAATCACTTCAAGAACATTTATGCACTGATTTCAAAGTTGTAGAAGTTATTATGTTGAGCTCTTTCAAATGAGCTTCGATTTAAAGGCAAATTTCCAACGGTCGTCTCCCTCCTCCAATGGTCATATTTTCCTTAAATTTCGTAGGGACCTGTATACGTGTCACTAGACTAATGGTTAGTTAGAAACAGAATGGAAAACATAATTTTATAACAAAACATGTGTATCTAAAGAATGAAATTGTTTTATAATGAAACGAGTGTAAGCATAAGGAACACTATAGTTCAGAATGTAAGCAAATGAAAGTTCAGAGTCTAACCAAAATGGAATTAGGATTCTATAATAATAAGATATTCAGATTCTATTTTCTAGGAATTCAGAACCTGAATTCTGTAGATATCTAGATTCTGAATTTCTGAGGAAATTCGGAGTCTGCTTTCACGAGAGTTTAGAATCTGAACTTACATAGTTTGGAGTCGAACTTATAATAGTTCAGAGTCGAACTCTTAAAAGTTCAGAGTTGAACTCATAAAAGTTTTGAGTCGAACTCACAAAAGTTCGGAGTAGAACTCATTAAAGTTCAGAGTCAAACTCATAAAAGTTCGGAGTCGAAGTCATAAAAGTTCGGAGTCACACTTATAAAAGTTCGGAGTCTAACTCACAAAAGTTCGTAGTCCAGAATTCAGAATGTAACTATATGAGTGTTCGTATCCAGAATTCGGAGTCGAACTATATGATAGTTTGTATCCTGAAATCGGAAATGAAATTCATTGGAGTTCGTATCTAGAATTCGGAATGAAACTTCGTTGGAGTTCGTATCCAGAATTCGGAATGGAACATCATTATGGTTCATATCCAGAATTCGGAATGGAACTTCATTACAGTTGATATCCAGAATTCGAAGTCTAAAACAAAATTCTTCATATCTTAGAATTATATGATTCCGAGGTTTTGGGTATGAATCCTAATTTTATACTTAAGATCAAATATTGATATTTTTATGAAAATCAAGGTTAGGGTAAATTTCCATAAGGAAGGAAATTTTCTTTATAGAAGTAATGTATGGATTTACTTAAGTATAAGGTGTTTGTGATTTTCAAACCAATAAGGAATGAAAAAGTCATAAGGAAAACCTTATTGACTCAACAATCTCCCCCTTTTTGGAATGCACAAATATCATTATGAAAAAGAATATATGGACTTAGAAAAAATTTCTAGACATTGAAATTAAAGCTTATCTCCCTTTGTTTATAGATCATGATGAATACAACTAACTCCCCCTTAAGCATTGAAACTCTAAGTATATTATTCTTAATTTCCGGAGTGGAGTTTTCATTATCATGGGAATGAAAAACTTCATAATGAGAAAATCCCCCTTAATTAAAGGATATCTTCACTTAAAAAGTTTCCTTCTCCATTTTAAAATTTACTTTCTCCCCTTTTAAGAAGTTATTTTTTCTTCTCCCCCTTTGTTATATTCAATAAGAATTTAAGGGAATGGAAAAGAAATAGAGTACCTGAAACATTAGTATATAACAACACAAGATACAACTAACCAAAATTTCATTATATTAGAGAGAATTTTTACAAGTAAAGACAAATACAACAAAAGATGAGAGTGGATTTTTTTGTCTTCCTTTTCCTTCAGGATCAGATTCTTCAACAAGGTTTTCAGTTTTTTCAAATCTCATTGATCCTCCTCAGCGAGCCTCTCCAAGGATTTTATTCATTCATCTTGAGCTTTCAAAGCTTCTGCCTGAGCCTTCATGGCCTCTTCCTGCATCTTTACTAACTCATCTTGCTTTACAAGTCTTTTCTCAATCTCAATCCAGATATCTCTATCCCTTATAAAATTTTGAGCAAGAGATTTAGCCTTGTAATTTAGTTCCTTTACTTGCTTACTCCAAAACATTTCTCAACGATCTACTCATCCTGATGATTATTAATCTTGTTATCCTTGGTGTTAAAGGCATCTTTTACCTCATTCTGAAAATTATCATACTGAGCCATTTCTACTTAAACATTCTTAGACCACAAATTGACTTTTCTGCATGATTTCTTGTGTACATCATAATTATTAAGAAATCTTTGGTGGTCAGCTTCAATCCTCACACACTTATCGATCACCATGGATAAGGATTCTGACTTTTGATTCAAACTATACTGCAGCATCTAGCATCTGGAGTCTATAGTGGGAAATATCGGAATGGTGTCCACCAAAATTTTCAAATATTCATCAACAAAGTCATGACCATGTGCTGATGACTCCGAATCCAATAATTTGCTTGGAGATTGTTCTTATTCAATTTTCACCAGCTTCCTTTTAGAAGAAACACCAACCTATTTCTTTCTAAATATATATTTTGTTGGTGTATCCATGAGCACTTTCATTCCTTTATCAACTTTCGGAATGGATTGGTCATCTGGAGATTCTTCCTCACTTTCTGATAGTTGAACAATCTGTTCTTCATCTATTTTCTCCTTCTCTGCTCCTTCCTCAAAAAATATTTTTCATAGGATTCTACATCATCATACAAAACATTTTCCTTCTCTTCCTCTTGCTTATCATCATCCTTCATGCTTTCTTTCTCAACTCCCCTTCCCGGAGTGACTAATTTCGTGGATTTAGCCTTTTCTTGATAATCTTCCACATGCCTGATCAAGTCATCCAGATCATCACTTCCTTCCTTCTTCTTCTTATACTTATACTCTCTCAAAAACATATTCTTCTTTTCTTTCAACAACATAATTCCCTTTCGACGATTCCTGAGTGGGGTATTTTTTCCAGGGTTTTCTTGTAATGATTGGACATTAAAGGTTTCCGAAATGGGAATCTTCTCATAGGCCATTTCAGTATCCCTCAACAGAGATTGTACAAGTTTTACTTCAGACATAATTTTGTTCATCTTTTTCTCTTTTTATTGTTTTTCTAACTCATCTGCATCTTTTTCTCTTAAGGCCTTATCCTCATTAGGGCCCAATCCGAACTGTGGATCCCCTTCGTTTCTATTCTCTTTTCCTTCCCTCCACAGAGCAACCACTTCATCTGGGTAAGATTTTTGTTTCTTTGTCTTGGGAGGTTATGATTGAGTTTCCTTACCTTTGGGGGTTTTGTCTTCAACAACCACTTCCTTAAGCATCATCTTCTTAGTAACTTTCTTTCATAGTTCTGCCTTCTCCACATTTTTCAAAATGGTTTTAGCCTCTCCTTCTGTCTAAGGGTAGAATTCCCCTGATTCATCAGAAAAACCCATTTTCATCCTCTTTAACGTATCATCAATTACGATCATTACCTTGCAATTTATTTTCTTGTAATTACAAGAAACATTGAAAGAATCAAGACATTTGATGATAAGTTTAGAAATCAGGGCTGGATGCATTACGATATGAGCTTTTAGATTCCCTTCTTTGATATTCTTAACTATAATCAAAATACGCCTCATTAGATTTATCATCCTTAGATTTACCAAGAAATCTAAGACGTAAATATCACTCGTCTTGAGATTATCATTTTCACCCCTTCTTGGTACGAGAAAGCCTTGTAACCATAGCTGAAGAATCCAATTATTCGGAGTGAGATGAGCTATCTTAGATGTCTTGGTATCTTTAAGTCCAAGACATTTCAATGCCTTCACTTTGATTAAGCTTCCTTGCTCATCTATAAGATTATGTGAAAAAAACTCAACTTCACCTTCATACGTTAAACCCACCAATCATGCAGCCTTGGTGAAGGATAATTTTATAGTATTTCCAAAAGGCATAAAAGAAAACATCTCTCTGTCATCTTCCTCAAAGAAGGAAACAGACACGTAGAACTCAACAAGTAAATCCGTATAAACTAGATCATGTTTCTCTAGCTTTGATAAGAAAACATCCTCCCAGCCATTCAATTTTATATTCTTAGTTATAAGAGAGTCATACTTGAAAAAACTCGGATGTACAAACCTCTCCCTGTAAACTAACCATTTTGAGATTGGCTTTAAGGTAGACATATCTTATGAAGTTGCTTCAACAGAAATTTGGAATGGAGAGTTCTGAAGGATTTGAAATGGGCTTTAAGTAGGGAGGCAGAACATCAACATGCGAAATCTTGGAGATCGATGTGGGACAACCACCAAGATTCCCCTTTATATAGGCATTGAGACGACGGTTCAGTTTCCACGGTTGATCAAATGGTTGAGATACATTGAGATTTGATCTGATGGTTGGGATACGAACACAAGGAAAATTAGACACTGATCTTTTGATATTTTAAGAAAAACATTTGGATTTAAGAAAACTAGAATCCGAAAATTTTTAAAACACATAAGAAAAACACCAGCAAGTAAAATATGATTACAAAGACTTATGTAAAGAAATCATACATGTCGGATTGGCTAGAAAGATTGTTCAGACTTGGTAATATTATTCTCGATGAAAATTTAACTAATAAAGACTCACTACGAAAAACATCATTTTGAAAAATTTTATTGCAAATATTTATGTTCTGGAAATTTTCATTACGAAAATTTTAGTTCTGGAAATTTTCATTAAGAAAATTTTAGTTACAAATGTTTGAAATACAGACTACGAAAATTTTGGTTACAAAAGCTTGAAAAAAATTGACTACGAAAATTTTGATTTTGCTAACATGAAAATGTACTCCCCCTATGAAAAATAGTTTATTACTATAAGGAGAGTTGTTCAACAAGAAGTTAATGAAGAAGGATTACCTTATGGTTATCATTTATATCTTCTGTTTAATATATTCAAATCTATCAGAAGGTAATGATTTGGTAAAAATGCCAGCAAGTTGTTCTTGTGTTCCAATAAACTAAAGAATAATATCGCTTTTTAGTGTGTTATCCATAAGAAATTGATGCCTAATATCTATATGCTTTGCACAAGAGTGATGTGCAGGGTTTTTACTAAGAGAAATGGTACTTGTGTTATCACATAGGATTTGAGTCTTGGTGAAACTTAAGCCATAGTCTGTGAGTGTCTGTTTCACCAACAACACTTGACCACAACAACTTCCAGCTGCTACATATTCAGCATTAGCAGTGGAGAGTGCTACAGAATGTTGCTTCTTGAAGGACCATGAAACTAATGAATCTCCTAAGAAATGACAAGTTCCAGATGTACTTTTTCTATCCATTCTACATCCACAAAAGTCAACATCTGAAATAATTTTTAAGATAAAATAATTTCCAGAAGTACAAAATAATATTAGATCCATGGTTCTCTTTAAGTAGAAAAAAATTCTTTTCACTGTCTTTATATGAGATTCCTTAGGATTGGATTGATATCTTTAACATAAGTATACTGAAAAACATTAAGTCTGGAGGACTGGATGTTAAGTATAATAGGCTTCCTATCATACCTCTAAAAGGTGTTTGGTCTACTAGTTTCACAGCTTCATCAAGATCAAGTGAGTTTGAGGTACCGATGGGAGTACTAATACTTTTAGTGTTGTCAATTCCATACTTTTTAAGAATATCTTTAATATACATATGTTGGGATATGTAGATTCCTTCTGGTTTTTGAGATATTTGAATACCAAAGAAAAATTTTAACTCACCCATCATACTCATTTAAAATTCATATTTCATTATACTTCCAAAAGAATCAGTTAAAGATTGCTGAGTTGAACCAAATATAATGTCATCAACATAAATTTAAACAATCAAAACATTTTTCTTAACTTTCTTTATAGAAAATGGTTGGATCTGAATTTCCCTTAACATAGTTATTTTAAATAAAAAATCATGTAAGTCTATCATACCAGGATCGTGGGGCCATTTTAAGTTCATACAATGCTTTGGTAAGTTTAAAAACATGATCAGGAAGTTTTGTATCTTCAAAACCAGGAGGTTGTTCAACAAAAATTTCTTCATGAACATAACTGTTATGAAAAGTACATTTTAAATCCATTTTAAAAAATTTATAATTAAATAATGTTGCAAAGGCATGTAAAATATGAATAGATTCAAGTCTAGATACTGGATCATAGGTTTCTTCATAGTCTATTCCCTCTTGCTGATTATAGCCTTTAACAACTAATCTAGATTTATTTCTAACTATGAATCCATTTTCATCACACATATTTCTGAAGACCCACTTTACTCCAATAAAAGAAGTTTCCTTAGGTATTTTAACCAAGGTCTAGAATTTATTCCTTTCAAATTCATTTAGTACATATTGCATGGATTTGATCCAATCATCATCACATAAAGCTTCATCAGTGCTTTTTGGTTCTAATTGGGAAAGAAATTCTAGATGTTCTACTTCATTTATTAAGGAAGTTATAGTCCTTATAGGTTGATTGACATCACCAATGATACTATCACTGGGATGATTCTTTAGAAACACCTGACTTGGGTTTTGTAAAACCTGTTCTTCAATATAGGGTAGAAAGTCTTCTTGGGTTAATGTTTCAGAAGTATCTTCTTGAAAATTTTCCTTATCAGAAGGATCTTCTAACAAAGGTTGATAATCAGTTTTTGAAAACAGATCTGATGTTGTAGGTTTGGATGGTTTAAAAATGATAGGATTAGATTCATCAAATTTTACATGCATTGTTTCCTCAATAGTACAAGTGTTTTTATTGAAAACTCTATAGGCCTTATAAGATGTGGAGTAGCCTAAGAAAATTTCTTCATCAGATTTTGGTGCAAATTTGTGTAAGTTGCCTTTAGTATTCATGATGAATACCTTGCTACCAAAAACCTTGAAGTAGGAAAGTCTAGGTTTTCTACCATTATATAACTCATAAGGAGTTTTATTAAGAAAATGTTTAATCAAAACTCAATTTATAGTATAACAACCAGTACTAAGAGCTTCAGCCCAAAAATGTCTAGCTATAGAATATTCAATCAAAATGGTTCTAGTTATCTCTTAACGAATTATATTTCTTCTTTCAACTACACCATTTTGTTGAGGAGTTCTCGGTGCTGAGAATTTGTGAGTAATACCTTTTCTACTACAAAAAGTTTCAAAATCATAATTATTAAATTCTCCTCCATGATCACTATGTATTGTATTTAGTGCAAGGTTTTTCTCATTTTTAACATAGGCTCTAAAACATTCGAAATATGAAAAAGCATCAGACTTATTTGCTAGAAAATATACCCATGTAAATATAGTGTATTCATCAACTAGAACAAGCACATAGTATTTGAATCCAATGCTTCCAGTTTGTGTTGGACCAAAAAGATCCATGTGCCCCAAATATAATGCATCAGTTGTTGAGACTTCACCGATTGATTTAAAACTAGATTTATGTTTCATTCCATATTGACAAGGATCACAAACTTTATAATAATCAAATCTAAGCTCTGGTAGATCCTTAACTAGTTTCTTCTTAGATAGCTTACATAAGTTTCTAAGGTTACAGTGACCTAGTCTTCTATTCCATAACAAAGAATGATCTTCCATTTCACTTAGGAAAGGTAAATATTGTCTCCTAAGGTCTTCTATGTTCATTGTGTAAACATTTTCTTGTCTATTGGCAGAGAGAATAAACTCTTCCTTTGAATTTTGTACTAAGAATTTATCATTCCTAAAATTCACAAGGTATCCTTCATCACATAACTGACTTATGCTAATGAGGTTGTGCTTAAGACCCTTAACAAAAAAAATGTTTGAAAATAAAGTTTTACCAACAAGAACAATATTACCTATACCAACAATTTCTCCCAGAGCGTTATCTCTAAAAGTTACTTTTTCACCTTTCGTCTTGATAATCTTTTTGAAATAGTTTTTGTTACCGGTCATGTGCCGGGAACATCCACTATCCATATACCAAGTTTTTTTTGTTGGCACTCTCCCTATTTTCTTGAAAATAAGAAAATATTTAGACTTTCGGAATCCAAACTTTTTTGGATCCGAAATTTTCAGATAACAAAATTTTGGGTGTCCACATTTTTTAGAGAAATAAGATTTATGAACCCAAGAGATTGAACTCTATTCAAAGAAAATTTTTTCTTCCAATTCCCACCACTTCGACACTTACTGAAAAAAGGGGATTTAGAAGGAACAAAATAGTTGTTTTTGAAAACTAGTTTTTGGTGAGTATAACCTACTCCAATAGTGTTTTTTTCGGTTTGATTTGAGAATAAATCTTGTCAAAAAATTACTTCCCAGAAGTAAATTTTGCAAGGAGCTTCTTAGGAGAAAAAATTTCATATTTTAGTCTAATGACTAAATTGCTGTCCTCAGGAATCTTTTCCTTAGAGTTAGATTTTTCCTCAAAAATTTTCATTTTTCAAATAGCATTCTTATGATATTTAGAAAGTTATTCCTTATCAGAATTTTCTTTCTCAATGTCTTTAGAATGTTTTTCAATAAGCTCTTCTTTATCATTATGATATGAATAATGATCTTAAATCTCTTTTATAAGAACTTCTTCCCTAGTAAATTCCTTGTCTAATTATTTTATAAATTTTACAATTTTTTTGCTTCAGGTTGCATGGAAAATCTAGATACTTCTTCATATGAAGGTTCTTCATTTTCTGAGGATGAAGTATCTTCATTAGAAGTACTATTTTTGGAATAGTATTTTTTATCAACAGATATATTTGTTAAAGCCTCAGCAGAGCATACCATGGCCATAAGACTTGAATGTGGAAAATAAGTATTAGAAATAAATCCCATATTCTTCTGTGCTGATGAATCATATTCTGAAGATTCACTTTCTAAAGAGTCTCCACAGCTAGCCCTCCAAGTATTATTAGCTTTTAGGCTTTTCTTAGATTTAGATTTGTATAACTTCTTCATATTCCTTTCAGAATGCCTCTATTTTCTTTATTTATTTTTATGTATAGGAAAATCAGGTCATATGTATCCACTTCTCTTTCATTCATATCATGTGACCTCTGAAGCTTTCTTATCTTTCATTTCCTTCTTCTTATACTATGATTAGAAAATTATTTGGCCAGCTATCTTGTTCATCCTTCGAGGAAGATTTTCTAACTCATTCTCTGAGACATCACTCTCACTAGATTCGGATTGGATAACAACCTTCTTAGACTTGGATCTAGTTAATCTCTCAGGAGTCCTAGCTTTCATGTGATTTGATGATATAGTAAAAGCAACAGCACCATTCCCATTCTTCTTTTTGTTGTTGTCAGCATCTCTCTTCATTCTTGTTTCATGTTGGAGAAGAGTTCCAAATAGCTCATCAAGATTAATCTGAGAAATCGTTCTATTCTCATCGATAGCAGTTCTCTTGGACTCCCACTCATTGGGCATAATATCAATGATCTTATCAACAAGGGATTTATCATCCAAAACATTCTCAACCATGGATTTTAAACTCTTCCCAATTGTCATGATTCTTTGTTGCACTTTGCATTTGGGTTCTCCATAAGTAAAATTGAAACCATGATACTCAGTCCTCAACATAGATCTCCTAGTCTCAATCACTTTAGATGTACCAAAATGAGTGACTTCAAGTTTCTTCCATATACAGTTGGATACTTCACAAGAATAAATTTGGCTATATATATTTCAATTCATTGAACATAGTAACGTATTGCGTACCTTGTAGTTTAGTTGATAATCATGCTTCTCTTGGTTTGTGAAATTACTAAATTCTTTATTAGGAATTTGATATCCTCCAGTCAGCATAACAAAATTTTCTACTCCAGTATTTATAACGAAAGTCTTCATTATATCTCTACAATACTCATAGTCATTACCATAAAAAATTGGTGGTCTTGTAGGATTCAGGTTGTCGATTTAACCAATATTCATACCTTCCATCTATATGAAATTTTTTTTCTACACAAACTAGTTAATAACAAATGTTCAGAATAAAGTATTTTCCCAAGCAAGGAAAATATATAACAATGAAATGTTGAGCAAGAAAAACTTATATGTGAGTATAAGTATTTTAGAGACCTCCTGTGATACCAATTGTTGGATCGAATTAACGATGTAGATGCTCAATATTCAAGAGGGGGGTGAATTGTATACTTTAAAAATATCCTTAAACAAGGAAAGATCTATGTTTAAAAATGTTAAAATAAACAAATACACAACTCCTCTAACAGCAATTGGAGAATTGAAACAAGGTATGAAGTTATAAACCTCTAGTTCTATGCACTTGCTTATATCAGAAAAGTGATTCCGAAAAACAGGTTCCGGAAATATAGATCCAGAAATTGAAACTTAACAATGTTTACAAAATGAGATTCTACCTTAAAGTGTATAGAATATAAATTAGTCAGAGTACAAGTGTAAGGAAATATAAGACGTTTATAATTTCCTTACAATACAAAATGCAGCAGAAAACCAAGTAGTAAAACTACATGTAACAAGATATAAATATTTTGACCCAACGATAAGGGTATCCATCAACCTTGGATAAAGGTACCTTGATTTATACTTTCAATCATGTCTGTCTTAACCACACCAGGGTAAACCCTCGATTTGATGATCGAAGTCTCTGTCTTACTATCCCCACAATCCCTCAACTTCAATGTAGTTGGAACCTCTGTCTTCCTCAGCAAGGAAGACCTCAAACATCAAGTTAGTCGGCACCTCTATCTTCCTACGCCCATAAGACCTCGAAAGTAATCACCAATATTCGGAGTCGCACGAAACAAGTCTGCATAAGGCAATGTTTGAACAAGCTGTTCAAACATTCTGCACGAAGCTTCAGAATTAATAAGAGCCTCTCTCTCTAGAAATCACTTCAACATCATGTAAGCAATGATGTCAAAGTTGTCGAAGTTATTGTGTTGAGCTCTTTTAAATGAGCTCCTATTTATAGTCAAATGTCCAACGGTCGGATCCCTCCTCCAACGGTCATATTTTCCTTAAATTTTAGAGGGACATGTACACGTGTCACTAATCCAACGGTTAGTTATAAACAGAATGGATGACATCGTTTTATAACACAACATGTTTAACTGAATGCACGAAATCGTTTTATAATGAAACGAGTGTAAGAATAAGAAACACTAAATTTCGGAATGTAAGAAAATGAATGTTCGGAGTCCAAACAAAATGGAATTCAGAGTCTATAATAATACAATATTCGGATTCTATTTTATAGGAATTCGGAAGCTGAATTCTGTATAAATCCGGAGTCTGAATTTATAAGGAAATTCGGAGTCTGATTTCACCAGAGTTCAGAATATGAACATACATAGTTTGAAGTCAAACATATAAATGTTAGGAGTCGAACTGTTTAAAGTTCAGATTCGAACTCATAAAATTTCGGAGCTGAACTCATAAATGTTCGGAGTCGAACTCATAAATGATCACAGTCGCACTTATAAAAGTTCGAAGTCGAACTCATAAAAGTTTGGAGTCTAGAATTTGGAGTGGAACTAAATGAGTGTTCGTATCCAGAATTCAGAGTCGAACTATATGAGAGTTCGTCTCTAGTATTCGTAATGGAACATCATTGGAGTTCATATCCAGAATTCGGAATGGGACTTCATTGGAGTTCGTAGCCATAATTTAGAATGGAACTTCATTACAGTTCATATCCAAAATTCAGAATGGAACTTCATTACAGTTTATATACAGAATTCGGATTCTAAAACAGAATTCTTCATATCTTAGCATTATATGATTCTGAGGTTTTGGGTATGAATCCGAATTTTATACATAAGGAAAAATATTGATATGTGTAAGAAAATCTAGGTTAGGGTAAATTTCCTTAAGGAATGAAATTTTCCTTATAGAAGTAACATATAGATTTTCTTAAGTATAAGGCGTTTGTGATTTCCTAAAAAATAAGGAATGAAAAACTCATAAGGAAAACCTTATTGAATCAACATGTTTATCATCAAGTTGTGATGATGATAGTGTCACAGTTTAATGTCTTATGGCATGTCCAATAGGCCACACTATCTCATACATGGATATTACAAGACCACAACCATTAATACTATGTGTTCCATGCCTGTTGTATGAAACAAGTGTCATTGTTTTAACTTCCCCATCTGACAATATAATACAATGGTGGAATGGAAATTTCTATTCGGGAGAATCCCAGACGAACCAACCATCCTACTTGACATGCATGAATGCGCAGAGTTACAACACCAGGGGTGTCGATGGTCCGTAAAATGGAAAAGGGAATAAAACATTTGTTTCAATGCATTAAATATTTTCGGATACAATATTAGTTGGATGAATATGAAGGATAACTATTGAATGAGTTCAAAACACAACATCCATTTAATATTATCCTAGACAGGTAACAAACAAATGATGGTCAACCGTTGAACAAATTCATTACCCGAGACCGGTCTCATAATTTCATTTGAAATCCTCTTAAACATTTGACCTAGATAGTAGGAGAGCATTGTATCCCAGAATCCATGTCGTTTGGGTGACCCTGTCAATGGAAAAGATAATAAAAACCCAAATGAAGGTATGAGTGAAGCGCAGACATTACCCATGAATTTTAAGCATCATGCAGGATGAGTGCAAGAATTGGTCATCCCAAAGGAAGTACGTGGCACAGTTATTATAAAGCTGACATAAATTATGATAGAAGAAGTCCATACTTCAACAAGTACTTTGGGAAAACCTAGGCTATATGTGGCTGGGAAGGTGTAAGTGGATGTGACTGGACAACCGAAATGAGGTAAGGGTGTCACTATGTATCCCATAAGGATTCGAATCAAGGAAAATGGTGTTCATGGATGTGGTATGGGAGGTGTAAAATACCTTCATGGGGGACATCCACATTTAAATAGGAATATACTGTTTTTTATGAAGTTTAATGTTGTTCGAACATATATGGTAAAAAAATAGATTATGGTCTTTGAGCTAATATAGAAAGGTGCCCAGTTTACATACATTCCAGTGGGACAAGCCCAGGTAGTTTATTTTCATGTGGTAAGGACAGGGAAATTGATAAATATAAAATGTGGAACATGGAATGGTTACTAAAAACATATAATGAACGAGAATAAAAGTCCACACCACACCACATACTTCAGATGAAGCTCAACCCAAAATGGCACCTGAGGGTTCTTGGTGAGGTAGCTAGACCAAAAATTAGAAGTCTAGGAATCACTTTGTATCCCGTAATAATGAGAATGAAGACACATGTAGTACTTAAAGATTGTCTGGTAGGTAGACAAACTGAAAATGGGAAACAAAATCCCGAGTAAATACATCATATGGTTTCTTAATTTATCATTAGACATCTTGAGTCCCAAAGGCGTATTATAGCATCATATAATAAGAAAATAAGGGATCTAAATTTGTTTTCATAGATCTCAGACCATATAGTGAGACTTCAATTGTGGAAATTTTAATGTGGTTATATTAAATAATCCCAATTTGAATGAGGAAATAAATCCATATCGCATTAAAAATTTCCAAGAGAACGCACACACAATTTAGAGTCATGATTCCTAGACATGGGCATCTACTTTAAGATTTGAACTCCATGATTTAGGTCATAGAGTTCAAAAAAAAGAGAGGTGTGGTTCTTCCATGTTGTAAAAAACTTTACTCATATCTCTAATCTCGCATGAACTATGCTCGATGTGTGAAACAAAGGTGGAGAATATATTTACCACACATGGAATACACAGTTGGGGGAGATAGTGTGGAGTCAAAGATGACCATCACGATGTAGATTCATCTTCTTTAATTCACATAGGGTCATGGAGGTATTACACTATGGGTGTCAAAATTTCCCATTAACATGATGGAGTGGAAAGGGATGTGAATAATTCAACAAATATATATGGATTAATGGGGGTGGTATAACGATGGATTATAACTGCTGACCATGTCTGAAACACATTATATACACCATGTGACCTAAAATGGAAAAAACAGATAATGTTTAACCATTGACCATATTCAAAACACAAAACATGTCCCATAATGTCCTTCAAAATCCTCTAGGACATTTTCCCAAAGTGGCAGGTGAGCCATATTGTCAAGAATCCATATCGTCTGGGGGTCCTTTCGGATGTGAGTGATAATGGAAACCCATATAAAGGGATACATAAAGCCTATAAATGTATGAAATCATGTCCATAAAGAATCCAATACTCTAGTTACTAAACGAAATTGCATCGAATAACATTGGTGTTGCATAATAGAGGCAAAAAATTCCAGGAAATAAGGGTAGAAAAAATGGGTTGATGAACCTAGGGATGAACCAAAATACATTGTGTATGGGAATTCCTAGGTATCCCATGAGGATGGTAATCAATCCATACATAGTTCTTGAAATTCCATGTAGTTTACCATCATGTGGTGTGGGCGAAATAGGTAGAGGTTTCTCAAGAGAGGAACATGTATGGAACACTAGAATAACCCAATGCGTATAAGGACTAAATAAGTAAACATACCACACAATTCATGACCCTTAAAGAGAACATGGTCCAATGGGCCTAAAGAAAGAATATAATAACCTAAGGCTAGGCTCGAGGAAAAAATTTTTGGGCTTTATTACATATTCCATAAATATGGTGAATCAAGACATATGTAGTTTATAAAATGTCATTAAATTTATCATCATTCACCAAGGACATAAAAAATGGATGGGGATCCCCAAAGGGAAGTACATTGAATGGATATTACAAACCCGACGGAAATGATGGCTATCCCATTCATGTTAACATAGGTCTTGAACATGCACAGAAAGAAGTGACATAAATGAAGAATGGAATGAATAAAAACATAGTCCACTAAAATGGCATGTTATGGAACCAATACTAGGGGAAATATTGTCATGTAGGTCTGGTCCATCTACTGAAAGAAGTGACATTTAATGGATCTTGATTGTTCTTTATTATGGGTGTGTTTTCTTTTGAGATCAAACCTATGATATAGAATATGGGCATTGTCGAAGGAATAAATCCATATGTAGGCCATGAAAAATGGCATGGTGGGTGACCAATATCAATCATGATGTCCCCTCAAGAGAGGACACCACAATACGGTGCCGTTTTTTGGCTTGCGGCCAGGAAGATTGTGTCATAGTTTAAGGTCATATTATATGACTATAAAATGCATGTTGACATCATGTGTAAAAGAAGAAACAGTTTAATGTCATGTGGGTGAGGAAACATTGTTTAATGTCTTATGGTTTGGACGTATATAGATGTATGAGGTTCTAAATGGATAAGTATTGTGTGATAAAGCATACTCGATGTGAATGGGGTCATTCGTCTCCATTGTGCCACTCACAATACTAGGAATAGAATCTCTAGACAAGGGGACACAAAAAATTGAGGGACATGTGGCATGTCCTAGATTAAATATTTCTATGCTTTATTAATTATAAAACAAAGATGGGAATCAAGATATATGTAGTTCATGGAATGTCATTCATTTTAATGTAATGTGGTAACGATATAGATGGGAGGGACAATCCCATAAGGGGATGTACATGATAGGACTATTATAAAACCAATGTAAATGAGGAAATAATTCCACATACACAACACCAATCAATCCCATAATAATTAGTTCCAAAAGGCGGAATAGAATAGACAATTAGTGGAGCCTAAGACGGACCCGAAGATGAAACGTTTGGGAATTCCTATGTATACCATGAGAATAAACATCAAGCCATATGTAGTTCTTAACACGCAATGTATGGTAACAACATGTGGTAATGACTCTGAGATTTTATTTTATTATTATAGATGTCAGATTGAAATAAAAAAGATTTTTTCAAGAAGGTGTAAACCATGACCAATTCCCTCATGCCACTTGAGATATGCTCGATGTATTAAACAATGGAGGAGAATATCTTTTCAACAAATGGAATAAAAGGAAATGGGTATGATGTCAAGTAAAGGATGACACTATGACATTGATTCATCTGCTTAATGTGAAAATGTGTAGGTAGGGATAACACCAAGGGCTTCGAAATTACACCTGGACGTGACGATGTGAAATGGGACATGAATAATGTGCCTAATCTTTATGGTTCAATGGTGGTGGAACAAAAATGTAGGATAACTATTAACGGTGTTCAAAACACACAATCCGTATCATTTTGGCCTAGAATGAGAAAAAATAAATGAGAATCTATTGGTGACCATATTTTCAATGTGGGACATGTGTGTCAAATTATTGTTCAAAATCATCCGGAACGTTGGCCCAAGATGGTAGAATACCACTAAGTCCAAGCATCCCTGTCAATGGGGGTCATTTTGGATGTGAATGATGATGGAAACCAAAATAAATAGAGACATGAAGAATGTAAATAGATAATGAAATGTCCATGCAGAATCCAAAAATCATGGTCCTAAACCATAGTGCATCTAAGCACATTGGTGAGTCATGTAAAAGGACAAGAGGCCCAATTTAGAATAGACGACTCGAGGAAATGAGTGGTGGAAACAGGTAATGGAGAGCTCTCAAGAGATAGATACATGATATAGTTATTCCAAAGTAGACATGAATGAGGAAACAAGTCCACACCACACCAAACATACCTATTAGAACATAGGCTATTGGGTCGGAAGGATGAGATATTTTCTTGAAAACCGGGGTTGGACCCAAAGAAAAAATGTCATAGAATTACCATGTATCCAAATGAGGATGGTAATCAAGTAACACATAGTTCTAAATATTCCATTATTTTTAACAACATGTTCTAAGGATGTGGGAAAAGTGGTACCTCAATGAAGAATGTGTATGAAATTGAAAAAAACCAAATTTTAATGAGTACATAATCACACATATGCCAAACCATTCAAAATTCTAGGAGAGAACTCATGATATGTGGCTAAGATAAAGAATAGATAAACCCAGGCTGGACAAGAAACAAAACTTTTGGGCATTACTATGTATCCTATGAGTATGGGAATCAATCCAGATGTGGTTCTGAAGAAGCCATACAGTTTAATGTCATGTGGTAAGGATAATGGATGAAGGACACTCTGAAAGGAGGGGCACATGATCTGAATATTGTAAACCAGATGTGAATGGGGACTAAATAATTCCACATCACAATATATGATACCCTCTAAGAGAACTATTCGCGAAGGGGGAGATGTGATTTGTTGGTATGGATTCAAAGATGAAATTTATGAGCATTCATAGGTATCCCATAAATATAGAGAATCATGCAAAACATAGTTCTATAAATGTCGTCCAACTTAACGTCATCCGACGAAGACATAGAAATTAAGAGTGTCTCAAGGGAATGTTTTTTGAAATTTCAAGGGACTTGAGGCTGGTCTACAGATGAATGGTATGGGTGTTCCTACTTATCCCATAATGATGGAAATAAATGCACACATATTTCTCAAAAATCCGTGCAGTTTGACATCATGACGTAAGGGTGAGGGGGATCATAGATTACAGTTGTAGATCATGAACCATGAAGTTTATTCACTATTCATAGTTTATCAGAAAGAAGGACAAAATGGATCATATTTTAGGGTTGTAGAGCTCATAACATTTCATGATTAACGTCATGAATGAATAGGACACATAGTTTAATGTTCATAAAAACATAGATAATTAGTTTAACATATTATAGGATAATAATACAATTTAACATCATGAAGGATGAAAGGGGTCTTAGTTTAGGGTCATAGAGCATTGACCATTTATTGTTTAACTTCTTCCAGGACAACAAAAATCCATTTAACATCCACCAAGACCGAGATGAGCTATTTAAAATATTTATAGATGACAACAGACAGTTTAACATCTACCAAGGATGATATGAGCAGTTTAACTTCCTAAAGGATGGAAAAATAGTTTAACATTATGTGCGATGAATATTATTAGTTTAATGTAGTGAATGATGATAATGTAATTTAATGTCATGTGGGACGAAGAAGAAAAGTTTAATGTCATAAAAGAGTATAATATAGTTTAACTTCATGCAGGATGAAGATGAAAAGGTTAATACCATTTAGGATGATAATTTATTTTACCATCATGTGGGACTAATAAGAGTAGTTCAATGTTGAGTTGGATGAAATTCATTATAACCTCATGTGGGATGAAGATGAAAAATTTAATGTCATGTAGGACAATAAGGTTGTTTAATGGAATGAAAGACGAAGATGAGCTATTTAATGTCATTCATAATGATAATGTAGTCTAATGTCATTTGGTACAAAGGTGAGATGATTAATGTCACGAAGGATGATAATGGAATTTAAAATCATGTGGGATGAAGATGACAAGTTTAATGTCATAATGGGCGATAATGTAGTTTAACTTCATGTGGGACGAAGATAAGCAGTTCAATGTCATATAGGATGATAGTGTAGTTTTATGTCATTTCAGATGAAGATATGAAGTTTAATTTCTTTCATGAAAATAATGGAATTTGACATCATGCGGGACAAAGATGAGACATTTAATGTTGTGAAGAATGATAATGTAGTTTAATTTCATGAGGTATAATGATGATCAACTTAATGTCATGCATGATGATAATTTAGTTTAATGTCATGCGGGGCGAATATGAGCAGTTTAATGTCATAGGGAATATAATGTAGATTAATGTCATACTAGATGAATATGAACAGTTTTATGCCATGATGGATGATAATGTATTTTAACATCATGTGGGTCGAAGATGAGCAGCTTAATGGTGTGCAGGCTAATAAGGTAGATTACTTTCATTCTTGATGAAGATGTCTATGTTTGTCAACTGTATTTGTAAACATCCTACCAAAACTACTAATCCCACATGATTCATTCACGGTGTGGGAAAGAAGGATTAATTATGGTATTTTCCTAACTCATGGAAGCCCAAAAAATAGGGAATGGAGATGTCAGACTGGTGAATATTCCATTGGTGTTAGCCCACTATCTAAACGTTAAATCATGCATGAAAGGGAAAAAGAAAAGGTTTTGGTGTTCCACATAAACAAAAAGGGGTGGAATGACGTGAATCGTGAAATCAAATACCAGGGTCACAAGGATGGTTGTGTAATGAATGAAGATAATTTTTGACTGTATTTGAAACCCAACATCCATATTATGTAACCATGAATGGGGAAAAACAAATCAGGGCCGACCAATGACCAAATTCAAAACACGAAACCATTGTCAAAGGGTCATCAAAAGTCTTATAAGGTGTAGGCCATAAACTAATAGTGAGATAAATTGGCATGAGACCATTCCATCAGAGGGTCCCTTCTAACATAAATAACATATGGTTCTAAATATGTGGACCATGAAAAAGATGAAACTGGATGGAAGGTATGCCCATTTGAAGTCCAAAACTAATGTTTGTACTCCATTGTTAATTTGATAACGTCAACAGGTCATCTCCAATGGTGGATTCGAACCCCTTCTCAAGGATGAGTGTCCTGAGGTAGTTCATGAACGTGTCACTATAGTTGACCAATGCCGAATGGATAAGATTATCCCATATTAGGGATCATGACGCTACATAGTTTCTATATCATTTCATAGGAGGGTGGAGCCATCTCATGAATATCATATGATCACCCAATGATTGACACTGGGTAAGGCTATAGTTTAACATCATGTGTGGAAGAAGATAGACGTGTAGTTTAATTTCATACGGTATATACATTTCATCGTATTGTTTATCAAAATGTGATTTGGACAAGATGAGCCTATGTTTATGGTATCTTATTTTGGCCATGGTTTCTAGAGTTTTATTTATCATAGCTTTGACCTATAATGTCATATTTTTTATGTTCATGTAACCAATATGATGATGGTTATGCAGTTTAACATCATGCAACATGGACATGGTTGTTACACAATTTAACGTCATGCATTTAGGACCTGGAATCACAATGATGGTTTTTGATATAAGGATGGTCATCTCTACCTCATCTTATTGGATTAGGATTATGAGGGAATCCATAAGATGATATTACCCAAAAATCCCTCCATCGTTTGCATGGATGTTCTCCATGCCTGAGCTGGGCAGTCCCAGAGTGAGCATTCCATAACATGGTGTTGATGTTGTAGGGAGGACCACTACGATTGATGTAATTGAGGAGTTTGGATTACATAGAGTGTCTCAATGGTTTTAGGGTTGATAGAAAGCCATTAGTCCACCGGGGCGAAATAATACAGATGGCATGGATGTATGAATCATCGGTATGATGGGGAAACAGTGTCTGGAATGCATAGAACACTAGATTGTAATTACAAAAGGGTGACGTAACCCAGAAAAAATTTAATTTTGGAGCATTGGTATGATGGTGGAAATGGATCCTGAATAGTGTGGAGGCCTATAGTGTCGGCATGATGGGATGTTGGAGCCCAGATGGCATGAATTCCAGGAACATCTATACGATAGGGTGGTGGAGCCCATAAGGAATTGACACCATGAATTTGGGTACGACTAGGTTATGAAGCTCATAAGGCATTGATGCCTGGAATGTCAGTATGATGGGGTGGTGGATCCCAAATGGTGTGGAAGCACAGATCATCAGTACGATGGGGTGATGGGGCCCAAATGGCATGGAAGCCTGGAGAAATTGTATGATGGGTTGAATGGAGCCGAGAAGGCATTGAATCATGTATTGTTAGTACAATTGGGTGATGGAGCCCGAATAGCATGGAAGCCATGTGTGTCGGTACAATGGGGTGATGACACCCAGAATTCATGGAAACATGGAGAGTTGGTACAATGGGGATATTGATCTCAGTTTTTGTGGAAGCCTAGAACATAGGTACTATTGAGCGATGGAAACTAGAAGACATGAAATCCCGGAACGTCGGTACGATAGGGAGATGGAGCCCATGAGACATGGAATCTTGGAAATTCAATATAATGGGGAGATGGAACCAAGAATATGTGGAATCCTAGGATGTCATTATGATGTGGAAATGGATCCCATAAGGTATGGAAGCCCGGAATGTCTGTATAACGGGGTGATGGATCCTAGAAGGTGTGGAAGCCTGAAATGTCATTATGATGGGGTGATGGATCCTAGAAGGTGAATAAAAATGGACCAAACTAGATACACAATTATACAAAAGATCCCTCACACCATTATAATTAATAATTATGAACCAAACTAGATACACAATTCTACAAAAGATCCCCACACACCATCACATGCCTACAATACGACTGATCGTTGAATCAATCCATTTGATGACTGATTCATATTCATCATAGAAATAAAAATAGGGGAAAGAGTTTAAAATTAGAAAAAATCTATGTTGGTTTGGATAAATGTATTGTGAAGAATTTTTTAGTTTCATTTTCATTGTCATGACACTATAGTTTCGTCACACAGCCATCGTTGATACACGATCAGGTTAATTCATGAAAACAGAAGCTCATGACATGCCCTCCAATGGATCCTATAAATTTGTAATGTTAGATAACTAACCTTTATATTATTAAATTATATAATATATATACAAAATTTAACATGACTTGGAAAATAAATAAATAAAAAATAAATTCAATAAATTCATTTAAATGTCTGGTTGCGACCACACTAAACCCAAACATGTTAAACGCTCCAAAGTTATATCACACCTATAGTAAAACCCATTGTATAAACACAATGTGAGAATAATATTTATTATTTTTACATCTATATATATGTTATTACGGTTCAATGGAAAAATATACATGGGTGAATTTAACATATTTATAATATATTTCAAAAATTAATTTTGGGAAACCCAGTCCTCAGAATGTTATTCTATCTATTCACATAGCTCACAAAATAACCGACAAAATATTCCAAAACAATAAATTTAAAAATATGTATCATTAAATTCTCTCCAAATTATGGATTTACATATTATAATTCCCAAAAAAAGTATAGACAAGGAGATTTCGGTATATATCACACATCTGGTTATACTACTCTAAGGTGAAATCATGAAGAATATTTTTCTTGTAATAGACATGAAATATGGGATTATATCACCAATAATGGATCTTCCCCTATCATTCAATAATAACTACTAGGTAGTCATGGAATTAATCTCTATCCTTGATGTCCAACAAATCCCATCAGATAACATGTGAGGGATCATACACGTACTCCCATAGAAATTACATGTAGAAAACATCATCTAACAAATATAATAATTGTAGTAAAGCTAATTGGAACTCATCCTTTCCACATCAATACAGTTTCTGGAAATGGCCAATTAACCATTTTGATATATTTCCTCTCTATTATATTCACTGTAATTCACATCGAGGGGAAGTCGTTGGGAACAAATGGTATCCCTCTTAGAACTCGAATATCCTCCTTTATCAGTCCACATAGGTCATACAATGGATTTATGCTAACCATTGATGATCAGGAATGATGCAAAACATCCTTATAATTACATTAACCAACTCTTAAACCATTTGTGCTAAATCTAATTGATTTTCCAAAAAATGTGGTAACCTATATTTTCAAATGTATAATGTTTTAAATGGTGTCATAAAAATGGTGAAATGGATGTTGTTAGTGTAGAAAAGATATAATTATAATATTTTCCCCCCCCCCCCAAATATTTCTAAAATTCTAACATTCTACCTTTTAGTATATCCTCCAAGGAAAAAATGGTCATCAAATTATGGCCCTCATTTTATGGGTGATACTATGTGGTCAAACACAGATGATTCCCAATGACCTCCAACAATACTTTCCATAACTGAGATGTGATGTGAATGTCGTGATCAGAAAAAATTGTTGACGGAACTCCATGGAGTCTTACTATATCTTAAATGTAGATACATCCCATTCTCTCTATCGATATAATCTTCTGAATAACATAGAAGTTGCCGATATGGTGAATCAATCTATGATCACCCAGATTGCATCATGTCCCCAATAGATTTGTGGAAAACCTATCACTATGTCAATATATATCTCATACGACATTCATTATAGAACATAATGGGCTTGAGTTAATCCTATTGGATTATTTTTACAAACCTTCACATTCAGAGAAGTAAGGCTTCAAGAGACACACTCGACAACACCCCTCTTTTTCCATATCCTTCTAAACTGATAGTAGAGGACTTGGTAAATATTTTGCAAACCTGGATATAATTCTATTTGATATTTTAAAAATCTCTATAGATCCTCCTCCCACAATTTCACTAGTACCATAGGGAATTTTAAAATGATAATGACATCAAACACACCTTCAAAAAATCCATCATGAGCTTCTTTAACCCCTCACTCATCACCTATGATGAATATTTATGATTGAGACCTTCTTCTTCCACATTATCCTTCATAGTTCAATAGGAAATGTCAATGTCATAATCTTGGAGAAAAACAATCCATCCCCTATATCTCATGTCATGAAATATATGATATATTATATATATTAATTACATATTCTTTTAATAGAGGATATAATTCTCAACTACAAGGTAGTTTTTGAACACCTTTATTGAAAAGAAACCCAATGATAACATAACATCATGGGTCATGTAGTTTTTCTCTTCTTGTCTCAACAGTATTTCATAATATTAAATCATATCTTGCCTCTATATCAGGATAGAACCAATATTTTTTCATAATTCATTACAATATAATGAATACATGAGACCATCCTCTAGAAATTCAGTGATTTTAGTGCATGTAAATCTCTATATCAATTCTCAGAATGCCTCAAATCACATCTTTATCAATATGAATGGATGTCCCATTATGGACAATGTTTTTAAGGTTAATTATATCCTATAGAAGTTAGGTACGAATATCCAATAGTATAATTGCAAAACAAGGATGCTTCAAACCTCGATTAGGTTCTTAAGAGGCTCCAAAGATAGTCAAACCCCGACCATTTCATGTCCATTAATACACCATCTACTTATATAACAATTTGTAGAATATAGATCTTATGAATATAGAAATGGAACTTCATGGCATTATTATAATTCCAGTTCGCTCAGTGTTTTTCCAAAACCACCACCAACTATCTAACTTTCTTCTCATTGGATTTGTATTACACTACAATATTGTCAATGAGTACTTCCATGAAGAGGTATTATAGAGGATGAATGATCTACTTCTTGAGTCCCACGAACACTAATGTCTTATTTTTCAAACCAAATGGAATAACTATGTACTCATTGTGACCCAATAAACAACTATATTACATCATTATTATATCATCCTCCCATACTCACAACTCTTGACATCTTATTCTAAGGCCAATATATGATACCAATTATTCCCTTATTAGCTGATGAAAGATGTCATTGATTCTTGTAAGTGGATACATATTCTATTAAATCAACCAATTTAGGTGACAGTTGTCTACACATAACCTCAATATTCTTCCCCCTTCTTAGAGAACTAATATGTGTCTTTCTTGGATAACACATTGGGTCTAACAAATACCTTATGATTGATATCCTACAATCGAACCCTGATCTCTTGAAAGTTAATAGGATCCATCTGAAATGATGCTACACATATCCCTACCGTAACTAGTGGTAGATAATCACATAATTCAATCTATTTATGGGATCGTATTCCGAAATATTCTATATGAAAGATATACTCATACCCCACCACTAAATCAAGGAGATGAGAATTCATATCATCTACTACATAGAAGCTCAATCTAGAAAATTGATGAGTAATAATCTACACCATCAAATTCATGAGTTCATCCTCAGATTTCTCAGTTTACTTTTTATCTATAATAGAAAACCCAATCCCATATTTTCAAACCAATAAAATCTAATAATTGAAACAAAATTTATTTTCAACAACTTTAAATAACCTGTCCATTCATAAGATGTTTTCATAAAGAATTTTTTCTACTTCTGAGAGAACCAAAATAAATCTATGGACTCCTTGTGTCAGGTTACATCATTGAAATAACTTAGTTATTACCAAGTCGTCTCTCATAGGATTCTCCAATATCAGGGTCCACCCAATGGATCAACATAAATCTCTATATCTTAGACTAGATATATGTGAATAATGGAATGAATTTCACTTATTCATAATAGTACTATAGGAAATGTAGAAAGGAAATTTACCAAACCTAAAATCATCCATGGAGCCTATGGGACGTTATCCCAATCCTCATGAAGCATCCCTCAACACTTTCCACAAATCTTTGAACATGGAATAGAACATTGGTGGTGGTGGCTAAAAGTCAAAATGTACACTACATCAATATTCTCTCCCATCACTAATTCAAGGACTTCCGCCCTACGGACCTATCTTCTCCTTTCATCTCCTATTCCTTAGTGGCATATCCAATGTCTCTTTATATTATAGATGATGGGTTAGACAAACATGTGAAATATTTCTTCATCTATAGAGGATTAGAAATTATTATCCTTATCTATCCATTAAACATCGTATTATTTCTTAACTGAAGAACCATTATCCATGTATCATCTCATCAAACATCTCGAACATCCATTTCCCTAATACTGATGCAAGTTACCAACTGCCAAAGTCTATACTCGAGTGTTCCCACTATCTGTAATAACTTTGTTTATATATTAATCAAGAAGACTCTCGACCACTGATGGAAACTCTATCACCCCATCATAATAAATTATTTAAATAGGTATAAAGCTATATAGGGTGTCTCTATGTTTTTATAAAATGAATAACTGATCATGAAATAATTGAACCCGAAACATATCCATCAGGTTTCTAGTGGGGATGATGAAGCATTATGAACACCTGGGAATGATCATACTACCCAGCTAAATATATAGAATCACTAAGATGAAAATATCCTTAATCTTTGCTTGAGTGAACACATAAAAAATGGATCAATAAAAGGACCATTCTTGATTTTCATCATCATTAGACTGGGTCAATAATCTCCAATATTTTTCTATATATCAAATGATCAGGTCCACTACCAATATGACAACATGATCTACCCGTTTTATGATGATATGCAAAACATATGTCATCAACTCAATACACCACTCAAAGGACTTCAGATTTATTTCTCCACCAATCCTAATGGGTATCTATCACCGAAACACATGAAGCACACTTAGTATGTTAACCTCATTTATTTGAACTATGGTTACAATCTACTTCTCAACATGTGGTGGTATAATCATTACACCCCATAATGTTAACAAATATATAACATGGGCCCATATTGATTCCAAATATTAAAGGGGATCCTCCTCATGATACTAATGCAAAATCATATTTGGTATACATAACATACAGATCCTAGAATAGATAAGATGTAACATGATTAATGAGTATATCTGGACAGCTTTATGAAAAAAATATGAAAACCACAACCCATTTTTATATGAAACATCTATGAATATTTATCATACAATTGGTGTTTGCATATACTAAATTGAAATGAAGGTGTTCAGAGTACTTATGTATAGATTTGTCAGTTTTCACACCAATATTGGAGTCATTTTCCTGAATGATGAAATCAGAAAACAGAACAATATTACCCTAAACAAATATAATAGACATAGGTTCAAAAGTATAAATTAATTCTCTAATAATGCTCTATCACACACATTACTAATGGGACCATGTCAAAACCACCCTAATCTTGCCAGAAATTTGACAGAGGCTAGAGACTAGCCTCGAGTAGTCATGTCAATAAAATGAGAGGTGTTATTATAATGTACAAGTAAAAAATCCCATATTTTTAATCCCATACATTGCTAAAATGTAACAAAAATTGGAAAACATATTCATAAATACAACTAGGATACACTATAAGTGAACAACAACATTTCTAGTAATAAAAAAATCTAAAGACAAGACAATAATGAAGAAACTAAAAATATATGTCATTAAATTATATAATCAGACTCCGGTCAAGAAAACCAATAGAACATTTGTTGGTAATTATGGCTCACTATACTCCCAATGAACATGAACCCACTAAGAAATCATAAAAAGGATGATCTTCTGCATAATATAACACATGTTCAAATAAAGCCCATGAAAAAGTGTGTATAACAATACACAATAGAACACCCTGGAATCAATAATCATATAACAAAAATAATAAAAAATGAACTCATCATTGTTTTATCTCTGCATAAAATATCACAAAATCATCCAAATATACCTAATAAAGACCCATAGTCTCATTATATATTCAAAAATATAATTTTATTCTAGAAATCATGCTTAAAGGATCCATATATAACTCTTCCATGTGCACACTCTCCACATGTTAGATAACACAAATGGTGTATGTCTGAGATGTACTTATCATAAGGTCTCAGTATAAGAACCATAAACTATATTTCTAACGAGAATGGTGAATAGATTAGGATCACACTCATGGGCATGGGTTATACTAACACCTCAATCTAGAATAACCTACTATGTAGTCAATCATTTCCCATGTAGTGTTGGTAACTATAACACTATGAACTATACGTTAGAAATGATGATGGTATCAGATTACACTCCAGGACCAACAGAAGGATTACAACAACTATATCCCATAATTTCCAATGAATGTATCACCAACCAATTTTAAGGAATTGATTCCATAATTACCCTTAGGGTAAGGATCAAGATAACACTCTCTCAAAAAAAATGTCCAAGATGTTGTTGAACAGAGCTATGGTTATTATTTGAATGATTAAATGACAAGTAACTATAGATAAAGATATTTTCATTCAGCAATGAGTCATTCCCTAGTAAGATATTTTGTACCCATGTTTGTTTCTATTTAAGAGTTCATGGAATGTTTGTTCCCATAGAATCTTGAATGTGTCAAAAAACATGGATCTTCATAGGTACACATGGAATGGGTGTGTCCGCACCAGAGTACACGACATAGGAGAGATCGTTTAATATTAGCCATGTCTCTTTACTAACTATGATACATGAAAATATAACAGGTTTAGCCACATGAAATTTGATAGGGGTCACACCCAGTTTGATATTTAACATTCTCACCAGAATAAGTAATCCACGATTACACAGACTATTCTATGGGATTTCCATAATCTATGATATAGTTCACACATCATCATATGACCCTCCATCTGTCTATCATTCTAAACACCAATCATTAAATAATGGTACATAACTAGTTTTGAATTTTTGTCATCGATTTATGAGTTTTTTCCCTTCAAATCCACATGATGATTGTCTTCCCATGTCATTATTTATCTTAGGATAATGTTATAAAGAATGGAATCCCTAAATCTATCAATGATTGACCATCCACTATGAAATCTTAATGCAATGATTATCTAAACCTTTATCTATGATAAAAATCTATTTTTACAATAAATGCGTTTGAAATTAATGTTTATCTGGTTTTTTTTAATAATCGATCAAATGAATACTTTCAATGAATAAAAAATAATATTCAATAAATGATAAAAAAATTTATTGAGTAATATTTCATCAAACATTTCTGATTGGCCACCATCCATTTCCATTAGAATGAAAAATTAATGACCAGAATATAAAAACAAATCCCCCAAAATATCACTGTAGATAATCCCATACCAAGATTATGACTGATCCATCAATAAATCCATTAGTAAATTGATTATTCTTCGTCATAGAAATAAAAAAGGCAATCAATTTTAAATAAAACTTCATCTTACAACAATTTATATCAATTACAATCACATAAATATTTTCATCCATTTTTATTTTCATGATCCTTGGCTTCCACCACATACCAATCGATGATACATGATCCGGTGGTTCCTCTATAAGGGAAGATCCTCTAGAACAATTCAATGGATCCTATTTATTTTCATGTTTAATAATCGAACCACTAAAATCCTACGTATCATAATTTATATAGAAACATTAAATGTTAGGGAAATTATTTAAATTAATTAATTTATTCAATTAATTTATTTAAACATCTACCCGTAGCAACGATCAACTTGAATATCTTTTAGACACCATGGTTATATCATTCCAGGGAAAAATGAAAATCTCTAAACTCAACAATGACCTTTTATTTCTGATCTGAGTCTCAATACAGATATTAATACACTTTTTCAATAAATCTACACTTGAATTAATTATATATATATATATATATTATTTCAACAAATAATTTCGGTAATAATGAGACTAAAAATTTCACACTCTATCTATGACTTTCACAAAAAATAATCAAAAATAAATTAGAAAAAAACATGATATTATGAGATTCATTATATTAATATTGTATGGGTGTCACATGACTAAATATTTAATTCATATGGATTCATTTCCTTATATTATCATCCTATATTCCCAAATATTCTACATTAGTATCACTTAACAAACATTGTAAGACATTCTCCAGCATTCATTTTTTCTACATTTCCTATAAGATGAGAACATCATTTTCTAACCACTATATTTATTTTTGGTATTTCAAAGCCTCACATTCTATCATTCCATATTATTACTTTAATTATAATGAGGAAAATAAGTGTTGGAAGACCCTTTCTCAACCTTGTCATCATAATAAAAAACATTCTCACGGGTTTAAAATTTTCATGCTACCAATGATCTTTTTATACTTGGATAAATCCTATATAAATCCAATTATAATTATATCAATGTCTCAAATAAAATCAGGAACATACTTTTCCAATATTTTTATGTTTTCTATATACGAATCCATAAAATAATCATACTTTTTCCTCAACTCTATTCATTTTTTTATTCATAATAATAAAATTGGGGAAATATGTCTCATAGAAACTGTCATAAAAAATATCTGATTCCATTTCATCAAGATAAATTATTTCTATATTATTATTACAGAAAGACCATTATCATTCAACATCACCTTCAACAAGTTAATTGAAAATATTGATAGTATGATTTTCTTAAAATCCTATGTCTTAAAATATCTTCTATTAATTGATATATATTTTAGTTACCACTGGTTCTAACGATCAATCAAATAATGAGGTAGGCTTGATCATATAAAAAAGTATCTTTATGGTAGATTTTAATCCTGACTGGCAGTAATACCACAACCATTTATATTATATGTCAATGGATCCATCAGTAAAAAAATTTGTACTATTCCAATTCTAATGATATTAGGGTGATAATTTGGATGGATATTTTCCCCTCAGTTCCTTCCCACAATTGCTTTTCTAGTTTCACCTATAGAAAAACATTCTGAGTATATATTTTTAAAATAAAGTTACATGGGAATCTATAAATTCTATATTTTTTTAAAATGATAATAAGGAAAAATATATCATGGGATTACTATTATTGTTATCCTTACTAGTAAATTTTCTATGTCCCAAACTGAGAACCTTACAATGATGCCTTGGGCTGGTTCTCAATGTGACCAAATCACTCTTCCTTATACCCAAGATGATACCAACTAGCAGTGAGGTTATGTTAAATAATTCATATGGTGACTCTACACTCATTTATAAGAGTAAACCCCAATATAGATAAATAAATAAACTCTGATGAATATACAACCACAAAAATACCAATGTCAAAATATAACCACATTAGAAATAAAAAACTCAACTCTAAGGGAAAACATGCTATGCCAATATAATATTCAAGTGATTTCAATGAAACTAAATGTAATGACACTATGAATCCCCATGTTGGTTCTAAACCATGTCATTTCTAGTCATCTAAGATCCATCCCAAATTAGGAATCAATCTTAGAGAATTTTCCTTAATCTTGTCGTGCAACTATCACTACAGGAAATGTTGTTTTTCCCAACGGGTGTTTACCAACGGTTTTCTAAAACCGTTGGGCTTGAAGTATTAAGAAAGCCTTTCCCAACGGTTCATTGAAACCGTTGGGAAAAGACACCCCTTTGCCAACGGTTTGAAGAAACCGTTAGTAAAGGGGTGTGTTAATCACCTTTTGCCAACGGTTCTGTTGAACCGTTGGGAAAGGGTCACCCCTTTGCCAACGATTTCCTCAAACCGTTGGTAAAGGGATCCTTAGAATCTCTTTCCCAACGGTTCGTAAAAACCGTTGGGAATTATTTCCCCCAAATCCAGCCGCGGGGCTGCTCTCCCCCATTCGCACAGAAACCTAATTTCATCCACTCCACCGCTCTCCTCTCGCGAAATCCCCTATCCGAAGAGGTGAAAACAATATGAAATCAGGTATCTTTTCATTTATACACATATACTTCCTTATTTTTATTGTTATTGATTTAGTATTTTAGTTTTAAGTTGTCAATCCACCTCCATCTCTCTGCTACTCTCCAAATCCCCCATCCGAATAGGTGAAAACCCATTTGAATCATCCCAAATCAAGTAATTTTTTCTTTATACACATATGGTACCTTGTTTTTATTGTTATTGATCTAATATTTTAGTTTTATGTTTGGATTTTGATGTGATTTCACCGTGTAAAATAGGGAAATGAATAAATATTTTGTTAATTAATTAGTTTCTCCTGGAATATCAGTTGTGTTATAATGTCCATGCTAAATAAAGGGGTAATGTAATAAAAGACCTTGAATAAATAAATTGTGGAAGTTGGGGTATGTTGACTCTATGAGAGGTTTTTTGTTGTGTTTCATTGTATGTTGTAGGCTGTTTTATGGGGATTGAGGTGACCAGTTTGCCTTTGTGATATGTGGGGTTGTAATGTGATGGTTAGTGGGCATAGATGTGTCATGTGAAGTTGTATGATAGTGATGATGTGTGGTGGTGTTGTGTAGTGTGGAGGTGTTGTGTGATGAAGATGTGGTGTATAATGTGGTGAGGTGGTTTTGGTTTTGCGGTGGTTTGTGATGTGCAATATTTTTATTGTGATATGTGGTTGTTTTGGTGAGATGGTTGGTCGATGTAACATGGTGTCGATGGTTATTGTGAGATGGTGAGTTGTTGTGTGGTGGTTTTATTAGTTTCCTGGTTATCTATGGAATAAATTATGCTGTTAAAACAAAAAAACAAGATATTAAATAAATGAGATGGAATAGAAATGGATGTGTGGTAAATGGATTTAGTTAATTTAACATTAAATGAATGGACAATGTAAGTGTGAATGAAGTGGCTTAAAAATGAATGTGAGAAATGCTTTGCGTCTTTTGTGGTGGTGGTGTGGTTTATGTGTTTTATGGTAGTAGTGAAGTGTGTGATTATGTAGTTAATGTGAACCCATAGGTTGAGTATTTTGTGCTATCTATATATCATGTATTTTTATGTTATTTCTACACATTACAGGGGGTGGTATGTCTAGGTGGTGGTGGTGGGGTTGCAGGGGAGGGGGTGTGGGCTGTTTGGGAGGGTGGGCGGGGCTATCCAGGGGGTACGGGGTGTCCAGGGGGTACGAGGGTGGGCGGGCTGTCCACAAGGGTGGACGGGCTGTCCATGGGGGGTGGTCAGGCTGTCAAGGAGGGGTGGGCGGGCTGTCCAGGGGGGGTTGGTGGGCTTTCCACGGGGGGTAGGGGTGTCCAGGGGGTGGGCGGGCTATCCAAGGGGGTAGGGGCTGTCCATAGGGAGAAGGGGTGTCGAGGGGGGGTGGGTGGGCTGTCCACGGGGGGTGGTTGGGCTGTCTAGGGGGTAGGGGGTGTCCACGGGGGAGGGTGGGGCTGTCCAGGGGGGTGTGGGCTGTCCTGGGGGTCTGGGTGGGGTGTCTTGGTGGGGGAGGGGTGTGTGGGGTGTTCAGGTGGGGTGGTATGTCTAGGTGGTGGTGGTGGGGTTGCAGGGAAGGGGGGTGTGGGCTGTTTGAGAGGGTGGGCGGGGCTATCCAGGGGGGTACGGGGTGTCCAGGGGGGTACGGGGGTGGGAGGGCTGTCCACAAGGGTGGACGGGTTGTCCACGGGGGTGGCCGGGCTGTCAAGGAGGGGAGGGCGGGCTGTCCAGGGGGGGGTGGGTGGGCTGGCCACAGGGGGTAGGGGTGTCCAGCGGGGTGGGCGGGCTATCCAAGGGGGGTGGGGGGCTGTCCATAGGGAGAAGGGGTGTCGAGGGGGGTGGGTGGGCTGTCCACGGGGGTGGTTGGGCTGTCTAGGGGGTAGGGGCGTCCACGGGGGTGGGTGGGTTGTCCACGGGGGTGGGCGAGGCTGTCCACGGGGGTGGGAAAGGCTGTCCACGGGGGTGGGCGGGGCTGTCCAGGGGGTGTGGGCTGTCCTGGGGGTCTGGGTGGGGTGTCCTGGTGGGGGAGGGGTGTGTGGGGTGTCCAGGGGGGTTGGTATGTCTAGGTGGTGGTGGTGGGGTTGCAGGGGAGGGGGTTGTGGGCTGTTTGGGAGGGTGGGGCGGGGCTATCCCGGGGGGGGGGGGGGTACGAGGTGTCCAGGGGGGTACGGGGGTGGGCGGGCTGTCCACAAGGGTGGACGGGCTGTCCACGGGGGTGGTCGGGCTGTCAAGGAGGGGTGGGCGGGCTGTCCAGGGGGGGTGGGTGGGCTGGCCACAGGGGGTAGGGGTGTCCAGGGGGGTGGGGCGGGCTATCCAAGGGGGTGGGGGCTGTCCATAGGGAGAAGGGGGTGTCGAGGGGGTGGGGTGGGCTATCCACGGGGTGGTTGGGCTGTCTAGGGGGTAGGGGTGTCCACGGGGGTGGGTGGGTTGTCCACGGGGGTGGGCGGGGCTGTCCACGAGGGTACCCTACTAATATGGTTATGGTATGAGGCATGCTCTAATGTGATAACACATTAAGTTCTTGTTGGTTTTACATTTTTTCAATAACACGTTAGTATGTTTTTTTCACATGTGTAGTTGATACCATGATTATTTTCTTCCTTTATCGTTTACTTAAATTTATTTTCTATTAAAGTTCAATCCTATTGAATTGTTTATGACAAAATGACTTATATGAATTTTTTTACAGAATGGACAGAAGTTGGATGTATGAAACCGATCGTATCTCAAGCGATTTTCAAAACAATTTGGAGAGCTTTATAGATTTTGCATTTCACAATGCTTCAGATAGTGGTCGCATACACTGCCCATGTTCCAATTGTGTTGGTAGACCTTGGTTGAGTCGTTAAGAAGTCAGCTACCACATAACCAAAAATGGTTTTCAAGCAAACTACATTGTGTGGTATCACAATGGGGAGAAAATGAAATCTCAAATTGGTGATGATCGAAATGAAAGGACTGGAATGGAGAAATTGTTAGATGATCGGTTTCCGTTTATTCGTCATCGTGAAAAAGAAAGAATTTCGACTCAAGAAGACGTCGAAATGAGGACAACTAATGCATCTAGTGAAAATGATGATATTGATATGGTGAAAAAATTGAATGATGCTGCCACGACTCCAGTATATCGACAATGCGATAAAATGAAAAAGCTGGAATTTTTAATCCGATTGTTTCATGGAAAAACTATGTATGGGATTTCTAATACAGCAATCGATTACATTCTTACCCTCTTGAAGGATTTACTTCCATATGATGTAGATATTCCCTCAAACCACTATATGGCATGGATGTTAGTTGAAGAATTTGGATTTTCCAGAAAAAAAATTCATGCTTGCCCGAAAGATTGCTGTTTATTCTGGGAAGAAACCGCTGAAAGAAATGAATGTATAAAATGTGGCACATCCCGCTGGAAGTCAAAATCTGATGGAACACCATCCCGCATTCCACAGAAAGTAATGTGGCACTTTCCATTGATCCCCAGACTCCAGAATCTTTTTATGTCTGATGACATATCAATAAAATGAGATGGCATGATACCGAGAGAAAGAAGACTAATGATGAGTTGGTTCATCCTGCAGATGGATTTTCATGGCAGAGATTTGATGCTCGACATCCTGATTTTGCAGCTGACGTGCGTAATGTGAGGCTGGGTCTTTCATGCGACGGTTTTAATCCGTTTGGGCAGATGCTTACTTCGCACAGCATATGGCCAGTTTTTATACACATTTATAATCTTCCCCCATGGTTGTGTATGAAAAAATCTTTCACTTTCATGAGTATACTCATATCTGGTCCTTCTGATCCCGGCATTGATATTGATGTATACATGCAACCTTTAATAAAAGAGTTGAAACTTCTTTGAGATGTGGGTGTGCGCACATACGATGCATGTTCGAAAGACATATTTCAGATGCGTGCTGCGCTTATGTGGACGATCAATGATTTTCCGGCTTATGAAATGATGTTTGGATGGAGCACGAAGGGAAAACTGTCATGTCCAGTTTGTATGAAGAATACACGATCCAGAAGACTGAAACATCGTTGTAGTTTCAGTTTTATGGGACATCGACGATTTTTCCAAAGGATCATCCATATAGAATGAATCATCGAAGATTTGATAATACTATAGAGACCGATGATCCACCTCAGCGTATGTCTGGAACTGATGTGCTTAATGAATTGAAAGATTTCGGTTTTTCATTCGGGAAGGGTCAAATGAAATCCGGAAAGAGAAAGAATGTTTCCACAGAAACCTGTTACAATTGGAGGAAGAGGAGTATCTTTTTTGATTTGCCTTATTGGTCAACCAATTTGCTACTTCATTGCTTAGACGTAATTCATATTGAAAAGAATATATGTGAAATGTTGCTTTCAGTTCTTCTAAATGTCAAGGGGAAGACAAAAGATGATTTACAATCTCGACGTGACTTGGTGGATTGGGGCATCAGACCAGAATTGCATCCTGTGTGTATCAGTGAAAATAAATGGCAACTTCCATGTGCTTCTTATGCGATGACACCTACTGAAAAAAACAATTTTTGGAAGTATTAGAGACTATTAGAGTTCCTGATGGCTATTCAAGCAACATATCTAAATGGGTCAACAGAAGAGAGTTGAAGATAAAATCTTTGAAGACTCATGATTATCAAGTTCTACTGCATGAGTTGCTTCCAATAGAAATCCGTCATCTTTTGTCCAATAATGTAAGGGTGGGTGTTATTCAGTTGTGCCATTTTTTTAGAGATCTTTGTGCTAAGAAGTTGTCCAAGTATTTCTTTCAAAAAATGTTGACAGATGCCCCATTAATTTTGTGTGAGTTGGAGAAAATATTTCCCCCATCATTTTTCACATGCATGCTGCATCTGACTGTCCATATTCCAACTGAAATACTTCTCGGAGGACCTGTTTCTTTTCATTGGATGTATCCAACTGAAAGAAATATGTCCACATTAAAGACTTATGTTCGAAACAAGAATCATCCTGAAGGTTCTATCGTGAACGGTTACTTAGCTCAAGAATGTATGTATTTCTGTTCAATGTATTTGTCTGATCTTACTACAAGAATGAACATACCAATGAGAAATGAAGAAGAACAATATGAGCAAATTGAACCCAGTTTTCCATCACTTCCTAAAACAGGATGAATTCCTGGATCATATACATTGAAGACATTAAGCCTTGAAGAGCGGGAGATGGCACATCGCACAGTTTTGTTCAACTGTGATTTGTTCGATGACTATATCAGGTAACAAAATTGAATATGTATATCTTACATATATATCTGTTAAACTATTCATATTTTTTTATCTACAGGGAACATAAAACAATGATAAATAGGAAGCATCGTTCTTTATCTTTGAGAAGGAGAGAGACTTTGCATAGCAAAGAGTTTTCTTCTTGGTTAAAATTGAAGGTAAAAATATTACTGTTTAAATTAATTATTTCAATATTTACTTAAGTTTAACTGTCATTTATATTGCAGGTATTGAGTTAGTCTGCTGACTCTGTCTCTGAGGAAATAAGAGCTTTGGCTTTTGGTCCTAATACCGTGGTTCGTGAGTGTAAATCAATTGTTATCAATGGGTATAGATTTATTGTCACCGAACGAGCCTAAAACTTGAGAACACAACAATATGGTATTATGGTTACTGCCAGAACAGATTGTTATGCCAGTGCATCAGATAGTAGACCACGACTTGAAAATGTGGGGTATTATGGAGTCGTTGAGAAAATAATAATATAGGATTATTACTCTCATGGATGAGTCACAATGATGAAATGCCATTGGTTTGATTCGATGACGAGACATGGCACATTTATTGATGATTGTGGATTTCGAGTAATTAATATGACCCACACTCTTGCAACCGAAGAACCATATGTGTTGGCATCAATGGCTAAACAATTTTTTTATGTCAAAGATCAACTTCAACCTGAATTTGGTGTCATAGTTGAAGTAATTCCAAGACATATTTTTGATGATGCTGATGATGGAATTGACACTGTCCCTATTGCCATTGGAACCAATCCATTTATTTCTTTTGATGACTCCAATAGCTCAATTGTCAGAGTTGATTGTGAACCTGAAGTTGTGGTTGGAAATATATAGAATCATTCATCCATGTTCTCAATTCTTTTGGTTTACCTCGAGTTGGGTTGTTAAGGTTGGTAATATTCATATTTATTTAGTATTGATCACAAATATGTTTTAGCTGACTTGACCGTAATGTGAATTTTCAATGTTTATTGGTTGCTGTTTTATTTGAATTGCATTTTCTAATTTGGAATTGAACTGTATTCAAACCAAATCAAACAATATTTCTAACTTGGTGAACATTACAACTTGTATGTTTTATTAAATTCATTCAAGCTCTTCTAAAACAATTGATAGGTAAATTACCAATGAATCCCCTCATTCCCTCATATATTTAGTTTTTTGGTTTACACATTAATTTTCTTTTTCTAATTAATTACATATTTGTTTTCAAATGCAGGAAATGCAGCCAATTGAAGAGAGACGAAGAAAAAAAATAGCGGAGAACAATCGTCGGATGGAGGAGATGGGCATTCCACCATTAGTGCCTACAGTGAGTACTTTATTTCAAATATATATATATATATATATATATATATATTTACAGAATATATAATGTCATGTGATTAATTTTTTTTTGTAAACTTTTTTGTAGGATCCACCATTACGTCGACAGTTATTCGACGAGGAGCCTAGTACTGGTCCTAGTACTCAGGCCGGAGGTACGAGGAGGGTTCGTACCAGAGGTGGACGTAGAGCTGCGCATGCCCGACTAGACCCTGCCCCTCCCACTGACATTTCAGCCTTCCCACATTCTTATCCCGGTGTGTCGTTAGGGACACACGGGGTATTTAGGCCTCCCATGTTTTCGCTACCTTCTGCATCTTCTGCCCCATCATTTTCACATCCCATGATGATTCCCACTCCCTTGTCAGCATCAGGTCATACAACTGTTCCATCTTCTTTTCCTTCTACTTATGTCTCTCCGAGCTTTTATATTCCATCGTCTTCGACTCCTGTTCCACCAGAGGCTGTTCCATCCGGTTCTGTGGATCTGGCGCAACTCATTGATCAGACTAGCACAGGTATATTTATAAAACCCTAACAAATTTTTATAGAAATATTTATTTTCATTATAACATGTTTTGATAAAATATTTGTTTTTCTTTCATGACAGATACATCTACTGATAGGAGGCGGGGGCGGGGCCGTACACGCATGTGTTCGGTGTGGAACAGTCACACACAGGTTATGGTGGAATATAATGAAGACAATCAGATGGTTGAGAAAACAGGGCAGCAATGTCGGAGTTTTTTGGCGACGCTTGGCAAATACTCCAACATCATTCCCGTCAGCCCGCTGTCGTGGAGACATTTTCCACATGAGGTCAAAGATAGAGCTTGGGCAGAGATATGGGTAAAAAATTCTGTTGTATTTAATTCAATGAATTATTTTTGTATTTATATGAATTAATATTTTGATTTCAGCTTCGATTTAATTTTCCTGATGGTGAGGGTGCACGACTGGAACATCTAAAGGATTTAGGTGAGCTTTCAAGAGCCTACAAGCATGAGCTGTATATTGGAGGGCATGCTAGAGTTGGCACTGAGTTAGAGGCGGTACCAGTCGTGGATGATTGTCCTATAGAGCAGTATCGTCAGATGATTACTCATTGGACGAGTACCCATTTTAAGGTATATATTACATTTGAGGTATTTAAATAATAACTTTCAAGTTTTTCATTAATATTATCCTTTGCATTATCGAATTTTATTTAGGAATCATCTGGAAAAAATAAAAAAAACATTGATGCAAATAAATACCTACATACACTAGGACGCACGACGATGTCGGATCATGAGAGGCAGCAGGTATAACAATTGTTTATAAGTTTTCTTTACGACTTACATTTTCTTTTGTTTCTTCAATTATTTAATCATTTTCTAAAGTTTTTATATAACTTTTGTTTTCAATGTCATTGTAGAGGCAAGTACAAAATATTGAAGGACGTGTGCCTCGAGCAAAACTGTTTTACTCGAGTAGACGAAAAAAGGATGGAAGTGCTGTCAACGAAGCGACTCAGCAGCAGATTGTAAGTTTTAATCTGTTGATTTTATATTTTAATATCTATTTCATAACTTAATAATATATTTATATTTGTAACAGGATGATTTAGAGGCCCTCGATGCCCAAGAAGCAGACAATTTTGGGCCATCTGATCACTTACATCAGGTGTTGGGAGAGGATCATTCTGCCAGAGTACGCTGCCGACCTAGGATAGCCCCGACGAGGTATTGGCCTGCCTCAGGTATGAGTTGTAGTGCCACCGAGCTTCAGCAAGTTAGGGCACAGGCAGAACAGGCTGAGAAAAGGGCCACAGAGACGGCAGAACAGTCTGCTAGGGCAAACAGTGCATTTATGAAATTTATTGAAGTTCTACGTCCAACACTTCCAGCATAGGCCAGCCCAGCGATTGATGAATACATGTCGTCGATACATTCTATATATGGTGCACCAGGTGGCAGTTCCAGTGGTGGTTAGGCCGATGTCCATCTGGAAGATGATGATGGCGAGGAGTCTGATGCGGAAGAGGGGGGAGATGAGGAGGGCAAGGAGGAGGGGGCGAAGGCGAGGTGGAAGGTGCTGTGGAGGGTGAGGATGATGAGGAGGACGATGACGAGGGTGATGATGATGATGATGATGGTGATGGTGATGCTGATGTGGGACATATTGATCCGTTACATTTTTGACTTATATTACTGAGATTTGATGTTTAATCTATTCTAGTTGTTGGTTTTATCTAGACTCATAGTATAGTATTGAAGTTGAGTTATTTTTATATATTGTCTGTTTTTATGGATGTTGTTCTCTTTTAGTGGTTGTGTGTTTGTGAACTCCCTGGACAACCCCCCTCATTCATGGACCCTGGACAACCCCCCTCCCCCTTGGACCCCGAACACCCCCCAAACACCCCCCGAACAACCCCGAGAATAGCCCCGCGGACAGCCCCCCGTACAGCCCCCAACCCTCCACCCTGGACCCCGGATAGCCCCGCGGACAGCCCCTCGGACAACCCCCCCACCCTCCCCCTTGGACCCCAGACAACCCCCCAAACACCCCCGGATAGCCCCTGAACAACCCCGGACAACCCCCTGGACAACCCCTGAACAACCCCTGAACAACCCCTGAACAACCCCTGAACAACACCCCGGACAACCCCCGGACAGCCCCCTGAACAACCCCAGACAACCCCCTGAACAACCCCCAAACACCCCCCAGACAGACCCCGCACAGCCCCCCCACCCTACTCCTTGGTGCCCGGACAGCCCCCCGGACACCCACCGGACAGCCCCCTCGGACAGCCCCCGCGGACAGCCCCCCGTACAGCCCCTAACCCTCCACCCTGGACCCCGGATAGCCCCCCGGACAGCCCCCACCCTCCCCCTTGGACCCCAGACAGCCCCCTGAACAACCCCAGACAGCCCCCCTGAACAACCCCGGACAACCCCCTGAACAACCCCTGAACAACCCCTGAACAACCTCTGAACAACCCCTGAACAACCCCCTGAACAACCCCCAGACAGCCCCCTGAACAACCCCGGACAACCCCCTGAACAACCCCAAAACACCCACCGGACAGACCCCGCACAGCCCCCCACCCTCCTCCATGGTCCCCGAACAGCCCCCGGACACCCACCGGACATCCCCCCCCGGACAGCCCCCCAGACAGCCCCTCCACCTTCCTTAATTTCATTAGCTCTGAAATGTTTCATAGCACGATCAACTAAAATCTAATCCATACTAAATATGATATAAAAATATTCTATATAAATTTCCATAAGATTTTAAGTGAAAACAAAAAGTGACATACGAAAAACTGACCAAACGCATTCGAAATGTGTTGATTCTTTAGGACAACGATCCATGGGTCATATGTGACGTGTACGAATCAACCCCGCCTCAATCCGAGGCGCGGTGCGGTCGGAACAACTCAAAGTGTATGTCTTTTGTTTCAAAAGGATATCATTTTAAGTGAAAAACATCAACTGGCATACGGAAGACCAGCCAAACGCATTAGGATTGTGTTGATACTTTATGAAAATGATCCATGGGTCATTTGAGAAGTGTACGTGTCAACCCCGCCTAAATCTGAGATGCGTTATGGTCGGGACCACTCTAAGTGACTTTCTTTTGTTTTTAAAAATGGACAGTATTTTAAGTACATATGGAAAACCGACCAAACGCATTCGGTTTCTGTTGAAACATTAGGAGAATGATCCATGGGTCATATGTGACGTGTAAGAGTCAACGCCACCTCAATTCGTGGCACGGTGTGGCCAACACAACTCAAAGTGTCTCTATTTTGTTTAAAATGGACTTCATTTTTAGTGAAAACAAAAAATGACATACGGAAAACTGACCAAACGCATTCTGTTTCTGTTGAAACTTTAGGAGAATGATCCATGGGTCATATGTGACGTGTACGAGTCAACGCCACCTCATTCCGAGGCGCGGTGTGGCCGACACCACTCAACGTGTCTCTATTTTGTTTAAAACGTACTTCATTTTTAGTGAAAACAAAAAATGACATACGGAAAACCGACCAAACGCATTCGGTTTCTATTGAAACATTAGGAGAACGATCCATGGGTCATATGTGACGTGTACGAGTCAACGCCACCTCAATCCGAGGCGCGGTGTGGCCGACACCACTCAAAGTGTCTCTATTTTGTTTAAAATGGACTTCATTTTTAGTGAAAACAAAAAATGACATACAGAAAACCGACCAAACGCATTCGGTTTCTGTTGAAACTTTAGGAGAATGATCCATGGGTCATATATGACGTGTACGAGTCAACGCCACCTCAATCCGAGGCGCGGTGTGGCCGACACCACTCAAAGTGTCTCTATTTTGTTTAAAATGGACAGTATTTTGGCCGTTTATGACAACAGAACTGCGTTGCCGGTCACCGCGGGCACACGGCACGTCCGATTGATGTGCCGTCTGCTCGACCACTTCAGAAATCACTGTCCCGTATTTTTCGTCTGATTTCAGGCCATTCCGACTTCGTTCGGCCCATTTGTACCCCCCTCACGTGCGTTTACGAAGCGCACACATCACATAAAACACGAATATTGAGTCGTACCGCGCAAACCGCACGTCCGATTGACTTTCCGGATGCGCGTATACGTCAAGAATAATAATTAGAATGTTTCACGGTGGTTTCAAGTCAATCCGAGGTCGTCTGCTATGAATTTGACCATTTGACACCCGTTTTGGCCGTTTATGACACCAGAACTGCGTTGTCGGTCACTACGGCCACACGGCACGTCCGATTGACGTGATGTCTACTCGACCACTTCATAAATCAGTCACTCGTATCTGTCGTCTGATTTCAGGCCATTCCGAAATCGTTCGACCCGTTTGGACCACCCTCACGCGCGTTTACGAAGCGCCCGCATCACTTAAAACACAAATATTGAGCCGTACCGTGCAAACTGCACGTCCGATTGACGTTCCGTCTACGCGTACACGTCAAGAATAATAATTAGAATGTTTCACGGTGGTTTCAGGTCAATCCGAGGTCTTCCTCTATGAATTTGACCGTTGGATGCCCGTTTTGGCCGTTTATGACACCAGAACTGCGTTGTCGGTCACCGCGGGCCCACGACATGTCCGATTGATGTGCCGTCTGCTCGACCACTTCATAAATCACTCACTCGTATTTGTCGTCTGATTTCAGGCCATTCCAAAATCGTTCGGCCCGTTTGGACCACCCTCACGCGCGTTTACGAAGCGCGCACATCACTTAAAACACGAATATTGAGCCGTACCGCGCAAACCACACGTCTGATTGACGTGCCGTCTGCACGTACACGTCACGGATAATAATTAGAATGTTTCACGGTGGTTTAAGCTCAATCCGAGGTCGTTTGCTATGAATTTGACCGTTTGACGCCCGTTTTGGCCGTTTATGACACTAGAACTGCGTTGTCGGTCACCGCGGGCACATGAAACGTCCAATTGACGTGTCGTCTGCTCGAACACTTCAGAAATCACTCACCCATATTTGTCGTCTGATTTCAGATCATTCTGACTTTGTTTGGCCCGTTTGGACACCCCTCACGCGCGTTTACGAAGGGCCTGCATCACTTAAAATACGAATATTGAGTCGTACCGAGCAAACCGCACGTCCAATTGACGTTCCGTCTACGCGTACATGTCACGAATAATAATTAGAATGTTGCACGGTGGTATCAGCTCAATCTGAGGTCGTCCGCTATGAATTTGACCGTTGGACCCCGTTTTGGCCATTTATGACAACAGAACTGCGTTGTCGGTCACCGCGGGCACATGGCACGTCCAATTGACGTGCCGTCTGCTCGACCACTTCAGAAATCACTCACCCATATTTGTCGTCTGATTTCAGGTTATTCCGACTTCGTTCGGCCTGTTTGGACCCCCCTCACGCGCGTTTACGAAGCGCATGCATCACTTAAAATATGAATATTGAGTCGTACCGCGCAAACCGCACGTCCGATTGACATGCCGTCTACGCGTACACGTCACGAATAATAATTAGAATGTTGCACGGTGGTTTCAGCTCAATACGAGGTCCTCCGCTATGAATTTGACCGTTGGACGCCCGTTTTGGCCGTTTATGACACGAGAACTGCGTTGTCGGTCACCGCGGGCACACGGCACGTCCGATTGACGTGTCGTCTGCTCGACCACTTCAGGAATCACTGTCCCGTATTTGTCGTCTGATTTCAGGCCATTCCGACTTCGTTCGGCCCATTTGGACCCCCTCACGCGCGTTTACGAATCGCGCACATCACTTAAAACACGAATATTGAGCCGTACCGCGCAAACCGCACTTCCGATTGGCGTGCCGTCTACGCTTACACATCACGAATAATAATTAGAATGTTGAACGGTGTTTTCAGGTCATTCAGAGGTCGTCCGCTATGAATTTGACCGTTTGATGCCCGTTTTGGCCGTTTATGACACCAGGACTGCGTTGTCGGTCACCGCGGGTACACGGCACGTCCGATTGACATGCCTTCTGCTCAACCACTTCATAAATCACCCACCCGTATTTCTCGTCTGATTTCTGGCCATTCCAAAATCGTTCGGCCTGTTTGGACCACCCTCACGCGCGTTTACGAAGCACGCGCATAACTTAAAACACGAATATTGAGCCGTAACGCGCAAACCACACGTCCGATTGATGTGCCGTCTACGCGTACACGTCACGAATAATAATTAGAATGTTTCACGGTGGTTTCAGATCAATCTGAGGTCGTCCGCTATGAATTTGACCATTTGACGCCCGTTTTGGCCGTTTATGACACCAGAACTGCGTTGTCGGTCACCGCGGGAACATGGCACATCCAATTGATGTGCCGTCTACTCGACCACTTCCGAAATCACTCACCCGTATTTGTCGTCTGATTTCAAGCCATTCCAACTTCATTCGGCCCGTTTGGACCCCCCTCACGCGCGTTTACGAAGCGCGCACATCACATAAAATACGAATATTGAGCCGTACCGCGCAAACCACACGTCCGATTGACATTCCGTCTATGCGTACACGTCAAAAATAATAATTAGAATGTTTCACGGTGGTTTCAGGTCAATCCGAGGTCGTCCGCTATGAATTTGACCGTTGGACGCCCGTTTTGGCCGTTTATGACACCAGAACTACGTTGTCGGTCACCGCGGGCACATGGCACGTCCGATTGACGTGCCGTCTCCTCGACCACTTCATAAATCACTCTTCCGTATTTGTCTTCTGATTTCAGGCCATTCCGACTTCGTTCGGCCCGTTTGGACACCCCTCACGCGCGTTTACGAAGGGCGCGCATAACTTAAAACACGAATATTGAGCCGTACTGCACAAACCGCACGTGCGATTGACGTGCTGTATACGCGTACACGTCACGAATAATAATTAGAATGTTGAGAGGTGGTTTCAGGTAAATCTGAGGTCGTCCTCTATGAATTTGACCGTTGGATGCCCGTTTTGGCCGTTTATGACACCAGAACTGCGTTGTCGGTCACCGCGGGCACACGACAGGTCCGATTGATGTGCCGTCTACTCGAACACTTCATAAATCACTCACCTGTATTTTTTGTCTGATTTCAGGCCATTCCGAAATCGTTCGGCCTATTTAGACCACCCTCACGCGCGTTTACGAAGCACGCACATCACTTAAAACATGAATATTGAGCAGTACCACGCAAACCGCACATCCGATTGACGTGCCGTCTGCGCGTACACGTCACGAATAATAATTAGAATGTTTCACGGTGGTTTCAGCTCAATCCGAGGTCGTCCGCTATGAATTTGACCGTTTGACGCCCGTTTTGGCCGTTTGTGACACCAGAACTGCGTTGTCGGTCACCGCGGGCACATGGCACGTCCAATTGAGGTTCCGTCTGCTCGACCACTTCAGAAATCACTCACCCGTATTTTTCTTCTGATTTCAGGCCATCCGACTTCCTTCGGCCTGTTTGGACCCCCCTCACGCGCGTTTACGAAGCGCGCACATCACTTAAAATATGAATATTGAGTCGTACCGCGCAAACCGCACGTCCGATTGACGTGCCGTTTACGCGTAAACCTCACGAATAATAATTATAATGTTTCACAGTGGTTTCAGCTCAATCTGAGGTCGTACGCTATGAATTTGACCGTTGGGCGCCCGTTTTGGCCGTTTATGACACCCGAACTGCGTTGTCGGTCACCGCGGGCACACGGCACGTCCGATTGACGTGCCGTCTACTCGACCACTTCATAAATCACTCTCCCGTATTCTTCGTCTGATTTCAAGCCATTCCGACTTCGTTTGGCCCATTTGAACCCCCTCACGCACGTTTACGAAGCACGCACATCACTTAAAACACGAATATTGAGTCGTACCGCGCAAACCGCACGTCCGATTGACGTGCCGTCTGCGCGTACACGTCACGAATAATAATTTGAATGTTGCACGGTGGTTTCATCTCAATATGGAGACGTGGTGTGGCCGGCACCACTCAAAGTGTCTGTCTTTTGTTTCAAACGGACGTCATTTTAAGTGAAAAGCATCAACTAACATACGGAAAACCGACCAAACGCATTTTGAATCTGTTGATAATTTATCCCAAAAATCCATGGGTCATATTTGATGTGTACGAGCCAACCTGGGATGAATCTGAGTCGCGGTGTGGCCAGGAAAAGTCTAAGTGACTCTCTTTTGTTTAAAATGGACACCATTTTAAGTACATACGGAAAAATGACCAAACGGATTCAGTTTCCGTTGAAACTTTAGGAGAACGATCCATGGGTCATATGGGACGTGTACAAATCATCCCCTATTCAATCTGACATGCGGTGCGGCTGACACCACTCAAAGTGTCCGTCTTTTTTTTCAAAAGGACGTCATTTTAAGTGAAAGGCATCAACTGACATACGGAAGAACGACCAAACGCATTCGGATTCTATCGATACTTTATCACAACGATCCATGAGTCATATGTGACGTGTAAAAGTCAACCCCGTCTTAATCCGAGACGCGGTGTGGCCGACACCACTCTAACTCTGTCTCTTTTGTTTAAAATGGACATGATTATAAATGAAAAGAACAACTGGCATACACAAAACCGACCAAACGCATTCGTAATCTTTTGATAATTTATCACAACGATCCATGGGTCATATGTCACATGTACGAGCCAACCCGGGATGAATCTGAGTTGCGGTGTGGTCAGGATTAGTCTAAGTGTCACTCTTTTGTTTAAAATGGACAACATTTTAAGTACATACGGAAAACCGACCAAACGCATTCGGTTTCCATTTAAACTTTAGTAGAATGATCCATGGGTCATATGTGACATGTATGAATCAACCCCGCCTCAATTGGAGACGCGGTGTGGTCGGCACCACTCATAGTGTCCGTCTTTTGTTTCAAAAGGACGTAATTTTAAGTGAAAAACATCAACCGGCATACGGAAAACTGACCAAACGTATTCGGATTGTGTTGATACTTTAGCACAATGATCCATGGGTCAAATGTGACGTGTACGAGTCAACCCCGCCTCAATCTGAGGTGCGGTCTGGCCGGTATCACATCAGGTGTATGTATTTTGTTTAAAATTGACATCATTTCAGGTAAAAATATATGGTATAGAAAACACCGATCAAATTATGAATTGAATTCCAGATTCCACATATGATTGTCATCTAAATTTTAAAATGAATTCTAAATGAATTATGTATGTTTATAATTATGTTATGAATTCTACTTTAATTATGGATGTGTATATTTTCATTATATGTGTTGGTTGGTTGGTTTGCATTATTTGTATGTGTTGGTTTGTTCTCTATATGTATGCATTATATGTGTTAAAGGTACAATAATTGGAATGAAAAATGAATTGAAAACGAGGGCATAATTGGATTGAAAATTGAATTGAAACCGAGGGTGAATGCCCAAAAACCAGACCTGCTGTGAAAATTGCAGGCTGCTGTGCAATTTGCACAGCAAATCCTATGCCAACGGTTTTCAAACCGTTGGCATAGGCTCTATGTAGCTGTTTTTACCAACGGTTCAGGGAACCGTTGGTAAAAACACCCTATCCCAACGGCTTGAAACCGTTGGGATACCCTGTTGAATCGTTGTTTTTACCAACGGTTCTTGGAACCGTTGGTAAAAACCTTTTCGAACGGTTTGTAAACCGTTGGGAAAAAAAATGCTCTATTGATATCCCAACGGGCCAAACCGTTGGGAAAGGCCTTTCCCAACGGTTTGGCAGAACCGTTGGGATAGGTTGTTTTTTTCTAACCTATCCCAACGGTTCTGTGTAAACCGTTGGGAAAAGCCTTACCCAATGGCTTACTTCCCCACACTTTGCAGAACCGTTGGTATAACATATACCAACGGTTCGGCAGCCTTTCCCAACGGTTCTAAACCGTTGGGAAATGCTGGATTTCCAGTAGTGTATATAATCTATTCATATACTGATCAGGAAACATGATTATGTTGTGATTAAAAATCAGTAGGCTACCACCAATGGTGTCCAAATGAATTATTGTTAAAAGTTATTTTATGCAATTATATATGAAATAAGTATAGTGTATAAATAACCAATTATTGCATTGTCATTTATCATTATCTATCTACATTAAGTCAATGGTTCTCATATATACCCGTACCCCAATAATAGCTTTCTCTCGTACTGGATCCTGATGTGTTCCCTAGGAAATGTCATATGGTAATACCTACTTTTTGAGAGATCTCAAAGTATTTCAAGGTGCTATGATATCATAGTACCAGATTCAAATCTAAATTGGAGTTAAAAATATTCTCATGTGAGGGCATAAATCAGAGTGCCATTATTACCAATATTTAATTTCACATTTATAATCCACATTAATAAATTATTGAATATCAAAAATTTATGTAAGATTACCTTTTTACCATTCTTACTACTCAATAGAATGACTATTTTCCAATTCTCTATACTCATAAATAAGATAACAATGATACCATGCTTACTCTTCTACAGAATGAACATGTTCCCATTCTATTGAATCATAAGTATAATGACCATGTTGCCATGTATTCTCCTCTATTTATAATTAACTTGTTCCCATTTATTCACACCTAATTAATTTATAATTATTTATCCCCATCAATTCCATTATTAATCCAACAATTATTTAAAAATATAAAATATATTATTTAACAACACAATTACTTAAAAACCTTAATCCCATTAATTAATTAAATAATTATTTACCCAATATCATAATTCATATTATATAAAATATTTTCTATAATTAATTTTCTCAATCTAAAGATGAATTCATCATAGTTAATCTCCTAATTAATTATCTAGATCAAAATATCAAATCACATAATTAATTAAAAATTAATTATCTCAACATAACCAAATAGATATCTCATAATTAATACCAAGATTAATTATATAGATTAAAATCACTAAATCTGAAAATCAACTTCCAAAATAAATTTTCTAATCGGTCTTCCCCTTAGCCTCATGATTTATTCAAAAACTAATAATTTTGTTCAACAATGCCTCAATAAATAAATCTTTAAACATAATTAACCCAATTTATGAAAATAAATCACTAAAGGACACAAGAAATTCTACAATTTTTCATATTCTTATCAAATCCATGACTATGGGAATTAGATTGCAGACCACCATCCCTCATTCATTGATGGACATTTTCTCAATGGAAACCCCCAAAATCCTACATGCTCAACAACGTAGATATGAGTTCTAGATCTAAATCCTAAAACTAAATCCATGATATCATGATCAATTAAATTAAGATCAAAATCTACAATATTATATGTAGATCTCAACAAATAGGTTTATATCTAAATAAGAAGATGATATCTTCCATAAAAAGATCATGTAATGAGAGAATAATGAACAAGAAACACATCAGGATGAAATCCACATATAGTGAGAAGTGTAGATTTTTGATCTGGGTATTTAATGTTGAAGAATGGGGGACAATGAGCCTTATAACCTCTTAAAAATATTATTAATTTTATAAAATTGTTTAGTCTCGTTCAAAAGGAGAATTGGAGATGTTTCTGGGGATTTGGGGATTTTTAAATATTTTTTCATGTTATTAAAAACATAAGACATTGTTTTCTTGATAGGGGAATATAGTTTGGAAAACTGTGCACCAACCGTGAAGACCTGACTATATAGGGTGAAACCGTTACTTGGGTTTTGACACATGTTTTTTTAAACTACGTGCTAGTCTACAAAACATCTCTTACTAGGTTCACATGGTTTGCTGAGTTGGGAGCACTGTTTACCCTAATTACGGGCCAACTGCGCACAAACCCATTTTCCAAAAATATCATAAAATCCCCACCCAAACACACCAAATTTCATAAATATAAACAAAGGTACCTAAAGAAAAAATAATGTAACAAAATTTAAGGTCGAAATGACTCCAAAAAAAGGTCTTTATTAAATATTCACTTCACCTTATAAAATATCATCCTCGAGATGCACATGCAGAATATTCTAAGATTAAGATCCAAAATGATTGCACCAATGAGACCTCATATATACCTCCATTTCCCATTTTCCCTCCTGAACACTTCTATGTTTCCATATGATATGAACTATCATCATAGTCTTTCCACACAACACCTTTTCTCTTTGATCTAGAACAGGTAACAAAGTCTCCTCAATGGACACATCACTTTCGAGGTCATCCTCATCCACATCGACCAGATGATATGTTTTGGGGTGATACCATTGATGTTATGATACATGGAAAACCTCATGTATATAACTATATTTGTTTGGAAGGGAAAATCATTATGCCACCATCCCAATTCTCTAAATTATCTCAAAAGGTCCAAAAAACATGGGAGCCAACATGCCCTACCTATATATCTTGTAGTGACACAACCTAAGCGAAACCAGAAGGAATACGTGATCACCCGTTATAAACTCTAGGGGTTATCTTCATCTGTCCTTATAATATATTTTTCTACTATGAGATATATGGACCTATTTCGAAATCAATTGTAAATTTTATAGTATCACATGTATGAGACTCTGTCACAACAATTCTGACTCACCAGCCTCCATCCAGAATAGAGGCGATCTACATGATCTACCTTAAAAATCCCCATGTAGTTCCATTTGTATAGTTTCTTGATAACTATTGTTATAGCCGAATTCCACTAAATCCAGTTGATTCTCCCAAGACCCATTGAATTCATGAACATATTCCCGTAGAATATCCTAAAGTATCTAGATAGTATGATTCAACATCACATCTGTCTGAGGGTGGAAATCCATACCTAATAATACATGTTTTTCAATAAGAATCTGCAATCTCGATGATAAGTGTGATGTAAATAGTGTATCGTGATATGAAACTATATTTTATGGCACTCCATGAAGATGGACTATCTCACAAACATAGAGTTCTCCCAATTGTTCAACTATAAATGTTTCCCTTATAGGATGTAAAAACACTACGTATTTCATTTGATACACAATGAAAAAAATAGCATCATTATTTCTAAGAATCTTCTAGAGACCCTCCATAAAATCCATGGTCACATCATCTCACTTCCATTCCTGGTTGGGAAACTACTATTGAAAACCTCCAGGTCATTGATACTCTACCTTCACATACTAAGAGGTGAATCGTGTTTCCACAAAATCTAGTATTTCTTTTTTAATCTATGGACATGAAAACATTCATCATAGGTCCTAATCAATTTTGGTTACACCTTGATGCACTGCCCATTTATAGGAATGAAATTGTAGCACAATCTCTTCTTGAATTATTATAGGTACCACAACATGAATCATTACATAGATGATCTCATCCACATCTATCAACCAGTTTGATGATATCTCATCACTATCAAAGTATTCCCTAAAGTCTAAGAATTATAGGCACTCTTAATATATATCACAAATTCATATCAAAAGTGTATAATCTATTATAACCAAAACTAGATTTATCTTCTCCAAACACTCTTGAACAACCACATGCATTCATCTAGCAAGGTCAACATCTTCCACTCTTCACCCGACTACTGATCCATCTGATTCTAAGTTTTCCATCTCAAGGCCTCAACCATAATATTTTCATTTTTTAGTGTATATGACATTTAAAATTCAAATTACTGTATATACTCTACATATCTCCATTACTTAATATTCAAATCATGTTGTGAAAAGATATAATTCAGGGACCTCTGATCTATATAAACTATAAAATTTTCTCCACAAAATTAGTTTCTCCAAAATTTAAGAGAATAAAAAACTGCATCCAAATCGACGTCATGTGTATTGTAGTTTCAGTCATGTAGTATCAATTTTTTAGACCCATTTTCCATAACGATATCTCCCTTCATCAACATTGATCCAATTTTAATCCCAAAAGTTTCACAATAAACCATATATTTCTCACCTGACTCAGGTAGGAATAAAAATTTTTCTGATGTTACGAGATTATATATCTATAGAAAAGAGCTCTCACAAGTAGATAAACATTCAAACATTACTACCTTTTTGGTCAACCCTTAAAGTGGTGCTTCCAAATTTGAAATGTCTGGGATGAATCTCCTGTAATATAAGTCTAATCATAAAAAGCATCAGATATGAAAAAAATTCTTCAAATGATCCCATGAAACTATAGAAGGAACCTTCTATTGTTAAATTAAAGCACCTTCATAGGAGATAATATGACCCAATAAGTGTACTTGGTCAATACAAAACTAATACATATATATCTTAGGGTATAGCTGATTCTCTCGTAGTGTACTCAGGTTGATGTCGAACTGGGGGTAAACATCATCATGAGTCTTGGATTACAAAATTATTTCATCCAAAAAAACCACTACAATCTAATCCAAATAAAAATTAAATATACTTATCATCAAATCCATAATCTCTTCTAGTTATTTTTTTAACCCATATGACATTACAAAAAAAGTAAGAATGGCAATACATGCTTCTAAATGAAATTCTTGGTAAACCATATGTACAAACTATAATCTTATGATAACTTGATATCGAGTCGGTCTTAGAGAACACAAAATTTCCATTCATCTTTGAATCATATCATCAATATGTGAAGGAAGATATCAGTTATTCAATTTCATTTTGTTCAACATTAGGTAATTGACCCAAAATCATAAAATCTTATCAACTGTATTTTTAAACATAATAGGTGATCCCGAAAGAAATGTAGTGGGAATGATAAATCTATTATCCCCCAACACCACCAACTGAGTTGTATTCACTTGAACCTCAGTCAGATCCATTATATATGGTGGAATGGATACTGACTCATTTCTCATCATTATATGAAGAGTGAATTATACATCACTATTTGGTTGTACCAGTCAGAGGTCTTTAAGAAATACATCTTGAAATAATTCTACTACTGGTGATATGAAATCATGCATAATACCCCCATCATCCAACAATATACTAGAAATATTGTTTATGAGATCTCCCAGTTGTTGAGTAATTGACCATGCTCGGGCTGCCTAGATATACCACTCTCCATGGTGATTATATTGGTCATCCATTGGAGACACAATTGTCAATATACTATTGTAACAATTGATATCGACTCAGTAACAGGCTAGAAATTCCATACCTATAAACAGGTGGATTCCCGTTATATCCAAACCATAGAGTCCCCATAGAAAATTATATTCCCTAATCTCTGGTGAACATCCCTTATATAGAAAGACATCTCTATACATCACTCCAAATAGTGTATCTATGGTCATTACCCCACTCACAAACTCTATTGTCATGATAAAACCATCAACGAGTCTTGCATATTTAAAGGAATGAGAGACACCAGTATCAAAAAAGGAACTAGATAAAGTATAATCTATGAGAAATTACCTATCACTATTGATGATCTAGACTCATTATCTACAAGTGCAGGTTGTAATTCACATAACTATTTGGCACCTCTTCCCTATAATGTTGTATTACTCCCCTGAGTAGCACCTCTCTACAGATGTAGGACCACCTTCTCAAAAAACCCACTTCTACAACCTCTAATATTTCATTCAAAAGAACTAAAACTTCCAGCCTGATATGGTGTACAATATCATCTTCTCATACTCTAACACTTCCCAGCTACTCCTTCCGTACTAATTTTTGGTATGACCTACAGAACATCTTTAGATGTCCCATCTTGTTGCATGATCAACACTCTACTGGGGGACTGGATCAATGTCGATGATAGTGTCCCTCCTTACCATACTAATGAAATATCACCCCAGTAAGGGCCTATCCAATTAATCATGATTTTTGGGTAATATATTTCCCACTAACTTGGAAAATTTTGTCATAATAGTGCTTCTTGATCTCAAAGTCACACATCCTGATCTTCTTGTAACCACTACCTTCCCATTACTAGAATCCTCCCTCAGGTTCCCATAAACTACGAGAGAATGATACTCCACTTATTTGAACTTCTTCAGCCTGAATATGTTCACTTCAAACAAAATCTCACACTTAATACCTTTCTGAAAACGTTTAAAAGTAGTTGCATCATCTCTTAATGATTTTAGAGAAAATAATTGCAAATCTATGTAGCGTCTATCATATTAAATCCCTGAAATTCTCCCCTGTGTCAGATGCATTAACGCAGCTGCAATGTATGGTCTTAGCCTCTCTAAATAGAAGTGCTCAAAGAACCCCTCCATGAATTCATTTCATAACATACAATTAGACCATCTAGTTCGCACTTGAATTTCCAATACACACATTGTTGATACCCATAGAATATAAGCAACCAATATGACCCTCCTCTCAGCCGGCATCTCCAAATGGTCAATTATTATCTCTATGGAATCACTCCAAAATTCATCTCTATCAGGTCCACTCTCTTCAGTAAAAGTAGAAGGGTTCTTCAAATGAAACTCTCTTGTCAACATAGTCCCTGAATTAACAATCCTCTCTTGGTCTCCTTTCATGAATTTCATGAAACAATAAATGTTCCCCAGAACTATTTTTCTTCATCTTTATCTGGCACGATGGGTTCCCCAAATTCCCTAACAATAAAATCATTCAATGGGATGCCTCTCATTATTCCCCTCAATAAGAATTGTGTATGAATACTCACTACAATTTCAAACACAAATCTTATTTCTCATAAGACATGATTATAACATTGAAAAAAGTGGAAATTATCACAATAGGTCATATCATGCTCAGGTAATGTTATATATTATTCCAACATTTTCGTGATTCCATGATTACATGTTTCCTTGTTATACATGTTATTATTCCTTATGTTTATGCATATTCGATGACTTTTGTTCTATCCTGTTATTACATCAAACCCATGTTCTTTTTTTATTCCTATGATTATTTCCATAAAATACTTTTAAATATCATCCCTTTTGTTCATGTATTCCCATGTATCTCCTATGGAGTTGTATGATCTCTATTGATGTTATGATCTCATTATGGAGATAAAATAAAGATGTTTTTATTTATGATTAATGATGTTTAATTATTTACATAATCATAAGAATACATTAGGATTTTTGTTCTATGAATCGTAATTAGATAGTTAATTATGCCTAAAATAAAGTAATGTTATTTGTAAAAGGATGTGGTATTTATTGATGGTATTCGAGGAAATGTTTAATTAATTTTTGTGTTAGTACAAGGAAACTCTAGAGAGAACCTTAGGGATAAGACTAAATATGAGAAAACATAAACAAATTTTGGTTTATAGATAATTTATTTTTCTATAAAAAACAATTCTATTTGGATATTACACATGGATGTGGGTTGGAATCAATTTTACCTAGGATTAATAATTATGATAGGTCCTTTTGGCCTTGAGTCATTGTAAACTAGTAAAAGAAAATGGCCATACTATGAGTATATTTTGACACTCTCAGGGTATATGAAATGGTAAACTCATAAGTTCATTAAAACCCACTATTAAGACAAAAAATTATCCTATAAGAATATACGTTGGGTAAGAGATCATGGATATAAATTATTTAAACATAGGGAATCACATTTTAGGATATACTTTTACTTTAAATGTTTACATTTTATTATTTCTGATTTATTATTTTTCTTATTATCAAGGTATTCATTTATTTAATTGAATTTTTTTATTGGTTAATTGGTGGGAAAAAAAGAAAAAGTAACAACAATAAATATGATTGTACATGTCGTAATTGCATTAATGATACTCAAAATATTATTGTAAAAGGTTCTCAAAACTACATAAAAATAATTTTTCAATTGGATCTTGTTATGAATAATAACATGAATTGTGTGGAACATCCTCAATATCTTACATGATATAATAATCTAGTCGAATACTTTAATCAAAAAATTCCTCCCACGTTTAGTGTATATTCGGATTCCCTCCTCACAGAAAAGTGGATTAACTCCATTGAGAATATATTCTCTATCATCCAATGCTCATATGAAGAGACAATTGTGCTTGTAGAACATCATTTTGATAGGTATATTGATCATGGGTGGACAATAATAAAAGAAAAAATATAAAAGGAGGAAATCTATTACCAATAATTGAAATATCTATGGAGAAAACTTTTCAACAAATATTTTCCCCCAAATATCCATCAAAAGATGGAAAAGCAGTTCCAAATAATGATGTAAAAGAATGATGTATATCGGAGAATATGAAAGAAAATTTAGAAGTCTTACAATATTCATCTCCAGATTTCACATGAACATCAAAATTAAGGTGGATTAGTCCATTTCCATATTAAATCAAAATCAATGAAAAGTTTTTTTGAATCAAGATGTTTACATATATAAAGAGATTATATATTATTCCCTTGATGTTTAAAAAGATAACGACAAATCTCTGTGGTGTTATAGGCATAGGGAAAAAAGGAGAAAAATTAATTTTAATAAGGGAAATAAATTTTGTGATGGAATGATGACCTGACATCCCATCCATCATAACTGTGGGAATAAGACTCATGTAAACTAGCTAATGGTAACCAATAGACAGTTCAAATATGTTAGAGAGGGGAATGTGGCTAAAAAATTCTGATGGGATATGATGAATCCCACCAATTTAGATGAGCCAAAGAAGTTTACGATCAATACACTAGATGTAGTGATGTTTTTAAACTTCAAGGATCATGGTCATTACACATGTCATTTCCCAAAACCAAGGGTTTTGGTAGGAAATAAACCACAAAAACATCCAATGTAGTATGGTGACATGTATTCTAATTATTCATTAATTATAGATGAAAATTGATTTGATTGTCATTCAACACATTAATTCATATCATTCAAGACTATTATAACTATTAAATCACCACATCAAAATTTGGTGGTTGAGTTATATATGGGAACACCAAATGTGGAAATTATTATAAACAATGTATATAACTCCTCCACAATTTTTGTTTTTATAATGAACCCTCAAAAAAAATATTTTTATACTCCCATTGTTATAGTTTAATGAAATTTTGGTCAGGAATTCAATATCTTTATATAAATACAATATCAACTATATAGTAATGGAGAAATTCATCACATCCTGATTCATACACCAATTCTGTAAAAATGTTACAAGGATGATGAATCTAATTCATAATAATCATCTCAAGTACAGATAGTGTTGCCTAATTATCAAGAATATCTACGTAAAAATATTGAGACAAAGAGAAGAATTGTGATTAAGGACATGCCCATTATTAGTGACCACACTGATTTGTTCCCTGAAAAGTTTCTTGTTATTCCTCATGATCAAGATGTTGAGTTTTAAACTAAACTTATTTCCAGATATCTGCCTATAACGGAGACACCATATAGAACTACCCCCATTGATCTAGAATAATTAATGAATAATTTATTGGAGAATATTAACTTGTTTTTTATATTCATGAGTGCGTCACCAAGTGGTTGAAAATTCCCCTTTTCATTAATAGAAATGGATCAACGTTCCTATTCATTAGTGATTATGATCTCAATTAAATACTTATAATGAAAAAGTATCCCATTCAATGGATAGATGGATTGATCAATCAACTATTTGGGTAAGTTTATTTCTATAAGGTGGACCTTAGGTCAGGATATCAAAAATTAATGGTTAGGAATGAATATATTTCCATTACTACATTTTTAATGAGGAATGTACACTATGATTTCTAGAGAGGCCCTTTGGAATCAGTAATGCCAAATCAAATTTCCTGGATTTAATGAATAGACTCTTTCGAGATGATCTCACAAAAATTATGGTAGACTTTATTATGATATTTTGATATGATTCGAGAGAAATGTCTAACAGGAGGAGTATTTGAATATAATGATAAGAAAGATACCAATGGGAGAAACATTATGAAAATTATAGTAAACGTGCTTTATAGATGATGGAAGTATAATTCATGGGGAAATATATCACTAGAAGTGGAATATCTATAAGTCCATCCAATAAGAAGTCAATCTAATAGTGCCCCAAGCCAACAACTATAATTGAGATATGAAACATTGTTCTTTTACTCAGGTACTAACAATGATTTGTGAGAAACTACTCGTGATTTTTAAACCCAATATCAATGTTTACTTGAAAATGGATAGATATTTCCTTGAAATTTTAATGTGAATACTTATTTAAATTTTTTAAAAAGAGTCATATCCCCACACAAGGGGTCACACTTCTAATAAGTGGGTAATAATTTTTCATGTATTGTATAAGGCACCGGCCTTATACATTACTTAATCATGAATTAAAAGATTACTTAATCTTGAATTAAACGAATAATTCACATAGAGGATATTTTCAGGTTTAGAGTTTTAGAGAATTTGTTCATAACTATTACATATCAAAAGATTACATAGTAGACACTTCTACTTATATTCCATAAAATAAAAAAACACTTAAAAAGAAACATGTCTAGTTCCATGTTTTCTATAGAATGTCTTTCCTTGATCCCATCCTTGACCCTATTCATCTTTAAGTATTGTAGAAAACATTTCAAAAACTTGGGATGGGCATAAAAAGCCCAATAAAGGATACACAATGAAGGAAAACTGTTAGTTTTTCAAAACAACAAGTAAACCGTGAATACTTTACCAAAGTAATACTTTTCACCTTTATGAAGTAGTAAAAACTCTTCACTGAATAAAAGACCATTTCTGACTTTTTTGTAACCAAAATATTACCATAAAACCCATAAAAAGTACACATAATATAAAAAGGTAACTTGGGAAATAAACATACATAAATGGAATAACCATACTGTCGACTTTCACACATACTTAATAGAATAGCCATACGGCCGACTTTCACACATACTTAATGGAATAGTCATACGGCCGACTTCCATACCCAATGCATTGGAGGTTATAACATAACCACCCATCTTATAATTCACGACACCACCCGTCATATGGTTTATCACGTAACCACCCGTCAAATGTCCAAGTACCACTATAAAATCATAAGACATAAAACAAATATAATTAAAAGAAAACATTTCCACATTTAGATCACAATATATCCTTTAAATATATTGAAATAACAAATAATTTATATAAACCATTTTCATTACCAAAATATATAAAAGAGTATGTGGTATTTATTTCATTTTAAAAAAAATTCAGCTTGTTGAGGAAGCCAAAGACCAAATAATACTCGCGGCTGTGGAAAAGGTCATTGTCACCGCATACGTTAAAAGAAACATTCCTTTTTATCATTTTTTAAAACGCTTCGTAGAAAAATATTCCTTTTGTATAAAATTAAAATTCAAAGGGGTATATACACCTAATAAAATAAAGCCTTGTATTAGAACAAAATATGCCTGAATGAAAGGAGATTGAGACGAAGTCCCTTACAAAGACGGTATCCTTGGATTAAGGATAAATCAATTACATAATTATGTGTGACAAAACGAATTCACCAAATATAAGTGGATATTATGTTTAAAAAAATCAGAGGTCATTCACACATATTCATAGAATGACATATTTCAAGGAGTACAAGTTTATCCAAAAGGATCAGAATTGGGTTAAGCAATTCCCTTGCAAAAATTCGACAGCATAACGACCTCACTTCAAATTTTAGAAAATGAGTTGATGATAGATAAAAAGGATTATCTCATCACATGGACATAAAATTTATAGCAAAAATGATATATAATAACATATCCCATCATAATAAGATTAAAATATCTAAAAACGAAGTATTTTAAAATGAGGAGGTTGAAAGGCCCCCTTACCGAATTGGGTAACTTCTGAAACGTACGCCCCATGAAAGAAGGGTCATACAATGAAGATGTAACTACCCATAAATGAGATTATATTATACAAATTGTAATATAATGGGCAGTAAATATACCAAACAAAAAGAAATAGTGGCCAATGTAGCATGAATCCCACAGGAATAAAAAGTGAGATGAAAATCCCATTATGAATATTCGGCAGCCTAATGGCGCCACATAAAACTTCAAAAATGGATTGATGAGATGAAATAGGGTATACCATCATATTAACATAGAATTTATAGTATGTTTAATATAAAAGAACATCCCCCAACATAAGAAATATGATCTTAAAATAAATGACCTAAAAGAGTGTACTTAAAAAAGAAAGAGAGTGGTTGAATCCCTTACCTCATATCCGACTTGACTCGATCGTTCGTTAATCTCATGAATAATAAACTTGAGTTAATTTCTACATGATTATGATACTTTTTAAAGGTAATTATTCCTTTTATATCACTTATTATCATTTCATGAAAACTATGAAATTATTTAAGTTAATAACAGGTGTTTTAACGATCATTACTAATTGAGTCAAAAATAAACTCTTTATAATTACAAGTTTGTTCATGGGGTAAAATATACATTATATCCAGAATTATATTCATTATGTAGATATCATATATATAATATATATCCATTATATATATGCATTTATAATATTACATAACATTTAGAGGTAAGAAATGAAATGCATCGTTCATGGAGACGGTAAGCTGTACGTACAAATGAACGCTACTTCCATTTCTATTTCATATTTAATGGAATTAAAACATAATGATACATAATAGTATTATAATTCCAGTATGGTATCATATATAATATCATTAAATATATCTTTTATACATACCAAATATGGTATTAACGAATCAAATCACTTTGAGGGGGCGGTAGTCCGCACTTCCTAAAATGAAGATATCGTGTTTACCCATAATGGAAACCATAACAGTATGACATAAATGAAAAATAAATAAGATTAACGAAAAAATAAACATATCATATATCATATATAAGTATAGTGACATCTTAATGGCCACCTTTGATGGTGTTAAAAGAATATTTAACAATCATCGTTTCGTGAGGCAGAAATTCACCATCCACAGAAATAGTATTTCATTAACCATTAGATGTAGCTATGTGTAAGTTTAGATTGAATACATCTTATAAAAACATCCTAGTATTTGTAATATACTGGTTTTGTTACAAAATAAATGAATAAAAAGAGTTTAGGGGGTTGGAGAAGCAAAATAAAACAAAAGAGCACAAGTGAAGACGTTACCTTAAAATCGGGTAACTCCCTTTGGTTTGAACCAAAAGGGTTTCTTGAAGATCTTCCTGCCTAAGGTAAGGCTTCTATGATGAGGAGGGGATGTGGGGAGACAAAATGATCAGAGCTTGTCCTAGCCAAAGGCTTGAGAGGTGTGGGTAAGGTGGTAGGGGTGGGGGCCTTTTATAAGAGGAGAGGAGGGGCACCCTTGGAAAGTCAAGAAAGGTTACATTATTTTCAAATGAGTTTCGGATTTTAAAGGTCCCACATTGATATATTTAGAGTAAAAGGTGATAATGGTTCGACCTCCACCCATCCAATAGGTTTTTGACATGTTTAGGGTTTATATTTTACATTATCTTTTCATTTTATTTAAATCGTTAAATAATGAGGTAATCGCTGCATCATCATGATGTCATAAATAATTTAATTTATTTAATGACTAAAAATTATAAAAAAATGTACTATGATGTAGGAAATCTATTTATCTTTACAATTACTATTTATAGTGAAAAATATGACATGTATAACCCCATGTAAAAAATGTTTTATTAAAACAATACATGTTTGGGTCATTTTTACTTTTACTTTAAATAAAAGGCATTAATGTCATTATCTTACCCAAGTGGCTCCATGGGGTTCCAAAAATCGACCCATGATTTGTCTTGGTCGTCCATGACTCATCCAATAGGGTTTGGAAAAGTTTCAAGATATTTTCATTTCATTATAATATCATTTTTACCTAAAATCACACTAATTACCATTAATCGCGATTAATAAAACATAAAAGTTACTTTTCATCAAAACTTATTTTCATCCCATTGAACCACATTTTAATTAATAATAAAAATAATTTAAATTGTATTTTTTAAATTCAAATCACAGAAGTGGTAAAGTTCCATTTAAATGAAAAATTAGTTTTTGTAACTACCACTTTGTGGTTTCACTATTCATCAAAAATTAAGGTTTTTCAGAAAAATACCAAAAATTCACCCTAAGCTATATTTGATATTCCGAATTCAAAAATTATGTCCATTTTAGAAAATTCATAACATAGAATTTCAATTAATTAATTTTATAATTAAATCCCACTGTCAAATCAAATAGCGTTTTTCTCAGAAACAATATCTCTCAAAAAATTGACACACGTTTATGTCCAATCTCAAAGTGATATTAATTTCAATGACCACCATTGGATTAAATGGTAAAAATATTCTAATTTCACTTTAAAACCAAATCAAAAAATAGTCTAATCATATAAATAACTTAGATTAAAAAGAGTTTTTGAATTAAAATACAACATTTTTCATTATTCAATAAAAATTGAACTTTATTGGAAAAATACAAAAAATTTACAAAAATTAAATTTTGATGTCCTGATTCTAAAGAAGAATTTTATTTTGTAAAATAGAGCATATAAAATTGTCAAAAGTATATTTAAAACGGTTTTTCCATCAAAAGCTGGTTAATCGACCTTTTAAAGAATATTAGAAGATTTATACTTAAAATTGGATTCATTTACATTTTTAATCCTCTAAAATTTATTGTAAAAAGTAAAAATATTTGACAAACATATATAATCATTTTGCAGTTAGTTCTGTTCATTCTCGTCATTACAACAGCTAGGTGTTAACTACCATTTAAAATAAAATTGTTTTATTATTAGAGTGCAACGTAAGATTTCAAAGGAACTCGTTGTTGCGTATTGGGTAATCCATCAAGCATAGCATTCCCTTTAAAGTAATATTAATATTTTATTCACAAATATGGATAAATATAAAAATGTCATATTCTTTATTTACCTGGGGTGTTACATCCTTCCCCCCTTTTGGGAATTGCGTCCTCGCAATTTTAAAATTGGGCTTGGAAACTTCATTGAAAGCCCCACATCAGAAAAGGAGTAAATTAAAATATCAATTAAAAAAATAAAGGGAAGAACAAAGGTCACCCAAGTTAACCCATACTAGGATTCAGTGTATGTAAACATGGATATGGAAGAAAAAACAAAGGGTCATGTTCTGAGGGAGTGTGATTGAAAACATGTTTAGGAGAAAGTTAATCACTATAAAATCGCAAACTTGTGATGGGTTAAACGGTATTGGATTCCCCAGTAGGAAATGTTAACGGACATCATTTTTTTAGTTACTTTTCATTGAGAAATTTATTTTTGAGCCTAACTAAAACATAAGGAAAAATACTTACTTGTCATTTTGACTTTCAAATTTTACTATATTTCCTACAAGAACTCATATTTTATCCAAAATATGAGTATTTAGGATGACTTGTTTACATTAAGAGAGCTATAATAAACTTCTAGAGAATCACCTAATCCACAAAAGAGAACTGTATACTTCCCATGTCTTTAGTCCTTAACCAAAACTAAAACCAAAAAGGATAGTATGAGATCAGATAATACCCAAAAAGGATAATCCTTTATAAAAAAGAAATCTATTCTTATTCTCCAAAATTTGTCCAACAAGACCCAAAGTTCAATGAAGACCGAAAGTAAACCAAACTAAGATTGAAACCGAAATATTTGAAGGATTTAATCACGTAGTCTTCCATGTTAAATCGTAACATTTATCTCCAAACAACATAATTTTCTCTTAATGTCTGGTATTGAAAATTAATTAACCTAATCACATATCCTCCATGATAGGTTAATAATTTCCATAGATAACCCAAAATCAACTTACTCTTAATTCATAAAATCATCTAACTAAAAATAATTAGTCAAACTAACCAGGGACTTCACGCAGTCCAGTGGTAGGTGATAAATACCAGTCGCACTTTGGTTGTGGGTTCGATTCCCGCAGTTTTGTCCAACACGATGGGTTGTCACACAGTCTACGTGTTGTCCTTTTTCCAAACTATATAATTCTCAAATTATTCCCCAAAAAATAGATAAAATCATTAAAAATAACCATAACATAATTTAACTTCAATTTTATCTCATGCATTTCACTTTCCATCATAACATATAGTAACCCGTAATTACCTCAAAAGTAAGGATCATCTAAAACCAAATGGTTATTTATAACTATGTCCACAAAAGAACATATAACTATTCCTTGAAAACAATATTCATATATCAAACATCAGGGTTACACATACTATAAAAAAGTCTTCTAATGTAACCCCATCATCAAAAGAGACTTAATACTCTTAAGAATTTCACCATAACTCTTGAAGCCCTTATATGTTGACTTCTTACTAATTCAGCATTCTTCATGATCCATTAACCATTCCTTTCCAAATTATTCTGAAATAATTATTTCCTACAAACAAAATCATGAATCATATCCTAAGATTCCAAAATATGAAAACAAAAGTTAAGAGATAATTCATACCTTTGATTTGTCATTGTCAGTTTCTTCATCATCAATCAGAATGGAATTTGGTATTGGTAAACGAATATTTGTACGATCTTGGTGATCCCATTCCCGAAAATTCTTCATAGGACATGTGTTTGCATAATGACTATGAACAGCACATTTAAAACATTCAATTGATCCCTCAGAAAGAACTTCTTTCCCTTTCCTCGAGTCAACTAGATGATTCCTTTTTCCATGGAAGGTTATTGCATTATGACCTTCATTTCCACATCTATAGCATATTTATGTCCCTTTGAAACATTTTACTAGGTGTTTCTTTCCACATCTTTGACACATAGGTTTTTTAACACACTTACCTGCATGATTATTACCTGTAGTTCCGTAGAGATTTGTTTCTCGCATATATGATTCCTTATATAAATCACCAAGGTTTAGGAGGTCAATAATGACCCCAGATAGTTGGATGAGGATAAACACAAGAGTTATCATTGCAGCTCCCATATCATTCAGTTTCTCGCTCAGAAAACTGTCAAAGTTTCCTTCACATCCACTGTTACTTTGGTGCTTACTAGATCCAGCCATTTACAAAAACCAAAAAGGTCAGTGTGATAATATCAACAAAACCATCCTCTACTAATGAGAAAGATAAACACTAAGATATACTCACTCATTCACTTTATCTAAAACTAGGACTCTTTATGATATCATAACCATTATGGTAATGTCACTTATGCTTAGATAATACCTTAACCTATAATGTTATGTAAACCGACCATTGATACCAACTATAAGGCCCCGGACTTATAGATTACTTAATCATGAATTAAACGATTACTTAATCATGAATTAAACGAATAATTCTCATATAGGATCTTTTCAGGATTAGAGTTTTAGAGAATTAGGTCATAACTATTATATCTCAAAAGATTACATAGTAGACACTTCTACTAAGTTTCCATAAAATAAAAAAAACATAAAAAGAAACATGTCTAGTTCTATGTTTTAGATAGAATGTCTTTCCTTGATCCCATCCATGACCCTATTAATCTTTAAGTCATGTGGAAAACATTTCAAAAACATGGGATGAGCATAAAAATCCCAGTAAAGGATACACAAAGAAGGAAAACTGTTAGTTTTTCAAAACAACAAGTAAACCATGAATACTTTAACAAAGTAATACTTTTCACCTTTATGAAGTAGTAAAAACTCATTACTAAATAAAAGATCATTACATACCCTTTTGAAACCAAAAGATTACCATAAAACCTATATAAAGAACATATAATATAAAAAGTTAACTTGGGACATAAAAATACTTAAATGGAATAACCATATGGTCGACTTCCACACATACTTAATGGAATAGCTATACGGTCGACTTCCACACATACATAATGGAATAGCCATAGGGCCAACTTCCATAACCAATGAATTAGAGGTTATAATGTAACCACCTGTCCTGATATTCACGGCACCACCCGTCATATGGTTTATCATGTAACCACCCATCAAATGTCCAAGAACCATTATAAAATCATAAGACATAAAACAAATATAATGGAAAGAAAACATTCCCACATTTCGATCACAATATATCACTTAAATATATTGACATATCAAATCCTTTATAAAAACCATTTTCAATACCAAAATACATAAAAGAGTATATGGTATTTATTTCATTTCAAAAACATTACGGCTTGTTGAGGAAGCCAAAGACCAAATAATACTCGCGGCGGCAGAAAAGGATGTTTTCACCGCGTACATTAAAAGAATCATTCCTTTTTTTAATTTTGTTAAACAATTCGTAGAAAAATATTCCTTTTGTATAAAATTAATAGTCAAAGGGTTTTATAAACCATATAAAATAAAGCCTTGTATTAGAACAAAATATGCCTGAATGAAAGGAGATTGAGACGAAGTCCTTTATAAAGACGGTATCCATGGATTAAGGATAAATCAATTACATAATTATGTGTGACAAACTAATACACCAAATATAAGTGGATATTATGTGTAAAACAATCAGAGGTCATTCACACATATTCATAGAACGAAATATTTCAAGAAGTACAAGTTTATCCCAAAGAATCAGAATTGGGTTAAGAAGTTCCCTTGCAAAAATTCGACAGCCTAACGATGTCACTTCAAAATTCCGAAAATGATTTGATGAGAGATAAAAATGTGTATCTCATCACATAGACATAACATTTATAGAAACATGGATATATAAGAACATATCCCATCATAATAAGATTAAAATACCTAAAAATAAGTCTTTCAAAATGAGGAGGGTGAAAGGTTCCCTTATCGAATTGGGTTACTTCCGAAACATACACCCCATGAAAGAAGGGTCCTACAATAAAGATGTAACTACCCATAAATGAGAGTATATTATGCATATAGTAAAATAATGGGTAGTACATATACCAAACAAAAGGTAATAGTGTAAAATGAAGCATGAATCCAACGGGAATAAAAAGTGACATGAAAATCCCCTTATGAAAATTCGGCAGCCTAACGGCGCCACATAAAACTTCAAAAATGGATTGAAGAGATCAAATAGAGTACTCAGTAATATTTACATAAACTTTACATCAAGAGGAATATAAAATAAAATCACCCAACATAATGAAATACGAGCTTAAAAGAAATGACATAAAAGAGAGTACTTAAAAAAGAAAGAGAGAGGTCGGATCCCTTACCTCGAATCCGACTTGACTCGATCGTTCTTTAATCTCCTGAATAATAAACATGAGTTAATTTTAACTTGATTAAGAACCTTTTTCAAGGTCATTATTCATTTTATATAACTTATTACCATGTCGTGAACACTATGTAATTATTTAAGTTAATAACGGTCGTTTTAACGATCATTGCTACTTGAGTCAAAAATAAACTCATTATAATTACAAGTTTGTTCATGGGGTAAAATAAAAATTATATCCAGAATTATATTCATTATGTAGATATAATATATATAATATATATCTATTATATACATTAATTTAGAATATTACATAACATTTAGAGGTAAGAAATGAAATGCACAGTTCGTGGAGACGGTAAGCCGTACGTACGCATGAACGCTAGTTCCATTTCTATTTCATATTTAATGTAATTAAAACATTATGATAGATAATAGTATTATAATTCCAGTATGGTATCATATATAATATCATTAAATATATCCTTTATATGTACCACATATGGTATTAATGAATCAAATCACTTTGAGGGGGCGGTAGTCCGCACTTCCTAAAATGAAGATATCGTGCTTACCCATAATGGAAACCATAAAGGTATGCCATAAATGAAAAATACAGAAAAATAAGGAAAATATAAACATGTCATATATAATATATAAATATAATGAAATCTTAATGTCCACCTTTGAAGGTGTTAAAATAATATTGAACAATCATCGTTTCGTGAGGCAGAAATTCACCACCCACAGAAACAGTATGTTCTTTAACCATTAAATGTAGGTGTGTGTAAGTATAGCTCGAATACTTCTTTTAAAAACATCCTAGAATATGGAATATACTGTTTTTGTTACAAAATAAATTAATAAAAAGAGTTTATTGGGTTGTAGAACAAAAATAAAACAAAAGAGCACAAGTGAAAACGTTACCTTAAAATCAGGTAACTTCCTTTGGTTTGAACCAAAAGGTTTCATGAAGAGCTTCCTGCCTACGGTAAGGCTTATAGGATGAGGAGAGGGATTTGGAGAGACAAAATGATCAGAGATTGCCCTAGAAAAGGCTTGAGAGGTGTGGGTAAGGAGGTAGAGGTGGGGGCCTTTTATAAGAGGAGAGGAGGGGAACTCTTGGAAATTCAAGAATGGTTACATTATTTTCAAATGTGTTTCGAATTTTAAAGGTCCAACATTGATATATTTCGAGGATAAGGTGATAAGAGTTCGAAATCCACCCATCCAATAGGGTTTTGACATGTGTAGGTCTTAGATTTTACATTATCGTTTCATTTTATTTAAATCATTAAATAATGAGGTAATCGATGTATCATCATGATGTCATAAATAATTTAATTTATTTAATGACTAAAAATTATAAAAAAATACTATGATTTAGGAAATATTTTTAGATTTCAAATTACTATTGATAGTAAAAAATCTGACTTTTATAACCCCATGTAATTTTTTTTATTAAAACAATACATGTTTGTGTCATTTTTACATTTACTTTAAATAAAAGGCATCAATGTCATTATCTTACCCATGTGGCTCCATGGGGTCCCAAAAATCTACCCATGGGTTGTCTTGGTCGTCCATGACTCATCCAATAGGGTTAGGACAAGTGTCAAGATATTTTCATTTTATTATAATATCATTTTTACCTAAATCACACTGATTACCTTTAATCATGATTAATAAAACATAAAAGTTATTTATCATCAAAAAACAATTTCATCCCATTGAACCACATTTTACTTAATAATAAAAATAATTTAAATTGGATTTTTTAAATTCAAATCACAGATGTGGTAATGTTTTATTTAAACGAAAAATCCATTTTTAATCCTCTAACAGTTGTTGTAAAAAGTAAAAATATTTGACAAATATATATAATCATTTTATAGTTAGTTCTGTTCATTCCCGTCATTACAATGGCTAGGTGTTAACTACCATTTAAAATAAAATTATTTTATTAGTAGAGTGCAACGTAAGATTTCAAAGGAACTCATTGTTGCGTATTGGGTAAGCCATCGAGCATAGTGTTCCCTTTAAAGTAATATAAATATTTTATTCAAAAATATGGATAAATATAAAAATGTCATATTCTTTATTTATCTGGGGTGTTACATATTGTGGTTCTTCAAAGAAGGGATTATGTTGTTTACTCATGAAAGATAATAATCTGATAGAAAATTCATCAAGGTTATTGAATATTAATGAGGAAAGTTATCTTATACATGATCTAGAGTTGGTTGTTTTGATATTTTAATTGAAATTCTAGGGGCATTATCTCTAGGGGAAAAGAATGTAATATATACTGATCATAAGAGACTAAAATATATTTTCACAATGAAAAATATTTACAGCACCAGATTATATGGTTAAATATCATCAATAATTATTCTTGATCAATCCACTACCATCATGGTAAGGAATATAAGGTAACATATCCTATACGTATATAGGATTAAACATCATTACAATTGTGATGACTGAAAAGGATCAAATATATTTAAACCTAAAAATGATGGAAATATAAATCATATATGAAGGAAAATCATTAATACATTCTCAAATGACTGCTCAACCATCCATTAAATAGAAACAAAGGATGATGAAAATAATGATATGGAAATTTAGAAAAGATTGGATTAAATGAGAAATGGTAAATCATTCGTCTTCAATATCGATGTGTATGGAGTAGTAATATTCATGTCACAACTATTTATACCATCTAATAGAGAGATAGATAAAGAGCTTCTGAATGATGAACATTTCTCAACCATCTCTATTCACCCAGGGAGAAGAAAGAAGTTTTTCGATCACTGAGAGAACTATTCATGTGACAATACAAAAAATGAGATCCCTGAATATACATTAATGTTACTAGTATGTCAACAAGTTAAGGCCAAAACGAAATTTTCTATAGGGATGACGAATCCACTACCCATACCAAACTGGAAGCGGGAGAACATCACCATAGACCTTTTCAACATATATCCAACGTCATGCAGAGGAAGAAATATTATATGGGTTGTTGGGGATAATATTAAAAATATATATCAATTTATCTCAATTACAATTGATATATCCTGGGATCAAGTTGTAGGGATATACATCACATAAATGGTAAGTCTATATAGAGTTCCACTATCGGTTATATCCAAATGAGATATGATATTCATCTCCATGTTCTAGAAAAGTCTCCAACATTCAATGAATAATGATTTTAAAATAATTACTTCATTTCACACACTATGTGATTTCCTATTTGATCGAGGTTTTTAGAAACTAGAAGTCATGTTGGGAGTGTGTTCCATTGAATTAAAGTGGGGATGGGAGTAACATCCTACACTAGTAGAATTCTCCTACAACAATGGTTTCCAATCAAGCATCCAAATAGATCCATATGAATCCCTTTTTGGGAAACGTTTTATAGAAAAGTTGTATTGTGGTGAACATACAAATCATAAGATTCTAAGTCTAGAAATGTTCAATGAAATGGTCGAAAAGGTGAAAACCATTAAATATCAAATAAAGCTATCCAAAAGTCAAAAATATATATAATAATTGAATAATTAATGGTACCAAGTGTGTATGGATGGAGATATGGTATTCCTCCACATTACTCCCCAGAATAGGGTCATGATATTTTGGATGAAATGAAAGCTAAGTCCTAGTTAAATTGGGTACATTGAGATACTTGATTGTGTTAGAGAAGTGGATTATCAACATCAACTTCCATATACCATGTATTATGTATACAATTTATTCCATGTATACCTCTTGAAGAAGTACATACTAGATCCTTCACATGTACTAAATTCTGAGGTGGTACAATTAGATAATTATTTATCTTACGAAGAGAAGTGGGTGAAGATCATGGACCACAAAGATAATGTTATAATCAACAAGACTAATCTCCTAGTTAATGTCCAAAGTTGGACCCATAAGTATAAAGAGGGAACATGAGAACTAGAGGAATTTATGCGGGCTATGTACCCTCTTTTATTTTCCCCATATTATGTAAAATATAATTTTGAGGGAGAAATTTCATAAGTTGGAAAGATTTTAATGACCCAAAATTATATCAATGGAAATTCCCTTCTTATAATTAATTTATATATTATAATAAAATTAAATGAAATTAAGAACAAAATGGAAACATTATAAATTTGGATTGAATAAAATAAGATGTATTTCTTAAAGATAAGGAACTTATACCGGTTGAATAATAACATGACCTTTGGAATAGTAATGTGAAACATATAAATAGTAACCCAGCCAAAAAAATAGTATGATCAAACAAGGTAGTATAAATAAAGAATATAAATCTTATTAAAGAAAATATGAATAATTATATCATTATATAAGTAAATAAATGTTTTAGAAATTAGTAATTAACTGTTGATATATTTATAAAACATATTAGTTTATATTAAATTTCATAATTAATATAATATTTTAAAAAATCTTTATTTTAGTAAAACATATTCATAAATTACTATTTTGATGTCCAATGATTATACGATGATTTTATAAGACATTAAATATTTTTTCCATCTGTTATAAAATAAATTTTTATTTTCAAAATTTTATCTTCCAGGTAAATGGTGATTCTTATTAAAAATTATATTTCCCATTTGTAGAAAATTATTTTAATAAAATGAAATCCAGTTTTTAATTCTACACGTCCGAAAAATCATAGGGTGTATTGTTTGGATTATCTTAAAATAGTTGAATTTTTAGTGAATAGTAAAATATTGTAATTTACATTATATATACATTAAAAGATAAATACACTAGACCATGTGTTATCAAATATTTAAGAAATATAATTTATAAATTCCCTTCATTTGTGATTATTTTTTTTACTTTTTCTATACTATCCAAAGTCTTGCACTAAAATAATGAATTAATGAATAAAATAATGAGTAAAATGCCCTCTTCTCCACTATAAATACCACCCATCACCACCTATTATCTTCTCACCTTCCAAGATTATATCCATGAATAAATTATGAAAAATAATATTCCCAAGACCCTACCCTATATCCTATGTCTTCTAGGATCATCAAGAGACATAAATATTTTCCTTAAAGATGTTTTCAAGGATGAATAATTGAAGACGTAAAATCCATTTTCCTTTTCTTTTATTTTCAGTCAATCTTATTCTCGTATTATCTCTTAACATAAACTCATACAAATGTTATGATAACTATAGTACAACACATATAATTTAATTTTATTATACTAATATAATATTACATCATTAAAACCATCTCTTATACTTTTTATTCTAAATCTGATAACGTCGTTCGTGAGGTATTGTTTTATCTCCTTCAAGGAATAAATACTTTCATTTAACATTAATGACATTAAGTATGGTAATTAAGTAATTTTATGAAAAAACTAAATTATATTATATTTATTATTCTATGTAATTTTTTGTACTCATTATATATATGTGATGTAAAATAAAAAAATGATCATTGTAATTGAAAACCTCCAAAATAATCAAAAAAATATCATTAACTTCTTATCTAATGATCCATACTCATACAATATAACAATTGTTTACAAGATAATTTAACCTTTTGTATGTTCATTAATAACATGTAATTATAACACTGTACATCCTTTCCCATTTTAAATGTTTTTAGATACATGCATATAAGTAAAACGATCTTGAAAATCCAAGAAATAAATGTCCCCAAACGATTAAATTGACACTTATAACCCATAAAAAGTGATATAAATAAACATATTTAAATTATAATAAATGAAATATTTGTATGAATGGTATGAATTAATTAAATAACATACTTTACTATATTTTCTATGACGTTAAGATCAAGTGAAGGCTTTTTCAGAAATAAGGTAAGGTATTCTTTCTAAAACTGCATTTTTTCATCGGGTTACACATTCAACATAATTAAACTAATAGAACAATTATTTATTTTAATATAAATATTATAAATTCTATGTAAAAATTACAAGATCATATATCCATATCATTTCACCATAACGTTTTTGGGATACACAAGTTTTAATATGTTTTTATTCTTAACTCTCCTGAAAAGAAATCCAAATTAAAGGGATATTAACAATTTCGTACTCATTTTCAAGTTCCATCCATAATAGTTTTTAAAAAAACATTTTATAATCAGTAATTTTATCAAGAAAATATACCATTTTCATTTATTGTTTTATGATAAAATATTATTTTTTCTCATTAAATGCTGTTAAATAGTTTCCTTAAACCATATTGAAATTTCTCAATTGTAAACATTCTTAATCACTACATTTTACAAAATTCTACTTCAATTGGACATCATTTATGATGATATAATCATATTTTAATAAATTAATTTACATGTATTATTTAAAAACACTAATTTATGGACACCATTATGTTATTTTTTTTGTTCTTCCTTAACGAATGATTATGATAGCCAAATCAAACCATGGATTACCCTTATACTTTATTCTTCACTTGGAACACAAATTAATGAACCTGATTTGAAGGATGCATATATATAGAACTCCAAAACATAGAATAATGTTTTTCCTCATGAAACATCATATTGGGACATGGAGTGGACCAGATTCCTTTATGGGACATTATACACAATGTTATATAGTCTTATCTCTTAGTATTGATTCATTTTTATGTCAGGTTATAGGTTTGTTCCACATTCCTATGACTCCATGTCTATTTTATTCCATTTTATACATGATATTCTTCTTTATATTTATTTATTTTCCATGCCTTTTATGCCATCATTTTATGCCTTCTATCCAATGTGTTAGGTTATAATCCTATGATTATTTCCATAATGAATTTTTTAGCTCTTCCATTTTTTTCATATATTCCCAATGTTTTCTTATGATGATTTTTGAGGAGAATGGATGTTGGGATCTTATTATGAAGACTAAGAAACAATTTTTTTATTTTTTTTTCATGATGTGTAATTATGTATCCATCCTTATAAAGACATTATACATTAAATTCCATGGATTTTAATTATAAATTTAATTATTAATAATATAATGTAATAATATGTGTTAAAGGATTTGGTCTCTATATTTACATGGACTCATAAATATCCTAGTTATGGATGGAATTAGTCATCATAGTTCATGGATTTTAAATCCATTTGTTGATGGGGAGGGATGATCTGCCTAAGAGATAGATTGGTTTTTCATGGTTGGAATGTCAAAAACACATTGGGATATATGCTGACGTGGAATCAAATTTGAGATCAGGACCTATAATGGAATCTTACATATCTTGGTTATATAAAAAATTTGAGACATTATAGCTCATTTCTTCCTAATCCATTGGTGGGGGAGGGGCGATGATCAACCCAAGGAAGAGATTGGTTCCCCTTGGTTTGAATGATAATGACATGGATGTTCAATCACAAAATTTTATTCCCAATTGGGATATATTCATATGAATGTGTCATATTTATTGTGGTTATTAAAGAAACTAGAGTCATTATTGTTCAATAAGTTAGGGTTTACACATTGTGGATTACCATATAAGTGGGAAAAATCATATTATTCAACTAATTAGGTCTTTCAATCTATGGTTTCCCTTTACTTGATAGAGGATTATGAATGAAATGATACGATCATTTCAATTTCCAAATCACATGTGAGTTATTCATGAAGTGAGAAAAAAGGAATTGAATATGACTAGCCATACTGCTAATGAATGTAGGAATTAGGCACTGTGACTTCCTTTTGATTTTTTATAATGGATATTGGGCCTTAAAAAGGTTTCCTTTGTATCGTTGTTATAACAGGAATTATATTCATCATTATTCTGTGCTTGTAGGACATACACATTATGAATCGACATTATGGAGGCCAGATAAGGTCATTATATGATTCCGGTTTCTCTTGGTAATCTTTCCTACCTGCTATGAATTGATTTTCTTCCTAAAATGTCCTGATTATATTTTTGAAATGTTCTACAATATCTATGAGACATGTAGAAATACCATCAAATTAAACTATTGTCTTTTCCAAAGGATGTCTCGTTATCATGATGGAATGTCTAGATTCCCCTGCATAACCAAGGGTTAATTGTCTAGAGGACAACAATAGATATATAAGGATGATCCAATAGTCCATTACATGATATCTAATGACATTATTGGTGGTAACAACATAACCTATCATAATTTTCCCAGTGCTATTGAAAAAACTGACTGACACACTGTATGAGACTCCCGAGACTCAATGTGACATTTATCGGAGGGTGCTAATGTTCGGGTTGAAATTCTATAGGTTTCATAGTTAATGACACTTTACATGTCTGGTAGACTTTGTAAGAACCATATTACATGCCCAGACGATGTCACGATCTCTAGTTGGATTTTTATGAGGACATCACAATAGAAAGTTCACATTCCATAGTGCTACCTTCATGACATAACTATTAATTACTTGTGTCACATAATGATTTGGGTGATATGTCTTCATATCATCACGAGGTCTAGATGGCAGGTTCAAAGTGTTTCCTGAGACTTGGGTGGAATGTTCGAGGTCACAATGTGACTTTATCAGCCATTTTGATGGGACTTCAAATGATCCAAATAGTATAACAATTGATCATTATGTGACGATGGGGATATGTCCGGGTGTTGTTTCATGATATAGGTAGATCATTATCAGAACATGTGAATCCTCATATATATCCTTTGAATGATTCTATCATCTTTAGAATATCTTATAACCATTATTTCTTATTCCTCATATATTCCCATTATTAAATTGTTTTATGGCTTCTGTGATTTATAACATATATAGGACTTTTTTCACATAACCAGATAGATGTTCTTCTGGTCATTTATGAGTAATAACAGAAAATTCCTTTTCATGCTGCATGATTTCTCTTCTAGTTCCAAAAAGTATACCTGATGGATAACATTTTCATACATGATATTAACCACTCTGAGAAATATTTGTTAATGTCTAGGTGAACCAAAGTGATGTTCCAAGGATCATTGTATTCATTTTTTGAAAAAATGGTGGGGGATTTATAAGTCCCCCCACACAGATTATTCACCAACTTGTGTGGTCCATGTTGTACAACTGCATGATTATGTAAGTGGATGGATTTTAGGTCACACATTCTCATGAGTTATTACTATAAGAAATTATAGGGATATCACATGTTTTCAGTGACTTAAATACCATCTAGTAAATTCTCCAATTATTGGAATATGTCTAATTAATCAAGGATTGTTTAATCTCATGGAAATTAAAAGGGACTTTAATTTTTTCATATTGACATGTCTAAGGGCCTTTGATATATCAATATACCACTTGAAAGTCCCTAATGTGATCTAAGATTCCTTCTCTGAGACATTCTGTAAGACAAAATCACATCATTGGGTGGGGGTGGAGATCATGAGATATGGTTGTTAAGTCGAAGGTCATTAGTGAGGTCTTAAAGAGAATATGAGAGCATCAAATCAAGTTTACAAACACAATAAGATCCTTTATTTTTTCTTTTATTTATTGATTTTATTTCAATATGTATTTAGGATCTTGTGAGATTTTAGGATTTTTATCAATGGTATTCACTATCTACACAGGTGATGCACTAGATTACCAAAAAATTCTTTTAGTGATGTTAGAGAATTTTCATGAAAAAACTTGTATTATTGTTTTCAACGAAAAAGGGGGATCACAAGACTATATAAATGTTTATTAATCCCCTCACATGGAGAAAGTTACATACCAGTGAGAACTTCAGAGGCTATGGGGACATGTCATCGGGCCTTCTCTTATGTCTCGTGAGGTACATATTTGTGTCACTTGAGTATTCCAACTTCGAAAAGATCCCACCACTTGAATGTTTTCTTATAAATTTTCAAATTATTTTTTGGATTTCTTATTAGGAACCTTTCACATGAATCTTCAGGGCATTTAACAGTGCATATCTAGAAGACAAAACATGGTCAATGATTGTCTGGGTGGCTTTGTAAGAGAAGAATTATTGGTCAAAGTGAATCTATGGGATATTTCATGGGTTACATGTTGGGAATGACTCATTCTTGTGGCCTTTTAATGGACTACCTATAGCGATTATAATGGTATTCATGTGATCTGTTTATTCTAGACCCCTTTTAATTCTTTTAATTTCCAAAATTATTATACCCATATTCATTAATTTATTCATTTAGAAATTTTCTAATACACATTTTTTCAGTGTTAATAAATCCCCCCCACCTCATGATGGACATCTGTGGGGAAAAGGAACCGCTTATGTGGAAATTAAATTCTTACATGGGGTATTGGTGTTGTTTCTAATTGGTATTATTGGGTGACATATGGTATTCTAGGTGACATTTCTTCTGTTAGGTGACATTTGATATATTGATAAATTCTTTATAAACAAGGGAGCTAAGGTGCATTAATTCAAGGGCTACCCAACTTTTGAGATCTCTTATGACCTACCAACATCATGTAACCCTTTCAAAAGACCCTTACATAAGAATTATTCATGAGTTATATTCAGGAGACCTTCATGTGTGAACCACTTAACATGTTATATTTTCCTTACATGATTTATTGGATCAACCTCAAACTAAACATAAGTCATTTCTTGAACATGACCATAGGGATGCAAGAATACCATTGATGATTTTTTGGGATCATATCGCTCAATCTCATTATATTTTTTTGTCTATTTTTTTCAATCATGACTATGTTATTTTCACATGATAATGTTTTTTCATATGGTTCAAACGGTTTCACAGTATTTTGAGCAATTATTTGGTCCACACTATCATTGAGATCTGAGAAATTCATTAACCATTTATCAGGTCCTGAATTCCATATTGATTTATGTGATTCCAATTAATCTACTAGATTTATATGTATTAATGATGACCTTATTTTATTTTATATTCTTATGATATGGAAATTATGTTTTTCAGTTGGATTTCTGCTCTCACCATATTTCCTATGATGCGGCTAATCAATGGTTCATGATTCATATAAAATTATATTTATCCCAATATACTACATTAATTATTAAAATATAATTCTGAAACATATTATTTAATTTGATCTCCATAATTATAATTTATCTCAATAGAATCCTTTATATGAGTGTGGCTTGATAAATGAAATTTTCATTCATTATTTAGAAAAATAATTTCATTCTTGATGAGTTTCAACTTCTATTGATTACATTCAGATAAAAATATTTTAGGTTGTCCAACTGGTCACTACTAGATCCCATGTGTTTTATTATATGTTTTAAAACTCTCTCTTTGGTTCGGTTGGTTGTGATATATCTCATTGTACTATCTCTTAAAATAATTAGATTATATTCCTCCATTGTATGAATTACTAGGGGAGTTGATGGAGCTGAAAATGGTATCTCTCTCATGGTTGTATAATTACTGATGAAGGATATGGCCATTCTAGGTCTGTAAAAGCTTCCTGATGTTTGATGAACATTTATATGTTTTCCATCACTATGTTATTGTGTATATTTCCCAATTTGTTTTTTATCATCAACAAGATAATCATGTATAATTGTCATGTATTTGATGCATTGGAACCAACTCATTAAATCTATCCCACTAATAGGTTGGAATAAGCCTATACGATATCCAATAACTTTGTGGTATACCCCCACTCGAGTTGTGGTATAATGAATTCCATCATTCCACATATGTTTTGGATGACACTTTTTATAGTGATAGTATTAACAAACATAGAAATTCCATTATTTTTTATGAATATTCATCACATTTTAAAAATACATTCCAAAGAACCATAATAATTTTGTGTATTTGGAATATTGGAACAAAATAGTCAAAGTTGGTGAATGATCTTAAATGATTCCCACAAATATATTCCCCTTTATTACTTATTATTATATCTTTTTTTCATAACCTGGGGAATGTAAACATAAGAAATGTGTGAGCTCATATGGTTATTAAGTGTAAACCAAGGAGATAAAAAATATATACATGATTAAAAAAGTATGAGAACATGAAACTAATATTTGATGATAATAAACATTATATCTATGATCATATATATGAGTCATGGAATAATAATTTTAATTTAATAAAACAATAATAATAATGGAATTAAGGGAACAGTCTATGGAAGTGTAACATAGGAATAAGATACAGAATGTTTTTATACACATAAGAATATCAAATTATTACCACAGTAGTTAATGAATCAAATAAATGGAAATCATATTAGTATGATTATACTTCTTATTGCATATTTTTAGTCATGGCTCACTCCCATCACTATCTAAATAAATGAGTTCCTCTCCCAAGAAACTCTAAGAGTAAAATGACCTTTAATAAACTGAGTTCGCAACCCGTTATTTCTATGTCTATCTGAAGAAATATATAGCTTTACCAAATTAATAAGAGAGAGATACACGTCCCACCCATATAATAACGCAATCAAACATACATATTCTACAAGTACATAATCATTCATATCATAACCCTTGAAATGAAATGGGTATCATAAACATGAAATCATATCTTAACAAGTGGATAAGATACTATTTTCATAATCATTTAATCAATACATATCCTATAAAATGATTTTGGTATCATAAAAATAAAAACTTATAATGATAAATGGGTTCCATAAACATCATTTTATTATAACATAATCCTATAATAGAAATAAAATTAATGTAACCTCTTGATCATTTCTACATAAAGGAGTTAGAAACACAAATAGATTTTATATTAGATGATTTTTTTGAAATATATTTTTAAATATATTCTATTGAAAAATTTCAGTTACGCTTAAAAAAATTTAAAATGTAAAATAGTTTTAAGACCATTTTCCTTGAAAATAAATATGAAAAATTATAGTGAAACATGAAAAAAAATTGAAAACATTTTTTATTAAAATAATATAAATGAATCTTGAAAAAAATTTGAAAATATTTTTCATAGAAATCATATAAAATAATATTAAATATATTTTGAATAAAAATTCATTGAAACTATATTGAAAACAAAAAAAATCTTTGGGATCATTAAATTAAAATTATTTGAAAACATCCTCTTATAAACATATAAACAGTTCATTGAATATCATTTAAATAACCTATTAAATATAAAACAATTTTTAAAACCATTTCTCATTGAAAAAATTTTAATATCATCAAATTTAGATAATATTGTAATAATAATTCATTAAAAAATATCCTTATAAGAGTAATGTAGAAACAATAACTAATTGATGGTCATAATGGTGGGTAAGTCGGTATATGCTGAATAATCATTTTCACCATAAATGTTATAAATAGTCCCTTTATCATAAAATGACATTAAGAATCAAATTAAATACATTTTATTTAAATTTAATAAATATTTCAAATTTTCATTTTAACATAACTGGATAATATTAATATATTTTGAATTTTTTTTGAAAACATTATTTTCATATTATATAGAATTATTACTGACAAGAGAAATAATGTCAAACATTCCTTAAAAATATTTCATAATTATCATAAGTACCAAATGGTGGAAAATGGAACCATACATGATTATGACCGAAATAATTATATGGTAATAAAATCTATTATATTTCTTCAGGGATGGATCATAAAATTTCACCAATGGAAGCATAATCATAAACATTATCGATAAATGATGTGATTCTAGAAATAAACCGTTACTAATTTGGTTTTATTGAATCATAATAAAATTTAAATTTTAACATTAAATGATGTTTAATATTAATAAAATTGGGATTTAGGATATGACATGTAAAATTTTGTATATACACCTAATAAAAAATATTGTTGCCTAACCTGTCATGTGTCTCATAGAATGAAAATTTAGAAGAAATTAAATTACCAATACGTTATCTTTTGAAATATATACCCTGGGAAAGAAGTATAATATAATTGATTCTAAATACACCTAAATCTAATTAAAATAATCTATAAATACATTAATGGGCTGCATAAACTCCACAAATATGAAATGGGTAGTGAATAAGGAATGTATATCCTATATATAAAAAGTGTGATAAGAAAACCCATGTAACACCCCGACCCCAGCTACGCAGAGTCGGTGCATTACTTCGTAACATTGGCATGATCATAAAAGATCAAGTCTCGAAAGACCGATTAGTTTAGTAGCCTTAGAATCACTAGATACATTCATAAACGTTACATTACAACATAAGGTGAAAAACTACAATAACAAAGTCTCCAAAGTCCACACTCATATCCTCTTCTGACTATCCCTGCATGTCATTCATAAAATACTTCTTCACATCCTAGAAAATAATAAAACATTGAAAGGGGTGAGCTCAGATGCTCAGAAAGGATAACAATATTGTGGAAGCTTTCATAAATAAACATAAACATTTAAGGCAACGTATAACTAAAACCAAATCCTTTTAAAAATGAACTTCAACATAATATGGAAAAAGTAAAATGAGATAATGCCATTTACTTATTCACATGGATATTCTACTGGTCGAATAATGACATGCAATATCTATAACCACTTTCATAATGATGGAATGTATAATGCCAAACATTATGAATCATTTTGTCAAGGCCTCGGCCAAGACGTCTAAAATGATTAAGGCCTCGGCCAAAACCATAAATCAAATTGGGAAAGGGCCTCGGCCAATTCCACGTCTAGTTGTCTCATGAGACCTACCAATGCATCGAGGAGCTATAGCGGGCTCCACCCGTCACTTATTAAGTCCAATACATTCCTCATATGAATAGGTTTAAACATATCATAAACCATAACATAATCGTATCACATAAAACATGCATACAGGAAACATAACATTTCCACATTTCAATCACAAGATATCAATACAACACATTGATATAATGAAAACGCTTTCAAAACCATTTTCAATACCAAAATAAAAGAAAGTTAAAACTTTGTATTTATTTTTCATTAAAAAAAAGTGATGGCTTGTAGAGGAAGCCGAAAATCAAATAATGGTCACGGCGGCGGAGAAGTCGTTGTCACCGCATATGTATGGAAAGAAAAACATTCCCTTTTTGTCGTTTAGTAAAACGCTTTGTATAAAAAAAGATTCCTTTTGAATAAACGTAAAAGTAAAAGGGGTTTATACACTGTATAAAAGAAAGTTGTGTATAAAACCAAATATGCCTCAATGAAAGGAGATTGAGACGAAGTCCTTAAAAAGATCATTTTTCCAATAAAGTAGGTCTATTATGTGTATTCACTATAAGTACTCATAAATAATGTAAAAATACATGATAGGACATAATAATATCATGACATAATTTGAAAGTAGGAGATTAACCCAAAGAATAGAAATTGGGTTAAGAAGTTCCCTTACCTCGTGTCTGACTTGACTCAACCGTTCTTAAACTCCTGAATAATAAAGTAGAGTTAATATATACCTTATTAAGAACCATTTTTAATTTCATTATCCTTTTTTATATCACTTATTACAATGTTATGAACATTATGTAATTATTTAAGTTAATAACGGTCATTTTGTCGATTTTTGGTACTTGAGTCAACAATAAACTTCTTATAATTACAAGTTGTTTATGTGGTAGAATATCCATTATCTCCAGAATTATATTCATGATTTAGATGTAATATATATCATATATATCTAGTATATACATTCATTTATAATATTACATAACATTTAGAGGTAAGAAATGAAATGCACCGTTCATGGAGACGGTAAGTCGTACGTACGCATGAACACTACTTTCATTTTTATTTCGTATTTAATAGAATGAAATCATAATGATATAAATTTATAATATAATTACAGTATAATATAGTGTATAATACCATTTAATCCATCCATTATACATCTCACATATGGCATTAACGATTCAAATCACTTTGAGGGGGCGGTAGTCCGCACTTCCTAAAATGAAATTATCGCGTTTAGCCATAATGGAAATCATAAAGTATGCCATAAATGAGAAATACAGAATCATAAGTAAAACATAAACATTTTATATATCATATATAAATATAGTGACATCTTAATGGCCACCTTTGAAGGTGTTATATGAGTGTTGAACAATCATCGTTTCGTGAGGCAGAAATTCACCATCCACAGAAACCGTATATTCTTTAACCATTAGATGTAGGTGTGTGTAAGTGTAGCTTGAATCCTTATTATAAAAACATCCTAGTATATTGAGGATACTGGTGTTGTTACAAAATAAATGAATAAAAAGATTTTAGGGGGTTGGAGAAGAAAAATAAAACAAAACAACATTAGAGAAGACATTACCTCAAAATCGGGTAACTCTTTTTGATTTGAGACAAAGGATTCCATAGGAAGAGTTCTGCCCAAAGTGAGGCTTCTAGGAGTAAGAGGGGGAAGTTGGGAGAGTATTCGGGAAGAGGTTGGCCGAGCCAAATGGATTGAAAGTGTGAATGAGGTGGTAGAGGTGGGGGCCTTTTATAAGTGGAGAGGAGGGGAACTTTTGGAAAGTAATAAAATGTTATTTTATTAAACAATGCTTTTCGGATTCCAAAGGTCACACACTTATATAATTCAAGACTAAGGTGATAAGGGTTCGAAATATACTCATCCAATAGGTTTTTGAAAAGTGTATGCCTTGGATTTTACATTATCTTTTTATTTTATTTAAATCGTTAAATAATGAGGTCATCGCTGCATCATCATGATGTCATAAATAATTTAATTTATTTAATGTCTAAAAATTATAAAAAAATACTATGATTTAGGAAATCTTTTTATCTTTCCAATGAATATTTATAGTTAAAAATATGACTTGTATAACCCCATGTAAAAATTGTTCTAGTAAAACATCTCTTGTTTGTGACCTTTTTATTTTAACATTAAATAAAACGTTATTTATATCCTTTTCCTACCAAAGTGGCTCCATGGGGTCCCCAAGTTGACCCATGGATTGTCTCGGTCGGCCATGACTCATCCAATAGATGTAGGACAAGTGTAAAGGTCATTTCATATTATTATAACATTATCTTTACCTTAAATTACACTAATTACCTTTAACTGCGATTAATTAAACTTAAAAGTTACTATTCACCAAAAATTATTTTAATCCCATTGAACCACATTTTACATCCTAATGACAACCATGTATGTTGGATTTTTGAAATTCAAAACACAGAACTGGTAATAATTCATTTAAACAAAAAATCAGTTATTTAACTACCTCTTAGTGGATTCACTATTCATCGAAAATTGGTGTTTTTCAGAACAATTCCAAAATTTCACCCTAAGCTATAATTGATATTCCGAATTCAAAAATGATGTCTATTTTACAAAATTCCAAACATATAATTTTCATTAATTAATTTTATAATTAATTTCTGATGTCACAACAAATAGCGTGTTTTTAAGAAACAATTTATATCAAAAGATTGGCAATTATTTATGTTCAATTTCAATGTTAAATTAATTCTAATTACCACCATTGGATAAAATGGTAAAAATATATTCTAATTATACTTTAAAACCACTAAATAGTATAATTTATCACAATAAATTATTTTGATTAAAAAATATGTTTTTAAGTATTTTTAACTATTCATAAAAAATTGAAAGTTCTCAGAAAATTTCAAAAAATTCAACTTAGGATAATTTCGATATTACGAATACAAAAATGAAGTCCATTTTGAAATAGAAAATTTCTATAAATTTAAAAAGTGGTTATTACTATTCATAACGGCTACTTTGATTAGTTGTGGTGTGTTAGAACTTGAAGTTGCGTACAATGCAAGCTATTACATTATTGAAATAGAGGCGTATCGTGGAAGCTTGGGGTGTTACATTCTCCCCTCATTCAATAAATTGCGTCCTCGCAATTTGAAATTTTTCTTTGAAAATAAAAGGTTTAAAATAGAAAATACCTTTGTGGAAAACCCACCTCGGAAATAAGGTTAATAAAATTTAGCCTTAATAAGAGGGAAATGGAAATAAGAAAGTCACCACCAAATTATGATCTCGATAAGGAGAACATTGGTGGAAATTATAGACATATAATTGGAGAAAATCGTAAATATTTGTATGGAGTGATTGTGGTCATCAATCACAAACAAGTGTAAAATTGAGGGCCTCAAAGCCTTCAATCTATGTTGATTTAAAATATTATCAGTTCAACAAGACCTAAGGTATTAAGATAACACATTTTTTTGTTTTAATATCCCTTTAATAAAGTTTAAGAATTAATTTATTCATAGAATAATATATAGGTATTGATGCTTGACAAGTAGTGTTTCATCCTTCAACTAATTTCTACCACAAACTCATCTTTTACTCCAAATGGTAACAGAACTCAAAAATATTCTATTTATCCTAATTGTATAAGGTTCCAAATATTAACACATACCATTTAGATTAGTAAAACTATTTTTTAATAACCAGGGACTTCCTGTAGGCTAGTGGTAGGAAATAAAGGCCTGTCGCACTATGGTTGTGGGTTCGATTCCTGCAGCTTTGTCCGACGCGACGGGTTATGCCCCACCCTGCAGGTTGTCCTTTTCCTAAAACTATAGTATTATAATATTACAAAAATAATCTTCAGAAATGTTTTAACCTTAAACAATACTATCCAACGATCAACTTAATCCATTCCAACCTTTATAGTTATCCAAAATACCTCTGTCCAGACTTTCTCTAAAGGGTCCTTAAATTCCAAAATCAATTGTAACCTCAGATTCCCCAAACAAAGTAAAGTTTCTCTTATTGTCACATACTAAAAATATGATTACCTTCTTCATATTAAACCCTTAATGAAAACAACATGTACTTCAGTACAATCCTTATATATATAACATTATTCTTATAACCATAATCTAGTTCTTCAGACCAAAAACACAAATACAATAATTATTCCGCTTCAACTGTAGTCACAACATAAGATTGGCCTTGATCCCTTGGCCTTTTCTGAGGTAAGTTTCCTTGACGCTTAGGACATTCATTTGCATAATTCCCCATTTCCCTACAATTATAGCATTCAACATTGATAGCCTTTTTCTTTCCCTTGTAATCACGCGCCTGGTGACCTTTTTCTCCACATTTATAACAAACTCCCATTCCTTTTAGGCAAGTACCAGGGTGATTCTTCCCACAATTATCACATAATGGAAAATCCCTCTTTCCCTTTTTCCCTTTATCTGTCTCTTGTTCCACCGTTCTCTTCTTCTCTTGCTTTACTTTGTTGTCATAAGACTTAGAGAATTCCTTTTCTGTCTTGATTGCACATGAGACAATATCTTCGTATGTTGAGAACGATTGTGATACTAAAGCTCGACGGAGAAATGGTTTTAACCCATCAAAGAAACGATCAATCTTACCTCTTGAGTTACGTATATAATCTGTGGCATACCTCGCTAACCTTGTAAAGTTGGCCTCATACTTTGCGACATTCTCATCCTCCTTCTGCCTCAGACTCAGAAATTGCCTTTCCATATCCGCTCGATGGTCTCGAGGAAAGTATTTTTCTAAGAACAACTCTTTGAACTCCTGCCATTCCATGTTTTTTAATTCATCATCTTTCTTTTTGTTTTGAATTAGTGACCATCATTGATCGGTATCTCCAGTGAGGTGGTAAACTGCCATGACAACTTTCTCCCTTTCACTACTCCCTAAGGCATGGAATATTTTCTCTAAGGAATTTATCCATTGCTCAGCTACTATAGGATTTGTACTCCCATTTAAGGTTGGTGGTTGTTGCCTCATGAAACGGTCTAGCATTGATCCTCCACGTTGCGGATCAGGGTGCTCCATACGAGTAAGGTTATTATTCATAACATGTGTGAGTTGTCCCAGTACGGTGAGAAGCTGATCAGCACCAGTTGTATCACTAGCTCCACCATAATTATCTTGAGCAGGAGGGAAATCCCTACACGAAGTGCGTGCATTGATACGGTTTCCATTCCTTCCACTAGGTTCCATTTCTAAATAATGGCATAAACTGGATTAGTTTATGAATCAAAATACATAATTCCATACTTGTAAAACACTTAACATAAATTGAACTAATTATGGATATAATCCATAATTATAAAAATGTTTTCTTTGAGAAAGTATATACTCGTAACCCTTCATAGTGGTTTGTAAAAAAAATTGGAATTATCCTAAGCATATCCCCCAGGAGTGTCGTAACCAAGAGTGCAGCAAGGCCCGTTTTCGTGCACAAGTTCTCGTTCGAGTCTAGCTCAAAGCGGTGTTTTCGGGTTTTACCCCTAGGTACATCTGTGCCAGAGCCGCCTCTACCTGCTCGTATCCAGACAGGTATGTATTGCTTGGAAAACTCACAAAATCTCTATAATACCAAAATTCTAGGAAGTTCTTCTATACTAATCCTTAAAGTCTATCTTCGGGCTATGTGCTCTAATCAGAGTTTATCTAAATCTATCTTCCAAGGTTAGTACTAAACTGCCTTTGATACCAACTGTAATGCCCCGACCCCAGCTACCCAGAGTCGGTGCATTACTTCGTAACATTGGCATGATCACAAAAGATCAAGTCTCGAAAGACCGATTAGTTTAGTAGCCTTGGAAACACTGGATACATTCATAAACGTTACATTACAACATAAGGTAAAAACTACAATAACAAAGTCTCCATAGTCCACACTCATATCCTCTTCTGACTATCCCTGCAGGTCATTCATAAAATTCTTCTTCACATCCTGGAAAATAATAAAACATTGAAAGGGGTGAGATCAGATGCTCAACAAGGATAACAACATTGCGAAAGCTTTCATAAATAAACATAAACATTTAAGGCAATGTATAACTAAAACAAAAGCCTTTTAAACATGAACTTCAACATAATATGGCAAAAGTAAAATGAGATAATGCCATTTAATTATTCACATGGATATTCTACTGGTCAAATAATCACATGCAATATCAATAACCACTTTCATAATGATGGAATGTATAATTCCAGACATTCTGAAACATTTTGTCAAGGCCTCGGCCAAGACGTCTAAAATGATTAAGGCCTCGTCCAAAACCATAAATCAAATTGGGAAAGGGCCTCGACCAATTCCACGTCTAGTTGTCTCATGAGACCTACCGATGCATCAAGGAGCTATAGCGGGCTCCACCCGTCACTTATTAAGTCCAATACATTCTTCATATGAATAGGTTTAAACATATCATAAACCATAACATAATCGTATCACATAAAACATGCATAAAGGAAACATTAAATTTCCACATTTCAATCACAAGGTATCAATACAACACATTGATATAATAAAAACGCTTTCAAAACCATTTTCAATACCAAAATAAAAGAATGTTAAAACTTTGTATTTATTTTTCATTAAATAAAAGTGATGGCTTGTAGAGGAAGCAGAAAATCAAATAATGGTCACGGCGGCGGAGAAGTCGTTGTTGCTGCATATGTACGGAAAGAAAAACATTCCCTTTTTTTCGTTTAGTAAAACGCTTCGTATAAAAAAATATTCCTTTTGAATAAACGTAAAAGTCAAAGGGGTTTATACACAGTATAAAAGAAAGTTGTGTATAAAACCAAATATGCCTCAATTAAAGGAGATTGAGACGAAGTCCTTAAAAAGATCATTTTTCCTATAAAGTAGGTCTATTATGTGTATTCACTATAAGTACACATAAATAATGTAAAAATACAAGATAGGACATAATAATATCATGACATAATTTGAAAGTAAGAGATTAACCCAAAGAATAGAAATTGGGTTAAGAAGTTCCCTTACCTCGTGTCTGACTTGACTCAACCGTACTTTAACCTCCTGAATAATAAACTAGAGTTAATATATACCTTATTAAGAACCATTTTTAATTTCATTATCCTTTTTATATCACTTATTACAATGTTATGAACATTATGTAATTAGTTAAGTTAATAACGGTCATTTTGTCGATTTTTGGTACTTGAGTCAACAATAAAATTCATATAATTACAAGTTGTTTATGTGGTATAATATCCATTATCTATAGAATTATATTCATTATTTAGATGTCATATATATCATATATATCCAGTATATACATTCATTTATAATATTACATAACATTTAGAGGTAAGAAATGAAATGCACCGTTCATGGAGACGGTAAGCCGTACGTACGCATGAACGCTACTTTCATTTCTATTTTGTATTTAATGGAATGAAATCATAATGATATAAATGTATAATATAATTCCTGTATAATATAGTGTATAATACCATTTACTCCATCCTTTATACATCCCACATATGGCATTAACGATTCAAATCACTTTGAGGGGGCGGTAGTCCGCACTTCCTAAAATGAAATTATCGCGTTTACCCATAATGGAAATCATAAAGTATGCCATAAATGAGAAATACAGAAGCATAAGTAAAACAAAAAAATTTTATATATCATATATAAATATAGTGAAATATTAATGGCCACCTTTGAAGGTGTTATATGAGTGTTGAACAATCATCGTTTCGTGAGGCAGAAATTCGCCATCCACAGAAACCGTATGTTCTTTAACCATTAGATGTAGGTGTGTGTAAGTTTAGCTCGAATACTTCTTATAACAACATCCTAGTATATTGAGTATATTGGTGTTGTTACAAAAGAAATTAATAAAAAGAGTTTATGGGGTTGGAGAAGAAAAATAAAACAAAACAACATTAGAGAAGACATTACCTCAAAATCGGGTAACTCTTTTTGATTTGAGCCAAAGGCATACTTGGGAAGCGTTCTGCCCAAAGTGAGGCTTCTAGGAGTAAGAGGGGGATGTTGGGAGAGTATTCGGGTAGATTTTGGCCGAGCCAAATGTCTTGAAAGTGTGAATGAGGTGGTAGAGGTGGGGGCCTTTTATAAGTGGAGAGGAGGGGCACTTTTGGAAAGTAATAAACTGTTATTTTATTAAACAATGCTTTTCAGATTCTAAAGGTCAAACACTTATATAATTCTAGGCTAAGGTGATAAGGGTTTGAAATATACTCATCCAATAGGTTTTTGACAAGTGTAAGCCTTGGATTTTACATTATCTTTGTATTTTATTTAAATCGTTAAATAATGAGGTCATCGTTGCATCATCATGATGTCATAAATAATTTAATTTATTTAATGTCTAAAAATTATAAAAAAACTACTATGATGTAGGAAATATTTTTATATTTCCAATGACTATTTATAGTTAAAAATATGACTTGTATAACCCCATGTAAAAATTGTTCTAGTAAAACAACTTTTGTTTGTGACCTTTTTATTTTAACATTAAATAAAAAGTTATTTATGTCTTTTTCCTACCAAAGTGGCTCCATGGGGTCCCCAAGTTGACCCATGGATTTTCATGGTCGTCCATGACTCATCCAATAGAGGTAGGACAAGTGTAAAGGTCATTTCATATTATTATAACATTATCTTTACCTTAAATTACACTAATTACCTTTAATCGCGATTAATTAAACTTAAAAGTTACTATTCACCAAAAATTATTTTAATCCCATTGAACCACATTTTACATCCTAATGACAACCATGTATGTCGGATTTTTGAAATTCAAAACACAGAACTGGTAATATTTCATTTAAACAAAAAATCAGTTATTTAACTACCACTTAGTGGTTTCACTATTCATCGAAAATTGATGTTTTTCAGAACAATGCCAAAATTTCACCCTAAGCTATAATTGATATTCCGAATTCAAAAATGATGTCTATTTTACAAAATTCCAAACATATAAGTTGCATTAATTAATTTTATAATTAATTTCCGTTGTCACAACAAATAGCTTGTTTTTAAGAAACAATTTATATCAAAAGATTGGCAATTATTTATGTCCAATTTCAATGTTAAATTAATTCTAATGACCACCATTGGATAAAATGGTAAAAATTTATTCTAATTATACTTTAAAACCACTAAATAGTATAATTTATCACAATAAATTATTTTGATTAAAAAAGTTGTTTTTAAGTATTTTTCACTATTCATAAAAAATTGAAAGTTCACAGAAAATTACAAAAAATTCAACTTAGGATAATTTTGATATTACGAATACAAAAATGAAGTCCATTTTGAAATATAAAATTTCTATAATTTTAAAAAGTGGTTATTACTATTCATAACGGCTACTTTGATTAGTCGCGGTGTGTTAGAACTCGAAGTTGCGTACAATGCAAGCTATTGCATTATTGAAATAGAGGCATATCGTGGAAGCTCGGGGTGTTACAACCCATGCCATATATCTTAAATGTATTTATAAGTGTTAAAAACCCATATATAAAAAATATAATTTTATTATACATCATAAATAGAACTATATTCTTATATATAATTCCATATATGAATTAATATTATCCACTTATTAATAATTATTTTTTTAATGTTACGCCTTAGGTAATATCCTATTTAATTTTCATACATGTTCTGATTTATTATTATTGGTCACATTACATATTTCATTATTTAAAAAGATACAAATATACAAGATGATGTTATTATAATATTTATTAATTATGTAAATATTTATAATATAATATAAATGATAGTAATATGAAATGAAATACATTGTTCATGGATACGGTAGGTTATATATATGTGTGAACTATGTTTTTGATTAATTACAATTTTCAATAAATGATGTAATTAAATGATATATATATATATATATATATTTATTTATTTATATATAAATTATAAATACCATAGAATTATTATTTTATATGTATCATATATGTTTACTAAACCAATCCTTAAAACATTCCATGTAATTGTGAATGAATCACATCGTTTTGAAGATGTAGTACTCCAAACATCCATATATGAATTAATCCTTTTTACAAAAAATGGAGAGCATGAAGTTATGTTTTATAAAATAATTATAAATAAATAAATAACTGATAAATAACTAATATTTATTATAAAAAATATGTAATAATTTTCAACTAAGAGAGGTGGTAGGCGAAAAGGAATGATATCATTTCTTGATGTGGTAGTACTCTGTACACAAGAACAGTAATCTTGTAACCCATTTGGTGGATGTATGAGTAAGTGTCAGTATAATACTTATAAAAATTATTAGTATATTTATGATATGTATGTTATTACAAAATATTCTAATAATTATAGTTATGTAACAGTATAATGGGATCAAAACAAAGGATCTTGTGGAATGATGTTACCTCCTCTTTAGGTAACTTCTCATTGTTTTCACCAATGAGCTTCCTTGGATGGCCTTTTCAAAAAACGGATGATTCTAGGGGATGGTAGGGATGTTATGATGTTATTATTTCTATGTAAATTTTGGGTAAAATGGATCGGGATTTTAGAATAAGATGGTTGAGTGAGTTTATTTTTATAGTGGAGGATGAGTGGCATTATTGTAAAATTATGAAATGGGCGTTCCACCCATGTTGTACGATGTAAAGTGGAAACAATAATAGAAAAAATAATACCATGATTTAATATGTTCTATATATGGCCAGGAAATAGATTTTGGAAATGTTTCTAGGTCTTCTCTCCCTCATGTTTAAGGTTTATTTCTTTGATAAGCAGTTTTTCTCTCAACTGTTGTAATTACCTTTAATCACATTAACTAATATTTGTTGGCTAAAAATTTATTTGAACATATTATAAATTAAGAATATTTTTATGAAAAATATTTAATCCATTTTTAAAAATTACAATGATAAAATTTGAAGCAATTAATTTAAATGATATCCAGAAAACGTGTCAAAAAATCAGGGTTTTAGTGTAAAAATGTATAAATGTTTGGAATATTTTTATATGAAATATCATAGTGAAACATATTCCAATGAACTAAATCAGATTAATTTATTTAAAATTGATCAATTTAATATTTAAATCAAATCAAAAATATAATTTGACCTGAAAATTAGATTAGAAAAAAAAGAATTTTTGAATTAAAATTATGTATTTTCACTATTCATCAAAAAATGATACTTCACAAAAAATTACAAAAATAATCAACCAAACCTATTATTTATGTTCCTATATTACAAAATAATTACTATATTTAAATATATAATTTATAAAATTTAAAAACATGGGATATTAAATGGGTTATCTCTCAAAAGGTGGAATAATTTCTTTTTTACAAAAATACATTTTTTATTGATACAATTGTATTTATTCATACCCTGAATAAATAAAATATATTGGAATTGTAAAATAAATATTTACGGTATATAAAATATATAAAATTTATTTAAAATATTAACCATGTGTTTTTTTTAATATATTGTTATAAAAAATAATTTATATATATAAAAATACATTTCTTAGAAATATAATTTATTTAATTTAAAATAGTTCATACATTCACTTATACTAATTTATAACTAAAAGATTCATTTTATAAACACGTGTAAATAAAATTTTCCTTATTTAGTTATTCATAATAAAAACATCAATTCTAACAGATTCATGGTATCTATAATAATATTTTAATGATATTATTTGCAATGTTTTTTAGTTTTTTAAAACAAGGCAATGCGTGTAATGGAATCCATCAAAGGGACTTAGTATTCTGTGTAATAATAATAAACCTTTTGTTGTGGGTTGTAAATTCTTAACATGGTGATTTATATAATTCAATCCACAATAACTTCATTCATATAACATAATTTATATTCACTATTGTGAGAAATGAAAATATCAAAAATATAAAAATAATTTGAAAACAATGACAAAATCACGAGGTGTTACATTCTACCCCACCTTAAAATGAAGTTTTTTCATCAAAACTTCTCTCGATTATTAGATTTTTGATACTTGAAATTTTTTTCATAGAAACTCACATCATAGAAATGAATACTAAACCTTCCATTACAAAAGAAATGTTGGATACATATTAGTTACACAATGTTAAAAACAATCAGATAACATAGATGTGAAGTGAATATAGGGAAGTGTAAGAGAATAATAATAATCATTATTTAATGGAAAGTGATAGAGAACATGTAAATGAGATAGTTAACTCAAAAAAATTAATAAATCATTGATCATCTCATGGTCCATTTGATTAATAAGAAAGGATGTTTAGAGGATAATAATTTTAGTCTCAAGATTCATTTTCATAATGTTATGGGCGTTTCTTCAGAATATATTCATACATTATTTTTGGACAACCTTACCATCTATTTTTCATTTATAAAAATAAATTTCATCTATTATTCCGTGAAATGAAGGTGAATTTTTAATTCCTTATGCATTGATAGATCATGATATCCATAAATAAAATGATATTTCATTATGTCTGTCTTTATCATAATTTTGTTTATCACAAATCTTCAAATATGAATAAATCCTTATATAGAGAGATAATAGTATAACATAAAAAGTTCAATAAATAGTTAACCTTATAACCAATAAAAAATATTTAATTTCAATATGGTAGAACTAAGTTCATTAAATTTCCCAAAAAATCATTCCATTGATCCCTCATATTTAATAATGTCACTCTTGGTTGTATCAAACCAAAAATGTGATTAAAATTATCATTTATTCTCTTGAAACAAGTTAATAAAATGAATTACCTAAAACAATTATTGAAAATTATCTTATTTAATTAATCAAAATTTAATTGGATGAATTTCTTAAATGCCAAAATTTTCTAATCTCTATCTATGATTTCATAATCCACATCTCAAAGAATGATTAATTAGATATAGGGTAATCAGTATTGTTCAATTTACATATTCATATCCAACATATATTTATCCAAAAATCATTATCTTACTATAAGAAACATTTTAAGGGGAAAATTTCCATTAATTATTGGTTTTCAATAATCATCAACTGACTATTAAATTACATTTATAGTTTTTCATAACCATTACACATACTCTTAAAAATACATAGTGAAAAAAAAACGAAACAATCCATATATATTTCACAATTCAAATGAAATAATTCATGACTCAAAATTAATAAAAAGAATCAATTATCCTAATTTAACTTCAAGATATAAAAGGGATACATCAACCCAAAACATTCAAACTTTTTCTATTAACATGTCATATGTAGTATCCTCATCAACAAAAATATTGACATTAATCATACAACCTATTAGATTATATTGAGATTACTTCCACTTAGGAAGACCAGTTTCGTGAAGACAATTGATTCCACTTTTAATGAATTGAAACTTTGATGATGTCTAAGGGATGATAGTATTTCAATACATTTTTTCAAAAAAACTCTTTATCTTTACTCTTTGTTACTTTATTTTTATCCTTCTTTTCCATAGTTAAAACATCTTTTTCCTATAAGATGTCACATTTGTGATTATTTTCACATTCTTGATGCAAAATAATCTGAATCGTCTTCCCTCCAGGGCCTCTATTACGTAAAATATCAGTGAACTATGTCTTATTTTTTGGTGACTCCGAGAGTAGGTTATGGTATACATTATTAGTCATGTTCCATGTAATCTTACTAGGTTTGATGAAAAAATTTGTAACTCCAGTGATGATCCCATTTGACTAACAATAATTATGATTTCCATCACTTTCTATATAAACCCACTTGTTTCCAGTTCCTACCATTGTCTAAATCCTTAAATCATAATCTGAGAATCACTTATTATATCAAAAACCACACAGTCATGAAAAATCTCTTATAGAAGATCAAAATGATTAAAACACCATTTTACAGTGTAGGTTTATCATTGGTTATTCATATTTTTATTCTATTTAAATATTTCATGATGGTTATTAAAGAGTTTTTTAATATCAAAATAACATAATTATGGAGTTCCAAACCATGTGTGCCACAAGGGTTACTGTTTTTTAGATGTTCCCTTTTTCAGTCTAGCTCAATATAGTGCTTTCAGGATACATATATGTGTTGGAACCATGGTCGTTCTATGCATGAATTGGAGTATGGTTTGTGTTTTTTTCCAATCTTCAGTGAAAGTTCAGAATGTGGGCTGGAAAAGAAATCATACAGAACAAGAAGATAACAACGTTGAAGGTGGAACCATTTCCCAGTGTTTACCAAATTTTTGGGTTTGAAAATTGAAAAATGGAAAAAATATGTTTCTGGAAAAGAGACTTGATCGTTGTTTAATTGGAGGCTTGGAAACATTCATGACTTGTGTTTTTTAAGATGAAAACATGAAAATATAGCGAAGGGAGAAGGGCACCCATGTTTGGAAGTTGGTCGCGCAAGTGTTTTTTTGAGGCAGAGGCTTGCGCGCTGAAACATGCACGCCAAGGGGAGACTTGGGCACCATCGCGCAGGGTTCCAAATTGCCTATAAATATAGGTCAACCCCTCCTCATTCGGAATGATGTTTATACTTAGAGAAATTCTGAGAACTCATCGCACAGGTGTAGTGGTCACTCAAGTGGTGGTTGGTCGCACACGTTGAAGTTGCGCGACAGTTGTTAGCTGCGCGCCCAAGGTGATTTGGGAGAGAAAGGGTGTTGGTCGCCCAAGTTTGGAGTTGGGAAAGGAAGTGTTGCACAAGTGGTTTGGTGTCATTTGCGCTCCATGATTTGAAGAAGCGCGACAGCTGACCATTGAGCTCCAAAATCGATTTGGGCAAGAAAGTGGTTGAGTCACACAAGGTTGATGTTTAAGAAGTGAGTGTCGCACAATTGGTTGAGTTACACTTGCACGCCGGTTTGGACTTGCATGCCGATACATGCGCGCCATCCTGAAACTTGCACGCTGGGCTTGGAGAAGCGCACCAGGTGTGGTTGAAGTACTCTAGTCTTTTGGAGCTGCACAAAAGCTGGAAGATTGCCCGTTACCTTTGGTGGAAAGTGAGTTTTGTCTACTGGTGAGATTTGGACATCAACAGAGCAACAACATAAAATAGAGGATGCATTCATCTGCAATGATGAAGAGACCTTCACGTCTATAAACTAAGTGGGACTTCACCGAAGGCAGTGAGCCAGGGGGAGTCAATGGGAGTGACCCGAAGGACGCAGTGAGCTATCCGTGAACCTTTGTGAAGGCATCGATCCAGGGATAGAGTGACTATGCCCAAACCTTTGTAATCCAAAACTAGTGAAGTTTAGTGGAATTGGTTATGACCAACAACCTGTGGTCCTATGCTCCTTGGGCGTAGCCCTTAGTGGTTAACCAAGTAAAAAGTGATGTGTCATCTCTCTGCATGTGAATGTTTGTTTTCTGATCATATTCATCATATAGGTTTAACAAGTTCCTACCAATGTGGGAACGAGATCTAACTCATTAAAAGAAAAATTTGTCACCATGACTCACCCCTCCCCTCTCAGGGTGTCCTGGTGTCCTACACTATGTTCAAATTTTCTAGAACACCATCCAAATGTACTATAGATATAGAGATTTATTTCAATGAAACCACTCACTCTATCCATTATCAAACGGCAGGATATTTTTCTAAAAAATTATTTATACCTATACTTATCCATATAAACATCCTAATACATATGATTATAAATATAATGAGGTATGCCACTATTTTTTCTCATTATAGTTTCTAGATTTTTTCTAAATAATTCATTTAATACCAATTATAGTTAATCTGGTACAATATACCTCGATGTTACATCATTTTATATGAATATTCAGAACATGAAATAAAGTAAATGATTAAGGATCATAATTTTTTAATGTCTTTGGAAACAAGGAACAAAAGGTTACAACTTTTTGAATTGTAATAAATGTTCAAATAAAAACTATTCCCATTAGTACTTCCACTTAAAACATTTCTTCATAACCTGGGAAATGAAACATAACAAACTGGTGATTAAGATGATCAGTAAGGGTAAACAATGGTGATACATAATAATAACATGATAATAGTGGTATGAGAATATGAGAATAACATTTGAAGATCATTCCTTCATTATCAGAGATCACAAATATGATTCACTGAATAAATATTGCACTTCATAAAACATGAATCATAACAGAATCAATGGAATAACACATTATATCATATCATATGAATAAGACATAGAATATGTAGAATAAAAACTATCATAGGAAATTGGATCCATATTAGTCAAGGAATTAGTTTCAAGTCCATAATACTATAATTATTTTACAGTATATACTTTTTTTTTATTTATTCATGACTCGCATGTCCCTCTTAGTAGTTAAGGTCGACTCCCAATACCATATTTGCAGAAAAAGTCTATTACTATAATTCTTTCAATGCTCATTCCATCTATGTATATATCATGAGTTAATAATCATTACCCAATGAATTGAGGGGGATATAGTCACCTCTCATTCAATAATGAAACAATTAATACATGTTTTCAAATTACATAAATAATAATTTCGTAATGCATGAATCGAAATGGGTATCATAAACATGTAATCATATCATGAACTATGGAAAAGGCACATGTTTTAGAATTACTTCATCAAAGAATAACATGGTAGAAGAAGAAGGTTTCATAAAAATATTACCCATGAATGATAAACATGATTCATAAACATTATCCCATCAAAACAAAAAGAATTCATAGAAACAATATGATTGAATCCTTATGATCATTTCCCCAGAATGGAATGATTAAAATTAACATATATTATCATAGATGGAAAACAAATTTGAAATATTTTTTAAAAATAATTTTTGATAAATATATTTTTTAGTCATTGAAGAATTTTTTTTTAATAAATCATTTTAAAGAAAAAATTCCTTGATAATAGACTTGAAAACATATAACGAATCAAAGGAAACATTATAAGACATTGTTCCTTTTAAACATATAAATGGATCTAGTAAAAATTTTGAAATTTTTTTTAATTTAAAATAAAATTAAAACTTCTAAAAGATTCATTTAAAACATTGAAATCCTTTTCTTTGAAAACATACTTTTAAAAATATATAAAGGGTTCCATGAAAAAAAATTAACCAATTTTTAAACAATTTTATTAAACCATTTTTCTCTCAAATAAAATTACAATTATAAAAATAAATAATATTATGAAAATATTATCTTTAAAAAATATCCATGTAACCAAATTAATGAATAATAATTGAAATAAAGGACACAATAGTAGGTAAGTCCGTTTGTTCCAAATATTCTTTTCAACAATAAATGTTTATAATAATTCATTAATTGGAAAATGAAAAGAATATTCCATTTCAAATTTTTTAGAAAGGTAATACAGGGATAAAAATTTCATTCAAATTGAATATTATAATAGTAAAATAAATATAATTTATTTTTATAACACATTGTTTTGAAAACACATAGATGTCTAACCGAAAGGATAAACAATGTAGTATTTTCTTAAAAAAATTTCATTATTATATTATGTTACTAAGAGTATAAATATGGTAAAATATCATTTTTATAACATTAATAACTAGAGGGTAATAAACATCATGAGAAATATGGATATATTGATAATTATATTTAATAATTTTATGTATAATCATAAACAATCTCGATAAACGATGAGATTATAACAATCCACTCTAACCATATTGGTAGAATTTAAATTTAACAAAATTTAATGATTAACATTAAATTAAGCATTCAATGTCATGAAAATAATTAAATTTGTGATATGACATGTATATGTTATTATGTACACCTCATAAAAATTATAGGTGCACAAGGAATATATCTGATAGAATATAAATTGATACATAATTACATTACAGATTTTGTATCATTTAAGACATAAACCACCTGAAATAATGAAAAAAATGGATATCTAAACCACCATAAATTTATGTAAAATTATAATATCATACATTCATTGGTATTTTATACACAACACAAAGTAAATTCATCGTGAATATGGTATTGATCTTATGTAATAGATAATTGTTTTGAGAAAATACTGACCTTAAGTCTTGAATTTCTTCAAACAAATTCACACCTCTTGAATAATAAATATAATATTTTTATAAATATGTTTTATAACCATATTATAATATATAATTTGATATTCGAAATTATATTAACTAATTTTTATCAATTTCTTGTCAATGATACACTTTGCTTAATATTCTCTATTTTTGTTAATGTTTTTACTAATATTCGTGATCCTATTTTTTAAATCATGACAAAATATTTTATGGAATATACTAAAAGAAGATTAGCCAACGGTTCAAAGACCCATTACACCAAAATTTATTAAAAAAGTGTAAAGGTACAAGATACATGAGGAAATACTTATATGCGAACTACAACATCTAGATAAAAAACTCAAAAACACAGCCAAACATTACCTTTTTCTAGGCCAACCTCAACCCCTAGACCCTCCCCAATTAGCAGGATGGCACCCTTGCCTCCTTTTCATTACAGCTTCATTCTCCGATGGCAGAACCCCAATATTATGCAATTTAGTTTCTTCATGAGAAGATTCCCCATGCAACATTGAATGCCCAGCTTCAAAAGAGGAGATTCCATCCTGGTGACCAATACCAGTAAGAGACTCCTCAAGCAGGTCCTGAGGATCCTCATGTACAATCATTGAGTCCTGCACATCATTGAGAGAATGTGCAGCATTGTGAACTGGATGTTCCATCTCCTTTGGGACCTCCAAACCATCAGAAGAAGTCAGTGTTGAGGAAGAGCGTATTCGATCACTGTATCCTGGATTCTTGAGTCCATCAAGATTAAGCAAATCAAACTCAAGAGTATTAATAGACTCTAACATAGAAAATAAATTGACAACTTGTTTTATAAGTTCTTACAATGCCTCATCACTAGATGTAACCATTGGAGAAATATCCAGATTATTCCCCCTCTGATCCAAAGCCATTGGAGGAGATCATTCATCCAAAATAGCAAGGGTATCTATGGCAATAATATCAACCTGCCTATGTGAAGAAGATAACGCCAGACCCTCCTCCCCTAGAACACCTTGCTGACCACCATCCTTCTCAACAGAAGAATTTATATCCATTAGCACACCCTCCTGAATCCCCTGTTGTACAACAACCTCTCCTACATCAACACTGAACATCGACATATCATCTTCCATCTGAGTTCCCACATTAGCCACCTGAATCTCATCATGAATAATTGGATGTGTCCTCGGATTCTTAGGAATCACCATCTAGAATCCATAATCATCAATGACCTTCATCAAACCCTTCCAACAAGTCGACGCCAATGTAGAATGGTCAAACTCTATATTTACGTCATTTTGGATAGCAGCCTTATGATCTGATTGATACCCTTCCTCCTCTTCAGCAAGCATAGATAAACCATGTTGGACAACAGTAGAAATAGCGTGCCGAAATTCAGCAGGCTTAGTATGTTGGACAACAACCTCATGCTCTGATTGATGCCCTTCCTCCTCCTCAGCCACATCAGCCTAGGACCTATTATCAATACCCCTAGTGATTCTTAAGGTAGCCTTATCCAATAATTTATCCTTCACTGGCACAACGACAGTTGTAGCCTACTGAAATTTAGCATTCTTAGACAAACCAAGCTTGACAGCCTCCGCAAATGAGGAAGTGCCAGCATTTTGAGGATTCTTCCCCCTGAAAACATTTTTTTACCAGTCTGTTCAACTTGTTTATTTTTTCATTGGTTAGAGGTATGACCCAAAGATTTAAAAAGTGAGAATTTTATATTCCTACGAAATTTCAAAGGAGTATGATCAATACATAAACAAGACTTAAAAAATGTAGGCAACCACTCATATTTTATAGAATGTTCTGGCTTAAACTCACCCACAACAACGAAGACATTGTAAATAAGAACTTGAGATAAATCAATATCTACCAAAAAATGAAAAAAATGACCATCTCTAGGATGTTATTTTTCCTTATAAGCCTTGATCGGACAACCAACAGTAGAGGATACCTCCCATAAAATCGATAATTTCCAGAAAAACCAATTTAAACCCCAAATTAGAATCCCTGTTTGAGTGGAGGAGTTCTTAATTGCAAGAGGACTTGCTAAAGGATCCCACTATTGAACCATGATGTAACCATGTTTTAGTGAAACCGGTCCAAAACTCCAAATAACATTTCACAATTCCTTTGATGGAAAAACAATATGGAACGTACCTCTCCCAATTTATATCAAACACCTGTCAGTAAATCCCCATCTCTGGGCTAAACGAGTTCGCACTTCATCAACTCTCAAAGGGGTATCACTCCGAGTTCCCGATAAACTAGCAAGGAGGGAGAACCGAAATTCTTCAAGATGAGCTTCCCAAACTTTCGGATTCGCTTCAACAAATGGAATCGAGCCATTTTTGGTAATCTGTTTATTAAACAAGGCAGATTTAAGCAGAGATTCAGAGAAAAACCTATTCCGAGAGGCTGAACCCTAAGACTTCCTATTAGGGATTATCAAATCCTCATTCACCTCATTCATATGACTAGAAGAAATCCAACCACCCATAGCCACCACCTTAGAGAGGGGAATTAAGAAATATTTAGGATCAATGTTTCAATCTAGTAGATTCCCCATAATTCATAGAGGCGGTTGGTCGTATGTGTGCCTGAACATTATTTCAGTTTAATTGTCATTTTGAATGAAATAATGAAAGTAAATAAAAAAAAGAAATGTATGTTTATTTATTATAATTAAATTATTATTATTATTTAATATATATCATATAATTCTACTAAACTGATCCTTAATATGATTCATGTAATGTGTGGAGGAATCACATCAGTTTAAAGAGGCGGTAGACCCCATGTCTACAAATGATGATATTGGTTTTAAACAAAATGGAAAAAATGAAGGTATGTTTTATTTTATAATTACCAAATATTATACACAACAAATGTATAATTAATATAACATAAAAAAAATTCCTCATAATAATAAACCATTGGAGGGGGTATATGAAAATCAAACTATATTGTTTCATGAGGTGGTAATTCACTGTACATAGGAATGGTAGGATTGTTAAACATTATATAGATGTGTGTGTAGATGTATATATTAAACAAAGAATAAAACAAATAAGTATATAGAGGATACTTTTTCTATTATATAATCATGGAATAATGATTTTTTATGTTGTGGATAATGAAAAAAACAAAAGAGCTTGAGGAAGGATGTTACCACTTGTTTGGGTAACTTTCTTGGTTTTCACAAAAGAGATTACTTGATGGATTTAATAATTAAGGGAGGATTAATTGTCGATTTAGTATATATTAGGTGAGTATATGAGCATTGTTTTGACAAAAATGTGTTTGGAGGTGAGAATTAGAGAGGGGGTGATCTAATTTTTATATTGTAGGATGAGTGGTAATCTTGTTAAATTATTTAAAGGGAATTCAACTTACATTTTTCCATTAATACAAGGAACAAATAATAGACCCAATTATATAAAATATAGTATAAAATAGATATATTGACATAAAATGGATTTTGGACATTATTCTAGGACTTTTTCCCTACATTTTATGGTTTAGTGTCTTACTTAAAAAGATTTGCTCTTATTTTTTGTCATTAATTTTAATCACATTCAATAATATTTTAGTTAAAAATTTAACAGATTTATAAATAAAAATTCATTATAATTACAAATATGGAATCCATTTATTAATTTTCCAATCACATATTTGGTTGAATATTAATTTAAATTTATTCCAATAGACTCGACAACAAATGGTGTTTGTAAAGTAAAATTGATAAAAAGTGTTGTACAGTTTTATATAAAATTTAAATATTAAATTGATTATAATTAAATAAATTGTATAAAAATATATAAAATTTATCTAATAAAATATTTAATGAAATAAAAAATTAAATTTGTCCATAAAATTAAACTAGATGAAAAAGTAGGTTTGATTTTTAATTCATTACTTTTTCATTATTCATCACAAAAAATAAATCATCATAGTACAATTTCAAAAATTCACGCTCACCTAATATTTTGTTCTTATTTCAGAAAAGAAAATTCTTTTGAAATATAATATCACTTAATTTTCCAAAAAAATTTATTTAATATCGGATGTCCATTCAATGGTGATAAAATAACCTTCAAGAAAAATATCTATTTTTATTCATAAAAATTGATTTATTATTATATAATAATTATCAAATATATTTTATTAGTATCAAAAATATATTGAATATATAATATATAAATTCTATTTAAATGAGTAGAGGAATCTTTTTTGTGTTATTTATTGCGATAATTTTTTGTTTTGAAATTGAGAAAAATATTTCTTAGAAAAGTAATTGCATTATTTTTACATTTTTCTCACATTCACATGTACTAATGTACATCTAAAAGAAATAAATTTGTATAAAAGTGAGAATATTATTTTTCACAAATTATATAATATTATTTATAACATCCATTCCAATTTCAAGATGGTAGATATAATATTATTTTAATTTTAATTTTAATAGTATTTTGCAGTTTGATAAAACATGAATTTTTCTATGACACATTCTATCAGAAGGGATCAATATTTTGTGTAATACAATCCAAACATAGTTTTTCATGTTATTTAATATGGACTTCGTGTTTCTTATAATAGATAAAACACTGGGTGATTTATTATACAAAATATTTAGTGTTGTGTAAAATCCAAAATGTCAAGAAGATTAAATTAATAAAGAAATAATAACTCTAAAAATCTTATGGTGTTATGTTTTCAAACAATAATCATAGAGTTAAAAATTCTAAAAACTGTGAAGGAAATGTTAATTAAAGAGACGACTATTCACTCACACTATTGTTTCAATGATTGTTTCATCATTTACCATTATTACAATAGAGCTATGCCGATAGCTACATTCCCCATTGATGCCCTTCACAACATTTTTTGATGTAATTGTTCATATTGGGGAATTATAGATGATGTGGATCATACTTCATGGGGATACCGATTGAATCTACTTATCTATCCATGATATAGGCTAGTGGTATTTATTGCCATCTTCCTAAATGGGTGGATTTTAACTACTTGGGACAAGTGTTCAGGAATATATGTCAATCCATTGGTCATGGTAGCATGTCTAATGGAGGGACGATGCTAAAATCAGGTGGTGTCCTTCCATGAACACATTTACCATCTCTTGTTACATATTCAATAGGGAACAATATCTTATAGGATCAGTCATACTATCATGTTTTGAGTTTTCGGATTCCGGATAATTTCCAGTTCTGTAAATACTACAATACCATAGGTATCCCCAGTTCCTCAGGTTCCTAACCATATCCATACATGGGGACATTTCATTAGGACATTATTAGGACACTAAAGTGTTGAGGTTATCTGATATATGTGATTTAATCCCTTACCATTCATAAAATAAACACAAACTTGATAATGGGGGTTGGACGTGCCTTCAATAAAAACGTCCTGCTCCATTTTTATCATCAGTTCTCCAATACCAAAATAGTCCCCCTCTTCCTTTGATCAAAGTGTGAGTAAAGGGACACCAAAAGATCAGCTTCCACATTTAGAATATGTTGGCAAAGAAATACATATATACTAAGATAATTCATACATCTGTTGACAATCCTACCTTAATAACTCAATATTATGCATATAAATGGGTAGCATCTTACCATGGTGGTGTGCTAAGATGACTGGTTCGTCATGTGTAAAAACCATTTCCCTCACCAATAACATTATCTATAGAAATGATTGTGTCGATTTGGGACATCAGAGAGACTTTGAGGAGGCACCCTTACCATGGAGATGACCATCTCGATATAGGGAAAGCATCTATCAATGATATAATCCCACTAAAACAAGAAACATGTGATGACTCAATTATGGGAAAATATATGGTACATACACTCCTTCCTCATCATCCATGTAAGATAAAACATGAAACAAGATGATCTAGAATAAAATTCATTCCTTGATCTCTCACAATACTCATGAAACATTTCATGACCAATAGGAATGACTTCTACCACTATTTCATTATTAAGGGATGACGTATTTTATCATCAACCATTGTATGAAATAATTATACTAATTATCCTAGATTATAAAGATCAGAAATACAATGAGAGGGGATTTCTCAATAATTAAGAAGATTATCCCCTTACCAGACAGATGAATGATGTATTGGAAGGATTTTCACAAAGTCACCAGTTCTGTTAGATTTTCAATCCCAGATAGATACATGGATTTTGTTAATATGGCGATATGATGAAATAATATCTCTCATGAGTTCTAAAATATAATTATCACCATCCACATTGTAATATTCTCAACAAATAGTTGAGGAGGTGACTACTTTAGTCAAAACTCTTTGTCTTAATAAAGATGAATAAGATGTGGTGGGATCATCCCTTTAGCATTCAATTGATGCTTCTCACTAGACACATTCGATCTTGGATAGATTAGTGAATTTTATTATATAGTTTCAATATATTAATGTATTTATTATTTTTAATTATATTTCTAGTGAGGCCTTTAATTGTGTAGACTCCTCCTATTTCTTGAAATTAATGGATATATCTTCATAACATTCCATTATTATATCCATGAATATTTTATTCATGATGTGAATGACATTTTGTTGATCGGGTGTTATATTAATTTCTAAATAATACACATCCTATGAATAATATCATGTTAATAGTAATGATATGATATAAATATTTAAATCATAATATATTCTTCCCATGATGTTCCCATGAATTCTCAACAATCACGAGTATAAAGACCCCTCCTTAAAAACATTGCATAATATTGAATTAAATGAATAATTCACATTGAGAGTCTTTTCAGTTTTAGAGTTTTAGAGAATTTCGATTACATTACATCTCAAAAAGTAAAAAGTATAAACTTCTTCTCAATTTACATTTTTTCCATAAAATAAAAACTCTTGAAAAAAAAAGACATGTCTACTTCCATGTTTTAGATAGCATGTATTTTTCTTTGATCCCATCATTGACCTTATTCATCATTAAGTATTGTTAAAAACATTTCAAAACATGGGATGAGCATAAAAAGCTCAATAAGGGTTATAAAATAAAGAACTAAAATATTAGTCCATCAAAACATAATATTTTTAATATACCTCATGAAATCATAAGATTTATGAATAACACATAGAAAACATAAATCATTATGGTGATTTGTTGCATCAAAAACATAATTATGTTGTAGATTTCACAACTACATAGAGAGTAACAGTTTAAAACCCCATCACAATATATTCCCTAAATCTCTTAGGAGAAACATAAATATTTACCTCTAACATGTTACCCAATTCCATGACAGCTATCTCGGGCTCACCCACCCATGTTTTATCATGAAACCACTTGTATACGTAAACAATGCCAATGAACCATAACACATAAAACAATAATAAAGGAAAGATAAAATTTCTACATTTCAATCAGAAAATATCATTTAAAGATATTTAAATAATCTATGAATTCTGAAAACCATTTTAAAGACCAAAATACATAAAAAATGTATATGTTATTTATTATCCTTTTAAAAAAACACTACAGCTTGTTAAAGATGCGAAAGATGAAATAATACTAGCTATAAAGGAAAGGTTGTTGTCACCGCTTACGTTAAAAAGAAACATTATTATTTTTCATTTAGTAAAAAACATCATAAAAAAGGACTTCCTTTGATTAAAATGAAATGAAAAATGTGTTTATACTATGTATACAAGAATGTCGTGTATAAAACAAAATATGCCTTAATGAAATGAGGTTGAGAGGAAGTCCCTTACCTCATGTGTGAAATGACAAGTTTGTTCTTATAATATCATGAATAATAAACTAATGTTAATTTCTAATTGCTTCAAAACTTTTCAAGTTTATTATTACTTTTAAAACAATTATTACCATGTTATAAAAATTTTATAATCATTTACTTTAATAACGAGTGTTTTATCGATATTTGGTACTTATAATTATATTTTGTCCTTGTTGTAAAAAAATATCATTATATAAATAAAGATATCCCTGATTTATATATCCTATAAATAATATATATCTTGTATATATTTATTTATAACAGTCCCTATCATATGGATATATGAAAATGAAATGTACCGTTCATGGAGATGGTAAGTCGTATGTATGTAAGAACACCACATTAATTTTTTTCAATTTTAAAGGGATTTAAACCAAATGTTACATAGGTATATTATAATTACAGTATAATATAATATTTTATATACATTATATAAGTTCATTACCACCATCCAGTATAGGATCCATGTATGGTATGAATGAGTCATATCACATTGAGAGGGAGATAGTTCGTACTTCTCAAATGAAATTATCACATTTTCCCATAATGAAGACCCTAAAGGTATGCTATAAATGAAAAATACAAGAAAAATAAAATAAAATATATAATATATATCACATATAAATATAGTTCCATCATAAGGGTATCCATGAGAGGAAGTTGGTGATATTTGAACTATCATCCTATAATGAGACTGTAGTTTTCCATCCACAGAAACTGTATTTTCTTATCCATTTGTTGGAGGGGTGTGGAAGTGTAGTTCAAATCCATATAATAAAAATAACCTTTTATATTTAAGATATATTTTTTTCTATAAAATAATTAAATAATGAGACTTAGGGGGTTGTAGATATAAAATAATATAAATGAACTTAAGAGAATATGTTGTCTTTAAATTGGGTAACTCCCTTTGGTTTGACGCAAAATGATTTATTGAAGTGAAATATTTATAAGTTAAGGATTCATGGTGGAAGAGAGGGATTTAGAGATTCTATTTGGGTAGCTTTTGGACCAGAGAAGTCGCTTGAGAGGTGTGAGTACTGGGTTATAGGTGAGGAACGTTTTAAATGTGGTGGAGGGGCTGTTTAAGAATGTTTGAATATATTATTTTATTATATAACAATTTTAGGTTTCTAAAGGTCCAAAACATATTAAACACGATGATAAGATGCCTCTTTTTAGAAATAAAATCATCCAATAAGAATTGGATAGGTTTTAGATTTTTTTATTTTAATAATATTTTTTATTTAAATCATTAATTAATAAGGTAAACACTAAATCAATATTGTGTCATAAATAATATTATTTATCTGATTTCTAAAAATTATAAATATGATACCATGATGTTGGAAATATTGTTAGATTTTTAATAACTATTTATAATCAAATATTTAAATTATATATTTCCACATTAAATTTTATTAGCAAAACAAAACATGTTTATGATATTTTTATTTTTACTTTAAATACAAAGTTATTAATTTCATAATCTTACATAAATGGATTTCAAAGGCCAAAAATCTCACCCAAGGATTATATTTCTTGGACATGACTCATCCAATAAGGTTTTGATAAGTGTTAAGGTAATTATATATTATAATAATTTCATTTTTACCTTTAATTACCCTATTTACCTTTAACCACAGTAATTAGAAGTCAAAAGTAATTATTCACCAAAAATTATTTTCATCTTATTGAACCAAGTTTTTCTTAATGGTGACAACCATGTATGTTTGATTTTCTAAATTAAATTTAGATATGTGGTAAATTTTCATTTAAATGAAAAAGTCAGTATTTTAACTACAACTCAATGCTTTCAATATTCATAAAAAATTGCACGTTTTTAGAAAAATACCAAAAATTCAGCCTAAGATATATTTGATATTATGAATTAATTTTTTTTCTATTTTACCAAATTAAAAACATATAATTTTCATTAAATAATTTAAAATTTATTCCTTTTGTCAAAACAAAAAACATGTTTTTATGAAATAATAATTATCAATAGATTGACACTTTTTATGTCAAATTTCAAAGTAAAATTTCTTCAAATGACCAAAATTGGATTAAATTGTAAAAATATTATCTAATTACACTTTAAAAACCATTAAAAAGTTAATCTAACCATATAAATAAATTATATTAAATGGAATTCTTGAATTAAAATACAATAATTTTCACTATTCATTAAAAACAATTTCATCTGTAAAATACAAAATATGTACCCAAAGTAAATTTTTATGTCCCAATTCTAAATAAGAATTTTATTTTGGAAAATATAACAAGTAAAAGTGGAAAAAACAATATTTAAAAATATTTTTCCATCAAAAGTCGGTAAATCGACGTGTTAAAGAATATTGGAGTATTTATGCTTAAAATTGGATTCATTCTCATTTTAGGCCTATAACTTATATTTGATAAATGAAAAATCATTTAACAAAAATGTCAAATCATATTCTAGTTAGTTTTTTTCATTACCTCCAATACAATGGCTATTCATTAACTACCATTTAAAATAATAAAAATAATAACATATTATTTTCCAGTATAACTCAAAGTTGTGTGCAATGTAAGATTTCTAGGAAACCAGTAGTTGAGTATCAGGTACACAATCAAACATATAATCCCCTTTAAAGAAAAATAAATATTTAATTCAAAAATTTTAGTAAATATAAATATGTTATATTCTTTATTTATCTATGATGTTACATCCATCCCCACTTTTGGGAATTGCGTCCTCATAGTTTTATTCAATTATCAAATAAACAGAGTTATTTATCCCTAATATCATTTTTAAATTCTCTCATTACCCCTTCAACCATATTGTTTTTCTATAAAACCTTTATCTAATAGATTACCATATTCAGCAACACTTTCTCTCTATGGTCAAGAATCTGGACTGGTTGTTCCTCATAAGAAATATACTCTTCCAACTAAACTATCTCTGGACTCAAAACATGAGATGGATCTGACATATACATTCCCAACATTTAAACATGAAAGGTATTATTTACCAGGGAAAAACATGGAGGTAAAGACACTATGTACACAACTGATCCAATTTTATCCAAGATTTCGTATGTTTCAATGAACCTCAGACTCAACATTCCCTTCTTATCAAAACACATCAAACATTTCCATGGTAAAACATTGAGAAATACATGATCAGCTACCTAAGAATAATGATCCTTCCTCTGGTTATCCACATAACTTTTTTGAATACTCTAATCTTTTCTCATGTTCTTTTGATTCAACTGAATGTTTTTTCTATCTCTTCTACCAATTCTATTCTCATCAGTTTCTTTTCACCTACATAATTCAAAAAAGCTTTAGTTTGACAACACTTTCCATATAATGCCTCAAATGGAGCCCTCTATATAATGTAATGAAAACTATTATTATACAAAAATTCAACCAATGAAAGATCTTGGTCCCAACTTCCCTGGTAATCCATTTAGTAAGCACATATCATATCCTCGAATGTTTGATCTGTTCTTTCTGACTGCCAATCAGATTGAGGATGAAAAGCTGTAGTAAAATTTAATTCAGTAACCAACGAATTTTGAAGGACTTTCCAAAAGATAAGTGTAAACCTGGTTTCACAATCAGATACCTGAGAGAAGGGAAATCTTTGAAACCTGACTACCTTTTTAACATTCTACCGAGAAATTTCATCTAGGGAACATTGTATCGAATATGAAAGAAATGAGAAGATTTTGTTAATCGATCAATAACAAACAATATTTCATTATTAACTAGAGATGTCTTTGGTAATCCCAAAAAGAAGACCATTGATATATTTTCCTATTTCCACTCTGGCACCAGTAAAGGATAATGAATCCTTGTTGGTAACAGCTGCCCTACTTTAACCAATTGACGAGTCAAATACTTCACAGTAAAATTAGCAATATCTATTTTTATTGCCTCCCACCTGTAATACTCCCCAAGATCCCTGTACATATTAGTACATCCAAGATTAACTAAAAAAAGAGAACTATGAGATTCAAATAATAACTTTTTATTCATGTTCTAATCACAGGGTACACATAATTTCCCCCCAAACCTCAAAACACAATCATTATCACATTTAAAATCATGAAACTTTCCATTATAAACCAACTCTACATTTTTCTGCAACTCACTCTCTTCCTTCTGTGCTTGCTTACTTCTATCTATCATGGAATATTTCAGTGACACGTAAAGAAAAAAAAAGAGTAATTTATTTCACCATAACTAATATTCCAAAGTTCATAAAATATTTAATCAAAGGATCTTGTTTCAAACGTAACAAGGTAAATGTAGCATTACTTTTTTGACTCAAATCATCAACAACTTTATTTTCTTTTACTATATCGTAATGTATTGTGAAATAAAAATCATTGATTAATTTCATCCATCCTCAATATCTCATTTTTAATTATTTCATACTAAATATATACATTAATCATATTTTGTCTATATATATTTAACTTTTTACTCCATACAAATGATGCCTGCACATTTTTAAAGAAAAAAACCACAGAAAATAATTCCAAATCATGTGTAGGGTAATTTAACTCTTGAAGTTTCAACTGATGTGAAGAATAATAAATTACCTGATCATTTTACATTAGAACACAACCATTTACTTTCAACGATATTTTTTTTAGATAAAAAACTCACCATTTCTGGAATGTAGTTCCAAAACTAGATTATTCCCCAATCATCTTTTCAATTCCTTAAAACAATCATCACACTCTTTTTTCCAGATGAACATAACACATTTTTGAGTTATCTTATTCAGTGGTCTAGATAAAGATGAAATGTTTTCAAAAATATATCTGGTAATAACATGCCAAACAATGAAACTACGGATCTCAGTTATATTTTTCAGTTTTGGAAATTCTTCAAAAACATTTTTTTAGAAGGATCATCAGTTATGCCATCATTTAGAAATAATATGACCAAGGAAAGAATTTTATTTACAACAAAAATTCACACATACAAAACATTCCATATAGATTCTTTTTTATGTTTTGAAAAACAATCATTAAGTGACATTCATGTTCCTATTAGTTTTAGAATATACCAAAATATCATCTATAAACACAGCCACCATTTATCACATGAGTCCAATGAGACATCACTACAACATACTATTTAATTCTGATTTCGACCATCTCAGGATAATGATTTGTAAGGTTATTCTCCTCTATATGCCTTCCCAACAAAGTTTCCCTCTTTCCTCTAAGAAAAAAAGTCTGAAAACAGAAATATCTTAGGCGAAGAATCATGGTAATCTATAAATGCAATATCATTTCAATCTTACCATAAATTAATTTATGGTATTAATTTAACAAAATAATAAGTCCTAAAGTTATCTAAATAGATATCTGATAAAATCTATAATGACTTATCCTTAAAACATTTATGTAATATTGAATTAAATGAATAATTAAGTTTGAGGATTTTTTATGTTTAGAGTTTTTGAGAATTTGGCCATTACTATTACATTACATCTCAAAAATTACAAAGTAGACACTTATAATAAGTTTCATTTTTTTTAGTAAAAATACTCTTGAAAAATTGAGTCATGTCAAGTTCCTTGTTTTATACAGCATGAATTTTCCTTCATCCCATCCTTGACCCTACTCATCATTAAGTCCTATAAAAAATATTTAGAAACATTGTATGAGTATAAAAAGCTCAGTAAGGGTTATAAAATAAAAAAATAAAACATTAGCCCATAAAAACATAATATTTTTAAAATACCTCATCAAATCATAAGATTTATGAATAACCCATAAAAAATAAAAACATGGTGGAAACATGTGGCATCAATAACATAGTTATGTTTTAGCTTTCACGGCTACGTAGAGAGTTACATTTGGAATACCGATCATAGTATATTCCCTAAATCCCAAGGGAGAAATATTAATGATTACCTTTATCATGTTACCCAGTCCATTGTAGAGCTATCTCAGGATCCCCCACCATATGTTTATGATGCAACCACCCATATACGCAAACAATTCCCATGAACAATAACACATGAAACAAGCATAAAGGAAAGACATTATTTCTACATTTCAATCACAATATATCATTTCAATATATAGAAATAATCAATGCTTTCCCCAAACCATTTTCAATACCAAAATATATAAAAAGGTATATGTTATTTATTTTCATTTTCAAAAAACACTACTGCTTGTTAAGGAAGCCAAAGTTCAAATAATACTCATAGTGGCAGAAAGGTCATTTTCACCTCTTACATTAAAAAAATCATTCTTTTTTTTATTTTGTAAAAATTTTCATAGAAAAATATTCCATTTTAATGAAATGAAAAGTCAAAGGTTTTTATACATCTTCTAAAAGGAAGTTATGTATAAAACAAAATTTTCCTCAATGAAAGGTGTTTGAGACAAAGTCCCTTACATCATGTCAGACTTACTAGTTCATTCTATAAATATAATGAATAATTAAATATAGTCAGTTTATACTTTCTTCAGAACCATTTTAAATTTTATTATTCTTTTATATATATTATTTCCACGTTATAAATACTACAAAATCATTTATGTTAATAACTGTGGTTTTTTCGATATTTGGTACTTATAATTACATGTTTTCTATATGGTTAAATGTCCACTATATACAGAATGATATAGATGATTTATATATCATATAAATCATATATATCCTATACATTTTTATTTATAATATTCCATATCATTTTGATATATGAAAATGAATTGTACTATTCATGGAGACGGTAAGCCGTAAGTACATATGAATGCTAATTTTATTTCTTTTTCCCATTTTTAAAGGAATGAAAACAAAATTATACATAAATATATTTTAATTAAAGTATAATATCAAATTTAATATACATTACCTATGTTAATTAACACCATTTTTTATATGTTCCATTTATGGTATGAATGAGTCATATATATTTTGAGGGGGTTGTAGTCTGTACTTCCTCAAATGAAATTATTGCATTTACCCTCGATGGAAACCATAAAAGTATGATATAAATGAAAAATAAAGATGAAAAGAGACAATATAAATATAATATATATCACATATAAATAAAATTCCATTATAACAGCCACCATGAGAGGTAGTTAAATATATATGAACAATCAGCGTTTCGTGAGGTAGTAGTTCGTCGTCTACAAAAATAATATGTTTGTATCCATTAGATGAAGGTGTATGGAAGTGTAGTTCAAATACATCTCATAAACACCACCTAGTATACATAAGACACTTTTTTTCAATAAAATAAATTAATAATGGATTTTAGGGGGTTGGGAAAGTAAAATAAAAGGAAAGAACTTAAGGGAAAAGGTTGCATTTGAATTGGTCATCTCCCTCTGGTTTGAACTAAAATGATTGCTTGAAATGCCTTATGCCTAAGGTAAGGGTTCTAGGTAGAATATAGGTATCCTTAGAGATTATTTTGGTAGATTTTTTATGATCTATGTGTCTTGACAGGTGTTAGTAATGGGTTAGAGGTGTTGGCTTTTTATAATGGGGAGGAGGTGCTCTATACTAGTGTTTGAAAATATTATTTTATTATATAATGAGTTTCGGTATTTTAAGGTCTAAAACATATTACAATCAAAGATAATATGACTCTTGTTCAAAGTAAAATCATCCAATAATAATTTTATAGGTTTTGGATATTGGTTTAATTTTTATAATATTATTTATTTAAATGTTTCATTAATGGTGTAAAAACTGCATTATTATAGTGTCATAAATAATATTATTTATATAATGACTAAAATTTATAAATAAAATAAAATTATGTAGAAAATAGTTACATATTTCTAGTTAATATTTATATTCAAATTTATAACTTATATTACCCCACAATAAAATTGATTTAACAAAACAATACTTGTTTATGATATTTGTTTTACTTTAAATAAAATGTTATTAATGTCATTATCTAACCCAAATGGATTTTAAAAGACAAAAATCTCACCCAAGGATTTTATTGGTCATCCATGATGCATCCAATAAGGTTTGGACAAGTGTTATGTTAATTTTATATTATTATAATATTATTTTAACCTCGATTTAACCTATTTACCTTTAACAATGGTAAATAACAGTCAAAAGATACTATTCAGCAAAAACATTTATGTTCATATTATTGAACAAAATATAATTTAATGATGATAACCATGTATGTCATATTTTTCAAATTTAATTAAGAGAATTGGTAATATTTCATATTAAGGTAAAAGTCGGTTTTTTAACAACTACTCAGTGTTTTCACTATTTATAAAAAAATGATGGTTTTATGAAAAATACCACAAATTCAGCCTACGAAATGATTGATATTTCAAATTAAAAAATTATTTGTATTTTTAAAAATTAAAAACATTAAATGTTACATTAAATAATTGAAAATAAATTCTATTTTTCAAAATGAACAGCGTGTTTTTAAAAAATAATAACTACCAAAATATCGACACTTGTTTATGTCCAATTTAAAAATTAAATTTCTTCCAATGACCAACATTGGATTAATTTGTAAAAATATAATCCAATTACACTTTAAAACCAATTATAAATATAATTTAACCATATAAACAAATTATATTAAAAGACAGTTTTGAATTAAAATACTGTATTTTTACTATTCATTAAATATGATTTTTATCAGAAAAATAAGAAACATTTACCCAAAATAAATTTCGATGTAATGATTCTAAATAATAAAATCATTTAGACAAATATAACATATAAAAGTGACCAAAACTATATTTAAAAAGGGTTCTCCATCAAAAGGTGATAAATCGACCTTGTAATGAATATTAGCATATTATGCTTAAAATTAGATTCATTCACATTTTAAGCCTCTATCTTTTAATAGATAAATGTAAAAACATTTGACAAACATGTGTAATAATATTTTAGTTAGTTTTTTTCATTCCATCCAATACAAAAGTTATGCACTAACTACAATGTAAAATATTAATATTAATATATAATTTTTTGGTATAACTCAACGTTGTGTACTGCATAAGATTTCGAAGATACTCGATGTTTCATATTGGGTACACCATCAAACATAGAATCAAATTTAAAGAAAAATTAATATTTAACTCACAAATATTAGTAAACATAAAATGTAATATTCATAATTTACTAAGGATGTTACAATGAGATTCCTCATTAATGTATCTTTTCTAGTTATAATTAGATTACATGTTTCATAAATGGGTTATTTAATAGGATATATATATTGTAGCTGTAGTATTATATAATTTTCTGAATAAGATAGACTTGGTGAGCATGGGATTCTTTTTTATAAGAAAATGTGGTGATTCGTACAACATTTTCCATTACTATAGACGAGATTTTTATTTTGATGTTGTTTAGGGTTTTTTAGAATTCACATTTTATCCATGTAGATTGAGGTATTTTATATCGGAATATCTATCTCAATAATTTAGGTTATTTTAGCTTAGACCTTCTATGTTAGTAGTTTTGTTTAATTTAGTTTGGAGCTTCTATCACTATATTTTATGTTCTTTTTGGTCATACCATTTATCTATGCAGTTTAGTGACTTTTAGCTCCGACCATTTAACATTGAATATAATGATCATTTAGCTATAGCCTTCTATCACTAAGGTTTAGGCTATTTAATCAAGGACCATAGGATGAAAATCCTTTCAATGGTATATATTTGGACTTGATCTACAATAATGGAATATGGTAAAGAAATTACATTGATTACTCAAAACACAATAGGATGATGAGTTCTATTGTGGTGTTATTGAGGGTCAAGAGGATTACATATCATTTCCCACAAGGATGATTTTCCTCTAGTTGGTTGGTCAAAGCACTTATTCATTGATATAATTATGAAATGTATATATGTATATTATTATCCAATTGTCATGGAATATGTTTTGAGGTAATATTAGGTGTGGTAAAAATACAAGTCATGTTAGGTCCCCCGGGATAGTTATAATATGGGTTATATAATTCATAACACAAAAGCATGAGTTATTGAATATGTAATGGGGAGGATGTGAAGGGGATCACCCCCAACCCCCAAGGTTCAAGGTTCCACTATTATGTTTCAATGGCTCACAATTATTTTACATTCTTTCACATAAGGGGGAGATTCCTTTAGTTTGTTGGACAAAACCCTTATGCCTTGATAGCAAAATCATGATTTACTAATATCCACTCCTTTTGGAGGGACAAAAATGATTTTTGAAGACAAAAATGTTCTTATGATGAGTTTGGGTATGTTCAGAATCAATCCATAAAGGATTATGGAACCCAAGGGTAGTTGAGGTCTTAATCATGAAGCTCAACCCCCACACCCTGTTATTTTGAATAATTATGTGGGGGTCATGAATTGTTCGGGAATGGAGTTCCATGTCATCACATGGAGAAATGGTACAAAACACAATGATATTATGATGAGGATGTTGAATTCTCTTGGATACGTTTGTATGATGATTTTAAATCATGGTCCAAGGTGATCTGGTCATGTAGAAGATATATTAAATCATACTAGGAATGGCCCAAAAAACACCATGGTGATGTGTTATACCACATCGAAATTAGAGATCATAATGATTATAACGACATTTTTGGAAAGGTGACACATTTTAATGAAACCCATATGTTTATATTTCTGACCCATATATATATATATATATGAAGAATAAAAAAAATGATCCCTTGGATCCATGTATCTATTTCGGAGGGCCCTAGAAGGTTTACGGTGATCTTAGGTGCTCGAATCATGAAGTGTGTTTTGTGGGAGGTGTAATATAGAAGATGTTTCTAAGAAACGTAAAGGTTGATTCAGCACCCATAGAACATATAATCATGTCTATGAGATTTTAACATCCAATAATATATCATTTTTCTCATCCATGGAATCTAGATGGTACCACTTGGCTTTTACTAGGGATATAACCTTACAACTTTGAGCTTCATTCCTTAATTCCATAAACCAAAATTATTTCCAAAAATATGGAGATGAAGTGTTCAGCGATTGAAAATTTGAATTTTTATCGACAAAAAATTGACGGCTTTAAACATTTCACATTTTGTGTCTCAATAACTACCAGTTTAAGGACTTTTGATTTAATCAAATAAACGTTATAGTTTGTTAATGTACATATCTGATCAAATTCCAAGTAGTTCAATGTCATAAAACACATAGACCTAACACAAGGGATGTTAAAAAAGATCCCAATTAAGATACCTATGGTCAATATTACTCTAACCTCCTTCCAAGAAGAAGATATAACCATTTTAAATAATGTATTGACGTACTCAGGTCATGAAAAGTGATTTTGGAAAATCATACTGGGAATGGTCTAGAACACACTGAGGTTCTAAGATCCACCACATTAATGTAATTTCATACAAGGATCAGAAATCCATTTTTCTAGAGTGAATGATTTGGTTGATGACCATAGGTTCATATTCAAGATCTATATTCGTACATTCAAAGTCATACAATATGTCCCATGGTTACATGTACACATATCCTAGGGCCATGAATGGTGTGTGGGAACATCAGGTTATAAATACATGAACTGAGATTTATCGATTGATGTACTTAAAATAGGTCGAATCATTCTATAATCTAGATTGCTAGAGTAAGAATATTGTAGTACTATCATAAAGGATGATAAGGGACGATGGTATACACATTTGAACATCATGTAGTAGGGATGTAATTTTCTCTGGTATGCTTAACATCACATGGTAAGGAAACATTCTTTATAATTTACCATCATGTTTTATCGAAATATTTTTTGTGCAGTTTTAATATCATGCTACTAGGAAATGTTTCTAGAAATTTAATTTCTTTTAGTTAGGTCGTGGAAAATGACATGAAAAATTATGGAGATTATATTTATTTCACAAGAATGTCTTATATAGATCTTCATCATTGTAATGAAACATTATCTTAATTTCCTCAAAATATATAAAATTGGGTTATTTATTTGTGTGTTTTGTACGTGGTCCCAATATTTGATATATGAGATTCACAACATATCATATGATGATAAGAATAAATCCAAACATAGTTATAGAATGGTAAACACTCTATGTAGGTCTGACCCATACAAAGAGGTGGGAATGTTTTCCAAATACTATTTTAGTTGGGCCATCTATTTGAGATCCATGTGTCACAGTATATCATTTGATGATTAAAATCCAAATACACATAGTTCATGAGGAACCATGTAGTATAACGTCATGTGATAGGAATAATGGATTCTTGACATGAAAATGTGCATTGTGGCTGGACACAAATTTTGAAATATCCTCTTCACAATGTATCCTATGATAATATGAATCAATACACACAAATAAATTGAAGAAGGATAATTAATGATAGTTCAGACCTATATAAATGGAGGGAGAATTTTTATGCTTATTGGTTGTGATTGGACACGGGGATGCTAATACAGGGATTACTACATATCCTTTTTTGTTAGGAATCATCCAGCACATAGTTTTTGAATGTAGGTGTGGTGGGTGAACAATCACTTACAATAGTGGTCCTCTAAATAGAGATACATATGAATGTGAAAATTTATTTCCTTTATGATTTATCAAATATTTTGATTAACATATTGAGGTGTAGACACATGATATCCATTTTATATTCATTCATTGAGGAAATTGATGAACTGATCATGAGTTTTTATCCTTTATTTGTGTTGGGAATGCCATATTTAAATTTATATTCTCATCTGAGCTATTCATGGTGTGACATACTAGGAATAGAAAGGGTTCTTCTCCCCATATAGTGGTTACTAAGGTCAAGAGAGGGGCATTTTTTATTTTGAGCCGGATGGACCAATATAGGGGCTCAAGGATTCCCTGAGTATCTTCTTGAAATTTGAATCAATCCATACATGGTTATTAAAAACATATTCAATATAATTTCATGTGGTAATGACATTAACTATGAATTATATTCTCCTTGAGTAAGCACATAGGTCACCAAACATGAATGATGATTGATTTTATGAATCTATCTTATTTTACATCATGTGGTAAGGAAATTATCTATGTAATTTAATATCTTTTATTATGGAAAAGTACCCCCTATTATGAATGTAATGTAATAATATTTAATGGGATAATAATATAGGTTCGAGAGTCCCTACGTATTATATGATTACCAGAATCAATCCATAGGTTGTTCTCAAGAACCATTTGGTTTAGTGTCATGTAGAGAGGAAATCATCCTCTCATTTTAACATATTGTTTTGAGGATGTGGGTCATATTATATGAATAGATTTGAACCATTGGGTTATTTTTGTAATTTACAATAATGAATTGAGGACTTTTTCTATATAGTTTACTATCTTGTGGTATGAACATGAGATGATATATAGTTTAAAGTATTGATACTGGGACATTAGGAAGAGATCCATATATTTATATGTCATGGGGTTATGATGTGAGATTATATGAAGTTAAATATCTACATTCAAAGGAATCAAGATGATATATCTATAACTTAAAATCATGGGGTCAAGATGTGACATACTCTACAGTTTAAAGTCTTGCTTCCAAGACATCAAGAAGAGTTCCATTCCCTATTACATAATGTGTCCCAAACGTGAGTTTCTATGGAATTTAATGTAAAACATTCCAAACATCATGATTAAATATTAATATAATCAAATCATTTGGATAGGACATGAAGAACGTCCCAGTATAATGTCTTTCTGAAAGGACATGACACACAATGAATGTTATGCAATGTATTTCTTGACAAATATCACATAGTTTTGGGGGTGTGACATGCTCTACATTCATTTGGAAAATGATCCAGATCCATTGGGATAAATATTATATATGATAAAAGGAACATCCCATTAGGGATAAAAATATAGAGAATTCTACCATGGTATCATTGGGGTTATGAGAGCCATAAACAGTTAGCCTTGGAGGAATTAATGGAGGTGGACCTTTTTGTTGAAGGAATATGTGATCTGATTCTGATAGACATAAATGTTTTGAAATGAATGAAACTCATTCTCATCTATCCATTCTATCCCACCTAACCACAATTATTATTTCTCATCAGTTTAGATCTATCTGTAAATTTCTATTTTAAGTTTGCAAAGATTAACATCAATGGGAAATACTACCTTAGTCATGTACACCAATGTGTATAGTGTTTACCATCTAGTAGTACATGTGTAGGTTTAGTAGGACCAAAAATCATGATGGAGTTTTTATATACAAATCATATAGTTTTGATTCACTATATTCTAGACAATGTTTGAAAAAGTCATGGTGAAGTCCTCTATATTTTAATTTTCCAATACATGATATCGGGATTAGTGGTTAGACTTTATTCTAAACTCTTGGATTAATTTATTCAATTATATGGAATAGAATTTGGCGTTATTTCCAACTAATACTATTATAGGGACACTGAAACTGGTGATGATATGAGACATTATGTCAGTGATGATATTCTTTTTCCTGAATTAATTCTTGTTTGTTGCATCGTTATATTTGGATATGAATTCATAGTGATAAGGATATAATTGACCTTCTTCGTTGTGGTAGAGGGTATGGCCCCACAATGATTATTAAATAAATTTATAATAGAAAAAGAATATTTAGTTATATTTATGTATTTTGTGAGTTGGTGGATAATTTTTTCATGGATCGTATATGTGTGACATTTCCTGGGGAATTACACACAGTCCTCTATTATGGTTTTCCAGTAACAGCCTAGCCATTTGATTTAGTGGGAGATCCTAGTATAAGACTGATTAGTTCCTCGAGCGCCCACCTAGGATTTTTTAATGATGACAAGAATATATCATTATTCTACTCATCTGATTAGGATACCATCAAATCCTCTATTGAATTAGGTTTTCAATTGGACTATCCTACTAGGAAAAGTTTTTTCATTTCATTAAATTTGTTCACTTATGGTGTTGTCTGTTCAGAGAATCTTGTTTAAGAGATAACCAATTATGGGATTCAACCATCCGAGGGAGGATATTGGTTGGTCATGGTATGGGCTGGTGTTGACCAAATTTATTTCTTACATATTTTATTTGACAAATGAATAGACCATTCTTCAATTCATGAGATGAAATTTTTCTTCCTTATTATTAGGGTTGGATGGAAATATGGATACATTGTCTAATTAATTTGTAGATGAATTTTAGAATCATGAACATGATGCAATGTGAGTTCAAAATATAATTATAATATTACTACCCTAACATAGAATGTTTTAGGGGAATATTATTCTTTTTTGATGGAATATTATCCAATGATAAATATTATCACTTCCTCCAAATCCAATTTGATATTTAGGTAGATATATATATTTATAAGTTTAAATCCTAGAAATTAATGTCATATTGGTATTAAATCTCATAAGTTTTCTAGCCTTCATATACTGATAATGATTTGGGAAAAATTTCACTGTATAGATATACAAATACAATCTCTAACCCAATCCAGTTGAGCAAAATGTTTCCCCTTATTTTCTCTATAGGACATCAATGGGTGCTATAAAAATACATCTCCCATGCTCTGGGAGTGTCATTGGCATGGAAAAATACCTCGTCTAGGAGTTTTATCTCTATTGGTGTAATTTTTGGGGAAGTATGTGCTATGATAAAATATTCAAAGGTTTCCCTTCCACATCTTTCTAGGACACTTCCTTGTTGTCATATTGTTGCAGAATGACCTCCAATGAGGTCAGATTCCAAGCTATCATGTGGAGGCTAGGGATGTACTTGAATATATGAATACAAGAGAATAGATGGTTTTCATGGTTCATTATGTAATTCATAAACATATTCACTACAAATATGAGTTTTTCAAAATTATTCTCAACATCTGAGTATTACGTCTTAGTTTATAGAATTTTGTGACTGAGGTAATAGTGATTGTTCACACTCCCTGCATTGCTACTCATTGCAAGGAGGACTCTATGTGTGTATTCCAGGGAGGCCACATATGTGATGGATGGATTCACTTCCACCATTGGGATCAAGGACAATTGGATCGATAAATACCACATGATACTTTCATCTACTTATTGTAATACAATGACCCAGTTATTGGTGCTTCAATTCATCATTAGATTGGGGAAAATGATAGATTTTCTATCCACTTTGACTATGATATGTATAATATAGGAATGTTTCCCTTCGATTCACAAAACTTATTTGAGATTTCTAGGGGTGAAAATGTTAAAATAGCACTAGACATATCTCGGTCATCCTTAATGGTGAGTTAGCATACCAGATAGACAATGAACATCCCTGATGTTACCTCAAAATCACATTTTGAAATATTCATCTTTAAACTATACTACAGCATCTTGTCAAATAATGTTTGATAATATATAATGTGACCACATAAATATCCGGATTTTATAACCTTGTCATCAACATAACATTCATCTATTATTCCCAATAGTGGATAACGAATATGATGTATGGAGGATTAATAAGTGGAACCATTTTTACTTATTCCTAAATTCATTACCTGGTAGAAAAATATTATTTGGTGTTCTATGAAGGTAGATGATTCTTTATCTTTGGGGGAAATCATTATTTTATTACAACAGAAATACCCATTCATGAATGAAATGGTTTTGAATCGATAATTTTCATCAAACAAGATTACTATATTCTGTAATTGGAATTCGTCCATTAGAAAATCTCAATTACGGACTCTGAAATTGATGAATACCGTAATGATATAATTTTTTTCTTTACAGGGATGATATTGGAAAGACATATTTAGTATTTTTCTTCTCTAGAAGAAGTATATTTGACCAATATTTCACATTCTTCCACAATATTGGCACCATTAGGTGTGTGAATCATCTTGAAAAACTATTTGATTCTTAAATAGACCTTGAGTAAGAAAATATAGTTCATAGACAAATCTATATCTAGTCCGAGCATTTTTTTTGTAGTTCCATGTGAACATATATCAATGTTTATTTACAAATGTATTGTACATATCTTTTTCATTGGGGTACATCGTAGAAATAATCCGTTTCAGATGTATTTTCTCTTCTATTACTATATGATCTAGCATGAGATCATCAGTGGCGGTGGAGATTCCTTAGTCAAATGTAGAAGGAATTTTCTTGAGGTGATCCTTCACTACATCCTCATCTGATCCTTCATAGGAACTTTCATATGATTTTGAAAATCTGGGGGTATCTCTATCACTATCGGGGCGAGAGAGGCTATGAGAAGAGTCATTATCATCCCCAAATTCTAGATACATTTTAGAGATATAAAGAAAATAATTATCTTTTAAAATGTCACTATGGATATGAGGGGATTGGATCTCTGGTACTAGTTCTATTTTAGTAAATATATTTATGAGGAGCACATAGATACTTTTGACAATGTTATAGGGATATTCACTGGTGGTCCATATGTAATTGGTGGATAAAAAATATATCATCATAATTGAACATTGGTTGTATTGTCCCCTTTTTAGTAATATTATTCAGAATATGTGGCTTCCATTTCCTCAAAGGGGAGACATTCACCATTTTGTTTGCTAACCATTCTATAAATTGGGTATTTTAGACACTAATGGAATGTTAATGGGACTACTAAGTTGATATGGAGTCAGGGGATTCTGGTCCGATCATTTAATAGAGTATCTAACAAGTTATCCATAAAATCAATGTACTAATTATGATAAAAAAATTGATCATTGAATTTGATGGGGCCAAAATTTGGGACAAGGGAGAACAATCGGGGTGCCTTTGAGGCATCCTCATGGAGACCATTCACGGATCCCCAATAGCCCCACGACATGTGCTGAGCTTCCCCTTCACTAGCTCATCATGGAGCTAGGAGGCAGGAGCCTCCACAAGCCGCCTTGACATTCACGAGCCTGGCGTGGAGCAAGGAGGCGAGAGGCTCCGCGAGTTGCATTGACGTTCGTGAGCCCGCCACTGAGCATGGAGGTGGGAGGCTCCATGAGCCGATTTGACATTTGTGACCCACTGCGGAACATGCTTCATCATGGCATGGAGCGAGATCTTCTCTATGGATCCTCTTGCCTATAAATACAGGGCTCCCCCAAGACCAACGAATAGATCATCTGGCCTTTCAACTTCCTCGCTCCCGAATCACGAAGCACTATATGCTCTACAAACCATGAGCTAATCGAGGTACTTTTGCATCACGAAGTTCCTCCCCATTGATCTAGTTTATACCCTCTTTAGATAGGGTCTAAATTCATGGATCCCATGGGGCTCCACGAAGGAAGGGAATCCCCAAGTGGACCCAAGTCATCACAAATATTTTAAGCTTCACGAATCACCCTTCGTGCACATGTGACCCATATGCTAAGGCAGGGCCACTGTTCCTTGAGAAGCACCTTTCTTCAAAATCCTACGTTTCGTGAGGCACCCTTGCTATGTAAGGAATTTCTCCATGAATGCCTTTATACTTCACGAAGCACCATCCATATACACCTATTCCCTATGCTTAGTCTAGGACACTTCTCTTCGCGAAGCATACCCCTTCACAATTCCCCTCCACTACATAGAGCACCAGGGCTTCACAAGGCTTCTACCCATAAACTACCAGGCTATCCAACTCCTTTTCCTATGCGACCCTCAATGTTTGCATGAAGTGATCTCAAAGTCCCTTGGACGTTACTTCCTATTGCGTTGCTTTCCTACAATATTCCTTACAAAGGCACACTAACAACTATTGCTTCTTCGCATAGCCACGCTAACGTAGACCCCCAAGGGGATCACCTCTCGACACCCTATATTCATGGCGTTGTCGGTGTGTTTCCTTCACCAAGTTGTAAGGGGTACTGGTTATGTATGTCCTAGGGGTGCAATGTGCACCCACATCGTCCGAGCTACAAGACATTAAACTGCCAAGCCCCATTGTCCTCAATACATGATGTTAAGATGTGACCTTTAATCGTGCCTCACCTGCAGGGTGCCCCGTCTCGAGCATTCTCTATACCCAATGATCTCTTCAAGAGTGGAATCATTCCTCAAATGGAATGACATTCGTTTTATTGGAGCAGCGTTCTTCCACAGGGAAAGGGAAACCAACCTCGTGTAAGCCCCTATCTTTCCTGGAATGAGGCAGTACCCCTGCTCCTCCTCTCTTCTTGGGTTCCAAATCCCTCTCCCACTAGGCTTTGTAACCACCCAGGCCTCCCTGCTGAAGTATGTCCCAATATCCATCCCCTTATGCTACTAACCATGTGTAATCCCATGTTTCCTCTTTGGGCCACCAAATATGTGTATCCCCGGTCTACTTCCCACGGACGCACCTTTTGCAACTTGATCCTGGGGTCTTTGCTGCCTCTTGTTTCTAACACCGAGCATGACTCACCTGTGCTTAGAGTAAGCATCAACCATGATATTCTCTCTAGGAAGCCTAGAGTGTAACCCCTAACCCCACATAAACTACGAGGTCTTTGATCCTTGCCATGGAATGGTATGTAAGAGGTCTCCCTGAGGATCAATCCCACCATCCATCAGTCCTGACCATCCTCAAGATGGTTCACCAAACCCACTCCTCATGAACTATGTGGTCTTTGATCCTTTCCATGGAAGAGTATGTAGGAAGCCTCCCTGAGGTTCAATCCCACCATCCACTGGTCCTAACCATCCTAATATCGGTTCAACAAACCCACTCCACATGAACTACGAGATCTTTGATCCTTGAAGATGCATGGTATGTAAGAATCCTCTCTGAGGTTCAAGCCCATCATCCATCTTTTCTGACTATCCTCAGGTCGGTTCACCAAACACCCCTTATAAACTATGTGATCTTCGATCCTTGACAAGGAATGGTATATAGGTAGCCTCCTTGAGGTTCAAGCCCAATACCCAGTCACTCCGACCTCCATCACGTCAGTTTTCCCACTCCACCTAAACCATGAGAACTTTGATCCCTGCCATGGTAGGGTACATATGAATCCTCCACGAGGTTCATGCCCACCTCCTATCTGATCCCTAGTTCCTCATTCATGTCAGTTCACCCCCATACTGCATGACGTTAAATTGTGGACCTCAATTAGTGGTAAGTCGTTGTTCCCCTAGTTAGTGGTAAGCCGTTTCACCCTCCCAAACTACATGGACTTTGATCCTTTCTAAGTCAAGGTATGTAGGAAACCTCCCTGAGGTTCATGCCCAACAACAATTGGACCCTAGTTCCTCTTCCACATTGGTCCACCGACCCCCATCCCACAAGAACTATGTGGGTTTGATCATTTTCTCCTAAATAAGGTAAGTAGGAAGCTTCCTGAGGATCGACCCCTTCCAGCATTAAGCTATTGTGACCTCGTCTAGCAGTAAGCCTTTGTGACCCCATTCAATGACAAGCCATTGTGACCCCATCGAGCGGTAAGTCGTTGTTACCCCATCCAGTGGAAATTTGTTGCGATCCACCATCTGAAGGTAAGCCTTTGAGATCCCCAATCGGTGGCAAGAATTCATCATATGAACTATGAGAACTTTGATTCACTTCCATGGGGATAAGTAGGAAGTATCTTCGAGACTCAATCCCAACATCACTGTCATCCTTAGGTAGAATCCATCTCATTCTCCACCTACTTCATTAAACCCTCCCTCATCCATCCTGATTCTTATCCAGGCCGCCACATCCTGGTGGGATCATTCCACCTCATTCCCTATTCCCCTTAACAACAACTGGGAATCAAACCACATGTTGGTCCCAACATTAGTGTTCCCTCCTTAGGATTCACCCATCTGATCCACTCTAACCAGTGTTATGATCAGTCTGATTTATATCCACTAGATGTTAAACTCGTGGAATACCCTATGTTAAACATGGGAAGATGAGGAAAACCTCAGATACATGCCGATAAAATATGATTAGACGCATCTGAAGTTGGATTCCTTGGGATTATATGACCTTGATAATCCCTATAATATGTGGGAAAAACCCAGACCTGTCATTGTTTAAGAGTCCAGACACGCCAGTGATTTCCAGCATGACTACTCCCCTGACCGAAGGATGCTTCCCTAACCAGACTCTTTGGAATTTCCGGACAGAAGTAGTGTAATTAACTGGTGTCCATGAAGATATGGGATTAAGAATAGTCTCATGAACAACCTCTTAATTCTATAAGGGATTCCGTGACTAGGTAATGAGTTCTGAGTAGGAATCCACAGAAGGAAAAAACGACAACCCATCATCATGTTTCGATCAAGAATAAATCTTTCCTAAATTGGTAATAGATGATGCCCGCCTTTGGAAAGCAAGAATGTGGGGAAAAAATAGCGCCTCCATCCTCCAACAAGATGGATGTGTGCACCCTAATGAATGAATTGGAAATAGAAATTGTGAACACGATGTGAATCTCTTATCCTTCAAATGTGAGTATAGAAAATTTTTCGGGAAAATTAAAGCATAACCCATGTGAATCCCTTCTCCTTCATGTGGGAGAGGATGAGTAACATCGAGTGTCTGAAGACTATTATCCATAGGCTCCTCGCTAGTTCCACTGCCTTAAGAGGTTGCGTAGGTGGAATCCGCCTCCCGACTCCTTCAGCTCCTCACCGAATCTGCTATCTTAAGAGGCCGCACAGGTGTCATCCGCCACCCGACTCCTTCAGCTCCTTGCCGACTCCACCACTTTAAGAGGCCGCCCAGGTGGCTTCTGTCACCCGACTCATTCAGCTATTTGCTGACTCCACCACCTTAAGAGGCCACACAAGTGGCATCTACCACCCGACTCCTTTGGGTCCTCGCCGACTCTTCCGCCATTAAGAGGTCGCGCAGGTGGCATCCACCACCCGACTCCATCGGCTTCTTGGCAACTCTTCCGCCATAAGAGGCTGCGCCTGTGGCATCTGCCACCAGACTCCATCGGCTCCTCACCGACTCCACTGACTTAAGAGGCCGGGCAGGTGGAATTCACCACCAGACTCCATCAGCTACTCACCAACTCCACCGCCATAAGAGGCCGCACATGTGGCATCCACCAGCAGACTCCATTAGCGCATTGCCGGATCCACCTCATTAAGAGGCCGCGTAGGCGGCATCCTCTACCCAACTCCTTCGGCTCCTCGCCAAATCACCTCCCTTATGAGGCCGAGAAGGTGGCATTCAACCCCCAAATACTTTGGGTCCTAGACGACTCGTCCGCCCCAAGAGGCCACGTAAGGGGGCATCCTCCCCCGACACCATTGGCTCCTCGCTGACTTCGCCACCTTAAGAGGCCACGCAGGGGGAATCTGCCCCCGTCTCCATCAGCTCCTCACCGACTCTGCTGCCTTAAGAGGCCATGCATTGGGAATCTACCCCCAAATACATCAACTTCATTCAGAATTCCCTACCTTAAGAAGCCACACATGGGGCATCCACCCCCCGAATCCATTGTCTCCTCACCGACTCCACCACCTTTTTAGGCCGCAGCGGGGGCATCCACCCTCAACTCCTTCGGCTCCTCACCAACTCCCATGCCTTAAGAGGCCGTGTAGGGGGCATCCACCCCAAACTCCTTTGGATCCTTGCTGAATATTATACCTCAAGATGCCACACATGGGGGAATCCACCCCTGACTCCATCTACACCTCGCAGACTCTGCCGCATTAAGAGGCCGCACAGGGCACATCTGCCTTTGACTCCATCAGCTCCTCGCAAACTCTGCCACCTTAAAAGGCCACACAGGGGGCATCTACCCTGACTCCTTCAGCTCCTCGCCGACTCCTCCTTCTTAAGTGGCTATGTAGGAGGAATCCACCCCCGAATCCATCGGCTCTTCACCGACTTCACCACCTTAAGAGGGTGCGCATGGGGCATCCGCCCTGACTCCTTCTGCTCCTCGCCAACTTCGCAGACTTAAGTGGATCTGTAGTAGCTTCTGCTACCCAAATTCCTCAGCTCCTTTCCAACTCCAATGCCTTAAGATGCCACAAAGCTGGAATACACCAACTAACTCCATAGGCTCCGCACCGACATCCCATCATCCCGTTTCAATCAAGGATGAAACATCCCTGAACAAGGAACAGATGTCACCCGCCTTTGGGAAGAGGGAATGTGGGGCAACAAACAGCACTGACGTCCACCAACAAGACGGAAGCAGGCGCCCTGATGAAAGCATCTTAAAAATAAATGGTGAACCTGATGTGTATATTTTCTCTTAAATATGGAGATTAGAAGCGTTTGGGACGTTATTGGATTAGTGTGTTACCGGATCTAGTTGTCCGGCGTTAGGTCCTACCAATCAAATAGTGGGCCTAGCATGAAACTCACTAGAATTTGGGGCAGTCAAAATGATGGACATCCGGGTCTACGCCATTATCTGCGTGGATCTATCTTACTATCCATGGAAGAAGGAATTGCATTGGATCACTGGTTGTCAATTCTTTCAGCACAGATGAGTTAGTATCCCTTCTACCAGAAACCAAGCTTCCGCACCCTAAACTTGATCATCGCTTGTACACCAACATAGGGATAGGGGAATTACCAGCATGGAAGTCCCGCGCGGTTCCGCCTCTTCTACGATGGTCTCAATGGACACGACCGTTGGGCGCCCCCACCCCATCTGTCCCTCAATGTTCATCCAACGAAGGGTGATCAATGTGATTATACGCTGGAATGAGGAGGAGGGTATTATCCCAACTCAAGATATGGCCCACAAATATTTAGAGGCATATGTGGCTCATCGTCAACGCCTCACCTGAGGGCCACGCAGCGAGCCACGGATCCCCAATACAACATATAACCATTTTGGGAGCCTCCCCCTGGAACGTCTCGACAACTACCTGCCTTACGCTGATGAGGTAGCGGATATCTGGGTCTATCTAGCTAGGATCCCATCCTAGGGGATCCTAGAAAGGGCTCCCAACAGGATACTTCATCGCCACCACCTAGTCTTACTGGCCGTGGAGCTGGTAATCCATGTACCTGTACCACCAGCTTTGGTCCGGCTTACCCAAAATCAGCGTCAGGCATAAGCTAAAGAGGACGTCCACCAAGGGGCATCAACGTCAATGACTACTATGGCCCAAGCCACCACTGACTCATATCATCAAATCCTTGTGTACGCGGAGCAAGGACATTCATACGCCTGACATTGATCGAGGCCCCAACTGCCCCACGTGAAGGTTGGGTCAACTCTCTTGGTTTCAAGTAGAGGCAGTGGTTGTCATAGACTAACCCACAGCTATGCCACCCACTATGGATGTCCTCCCCGTATAGCTACCAAGTAGAACAAGGGACTTCCCCGATTCCAGGCACGACATGGAGGTCCGCCCCATGCCACCTTCAATCCAAATGAGGGTCTTTCCTGTGGTAGTGACGCTTATTACGGATGTCTCTCCCATGCCCACTACACCATATATGGATTCATTCCTCCCGCCAAAGAATGTTCGTACAGTGATGTTTCAGATCCGGTCACTCTCCAACATGGGGACCCTCCCCGTGTCCACATAGCAACTGGTGGAGGTCATCCTCACCTTAGCTATCATAGGAGTGAGGGATGACTTCAATTCAACAACGCCCAGCATAGAGGTCCTACCCATGTTCCTCTCAACATGTATGAGGACACTCCACATACTGATGTCACTAGGGGAAATAAGCATTGAGGTCCCCCCAATGCTCATACCGGTTCTAGTGTAGGTCTTACCCCCTCCAGCGCTACCCACAACGGTCCTCACTATATCACCTTTGATAACTATCCTGTTGCTCCTCACACCTCATCTTACTCAGATGGAAGACCTCTTCGCCCAAACACCAGTACGGCCGAAGGACCTCCTCATATCAGAAATATACCTTGTCCCCAAGATCCATCCAAGGGTAGGAAGGTGGGTTAGAAATGACATAAGAAAAATTCTAGGAATTTTTGGATATAGATCACACCAGTCTGCTTCTCAAACTATGAAGTAGAGTACGACTCAGCGCGGGAATCCTCCCCTCGCTCCTCTGTGTCAAGATCCGGGGTAGGAATGAGGCGCATCGGCCTAGTACTCTTAGAATCCAAGGTCCATTGGATTCCTCCATCCCTTTACAGGTATATCCAGGAGGATTAAAATTTAGCAAACCCCCAGGTTACAGTCATGCAGTCAGAACCAAAACCACCAAAAGCACTCTCTACCTAGACTAGAGATCATGAAGATAAATTCTAGGGACCAATGGTGGGCGAGTAGAATCACGGCCCATTGCCAATATCCCCATCCATTGAACCTGGAACTACGGTCTTCATCCCATACTACCGCGTTGTGGTGGCTAAGTCACTACACTCTTCAGAGGAAAACCCAATATGTGGTGGTTTTTTGGATCCCTCTCTATATTTTCCATTAGCCCGCCTACCATCCTAGTGGTCTACATCAGTAACCCAACAAGTTCCTCAGCCGCCTCAAGTTGATGAGTGGGGTAATGAAGGGCCATAACCCAAATCTGAGCCAAGGAACTTATGGAATATCCTCCCAGCAGACCACTTCCCTGAGTTTTTTAGGCCCGTGGCAGTGCCAAATTTTTCCACACTGGAATCCCTCACCCATGATGAATGTTGAGTGTTTCCATCAAACCTTCTGGGAAATGAAAATTTTCTGTTTTTATCAGTGAGTGGTTTACCGCAGGTGCCAAGCACATTTTTAATACATTGGTGAGAAATTCTGTCTAGTTTATTTGGCCTCACTCCATATGGCCCAACTCCCAGAGTCACCAGGTCGCCATAAGGCCCTCTAGCAAATTTGTGTCTATTGTTTCAAGGTACTGTGCAAGAATATAAAGCAGGATCCCCCCCACGTGCAGATTCATGGATGGGGGTAGTATACTTCCCTCCTCTTCTGTCATATCTAGCGGTAGCCCGACCTTCCATGTGATATCGAGAACATTCCCCTAGGTAGAGTCATTGTCAACATGGTCACCCTATCAGAAGAGGAAAATGTGTTGGAGCTCCTGGACAGGGACCTCCCCCCTAAAGGCATTCCAAAACTATTAGACCCCTCGGGGTGGTTTACTCATCAACATATAAATCATCTGGGTCTCCCTACACCCAATGCGGCATTCGTCCTTTTCCGAAATCATGGTAAGGGTAATGATCATCTCGAAGCCGCCAAACTCTCTGACCCATCCGGATTAGTGCAGATGATGGAAGAAGACCCTAAAAATGTTGGGTTGCATCAGAAACTTGACGAACTGATGAAGTTGGTCGATGAACTCCTAGATGAATGGGATGTAGAGCGATGTCCAGACTATGGTAATCCTAGGCAAGGGCAGCAGGGGCAGGAACAACTTCCCCTCAGCAAGCTATCTCTACGTGAGCCTGAGCATCCCTCCCTTGTCGACATGGTTAAAGATAAAACTTATAGCAAGAGGGCGTGGTATGCCTCACCAAATGATCGAATGGTGGCACTCATTGCCCACCTTGATGTGTTGGAAACGTGACAAGTGGTACTCCCACCTGATGGAAAGCCATATCTAGCATGGGTGAATGATATTCCAACACCCCTAGGTTTGGGTAATTCCACATTCTCCCCCTTTAATGGGATAGGTAACTCACCAAAACACCTATCCCACATTACCTCAAGGTGTGGCCCCATGTTGGGAATTATAGTACATTAGGAAGCTTCCAAACTCTGGTGTTTTGTGTAGACATTGGATGGACCAGTGTTTTTCAGGTATATCTAGCTCCCCATTGGACTAGTAACCTAATGGGAGGACCACCATAGGCAATTCCTCTACCATTTCAGCTCCTCCACTCAGTATAAGAGTATCACAGGCCTCATCAAGTTCAAGCAGAGGCCTGATGACTGTGTCGCCGACTTTATTTCCCGGTGGAAAGGGCTCATGTATTCCGTCAACATGATGTTGAATCAAGATAAATTACTAATGTTGTGTGTAAAAAATGTTAAGATGGAGATGGTCCCATCTTTGATCTCCCAGAACTATCCTGGGGGATTTTGAGACGTCTCTGATAAAGCCCTGTGCATAAAGAAATCCTTACAGTAGGCTAAAAAGCCACGTCCATTGCCCCCTGCAATCCCTGAGATAAGGGAAACGATGGTCGAGCCCACTACAGTGGCCCAAATAGTGGCCCCCAGGCAATTAGAGTTATTTCTAGTGGAGCCACCTATGCAACCTCATAGAGGCCCACCACTGCAGACACATCCTCCAGCCCAGTAGCAGCCGCCTCAAAATAGGCGAGTGCCCCCAATCAATGTGTTGCCACCACCTAGGTAAGAAACATGAGTTAAACCTCCTCGACAGGCTCCCCCATCCCACCATTAGGGTTCGGCACTAGGGGACCCCTTTTCAGAAAGGATAAACCAAACATACTCTATCAACAAGACACAGGTCACTGGTTACATCAATAGATTCTTGGTATAGGGGATTGACCATTTTCCTGAGTGTAGAATACTGAAAGAGGAAATCCTTACTGATCACCCAAATTACTACCCCTTTCATTGAATCCTAGAGAATTATCTCAAGAAGTTATATGTGTTCAAATACTGGCTCGAAGACCAATTTGACAACAACATAGTCATGATGGGCCCAACCCCAATGTAGGTAGCATGCATCTTTGTGAGGCCAGACTGCATCAACGACAGTGAGTGCGAGTGGCATCAGGTTTCCAGTCACAAATCCCAGAATTATACCAGCCGGATGGCTCAAAAAAACATTATCCCATGCCCATGGTGTCTTCTGGACACGGCTGAATCAGCCAGAGCCTTCAAAATCTACTGCCACCACATCTACATCATCATCTCAGCATGCCTCTTCCAAAAAGTGAAAACACTGGATATGCAAGGGAATGTATAGTCCCCCACCGATTCCATCTTCTTCCCACACTCTCGGCATATTCATACCCGCAGAGATGGTGCCCCCTACCAGAATCCATCCATTAGTGGATGAATCTTCAAGTGACGGTCAAGGGTAATATTTAGTTAACACAATAGAGTTGGTGAACCCCTACATAACTCTTGATGATGGGGAACACCAGGAGGATTTCCCTAACATCCCTAGCGGATGCCAACGTCAGTGGAGTCGTGACCATATGAGTCATCGAGGCACATCAGTTGAAATTTCTAGCCATGTTGTGCATGCCACTGAGACCAAGTGGTAGGCCTAGCGTATACCTCAGCATGAAATACCCCCTAATCTGGTTTCTTCAGGCCTGCCTCCATTGTCGTTTGTGCTACTGGACCAAGTAAAGCTAGCTAGGCCTCGTTGGGATCAACCATGTTCCACTCCGGACCGATCCCAGTCAGCTAGCCCCAATACGGATGGTACACTACGTGCTTCGGATAGTGAGAAGTGGGACATTCCCAGCACAAATTAGTTGTCGATCCAGTAGGTAGGGTCCACCATACCTCCAGTCATATGGCGAACTCTTACAAGAAAAATTTCACACCTAGCACAGAAGTACGATGTTCTTAAGCATTTAGGCAACATCACTGCAAGGATCTTCATCCTTGAGGCCCTATTCTAGTCTCCAAGTCTGTGTGAGGCCCTCGCCGAGGTTTTAAGAACCCCCTCCAGTTAGAGATGGAGTTACTAGCTATAGAGGCCATTCATGCTGAGGTAGTCAAGAACGTTTAATGTCATTCCATTATCTCTTTCTCTAGAGAAGATGAGGGTTCTCCCATACAGGGACTCATATGGCCATTGTACATCACTAGGCATTTTTACAGCGTGCAGATACGCAGCTCCCTCATCGATATGGGCTCAGGTTTTAACCTTATCCCAGCACAGATGCTTCGTAAGATAGGACTATCCGAGGGTGATTTGAGTCCCTATAACCTAAGAATCCAAAGTTATGACCGGACCGAACATACGCCGGTTAGTAAGATCATTTTAAAGAACTGTTTTGGTGGCATAGTTTCCAGCATCGAATTTATGGTAGTCTCCTAGGACACTGCCAAAAATGTGTTGATGGGAAGGCCATGGATCCACCTACATGCAGTATTTATCTCATTATATCACCAATGCCTCAATTACTCCTTTAATGGTCGAGTGGGAATGCTTCAAGGTGATGCATCTACATTTGATTCTTGTGAGGGCCATTATCTGGATTCCAACTACTACAAGAGCAAGGATATGCATGTTTGGACCAACGAGGTCGAGCATTCCATGGTTGCGACCGACTCATTGATAGGTCTAGATGATGCCTATGTCTTTCCAATCCACCAATTGGAGGCTACAACCCCAGACATGGGACAATACTTTGATGTGTCTGCGAAGAGGGGGAATACATTCCTAGGTCTAAGAGATGGTATAAAATATCTTGGAACTCCTATACAAATCAGGCTCATGTGATCCTGGAGCCTCCTACTACCATAAGGTATTGGGATGTCCTCCCCATGGAAATGATAATACGTCTTACATGATTGTTTCTCCATGATGGAATTAACAAACTCAATAAAACATGTCACTAATGCTTCAATATCACCAAGTGTGAACCCTTGGGTCGGAGGTCAGATGGGATCAGATCAACAACCTTCATCGCTATGGTTGCAGCAGCATAGGGGTCCTCCAATGCAGTGACCATGACTGCTCAGGCAGGTAATAGCCACCTGTCGGGATCTGCGAACTTAGAAAAAATTCCTCCTTCCAATGATCCTCCCCTCATAAGTGGAGAAGAGTATTTAGGGTTTTCTCCTCCTGCCATTGAAGAGGGCATCTCTACCATAACTGACGAATTGATACAAGTGAACCTCAGAAGCGAGGCAGACCTGAGACCCATGTTGGTCAGCGCCTCCATGACCCCTGAGGAGCAGTGGGGGTATCTAGACTTCCTTAAACAACACCATGATGTGTTTACCTAAATTTAAGACAAGGTTCTAGTACAATATCCTCAGGTAGTGGTCCACAACATCGGTCTTCAGGCAAATCTCCACGTGTTCAAGAAGCGTCGCAGAAAGATGCACCCTTCTCACGGTGCCATGATCAATGTGTAAGTTGATAAGATCATCAGGGCCAGTATTTTTAAAGTGGTAAAATACCCCAAATGCCTAGCCAACATCGTACAAGTCAGGGAAAATAATGGATAGATCAGAGTCTGCATAGAATTTTGCGATCTCAACAGTCACTGTCCGAAGGATGATTTTCCCTTTCATGTGACAGAATTGTTGATTAATGCCACTTCCATGTTCCAAGATCACTCTTTCATGGATGGTTACTCCTATTATAACCAGATCCCCATGGCCCCCTTGGATGAGGAATCTACAGCCTTCAAGGAAGCATAAGGTACTTTCTGTTACAAAGTTATTCCCTTTGGCCTGAAGAATGCAGGTGCCACCTATCAGTGGGCCATGCATCAAATATTTAAGCCAATCCTCGGGACATTGGTGGAATGTTATGTGGATGATCTGGTGGTCAAATATCACCAATGCTAGGACCGTCTCAAAGACCTTGATAAAGTGTTCGTCTTCCTTTGTTCCCATCACTTAGAGATATACCCTTTGAAGTGCAATTTTGGGGTCAACGCAGGGATGTTTCATGGCTTCATTGTTAGATACATGGGGATCTGGATAGACCTGAAAAAAATTAAGGCCATAATCCAGATGTATCCCATGAGAAATATCCAAAAATTTGGAGGTTTCCAAGTCTACTTAGCCAATATATGCCAATTCATTGCAAATATGGCTGGTAAGTGTAAGCCCTTTTCTCAGCTCATGAAGAAAGGCACACCCAATGAGTGGGATGAAGAATGGTAGACTATATTCGAGTAAAAAAAGTAGTATCTTCTCTAGACTCTGGTCTTAATTCCACTTGTCAATGGAAAGTCATTAGTCCTTTATTTGACCTCCCTGGAATGATCTCTCGACACCCTTCTCGCAGAGAAGAACAATGAGGGGATAGAGAACAACCTTTACTACCTCAGATGCATGCTCCTCAATACGTAGACCAGATACTCCCATATTGAGAAGAGATACCTCGCACTAGTATTCGCAGTACAAAATTTGCGAAATTACCTGCAGCACCACAAGGTATAGCTGGTGTCTCGGGTTTACCCACTGTAGTATATTCTGAACCACTCCATGTTCACAGGTCGTCTCGCTTGGTGGGTAGTGATTCCCCTACAGTTCAACATCAAGTTCATGAATCAGAAAGCTATCAAAGGGAAGGAATTAGTATATTTCTTTGCCTCCCATACAGCCCCCGAGGACCAATCGTTGGACCTATATTTTCCCAATGAGGCAATCCTCTCGGTGGATCATGTCATCCCGTGTTGGAAAATGAACATCGATGGTACATCCCAGAGCCCCACCGACAGGAGGTTCAAGGATCAATGGATCAATTGGGTAGGCCAGGGAATAATCTTCATTACCCCGGTGGAATCCATTCTTCCATACTCATTCCTGCTATCATAAGGTTGCACCAACAATGAGGCAGAGTATTAGGCCCTCATTACTAGCCTTGAGTTGGCCCTCGAGATTGAAGTTTCCCATTTTCATGTGAAAGGGGACTCTGAATTAGTCATCAAGAAAATCAATGGTGATTATATAATCAGCATTCTAGAGCTCATTCCATTTTTGGAATGCACTCTCTAGCTAATGGCCCAGTTCCCATATCATTCAGAGGTTACCCATAACCATTGGTCACTAAATGGTAGAGAAGAAACTTTGGCAGTCCTAGTTGCATCACTTTCAGAGCCCTAGCAGGATGAACTCATTATCCATGTGGCACACCAAAGAGTCATTGCTCTCGTCACCCCAAATGTCGATGTCAGCCCATAGGTAAGACATCTTACCACCGACGCCTCCACATCAGGACCCCCAGGTCCCAAAGACGCAATGATTTTAGTTTCTCTAGATTGGAGAACCTACATTGTCGAGTATCTACACAACGGTTATCTCTCGGATGATCATGTCGAGCGTGAGCGAATCCTTCACCGCATGTTAGATTTCACCCTTTAGGATGGCCCTCATAATGGGATGATTCTCTATTAGTGTGGTTTTTATAGGGATCTCCTCTACTTCATTCAATGATTCATGATTTCTGAGGTCATGTAGGAGGCTGACGCCGGTTCTTGTAGGGCTCATCAGACTGGGCCGAAGCTATCTCACTAGGTCCATAGACTGGGGTACTTTTGGCCTTCCATTATCCATGACTACATTGATTTTTCTTAGAGGTTCCATGCAAACCAAATTCATGAAAAATTCATTCTTTGGCCACCAGATCCTCCCCACTCTACCATGTACTCTTTACCATTTGTGGTATGGGGAATCGATGCCATGAGACCTTACCCACTGGCGGCGGGCCGCCTGTTCAAGTTCATCCTAAATACTACTAATTTTTTCTCCAAGTGGGCAGAGGCAGTACCGCTCAAGGATGTCAAGGCACATGCCATTGTTTTCATTATGATAACTAATATCATCTACCGATTTGAATTCCCTCACGCCATCCACACTGATAACGACACCAACATCCTAGTAGCTGAGCTAAAGAAATTGTACGCCAAGTACAACATCCTTTCTAACCATACCTCCCTCTAGCACGCACAAGAAAATAGAAAGATCATGGAATCCAACAAAACCCACTCTTAATTTTTTCAAAATATGGTTGGTTAGAACAAGTAAAGTTGGTGGGAAAAGCTTCCCAACGCCCTCTGGGCATACCGAACAATGACTCATAATTACACCCAGGTGACCCCAAATTCCCAAGTATATGTAAACGAGGTGGTATTTTCCAACGAGATTCAGTTTCCTTCATTACACACAATGGTCTATGACTAGAAGGTGCTAGATAAGGTAGCTGAAATCCATCCGGCTGAATTGGAAGAACATGACGATAATAGGCTTTGTGATCTGCACAATCTAGAAAGTCATTAGAAGAAGATGGATAGAGATTTCAACAAGAAGTCTCTATTCTACTCTTTCCAGCATGGTTATTTGGTATTGGCCTTCAGGACACCAATGATACATGACATGAAACCACCCATGTAGGAGCCTAAATGGGAATGACCATAGATTTTTCACAAGCTATAATTCAATGGAGCATAATACCTCTTCACCAAGGATGGTGAGCATATAACTCCTCCCACCAATGTCATATTCCTCAAGAAATAATTTGCTTAATCCCGCAACAGTCCCACATGATATTAAACTCTATGGTCTGGAATGAACCTAAACTGTTTGTCCTTGCACAAACATAAACTGCACCTGGTCCTGCAATACCCTAAACTATTTGTCCTGTAATACCTCAAACTACCATGTACCACACGACATTACAATGTACATAATCCCACAAGACATTAAATTGCACCCTTAACATAATGTATGGCTTGATTCCCATCTACATGGGATATGTAGGAATGCTCAAAAGTTACATCTCATGTTCAACCACCAAACTATTTTCTCCGTCTATTCCCTCTGGGTGTTGTTATCTTAGAGGACCTTGGTCTAGTGAAGGATTCATTTCCCCACTCATGTTAGGTGTTTGAGGATAGCCCCATGTTCTCCCTTATCATTCTTCTATTATCCCACATCATTACCACATGACATTAAACTCCATGGCCTTCAAGAACTACATGTGGCTTGATTCACATCCTCATGGGATACGTAGGACCGCCCATTCATTTTTTCTATTTGCCCATCCCAAACTCCAGAATCTTCCCACAGATCAGAACACAAGGTGTGGTGTTGACTTAATCTCTAATTGACCTCGAATTCATCCTGACCCTTGCATATATCCCACCTCGTGGAGACTCTCACCTCTATCACCGCCCTACTTGACATTGAAATTCAGGGACACATCGGTGCTTCACTCAATCCTTTTTGTGTGACACCATCATCTTCAACATCCTTAAAGGTTCAAACAAAATATTGATACGAGTTCCGCACTGAGAATATGGTAAAAATATATCCTTTTTCATTTCCACTACGCACATATACCCTAAACATGAAGTGTAGTGGTTAATCCTACCCTGTCAGATCATTAAGATTCGGTCTGCCATGGGTAGGGGTGTGATTCTAGCAGTTGGCGGGGATGCTCAGCCTTGGGTCCGTCCTCCCTTTTGGTCCCTTGACCGATCCAGAACCTGGCCCTATTATTCATTCGAGAGTGTGTGGTGTGTTCTGTACTCATGTCCTTATTCACATCAGGCTATTTTTCCATGCCCCACACATCCCCATGAGGCATTCCTCCGTTCATTTATCATCCATTCCAAGAGCATAATCCCTGCCATGCTTTTCAAGCCCCAATATTTGGGTTTCCATAATCCTATAGATCCAAAAGGACCCCTGAATGTTATGAATAATTAGCCTAATGGTTCTCCTACCATTTTGAGCCAACATCCCCAAGGATTTTGAGGGACAAATTGGTACAAGTCCGATGTTGCGAATACGGTCAATGGTCAACACCTAATTGTTTTCCCCAAACTGTGGTTAAACAAGGATGGATGTTGTGTTGAGAACATGGTCAACCGTTTTCCTCTATTATGATTGTCGCTCTGTGGTTTTCAGCAGTCCCATGCATATAAAATTAAACTAGGAATTTATGGTCTAAGATCTATGACCCTAAACTAAGATCGCCTTCATCCTCACTGCACGATTTTAAACTGCAAGCGGGCGGTGACATTCTGTATGTGGCCCAGCCTTAAGCCCCATGAACTTCTCAGGCCCTTGGCCAAAATTCTCACTTAGGGTTTTACTGTGTGGTGCAGTAATATGTCCTCATTCATGTCGGGCTAATCGTCATTCCATACATACCCCTCGTTGGGGTATCATTCCCTTATTTGCGTCGACCTTTTATAAGAATTACAAGTTGCTTGATTCCTACCCTCAAGGGATATGTCGGACCACCAGAACATCTAGACTTCAGGTCCAACACCATCTCTTAGAAACCTCTGTATCATTTTGGCCCCTTGGCCAGCGTTCTTCCAAGAGTGGGGTATACAGTGTGGTATGGGCTTACGCCCCATTCACGTCGAGATTATAACTACTACACCGCATAAGTCCCTCTCCTGAGTGGCCTTCTCTACCTTTCCCTGATTTCATCTCTTTGAGTCGGCATCCCTTTAAGTCGGGTCCCACATCCCTCTTCATGATTCACCAATTGAACCATGAGTACTTTGGTCTAGAACCTGGAGTTTCAGATTCTACCTGGACATTTTCACCCATTTTCAGGCTTAGTGTTCCCCTTCATTTTGGCTTCCATTCTCTTTCACATTCGAAGGGACCCCCAAATGGCATGGATGCTCAGCCCAAGGGCCCTCCTACCACTCTGGGCCAACATCCTCGAGGACTCAAATGAAAATTTTATACAAGCCCCATGTTGCGAGTACGGTCAGTGGTCGACACTCATTTGTTGTTCCCATTTTATGTCACATGACATGGATGTTGTGTTTAGAACATAGTCAACAGTTATCCTCCATTGTCACACCAACCCCATCAATCCGTAGATGTTGGTTTCATGATTTACATCATTTTCCATTCCATCATGTCCAAATGGAATCTCATCACTCCTAGTGTTATCCCTCAGTGCACATTTTCACTTTAAGTGGACAAAGCCGTAGTAAGGAATTCGTTGGGGACCCACACCGACTTCCCCTTTTTGTACATACCATGTAATGAAAAGATCTCCTCCACCCTTGTTTTCTACACCGAGTTTAACTCACATAGGCTTCGAGATAGGATCGAGCACTGCGCCTATTTGGAAAGGTCCCACATTCCCATAGTCTGAACTCTAAGACCTTAAAACAAAGATCTCTCTATGGGTCCTCTATCATATTCTGCCTTTTTGGGATCATACCCTTATAGGACTGCATGACATGGCACATGTGGGCTTATTCCCTCTTTCACGTCGGTTTTGTAATAGCCGCATCATGTACGTCCATTTCTAGTAGTGAGTCCCTCCTACTTCTTGTCCCACATGACGTTAAAAGATATCAACAATAACTAAGTATGGAATTATTCCCATAATCATGGGATATGTAGGAACACCTGTACATCTAGTCTTTGGGTCCATCTCCACTGAGAGCTAGCCTCTCGTGTCCTATATCCTCTATCCTTTTCTGGCCCCTCGGCATGAGGGTTCACTCACGGAATCATGCGTGGTGTGATGTGGATATCTTCTTCATTTACTTTATGTATTCTTTAAAGTATAGTGAAAATTCACACTTGAACCTCATCTCTCCTATATACATCCCGGCCATATGACATTAATCCATGTCACCTGGTCCCATCACATGACCCTAAACTTTGATAATATCATCCTAGCCACACGACGAAAAAACGTGCTGCATCGTGGTGTCCTCACTCAAGGGGACATAATGTTTGGTATCGGTCACACGCCATACCATTTGTTAATTCCTCCATACGGCTTGATTCTTGTGGAGATACCTAGACTTTATATCCTAGGCCCATCTCTTCACAAAAAAACATTCATCCTAAATGACAAACAAGATATATCAAATATCGCTTCTTTTGGTGCATAGGTCAGAACCACACAACCTTATTATCCATAGCACCAGTATCCTACCTTTCCATCCATATAACTACGTGTTTCTTGATCCCCATCCTCATGGGATACGTAAGAACGTCTATGAACCTTTTCTCAGGCTCAGCCTAACTTTCTTTTTCGGTCCATCGACCTGAAACCTCCCCCATGAAGAGCAAGGTGATTCGGACCAGGTCCTCATTCATGTCGCATTTTGTAATTACATTGTCATGTGTCTAAAATCTGTGGTCCAAGCTCTATGACCATAAACTAAGACCACTAAACATCCCTTCCTCAAGACATTAAACTACACAAGATCTTGCAGAACTACGTATGGATTGATTCCCATCCTCATGGTATACGTAAAAACGCCTAGGCAAGTTTTGACTCTGGGCCCAACCCCAGAAATCTACAAATATTGTCCCTTCATTTTCAGCCCCTTGGCCCGAACTCATTTGGGAACATGTGATATGGAGAGTACCTATTAGTTTCTCATTCACATCAGGTTTTTCAATAGCCGCACCGTATGATTCCCATAACTTTTCCTAGCATGGTCTGAGTTCTATGACCCAAAATTAAGATATCTCTATGGAACTGCACATCAAATTTGGCTATTTAGCCATCCTTCGCACAGTCCATTAAATAAATCACAACTTAATGGTCCACCCTAGGAACATAAGTTGAAAGCATGTGATCCCAGGACCCTTATCCTTAGGATGGGAATCGACTCCCTCTATCTGGTATGTCTCATTGTCGTACTCAGATGTGTTTTGACAAAGAACATAGAGTGAGTAATTTTCATGGGGACATTACCCTTGTTCCATGTCCAAGTTTTGTGAACCAGTTATTTTTATTATCATCCTCTTCCACATTCATTGGGACTCTCTTTCACGGCCTGGTCTCATGCTGCCTCGGCTCACCTACCATAACAGACCAACATCCCTAAAGACCCTGTATGAAATTTGTGACATGTATTGTGTTTTGAACATAGTCAGTGGTCAACCCTCATCTGTCTGTCCCCATAGGAGGCTAACACAATATGGATTTTGTGTTTTGAACACAGTCAACAGCCATCCCCTATCGTCACACCACCATCATTGTAGTATATATCGCGAGCATCATGATACCCATATTTCTAGTACTTTATGTTCAAGTGGAATTCCAACATATTCATATTTATTTTTTCGCACACCTTGGCGCGTTACATGGATGGGTCAGCATCATTTTTATGACTTTCACCAAGCTTCCCCACACCCCTAATATGTTCCTTCTAGTTTCAAGAAAGTCCCACCACTACTTCTTGTTTCCCACATAGAGAACGACTCACCTGGGTTCAGTATTTTTAGTAGGATGTGTATTATCTCTTCCATGACATGCATGCCCTTCATCATCCCACATGACATTAAATTGCGCTCTCAGAACTACATGTGGATTGATTCCCATCATAATGGGGTATATAGGAATGACCGACCACTTTGCTTTGGGCCCAGCCTAATTTTTACTTTTGGCTCGTTTACCTGAAGAACTTTCTCTGGGGTACGTGGTGTGATACGGACTCGAAGTCATCATTCATGTCGGGTTTATAGCTATCTCACCACATACTACCTTCCTGGTATCTTCCCTTTCACTCCATGTCACACCGTATGACGTTAAACTCCACGAGTCCATATGTCTTCAATGCATGACACTAATATGTGGTTCTACCATGAACAAGTTCAGGATTCCCAATGTTAATTGCGGGATGCGTCCGTTTCCTCTCCAGAGAGGATTCTCCCTACCCATTTTGGTCTCTGACCACACTATTCCCCAATAACTACGCTTGGATTAATTCTCATCTTTATGGGATACGTAGAAACTCCCATACATTTTACCTTGGGCTCAGCCCTATTTTCATTACCCCGTTCGGCCCATATTCCCCAGTCACGGTCCACTCTCTATGAACTTAAACTCTGAGCCTACAGCCCATGTAACTTGTCATTAAACTGTTAACCATAGTCCCGAAGGTATGAACATTAAACTATATGCACCGTCATTACCGTTTGACGTAGAACTACAGGTCCTTCTAGGTCCTTACCAGAGAGGTTCTGTTCGGAAGTATGTTTGATCCCTGATCACACCGATGTACCCACCGAGAGTGTCTTCCCCATGGTGAAGTAATTTCAAGATTGTTGGACTCCAATCAAATAACCCATCACTCCACTCTCCACACTTTTCATTCCCCTTATTCAAACCCTCGTCCTCTTTAACATCTTAAAGGACCCCCTAAATGTATGGATTCTCAGCCTATGGATCACCTACTATCATGTGCCAACATTATGGAAGACTAAAGGGTAGCATTTTGCATCATGCCCCGTGTTTCGATCATGGTTAGTGGTTGGCCCTTGTCCATTGCCCCCACATCAGGCTAATGCAATAAGGATTCTATGTTTCGAACATGGTCAAAAGTTATTCTTCATTGTCATGCCACTACCATAGTGTTCCGGATTTTGGGTATCGTGATTCACACCTTCCACTCCACTATGTTCGGATTTATTCTAATTCCCATGTCATTACCTAATTCATGCAAAACAGAACATAGAGAAAATGGTAATTCTATTATTCTAAGAGATTCATTCTCCAGTCAGTTCTCCCCCTTCTCTTCCTGGAAATATGGTTTGGTTTTTCAAACCATAGATTCCCAAAACATTGTTAGAACTCTTATGATCAGATAGAATAACATAGCGATCATCCCTTGTTTCTCACATTGGGCTCAACCCATGTGAGCTTAGGGATTGATCACTGGTAATTTCATGAATATAACAGATGCGTGTAAAAACAACACTAATAATGGGACTCATGCATGCTATGAAATCAAATAATCAAATCATGAAAGTACAATAGAGGGTTTTAAATATTTACAGAACCCGGGGGTCTATTCCGCCCATGGAAGGGTTAATCCTGTCAAAAGAAAGTTCCAGCTCCACCACCTTCTGGATTGTGGTGTCCATGGATTACTAATTCCTATTCAGTTCCCACCCCTCTTCGACAACTATGGGGCATAATTCATTTTCCAAAATCTGGGCCCCCTCTACGTCCGTCCGGATGACAGTCATCTCCTCAGAGGCTCGCTTCATTCCCTCTTCAGCCTCTGCCATGATGGACTTTAATTAAAATATATACTCCAATTGCGCATTAGGGATGGTTGAGTACTCATCCGCCAAAACTGGCAGCTGCGAAGAATAATTTTCAGCCTCCCAGATCTTTTTGATGTTCACCGCTTTCCTCCGTTGTCAGCCCGCACAGGGGCCATGGTCATACTCTTTAATCCTCTCCACCATAAGATCTCAGATGAGCTCGTGAGGATGTTGTGAATCCACTCCACATCACACAGTTCATGCAGCCGTGAGTGAAGTGTTTTCATCTCATCCATCCGTAGTTCTTGTGGGGGTGTCATCAATGAAGCGCTTCATTAGCTTCCATGATAGGGAGAACCACAGTTCGGTCAGTCTTGATTTCTGCCTCCAAGATCACAGGTATTCCACTGGGAAAGGTGTAAAGACCTGGAAATTTCAAGGGAAATTTTTTTCTTAATTTTCTTTGGAATTTTACAAGAACGCGGTTTCTGACGGAACCTGATTCTGAGGCCCGGTGTGCCCGAAATCATTTTCCGAAGTTTAGCTCGGGTACGTTCAGTGAACGAACAAGCGGGTTTTTCTAACATTTGAACCGGTGCTCGGAATTGAAATCTGAGGGCACCTATGAACTCGCAACGTCGGTATTCTCTTAGAAAACACTTTTTCCAGAGTTGCATTTGTTTGGGGTGTGGTTTTTAGTTTTTGGGAGTTATGTGAAGAAAATAAAATAAAGTGGTGCGACATCTTTATTTTATTTCACTTAAAGCCACATAATTCTACTTAAGCTGAGTTGAATTGGATAGGGTGAAATCCAAAATATCATACCCTCTTGGTAAGATATTTGTTAGGTGGGGCCCACATGATCCCCACCGTTTCATTTCCTCTAAGTAACACACCTGCACCCCCTCTTAATGTCAAGTCAACTCTTGCGTTTAATAGGTTATTAAACGCCCCTATTAAATTTGGGGGATTAAAGCGTTGCATTTAATTCAATTGAATTAACTGTTTTAATCTTATTAAATTCAAACTTATAAATTGGTAAATAAAATAAGAGATACACTTATTTTGTTTGGGGGTTTAGCTTGTCGAGAGGATTTTAGGAGAAAGATCCAAGGCTTGAAGTTCTTCATTCTTCGACGAAGAACGCGAAGAATGCATTGCCGCCAGCGAAGAACGCTGCCCTCCGACGAAGGTCGACAAAAAACATCAGATCCTCGGAGATCGACGACGTGACGCCAACGATCCACTTCTTGCGATGCTTTCTTCTGCGACGAGAAAATCCACGACGAACCCTCGTTCGACGACGCTTGAGGTAGGAATTTAATTTTGAGAATAGTATCTTTACCCATGGATGTTTCCTTTTTGAAAAAATAAGAATGTGGATCAACTCAATATTAAGTTGATCCGTGAAGAGTATGTTTGCAGGTTAGATATTCTTGTTTTGCGGGAAAAAACTATTTTGGGTTGTTTTCTTTTGCTCATGAGAACAACAAATCCTTGTTGTTCTCCTTCTTTTGGGCCGTTTGTCACCAACTAACGGGAGGAGGTCGGACCTCACGAACACGACCGACTCTCCTTCCCCTTTGTTGTTTTGATTCATTGCGGCACGAACAAAGGTGAAGTGGTGAAACGGCACCGCACGGACACGAGAATGAACACGGCGAAGAAGCGCAGCGCCGACACACCGCACCGTTATGGCTGAGCGAAACCGTGGTCGGAGTCGGGCTGCGGAGGGGATTGAAGACCCCGCTGGTTGATTGTTGTGTGCGGATTGTCGGACGATGAAAAACGGGGCCGCAAGGGAGATTTGAAAGCTTTGCAGCGAAGGTCGGGTCTCGGGAGGACCTCTGGTGAATACGGAATGCAAAACGGTCCACCGGAGCTTGTCCAGTGGTCCGCGGAAGGCTCCGCCGGCGGCCGGAGGCGGCGGTCGGCAGTGGCCGGCCGCCAGTGGTCGTCGGCACCCGACGCGCCGCCGAGAAAACCCGTTACGGCTTTAGCCGCGCCGGCGAGACGCGGTCCCGCGACCGCGTGGGACCGGAGGGGGGAACGGGACGCGGCCGGCTACCGCGCCCGCTAGCAAGGGTGGCCCCACGCGGGGTCGTGGCTGTCTCATGCGGGGGCAGCGCGCCCCTCGCCCACGGCTCGGCCGTAACCGGCCGAGCCGACCCGCCCGGCGACCAGACCGGGTCGTGCCCAGGCCGGGCCGCGCAGCCGGGTCATACCCGAACCCAGGTCGGGTCGACCCGGTTCGGGCCGACCCGGGGGAGGGGGAGGGGGGGGTTGGGCCGGGTCGTCCCAAGCCCAGACCCCCCGTTTACGGACCATTTTCAGTCTTTCTCCCATATCATAAGTTGTAGACCACCGATCAACGTACTGTCAGCGGAGATGCGATCCTTGGATCGAGATGGTCATTTCGGTATATTACACCCAAGGTTTTGGAATACTTTGGGTTTGGCCGGGTTGGTTCGTACACGAAACCAACCGTGCCCTCGGAGCGGAAACGCTCATATCTTGAGCTCCGGACGTCTGATTGTCATTCCGTCGACTTTGATGCTTTCCTCTATGTGAGACAGATCTCTTGGCTTACTCCGCTCAAGGTTTGGATGCCATCGGTGTACGGTCGGGTTGGTTCGCTCATTAAACCAACTGGGCCCCTGGAACGAAAAAGCCAATAACTCACAGACCAGGCATCCGATTGACACGCCGTTTGTCACGTTGATTTCCTCTTGTTGAGAAGTAACGTTTGGAATACTTCGCCCGAGGTTTGGATGCATTTGGATTATGGAGGAGTTGGTTTGTACCCGAAATCCAACCGGGCCCTTGGAACGGAAAAGCTGATAACTTTCAGACCGGACGTCCGTTTGACGAACCGTCAGCGGCGTTGGTGATCTTGTTGAAAAACGGTCCCTATGAGTATACCCTATGAGAGTTCGGGGTACAGTTGAGATACGTCCGGGTTGATTCACTCGCGAAACCAAATGGGCCCCTAGGACGAAATGGCTAATAACTCACAGACCGGGCGTCCGATTGACGTGACGTCTATTGCGTTGAGACCCATGTGACGAGGCGGTCCTTTGAGATACTATTCATGGAACCTTGTGATAATTGTAGTATCGACCAGCAGCTCATGGAGCGGACCCTCCCAGAGACGAGTGTGTGGAATACAGAGACCGTGTAGCCGGTTGAGACCTGACGACTGCTTGATCGATCGACTCGGTGTGTTGAGGATAGCCCAGTGGAAAGCGCCTGGTTGTAGCGGCATACCCAAGGCAGAGGAGTGCTTGGTTGTAGCGGCAGACCCACGGTACTCAATAGAAGGAGTACCACTGGAGGCTATGAGGGGGAGCACTTGGTTGTAGCGGAAGACCCATGGTGGAGGAGCGCTTGGTTGTAGCGGCAGACCCGCGGTAATCTACAGAAGGAGTACCTCTTGAGGCTATGAGGGGGAGCGCTTGGTTGTAGCGGCAGAACCATTTTTGGAAGCACTTGGTTGTAGTAGCAGGCCCACAGTACTCGACAGGAGGAGTACCTCAGCAGTCTTAAGTCAGTGAGTAGTACCTCGGAGTCGTGACAGGACCACTGTACACTCCAGAGACGGGGCTCTTCACTAGTTAAAGTTTTGATAATGAAAATCCTGGTTTGAGCTGAGTCTATGACCATTGTATTTCCTCATGATTGAGATGGGTTACTTGATAACTTAGGTAAATGTATGGGCATATACCTGGGTAGTGGTTATCTGTTGATTTCATAACCCTTGTGTTTCCTCATGATTGAGATGGGTTACTTGATAACTTAGGTATATGTATGTTCATATACTTAAGTAGAGTTTATCTATTGAGATCTTCTTTGTGGTTATCCATGTTGGTTTTAGTGAGACCTTGAGGGTATCGGGGTCCCTACTGAGTATCGTTATACTCACCCCTGAACGGGCTATGCCCGCACCTCATTGTGTTGGTTGCAGATGACGGGCAGTGCTGACGGAGGCCGAGTGTTCGAGGACTAGACGGTACCCGGAGGTGGACTACAAGACGAGTCAGTACCCGGAGGTGGACTACACGATGAGTCAGTATCCGAAGGTGGACTTCACGGCGAGACAACACACGGAGGAGGTTGACGGGCGAGAGCTTTGTGGAGGCTATCTGTACCTACCCTTCAGGTAGGATCCGTGGTGGACGATCCAGGAGCTGCACCATATGTACCCAACCATCAGGTAGGATCCGAGGAGGACGACCCAGGTGCTGCTTCCGTCCTTCCAGCTGTTGTCATTTTCTGTTGTACTTTTTTCAGTTGTAGTTGTAATTTATTTTGGGTTTGTATTTTGGCCCATTTACCTTTCAACACTTCTCTTTGTACTTAGTGTTTTACTTCCGCTTGTACTCTGTGGTGTTTTGTTTACTTTTATAAAGGTAATTCCTTCCCAGGTATCGGGATTTATGCCTTTGGTGCTATTCGCCAGCCCCTGGCCAATGGAAGGTGGGCATGGGGTAGTCACGACACGGGCCCCGTGGACGGGTCGTGACAAATTGGTATCAGAGGAGTCGGTTCTACCGTAGAACTTATAACTCTGATATTTTCTTTCTGTGAAGCAATAGTGTTAAGAGTACTGAGTGTGGTTTTCAGTTTAGGGAGTCCAGTGTTGGTGAGGGTGGCCGACGTATCCATACACCAGGACCCTGACAACAGATTTCTGAATTTGTGCACGAAAACAATGATTGCGTGTGTTTTTCCAGAAGTTTTTAAATGTCTGCTCAAACCAGGTCAGCTCACCAGGTATAAACATTTGACCGTGTCACGTTGTTTCTTTCAGGATGACTTTTCACGGACGACCAGCTAGATCCGAGATGGATGTGCGTACTGACAGCCTGCCAAGCGACGAGGCTTCGGTACAGGGCCCACTTGTAGTTGAGGCACCAGTGGTACTATAATACGTTGGGCCACCGATGCCACCGGCCCCAGCAGTAGGTGATGCACACCACTTGAGCACGCTGCACGAGTTCCAGCACCAGAGCCTACCTAGGTTCCGGGGAGAGACGGACCCGCAGGCGGCTGAGGATTGGCTGGAGGCTGTGGTGAGAGTCTTCAGGCTAATGGGGACGCCGGTAGACTTCATGGTGATCTTTTCTGCCAGCCTTCTTCGTGTAGCAGTAGGAAGGTTGTGGAGAAACTTGTTCTAGTTTTGCGACGGGATGACCTTCACGTGGGAAGACTTCGAGACCTTCTTCGGGGTGGAGTTCGTGCCAGTAGCTGTACACCCAGAGCGTGTACAGGATCTTCTACCTTTGCCGCGTGTTTTTCGATCAGTAGTCGATTCATCTGTGGGCAGTAGACATATGATGTAGAGGTCCAAGAGGACCTGAGCTAGTCATATGAGGAGCAGGAAGTGTTATGAATGCGGCATGAAGGGTTACCTGGCACGTGACTGTCCAACTCCTCGTACAGTTGATCTGCAGGCGTTGGAGGAGCCACCGAGGCAGAAGCAGTGACGAGTGATTGAGCAACAGCTGAGTAGTGGAAAATGAAGTAGAGCTCCGGGAGCAGGTGGATAGGAGCAGAACTAGTGTATACGTCCCTTATACTTCTAGTTCCATATTATTGTTGTATTCGTGTCTTTGTATTATGAGCTGCAATAATAAAAAGACACTTATATTTGTGATGTTTTCTTTCCTGTCCTTTTGTTTGGTTGATACTGAGTGGTCCCGGTTAAAACTGTTGACTTGACCGTCACTTTTGAGATTTCTACTAGAGGAGACCCAGTGACCTCACACTGATTCCGACAGTGTGACTTGACCCTTGGAGGCGAGAGTGAAAGTTGGATCTTTTGGTAGTTACGTCGAGGCCTTACGACGTTATCCATGGAATGAATGCATCCTTCATGTTAGGATTGACTGTATTAGGAAATTGGTGTGGTTCATCCAGGGGATGAGACCGAGTTTCTCTTTTCGGCAAAGGACAAATTTTAGCAGCTCTTCCAGATCGTAGGCAAAGAAGGTGCAGATCATCCAGGAGCAGATGAAGACTGCACAGTGCAGTAAGAAACAGGAAACCGGTGCCAGTCTTAGAGACTCGGGCGTGTTAAATGTTTCAAGAAGAGAAATATTTTAAGATAGATGAGTCCGCGAAGCCGAAGACGTGGAGGCAGAGCTATGAGAGCAGCATGAGGTGGTGTACATCTTAACATGCTACAACCACCCACCTTAGTTATCCCTGCCAGGCTTAGGGAGCTGGAGGGCGGAGGAAGAGTGCGGCTGCATGCGGTCAAGGAGTGTGACCCAATGGCTCTAAAAATGATTGCAGGGATAGTCTGTGTCCACTACTAGCTGCTGTAGTAACAGACATCGATATGAATCATTACTCACTTTCACAAATCTTGTCCCAGACCAAGAGTTTCCGGTAAGCTGTGGACTTGACGCTCGCGTCTGGAGATACCTTGGGAGGAGACTCGATAATCAAACTTACGCTGACTGTGTGGTCAGACCCTCGAGGCGAGAGTTTCGGTTGGAATCTCTTGGTGGCAGCGTCGAGGCCTTACGACGTTGGTTTGAGTATGGACTGGGCAATCATAGTTCATACAAAAATTGACGGTATTAGGAAATAAATGTTGTGGTTTAACTATGACGTCAGGATGTGTTTTCCTTGGTCGGAGAAAAGGAAACCCCTGGAAGCACAGGGTAAACTCATGCTCAGGAGGGTGTGACTGATCACTCTTGAGTCGGTCAACCTTACCCTCGTGGTAGCAGTCGTTTTGAGTTTCAGTTCTAACAGGAATTGGAGGCCTCATGAGTTCGAGAATGAAGATCACATCCTTATACGGGTCTCACCTCGATGAGGTTTACAAAGATGTGGCCAAGGCGGAAAGTTATCTCCAAGGTTCAGCGGACCTTCTTAGTTCCTTAGCTGGGTAGGCAGGGTGGTTTACCGCTTGACCCATCCACCTTAGTTGCACCAGGTGCACGACGACTTCGACGAATCTCAACAGAGGACAAACGTGCTCGACCCTTCACATATCATCGACCATGGGGAGCTGGACGATGGCGATGGGGTGTCTTTCACGGAGGTTCCAGTGGGGATCGGGGAATGACGGGGGTGGTCCTACGAGGGTGGTTGATTCCTCGGGTGCACTTTCACTGGCAGTATGGGAGTCTCCAGGTGAGCACATCAGAGCGGAAGGCTCCGATGCGTGCTCAATACCGCTTTGTGACCATAGTTGGTATTAAATCTTTACGAGGACGTAAATCTCTAAGGTGGGAGTAATTTAAATACCTGTAAATTTCAAGGGAAGTTTTTTCTAGATTTTCCTAGAAATTTTACAAGAACGCAGTTTCTGACGGAACCTGATTCCGAGGCCCGGTGTGCCCGGAATCATTTTCCGAAGTTTAGCTCGAGTACGTTCAGTGAACGAATGAGCGGGTTTTTATAACTATTGAACCGGTGCATGGAATTGAAATCAAAGGGAACTGATAAACTCGCAGTGCCGGTATTCTCTTAGAAACTCCTTTTCCAAAGTTGCGTTTGCTTGGGTGTGGTTTTTAGTTTTTGGGGGTTAAGTGAAAAAAATAAAATAAAGTGGTGCGACAACTTTATATTATTTCACCTAAAGCCACATAAAGCTACTTAAGATGAGTTGAAGCGGATAGAGTGAAATACAAAATATCCTACCCTCTTGGTAGGATATTTTTGAGGTGGGGACAGCACGAGCCCCACCATTTCTTTTCCTCTAGGTAAAGCACCCGCACCCCCTCTTAATTTCAAGTCAACTCTTGAGTTTAATAAGTTATTAAACGCCCCTATTAAATTTTGCGGATTAAAGCGTTGCATTTAATTCAATTGAATTAACTGTTTTAATCATATTAAATGCAAATTTATGACTTGGTTAATAAAATAAGAGATACACTTATTTTTTTGGGGGGTTAGCTTGTCAAGAGGATTTTGGGAGAAAGATCCAAGGCTTGATGTTCTTCATTCTTCGACGAAGAATGTGAATAACGCATCGCCACCAGCGAAGAACGCCGCCCTCCGAAGAAGGTTGACAAAAACTCCGGATCCTTGGAGATCGATGACGTGACGTTGACGATCCCCTTCTCGCGACGCTTTCTTCCGCAACGAGTAAATCCGTGACGAACCCTCGCTCGACGACGCTTGATGTAGGGATTTAATTTTGAGAATAGTATCTTTACCCATTGATGTTTCCTTTTTGAAAAAATAAGAACACGGATCAACTCAATATTAAGTTGATCCGTGAAGAGTATGTTTTCGGGTTAGAAATTCTTGTTTTGCGGGAAAAAACTGTTTGAGTTGTTTTCTTTTGTTCATGAGAACAACAAATCCTTGTTGTTCTCTATCTTTTGGGACGTTTGTCACCAACTAACAGGAGGAGGTCGGACCGCACGAACATGGCCGACTCTCCTTCCCCTTTGATGTTTTGATTCATTGCGGCAAGAACAAAGGCGACGCGGTGAAACGGCACCGCTCGGAAACGAGAATGAACGCGGCAAAGAAGCGCGGTGCCGACACACCGCGCCGTTATGGCCGAGCGAAACCGCTGCCGGAGTCGGGCCGCAGAGGTGATTGAAGACCCCGCTTGTTGATTGTTGTGTGCGGATTGTCGGACGATGAAAAATGGGGCCACAAAGGCGATTTGAAAGCTTTGTAGCGATGGTCGGGTCCCGGGAGGACCTCTGGCTAAGACGGAATGTAAAACAGACCACCGGAGCGTGTCCAGTTGTCCGCGGAAGGCTCCGCTGGCGAGCCTCGCTGGCACGAAGGTGCCGGTCTGCAGCCGCCGGCCGCTAGGGGGTGGCGTCGCCCGGCGCGCCGCCACAAAGACCCACCGCGGCTTCAGCCATGACTGCGAGATGCGGTCCCTCGACCGCGCGGGACAAGAGGGTGGAACGGGACGTGGCCGGATGCCGTGTCCGCTGGCAAGGGCGGCACCACGCGGGGTCGCAGCTGTCTCACGCGGGGCCAGCGCGCCCCCCGCCCACGGCTCGGCCGGTTACGGCCGAGCCGACCCGCCCGGCGACCGGACCGGGTCGCGCCCAGGCCGGGCCGCGCAGCCGGGTCGGACTCGGTTCGGGGCGACCCGGGGGGGGGGGGGGGTGGGTTGGTCCGGGTCGGTCCGGGTTCAGACCCCCTGTTTACAGACCCTTTTCGGTCTTTCGCCCATATCTTGAGCTGTAGACCTCCGATCAATGCACAGTTAGCGGCGATGCGATCCTTGGACCAAGATGATCGTTTCGGTATATTACACCCAAGGTTTCGAAATTCTTTGGGTTCGGCCGGGTCAGTTCGTACACGAAACCAACCGGGCCCTCGAAGTGGAAACACTCATATTTTGAGCTCCGGACGTCCGATTGTCGTGTCGTCGACTTTGATGCTTTCCTCTAAGTGAGACGGATCTTTTGGCTTACTCCGCTCAAGCCATCAATGTATGGTCAGGTTGGTTCAGTCACGAAACTAACTGGGCCCCTGAAACGAAAAAGCCAATAACTCACAGACTGGGCATCCGATTGACACGCCGTCTCTCTCGTTGATTTCCTCTTGTTGAGGCGGAACATTTGGCATACTTCGCCCGAGGTTTGGATGCGGTTGGAGTATGGCCATGTTGGTTTGTACCCAAAATCCAACTGGGCCCTTGGAACGGAAAAGCTGATATCTTTCAGACCGGATGTACGTTTGACGAACCGTCAGTGGCGTTGGTGATCTTGTTGAGAAACGGTCCCTATTAGTATACCCTATGAGAGTTCAGGGTATAGTTGAGATACGGCCGGGTTGATTCGTTCATGAAACCAATCGGGCCCCTGGGACGAAAAGGCTAATAACTCACAGACCGGGCGTCCGATTGACACGCCGTCTATTGCATTGAGACCCCTGTGACGAGGCGGTACTTAGAGATACTTCTTCATGGAACCTTGTGATACTTATAGTATCGACCAGAAGCTCGTGGAGATGACCCTTTCGGAGACGAGCGTGTGGAATACGGAGACCGTGTAGCCGGCTAAGACCTGACGACTGCTTGACCGATCGACTCGGTGTGTTTCGGATAGCCCAGTGGGGAGATCTTGGTTGTAGCGGCAGACCCACGACGGAGGAGCGCTTGGTTGTAGCGGCTGACCCGCGGTACTCAACAGAAGGAGTACCTCTAGAGGCTATCAGTGGGAGCACTTGGTTGTAACGGCAGACCCATGGCGGAGGAGCGCTTGGTTGTAGCGGCAGACCCGTGGTAATCAACAGAAGGAGTACCTCTTGAGGCTGTGTGTGGGAGCGCTTGGTTGTAGCAGCAGAACCATGGTGGGAGGCGCTTGGTTGTAGCAGTAGGCCCATAGTACTTGATAGGAGGATTACCTCAGTAGTTTTAGGTCCGTGAGCAGTACCTCGGAGTCGTGACAGGACCACTGTACACTCCAGAGACGGGGCTCTTCAGTAGTTACGGTTCCAATAATGAAAATCCTGGTTTGAGCTGAGTCTATGACCTTTGTGTTTCCTCATTATTGAGATGGGTTACGTGAAAACTTAGGTAAATTTATGGGCATATACTTGGGTAGTGGTTATGCGTTGATTTCATAACCCTTGTGTTTCCTCATGATTGAGATGGGTTACTTGATAACTTAGGTATATGTATGGGCATTTTCCTAAGTATAGGTTATCTGTTTAGATATTCTTTGTGGTTATCCTTGTTTGTTTTAGTGAGACCTTGAGGGTCTCGGGGTCCCTACTGAGTATCGTTATACTCACCCCTGCACGGGCTATGCCCGCACCTCGTTGTGTTGGTTACAGTCGACGGGCAGTGCTGACGGAGGCCGAGTGTTCGAGGACTGGACGGTACCCAGAGGTGGACTACACGACGAGTCAGTACCTGGAGGTTGACTACACGATGATTCAGTATCCAGAGGTGGACTTCATGGAGAGACAACACTCGGAGGAGGTTGACGGGCGAGAGCGTTGTGGAGGCTATATGTACCTACCCTTCAGGTAGGATCCGTGGTGGACAATCCAGGAGCTGCGCCATCTATACCTACCCTTCAGGTAGGATCTGAGGAGGATGACCCAGGAGCCGTTTCCGTCCTTCCAGGTATTGTCGTTTTCTATTTTACTTTGTTCAGTTGTAGTTGTTCATTCTTTTGGGTTTGTATTCTGGCCCATTTACCTTTCAACACATCTCTTTGTACTTAGTGTTTTACTTCCGCTTGTACTCTGTGGTGTTTTGTTTACTTTTATAAAGGCAATTCTTTCCCAGTTATCGGTATTTACGCCTTTGGTGCTAGTTTCCAGCCCCTGGCCTATGGAAGGCGGGCTTGGGGTAGTCACAGCACGGGCCCTGAGGACGGGTCGTGACAAAAGGCTCCGCCAGATTTCCTAACCAACCACATCGCAACATCCCATGCCAATTGAATAACTGTACACACTGAAAAAAGCATGGAAATTAGTTGACATGGTCAATTTGTGACAACCATGAATTTGGTAGAAGAAACATTCCGAGATCGGATTATTGGTCTCATTCGTTGGTTGATGTCACTAGAACCCCAATGTGTGGTCCCCCGTATATTATTGGATGATCTGAAAGCCCTGGAAGGGTCACCTCAGGTGTCCTGGACTTGCTATACATAGAAATTGATGTATCCACACATGTGGATCCCAAAGACCCCACATATGCATCCACTAAGGGATGAGAATGGGTTCAGTGTGTGAGGTCCTCCTGTATAGTTCATATGTCAGTAAGGAGTACAGAATGACCTGGAAGCAGACCTTGATGAAGGGGCTCTAGATTTTACATCTAGGGCCTCTTTGAACTCTTTAAAGTCGAGTATTGATCTCAAAATTTTCCCTCCTACAATGGACTACCTCTACCATCCTTGCCCCCGGATGAATCTTCCAATTCATCTAGAAGAGGGAGGCACTCTCTCATTTCAGCGGCCAACAATTTCAGAGGGACCGTATGATCCAGCAGTCCCTTGACACGCTCTATCATTAGACGCGGGGCACCCTGAGAATGCACAAATTCTTCCAGCTCTTCCAAGTATTTCTCTGCCTCTACTCAGGACATGAAAAACCTGGCCTTGATGGGGAATATCCCCAAAAAAATCATCCTGAGATGGTTCATGTGTTTCCACATCTTAGAGGGGCTGAGGAATTGCTGTTTGACTTCCCAAATGTCTCAGGTCTCAGAGAATACAACATTTTTCAGAATGTATATATGGTGCAGCCGCTTCCGTGGATCCTGGGTGGGTATCCTATAGAATCATCTCAGTGGCCTCCCCTCTATATGTCTATGTTCTTCTGGAATCTCTGGTTCTACTACTACTTCTATATCTATCGTTGCTGCCTCACCCTCATCTGGTATGGGTCTCACCCCCCTTGCAGCCCCACCACTATGAGATTCCCTTGACTCCTTTCATCCCCGACATCGAGGTAGGGGAATCTCACCATAACTGAACCGAATTGTTGGATGCTTAAGCATCTCCCCCAGGTAGGCCGCCTCCATCTTTGGGTATACTCCTTGACCATGTCGATGACAACAGTAGGCAAAGGTAGCTCGTTCTTCATCTTCATGTCTTCCCATGGGAACATGACCCACATCTTCCTCATCACACATGGGTGTTATTCTTAGCGCACCCTTATATAGACCCACAGGGTTAGTCGCTACATACACCAAAATAGTCAGGAAAATCGGTGCAGAGTGTATGGCTTGCAGAGGGGCTCACAGTCCACCCTTGTCAACAGGACTCCACCTTGAAAGGCCAGGATATAGGACCATTTCTCTTCCGTTCCTCGATCTTTGTCAGTAAAAGCACCTGTTGACAATGAAAATGTGTGAAATTTGAATTACACAACCTTCCACACGACGTTCAGTACCAACGGGGAGGTCAGCTTGGCAGGAAAGCTTCCTGCAACATTCATAATAGACAGGCAGAAGTTTGACCCCAGAGGCAAGATGGAGTTCAGGTATTCGTAAACTCCCATAACATGCACTATTATCCACACATATAGAAGGTGGAATAGACTACATATTCTATGTGGCCTCTACCCCTCGCTGATGTGCCACAACATCTTGTATAGATTGGAGATCATCGGGATCCTGAGATTGACTTAACCTCCTGTCACCAACATGGATGCCATGATGAATGTGCAGGGCCACATGAACATGTTTGTATCCCTTACTGGTATAATCCAACCACAAATGAGAGCCGTGATGAATGTCTCCATCCTGACTATCAGCTGCTGCTTGGTGGTGATGCTAAATCCCCATGTTTTCCATTGGTAGTCCTCCAAGAGCCACCAATATGAGTTCTCTTTGCCTCGTTGATCCCCCTTCGGGAAAGTCTGAAGCCTCATTGTTACCTGCCGGTCTTCCTGGATGTTCAGAATCTGCTTGAACCACCACCTGAAATGGACATCCATTACAGCTTCTTTGTCCTCTCCCAGCATGAGCTCCATCAACGCGATTGCCAGTAGTGACACTTGCTCTGGATCCTCTCGCGCACCCATTACAGGGAGGAATTCATCAAACATCGCCCCCAATATCTTGACCCCTGAGATCTGGTGCACGTTCCACAAGCTGATACCAGCCTCCCCGTGGTGTAGGTGGAAGGTATTGTCCTCAATGACCACCTACTCTGCAATTCCAACATCAGCTGCTTTGGCTGATAGATGTGGAACTGGGAGGTCCAAACCGCCTCAAATATGCCCACTCTCTTCAACTCATCCCCAAACTCTTCAAATGAGGCACCTACCCTATAGGCCTAGGCCCAGTAACCATTGAGGTTTCCACCCTAGCACAAGTCCCACTTCTTAGATCATCCATTCCACGAGTTCCTCAAATCCTCCATCAAGAGTTTCTGATACATATAGGGGACCTCTCCTGCTGCAATTCCTTCCCATCCACATTTTTCAGGTGTTTATATAGGTCGCCAGCATTGGCGGGCATGGATTCTTATTGGGCATGGTCGTCAGCCTCCCCGAACTATTGGAACAGACATGGAATACTCTAGAACTAGTAAGCTGGCTCATCCCTACATTATTTAGAAATGAAGAAATCATCCCTTAGCCTGAAGCTGTACAAATTCAGCATCTTGCACTGTTGATAGTTCTTCTGGCTCTCTGATAGAAACTCCACCGACCAACCACGGTCAGAATGGATCTGTATTAACTCCCCTAGGACCAAGATGTTCTCTATATCATCCCTTTGGGTAGCATTCGTGAGGACCCCCATGGCAGCCTCCTGATGAGCTATTAGATTTTAAGTTTAGGTTTTTCCTTTGTTAAGTTCGTGAATCCCTTTGGCGGAGCAATATCGCAGAGCTCATTCTCCAAGAATGATCATAGAGCCCTTTCCTGACCATCAAACTAAAGTCTCTAAGAACCATCATGAAGTCGAAGACTCTCTATGTGCCATGAAGCAGAAGGCCCTATTCGGGGAGAACAAGCTCAGAGTATGTGGAGCTTCACGAATCGAGATTGCTTCAAGCCAAAATCATGCAGGAAAGAAAGGAAAAAAGAGAGGCCAACTCCCCTATTTATAGTCAATGACTATTGGGGCTTCACGACACTTCTAAAATGCGGTGAGCTTCACGGAATGCCCAGCTATCTTGTCGCTCTCTTGCATTGAGAGCCTCCTTCGGGAGCCAGCTTTGCGAATGTTTGAGGTATTTTAGCTATTGACCCTCAGACATTTTACCTTGGTTTCCCTTTGGCTCTAAGTCATAGGGGGGGAATTTTTTGAACCAAAATTTGGGACAAGGGAGAACAAGCGGGATGTCTTATAGGCTTCAACAAGGATACCATTCACGGAGCCCCAACGGCCCCGCGACCAGTGTAGAGCTACCCCTTCTCTAGCCCACTGTCGATCAAGGAGGTGGGAGCCTCTGCGAGCCACCTTGACGTTCACGTGCCTGCCGCAGAGCATGGAGGTGGGAGGCTCCGCGAGCCGCCTTGATGTTTGCAAGCCCCCTACGGAGCAAGAAAGTTGGAGGTTTTGTGAGCTGATTTGACATTCGCGACCCGAAACAGAGCAATATTCATCTTTTCACTGAGCGATCTCTTGATTCTCGATGCCTCCTTCTATAAATAAAGGGCTCCCCTTGAGCCAAACGTACAGATCATTCGACCATTCAACTTCTTTTCTCCCGAATCACGAAGCACTCTCTGCTCTACGAACCAAGAGCAACTCGAGGTACTTTTGCATCGTGATGTGCCTCCCCACTTCCTCTAGTCCATCCACTCATTAAAGAGATATGCCTTTCATGGAGCCCACGGGCCTCACCAAAGGAAGGGGATCCCTAAGGGGAGCCGGGTCATCACTGAGCGTTTATGCTTTGTGAAGCACCCCTCATACACATGTGACCAATATGATATGGAAGGGCCCATGTTCCTTGTGAAGCACCTTGATTCACAATCCTATACTTCACGAGGCACCCATCATTCAAGAGGAATTTCTACAAAAATGCATTTCCCCTTCATGAAGCACCATCCATATGCACATATGCCCTAGTTTTAGGTTGGGACACTACACTTCGTGAAGCATACCCATTCACAAATCCCCTCCACTACATGGAGCACCAGAGCTTCACAAGGCTTCTACGTATGAACTCCCTTACTCTGCAACTCCGTTTCCCGTGTGACCCTATAGGTTTTCACAAAGTGGATTCAAATTCCCTTGGACATTACTTCCTGTTTTGTTTATTCGCCTCATGCTTCATCTCTTAGGCACACTAATGACTATTACTTCATCACATATCCATGCTAACATGGATCCCCAATGGGATCACCTCTCGACACCCCATAGTCATAGAATTTCTAGTGGTTTCTCTTCCCCAATGTGTCAGGGGTACCGGTTATGTATGTATTAGGGGTGAAGATCACACCCACCTCATCCGAGCTGCAAGACATTACACTGCCAAGCCCCATCGTCTTCAGCACATGACGTTAAATTGTGACCTCACCCCATGCCTTGCATGTAGGGTGCCCCATCTTAGACATTCTCTACACCCACTGATCTCTATAAGAGTGAAATAATTTCTCACATGGAATGAAATCCACTTTATTGGAGCATCATTCATATGCAGGGAAAGGGAAACCACCCTAGTTTAAGCCCCAAGATTTCCTTTTAGGAGGCAGTACCCCTGCTTCTCCTCTCTTACTAGGTTCCAAATCCCCTCACACTATGCTTTCTCACCACCCTGGCCTCCCTCCTAGAGTAAGTACCAATCTCCATCACCCTGGGCTGATAACCACGTGTAAGACCATGTTTCCCCTTTGGGCTGCCAACTATGTGTACACCCAGTCTACTTCCCACGGTCACACCTTTCGTGACATGATCATCAGGTCTTTTCTGCCTCTTGTTTCTCACACCGAGCATGAATCATGTGGGATTGGAGTAAGCATCGGCCATGAAATCCACTCAGGGAAGCCTAGAGTGTAACCCCCAACCCCACATGAACTACAAGGTCTTTGATCCTTGCCCAGGCATGGTACGTAGGAAGCCTCCCTGAGGTTCAATTCTGTCATCCATCAGTCCTGACCATCCTCAGGTCAGTTCCCCAAACCCACTCCACATGAATTATGAGGTCTTTGATCCTTTACAAGGCATGGTACATAGGAATCCTCCCTAAGTTTAAATCCCACCATCCATCAGTACCGACCATCCCCACGTTAGTTCACCAAACCTACTATATATGAACTACATTGCCTTTGATCCTTTCCAAGGAAGGGTATGTAGGAATCCTCCCTGATGTTCAAGCTCACCATCCATCGGTCCTGACCATCCTCACATCGATTCACAAAACACCCCTTCTGAACTATGTGGAAATTGATCCATGACAAGGAAAGGTATGTAGGAAGCCCTCCTGAGGTTCATGCCCAACACCCGGACACTCTAACCTATTTCATGTCATTTCTCCCACTCCAACAGAACTACGTGATCATTTATACCTTCCAATCCTGGTTACGACGTAATCCTATTTGTGGTTCATTCCCACCTCCTATCTGGGCCCTGGGTCCTCCTTCATGTCGTTTCACCCCCGTCCTACATGGCGTTAAACTGTGGACCTCCAACAAAGGTATTTCATTGTACCACCAGTAAATGGTAAGCCATTGCACCCTCCCAAACTATGTGGACTTTGATCCTTTCCAAGGAAAGGTATGTAGGACACCTCTCTGATGTTCAATCCCAAAAACCATTAGACCCTGGGTTCTCCTCCACGTCAGTCCACCAATGCCCATCCCAGAGTAACTACGTGGGTGTGATCCTCGTCTCCTGGATAAGGTACGTAGGAAGCCTCTCTAAGGTTCAACCCCATCTAGTGGTAAGCCGTTGCGACCCCGTCCAGCGGTAAGCTGTTGCGACCCCGTCCAACGGTAAGCCGTTGCGACCCCATCCAGCAGTAAGTGGTTGTGACCCCACCTAGTGGTAAGCCGTTGTGATAAAAAATCCACCAGTAAGCAGTTCATAACACCAATCGGTGGTAAGCCTTCATCAGATGAACTACGATGACTTTGATTCCCTACCACGAGGATACATAGGTGGTCTCTTCGATACTCAATCCCAACATAACTGTCATCCTTGGGTCGCCTCCATATCATTTTGAACTAACATTATTAAACCCTTAATCATCCATACTGATTCTTACCTGGGCCTCCACATCTTGGTTGGATCACGCCACATCATTTCCCATCCCCTTAACAACAACCGGGAAGCTAACCACACATTGTCCCCAACATCATTGTTCCCTATAGGGGTTGCACCCATCTGATCAACTCTAACCAGTGTCCTGATCATTTTGATCTATATCCTCTAGACGTTAAACTCATGGCATACCCTGTGTTAAACATGGAAAGGTGAGGAAAACCTCATATCCATGCCTATGAAATATGATTCCCCACATCCTACGTGGGATGAATCGAGCTTCCACGCCCTCAGGAATCCCTATAATAAGTGCAAGAAACCATGACGTTCCAGTGTTCCAGCATCGAGACATGCCAGTGATGTCCAATGAGACAACAACCATGACTGAAGGTTTCTTCCCTGACTGGAATCTTTGGAATGTCCCGAAGGAAGTAGTGTAATTAACTGAATTCCATGAAGATATGGTACTAGGATGATTTTCACGAATGTCTTAAATCTGTAAGGGAGACCTAACGTCTTTGAAAAAAAAAAGATAGTGCCCACATTTGGAAATCAGGAATGCATGGAAACAAACAGCACCACCATCCTCCAACAGGATGGACGCGCGCTCCATGGAGAAAGCAACAGAAACAGTGCTCTATTACTGGGAAAATGTAACCCATGTATTTGAACCCTCGTAATATGATGCTAAGAATTTAATATTATGTGAATATAATTTGATTAAATGGGATCCAAATTTCAAACAATAAGGTGTATGGGTTCTTTATAGATTGGTAAACAGCCACCCATATAACTAGACCATTGTATATGAGCATGATAAAATTTGAAATAAGATTGTTCTCGACTAATGGGAGCCTATTTTCAGTCAATGAACTATATGTGCACATCATGGATTGGGAGATGGACACCCATGTAGTGAAAAACTATTATGTGACTATATTATGTTGTGAAATGGTTTCAAATATAAGGGATATTTAAATTTAACCTAAAATGAATTCGATAATCAACTACTATATTGTTTCTTTCTATAGAACCTAGGTTGGCTCAGTAAGAACCTAATAGGTCAACTTACTTTTTAAAAAGAAATTTATATTGATAAATTGTCTAATAAAGATGGTATTTCCTAAAATGTTAACTGTTTTAAATTAATTTTTAGTGAAACTTTCATGTTTTTCCCTTGGGGAGTTTTCCAAATCATGTACCTTGTGTTTTTGTATTATAAAATGGTACTTGATGTGTTGAATTAAATCAATTAATGTGTTTAAAATATCAAATGTGATTAATTGTAAATTTCATGGAAATGGAACATGTATTAGGATACTCTGTTTAGAACATTATGTAAGGATAATTTCAATTCCTCTTACATTTTACATGGAACAGAAGCATGATGTTTTTTGGTAGGCCTTATTCATTTTATAAATGCCTTAGATTATCATATTTTGAGTCTAGTGACTTTTAATTGGAGTCCACAAGATTTGGATTGGGTGATTATGCTTCCATTAGGGGAAATTTCATAAACCAACCTAGGTTATTCAGGAACTGGTCGCCTGAGCCGATCTGCAGCAAGACCCAAAGGGAATTATCGATCCTCTCAGGCTTGATACAAGTTCCAAGGAATCAATAGAGGAAAAAAGGAAATGATTTTTCACAATATAAATAAATAAAATCAATGGAATTAATAAAGATAAGCTCAAAATAAATAAACCCAAAAATGAAAAAATTAAAACTGAAGAAAATAAAACTAACAGAATGAGACATCTACTATCTCTGGGTGACCCTACATGTCACCCTCTAACTCAACGATCAAATGTCGCCCAAGGAAAACATGCCCAATAAAAAACCTACACAGGGACTAAAAATAGATAAGAACTATAGAAGTGTGTATTGAAACTTAGTAGGTGAGCCCGATATTCTATTCCTCAAAGTAATACCTTTATGATTTAAGAAACATGAATTCTAAGTTTGAACAATAATATATTTATGTATGAATTTATAAAAATTGTTACTGGATAATAAATGTATAATCCATTGACCTTAAGAATTTTCAAAGACACATTCTAACCATATGTGTTACCATGTTATTTATAAAGGATATTGATTATTTAATTTAAAAAAATCATTAAATATTTTAAATACAGTTGCTTTAAAAAACATTTTCAATGAAGTTATGAAAAGAACACAACATTTAAAAAAGAAAAAAGCATACAATAGTACCAAGGAATTCATATTACAATGGACATGTAAATAGGTATAAAAGTATATCACTAACAGCTCAAACAACTAAAAGGAACTAGACATGGGTGAACCCGGGAGATCAAGAATCATCCAGATGACACTAATAACTATGTCCCCATCAATAGCAGAATTCCACATACAATGAAATATAATGATTTATACACTAGCCCACCACCTCTCAAGACAAGATGAGGAAAAATACTATAGCAATGAACCCAATCATATCTGCCTACTATGGGCCGCTGGTTAGCCCCATAACCTACTAGTGAAGCACCCGTCTCAGAAAATTCAATAAACATACTAGGTTCCAATGTCACAAGTATTAAAGAGGGGACCAAATGATTCCATCCTAGAATCAAATCACAACATATGTAATATTGATAACTGTAGGTGTCACTCTGAGGTCTACTTTCATGGCTTAGAAAAGAATTGATTACAAAGTGTTCCTATCCAATAAAACCATATAATGGAAGCTGGTGGATTTGAAACTGAGGAAATTCCAACCATTCCATGTTGGAAACACATTAGGAGAAACAAACCTAGGTTTTAATAATAAGAACATTCCCTTAATTTCACAAATTGGACAATCAAGGCATTCAACATTCCATAAATTCATTCTTTACAGAAGGTGAAAACCAATTCCAAATAGGTGAAAGACACACTATTTACCATATAAAAGCATTTGTAAAAATCCCCCAAAAAAATTCTGAAACACTTTCAATCAAAAAAAACCATTATGAGAATTCCAATCAGGATACATTTCCTTGTCGCAAAACAAAAATATTCAAAGAATCTAACTTCACACTTCACATAATTTGAAACATTTGAAACCATTTAACCAGGGGAGATTAACACAAAGCAAGAATTTAAAGAACATTTGCATACCAAACGACTAACCCAAGGTTTGAGAATTGTCACATATTAATTATAGGATCTCAAGAAAACAAAAAAATCAATTTTTATTAAATTATAAAGGACATCCACATGGGAATCCAACCACAAAAACATGGAGGGAAGATAACGCAAAACCAAAATTTCCTCTTCGCGGGTTTTAAGACCCTAAACTAGAGAAATAAATACATTAATAAAAAACCCTAAAACAAGGATAAAAACATGTTAAAAATAAATTAGATTGGAAGGTATATAGATGGGAATAAAATGCACTGTTATGGGTGACGTTGGGAAGGCACAGGTTGGTCGGGGAAATGTCGGTAGGGTTCAGAAAGGCCAGGAGAGGGTGAGGCACCAGAACTGTGAAACAAGGGTGTTCTGCTAGTGGGAATCAGACTGGAGGGAGGTTGTTGGGTTAGAGGGGCCACAACCCAGAGGGTGGTCTGGCACCAGCAGGGAGTTCCAGAGGAGGTGACGCCGGAGGTTGTGCTTGATGGAGGCGAAGGCGTCAAAAGCCGTGCCGGCTGGATGGAGGTGGTGGTTGCAACTGGGTGGGGGCCAATTAGGAGGAAAACCACGATTGGGGGGCTATGAGAGGGAGACAATTGAGGGATCCATGCCACTCCAAGAAGAATGGGGAGTGGAGAAAAGGGGTGGTGCTTGGAAAACCATATAATAAGTGAAACTAATAGAAAACTACATTAAAAAATTGTTAGAAAAATAATAGTAGTAATAATAACTTAATAATAATTATAATAATAAAAATCATCATCATCATCGTCATAATCGTAATAATAAAAATAAAAATATTAAATGTATTCATTTCATTTCAATAATAATAAAATAATTAAAAAAAAATTAAATTATACAATAATTAACATTTATTTTAATTAAAAATTTTATTCATTTTAAATTGTTTTCGAAGATTGGCAGGTAGTGTAGGACCCAGGCACATCTGAACAGGGTTTCCAAAATGAACTCTGCCTGAGAACCCAACGATGTCAACCCAAAATGCCCACTTTTTAACAAAAACACAAAAATTTCGTTTAGGCCTGAACTCAAACCCCAAAAAATTAACAAAAAAATAAAATAAAATAAAATAATCACATTGGTCGTGGTGTGAAATTTAACTCCACAATAATGATTTTCACTATCATAAGTCCATGAAAACTTCAACTGAATGATGAACACCTAAGGATACCACATCAACCAGATCTGACCTCTTAATCGGAGGACATTTCCTCAACCACCAATAGAACACAACCTCATTGCCTGAAACAAATCACCAGTAGATTGGAGGCCCAAGTGGACTACCTATCAAAAGTGATCAATTATAATATGATAATGTCTTAAGAGGAAACCTAAATAGGCTAATAGGGGGTATACCCACCATTTAGAACCAACCTAAAATATAAAGAAAAAAGATTCAACTTGAACCTGACTGAGAAATTACCCAACATAAATCGAAGACATGATGAAAATTTGAACCACCAAATCCCTTTTTAACTAAGGGTGAATAAAAACCAAGACCCCACCTAATTCACATGGTCGGTCTACATAAGGACAGTAACCCAAAACTCACATCCAAGAATGAAGAGCTACAGACACTGTGCATAGGGTAAGTCCACTATACTATTTGTGACAAGATGAAATATAGAACGGTTGAGAAACCACAATAGGAATTCTCGAAATGTCTCACTATAATGATAACACCACAACCATAACCAAACATCATAAACCCACAGTGTTTATAACAAAGTGATAGCTTTGCTACAAGGACATCAGTATGGGATCTGATTGATGAACTGTCTATATCCTCATAGTAAGGCTTTGATAATCCCAATAATAATCATACATCTTTTTATTTGAAAGAATAATGGATGGAATATTGAAATTAAAACAACACTTGAATTGAAACCCAATGTCCATTAAAAAATACATGACATTACCATACATTTCAAAACCTGAAAACACCATCAATGCAACTTACACGATAAGAGGTCGCTTACATTGGAAGGAACCATAACAATAAACATTAATAAATAATACAATAACACATCACATCAGAGAATTTCCTCCATGATTCTTTTTAGCAACACCCTGACAAAACCAATACATGTGAACCAAGATACCACATGCATGGAAGGGATTAAGAGTACATGAAAATGGAGAATATTTGTGACCCAGTCTCCCAAACTAATAACACAATAAGATCTATCTCTCCGAAGAGGATGGTTAAAGATCCTGAGGCCTTTTGATTTTGTGACATTATCCATTAAATTTCAACCACTTACTTCTCTCATTTCGAGAATCATCACCATTATAACTAAGAATTGATAGAGGGAGGACTATATTGAACACTCCTGCAATCATAGATTCAACATTAAAAGATTGTCTCACCACATCAGAAAATGAAACTAGATTGGACTCTCACACATTCATGTGTAGATCAGGATGGACACCCACCATGAAATGTGGATCCATCATGAGACATATATGGAATACCCCAAATTATAAGGGACTATGTCCAAACAGTAATAGAAATACTCCAAAACCGTTCCATCACCCTACTGAAGACTAAACATCTCCATCCCATTATTCACCCAATCATTCTTAGAGAAATATTGTCGTATGAACAATGCCTTGAAAAACTCTTAAATAAGGTTTCAACGGTGTTTTTTCTAGGGCACCGACTTCCAAAACTTCTATGGTGAACCTTAATGAACAAAAGTCTCAAACATAACCTTCAACGACTCGGGAAACCCAATGAGTTTAAATTCACTTTTGATCTTTCACACCCACTAATTCACTAAGGAATGTATTTTTTCCCATAAAAGAGTGGGGGATCCTGCTTCCAGGACTCATGCATAAAATCCGTGGGATTATCAAAAGAACTATGAACACCCATCCATGCTTCAATGGTACAACTGATGGAAATGTAAAGTAATGAACCCAATCATGGAAAATTCAATAATAAAAATCCTTATAATAAAACACTGCATATGATACATGCACTAAAAATATCAAATAATATTATTATAACATAAAAAACGTTTTTTTGAAAACATATTAAATTTAAAAATATCTTGGTGGGTTACACAATATGAATTAGTATTTATTAGAGTCTCACTCAGATGAATGATTATGTGCCACCCCTGGAATCCATCCACCATACCACACCATAATTTCATCCATATTCCCACTTACCACCAACACAAAGAGCCTTATAGGACCTTGCACCTAGCTCAACATGGATTTCTAGGTTGTGAAAGCTCTGATGACTATTATACCAACTCCCCTTTTTCTTATCCCAATCACAAAACATTCCCTAAAAACTATAAAACTTATCAAAACCAGAAATCCCATGGGAACTTGAGGATCAGAATGAGCAGAATTTCATGAATCTCTTACCGTAACTACCCCTCAAGTCCTGAAAATCAAACTCTATCTATCTTGATTTTCCCAAATAACAAAGGGTGCTAGGAAAAGTAATGTACTGTAAGAGTTGACCTGCTTTGATACCATTTTGTCACGAACCGACCCAGTTTATCCTTGAACTAGTCGCCTGAGCTGATCAGTGGCAAGACCCAAGAGGTGTTCTCGATCTACCTGAGTCGAAGATAAACGACAAGGAATCAATAGAATACAAAAGGGAATGATTTATCCTGATATAAATAAATAAAAACAGTGGAATTAGTAAATAGAATCAAAAAATAATGCGGCCAAAAAAAATGACTAAACATGAATTGAAGAAATTTAAAGTAACCGCATGGGACAACCACTATCTCTATGTGACACCACAGGTCACTCTCCGACTTAATGATAAATTGTTACACAAGGAGAAATCACCCATGTTAGAACCTGCACAATGACTAAATAAAGAAAATAACTATATGTTGGAGTATTAAAACTCATTAGGCTAGCCCGATATTCTATTCCCAATGCACTAGGTTTATGTTTAAAGAAATATCAATTATATGTTTATACTAAAATATATTAGGGAATGCATTTCAATAATTTTTATATAAAAATCATTGTACAATACTTTTCCTTTAATCATTTTCAAAAACAGATTATAAACATCTGTATTATAATGCTATTTCAAAAGGGAAGTGATAATTTCATTTAAAACCAGTACTGAAGAGTAGGAATACATTATCTTTTAAAAAATAAATTTTCATAGGAGTTAGGAAACCAAAACATCACTTTTCATAAAAAACCATACAAGAGTACAAAGGAATTAATATCACAAGGGAAATGTAAATAGGTATAAAAGTATCTCAAAAAAGATCAATCTACTAAAAGGCACTAAAAATAGGAGAGCCCAGGAGAAAAATAATAATCTTGACAAAACTAATACCTATGACCCCATCTATAGTAGAATGCCACATATTATGAAATCTAACACTCTGTATGACCATTCACCATTTCTCTGAACAAGATAAGGGAAAATACCATATCAATGATCCCAAACATATCTTCCTACTATGGGCCACTGGTTAGTATCATAACCTACCAGTTCCCTACTCGTCTCAGAAAATTCCCTCAATATTATAGGGTCCTATATCGCTAATATTAAAGGCAATGAGGAAATGGATACTAGTTCAACAGCAGGTACCAATATATATAATATTGATAACAGTATGCCTCTCCCTGAGTCTTCCTGTGGTCTACTCTCATGCCTTAGAAAAGAATAAACTACAATGGTTTCCCAATCGAGGAACCCATATAATGGAACTAGGGGATTACACACCAAGGGAATCCCAACCATTCCATGTTGGTAGTGAATTAAGAGATACCAATGGAGGCTTTCATAATAAGAACATTCCCTTATTTTCGCAAAGTGGCCAATCGGGCCCTAAAACATTCCCCAAAATCATTATTCACCAAAGGTGAAAACCATTTCCAAAGAGGTAAAAGACACACCATTTACCCTATAAAATCAATTTTAAAACCCATAAAAAATATTTTTGATACACTTTGAAACAAAACCACCATTTATGAAAATGCCAACCGAGCATCAATTCCTTGTCACAAAACAAACCAATTCAAACAAGCTAACATCGTACTTCTCTTATATTAAATCACTTGAAACCCTTTTAGGAATCCCAAAATCCATTATTTTACAGGAAACACATTTATTATCAAAGTCAATGATATATTTAAAACACAAAAAAATAATCATGAAGGCCAACTTGGCATTATAAATATCCATTGAGGATGCACTATTTAACAAAACAAGGCAGATTAACATAAACAAAGTCTTTCAAGAACATTTGCACAGGTTTGAGTATTATTACATATTAATTGTTGGAGTTGGGAAAGACAAAAAATTAACGTTTCTTAAACTATAAAGGACATGTGCAAGGGATTCATACCTCAAAAATATTACGCAACTATAATGTGAACCCGAAATTTTCTCCTCACATTATTTAATACGCTAATCCTACCAAATACAACCCTTTATAAAGATACCCATAGAAAACAAGGATACAAGAATTGAAAAAAATAAATCAAGTAGAATGTTATACCAATGGGAAGAAAATGCCCTGGTTGGGCGACCCTGGGAAGGTTCCGGCTGGTTGGTGCGATGTCATGAGGGTGTAGAAAGACTATGAGTGGGTGAGGTCCTGAAAATATACATCAAGGGTGTTATGTCAGAGGATAGTGCACCGAAGGTAGGTCAATGTGTAGGAGGGTTCATGACCCAATTGGAGGTCCGGTGCATACATGTTATACCAGAGTTCGCATCAGTAGGAGGCGATGGTTCCGAAAGACCTTCCAGCTGGATGGAGGTGCTGGTCAGGTAAGGGAGACGACTAGCTAGGAGGGAGACAGTGACATGGGGAGTATGAGGGGAAAAGGGGTGGTGCCAGCCGTGGTGGTTGAAGGAGGGAGATGGAAATAGTGGTCTAGGAGAGAGAGTGGGTGTGGGAGCTGTGCCATGTAGTTAAGAAATGGAAGGGGAGAATGGTTTGGAGCATGGAAATCCCTAACATGTGAAACAAAAAAAACTAATAAGTTTTTAGAAAAATAACAATTTTAATAATACCTTAATATTAAAAATAATCATCATCTTCATCATAATCATAATCATAATAATAAAAATAAAAATAATGAAATTATTCATTTCATTGTAATACTAATAAAATAATTAACAAAAATAAAAAATTTAAATGACCCAATAATTGACATTTATTTTAATTACAAATTTTTTTCATTTTCTTCTCAAATATGGGTATGTATCATTGTACTTGGGGGAAGCCATGTGAGGATTGAAAAACATGCTCTGTTTGATTTTCCAATGACATAAACTGGAATGGCACACTTTTTAACAAAAACTCAAAAATTTCTTCCGAGACTGAACTCGAACCCAATCAAAAAAAATTATAAGGCAAAGAAACAATAAAGAAATCAAATAGGTTGGGTTGTGATAGAAAAGATCATTCTAGGTATAAACCTTATAACATAATTTCTATTCTTTTACAATGAGATTCATATGATTGGTGTCGTTTGAGTTTCATTGTAACTTTTAGAATAATTTTATTTTCAATGACTCCGTTTTCGGATGGAGGTTATTGTTCTTTGTCTTTTGTTCTAGGTGTGATCATCGAGTAATGATCAGTTTTAGCTGGATGCACATGCCTTGGGAATGTTCGATCATTTCAAAGGTCACATGACCCTTTCTTCCTCTTAGTTATGGATTAATGGTTATGGATTCATCTAGGAAAATGGTCATATGGTTCCATACAAAATTGAAAAAAGTCTATTGTGATATTTAGTATGGTGTTGGGTCATCAATGTATTATAGTTACCTAAGAGAAAATGAATTATTTTAATCCCAATACAAGGAGTAGAATCATGATACATGGGTGTTATGACACTTTGGTCCTTTTTGTTTCAATTTTAGCTAGTTTTTGACCTTTTTTACACATTGACTTTGTGAATGGGGATCAGAGGAGCGTCACATGTTTGTTGAATGTGTGTTCGATCTTCTGAAATCATGAGATATATATTATCATCTATGTAGATTAATAGGATAATCCTGTGGTGCTATGTGTCAAGGGAGTTATAATGAATGTTTACTTCCATGTGGAAGGATAAAAACCAAGGTTTACCATTTAGGAAATGGTTGGTTTTTTCTTGAATGCCTTTAGGTCTGGAAGGTTTGAATAATGTTGATGGTTTCTTGGTATCATGATGTTGTATTGGTTTTCAGTGTATTATACCATTGTGAACCACCATTGGTATCTGATAGAATTATGTGGGAAATCCATAATGATCTCATAATTCCATGGGAGGAAAAGGTATTGTGATCAGTTTTAATAATGGTGCATATGTAAGAGAATCCTAGTTTCTTCCTTGAAGATGACCAATTTTAGAACTACTTTCCATCTTTCAGGTAATTGGGTGTAGTTGATTGGAAAATATTAAAATACACTTAGTACAGTCTACTATGAGATGAGAATGTCACAAATTTTACATCATCCCTAATACAGTAGTAGAGCATTGGTCTTACGCCATGCTGATGTTTTAATGTTGTTGGGTTTTTTGGTTGACTCATTCATTATTGCATGATGTATGTGTATTTTCCTTCATGTTTTCGCACAAAACATCACCAAAATTCAGGTATGTAGTTTTATGGATGTGTTCATGGGGAATTCTAGATTCTTTGGGGGCGGCATCACAATTCTTCTTATAAAATTACGACCATCTAAGCCGATCATCTTCATGAAATGAAAAACATATTGGGTCAACATGTTATTCCCCTTTCTTTTGTGTACTATTGGTGAAGGACCATCTATGGCACGTCGCCCGGGTGAGGCAAGTGAAATTTGTTTTGTCTGAGGATTTTCATGAATATATGGCTCAAATTTAGCATTGAGGTCAATAGGGAATCCACCATTTGTTTTATTTCAAATTACACTATTAGCATCATTAAAACATGTAGGTGAATTCTTTATAATGGTATTACAAGGATGGGAAATGTTATGGCTCATAATTGGACCAATTTTATGTTAATGAATAAGGTAGAAAGTATTATTTTCTAGTTTCTTGATGATATGATGATGTGATCGTGTCTCCACCTAACCTATCTTGGGTAAGAGTAGTATCAATGATTTGGTTGGAAAAGAGAGTGTTGTATTGATTTTAATGGATTGAGTTCCACTTTCTTTAACAAAATATAAAAGGTTCATTGGGTGTTTGGAAACACAACATGGCTATATGAATAATGCTCCACAACACTAATATTTCTTGGGATTCTTATCTTATTCTTGAAGTCTTTTTCTGGTAAATTGTCTATGGTGGGAAGTTTATAATGATTTGTGTTTTGAACCGAACAAAAATGAAATTGTTTAAGAAATTTTTTATTTATTGAATGGGAATAATTTAAAATGAATCCTTGGCGTGAGGTTTATATATTTAGAACTTTCCAATGAATATTTTTGGGTTTAGTTGATGGCCCGAAAAGTATCTTGGGTACATCGAGGAGTTTACAGACAACCAAACATAGAATACTATGTTTTAAAGGACCAATATAGGGCACACTGTCTGTATGAAACCATGATTTTGATAGCAAGAAATGATGTGGCCTTATAATGGTGGGCAGTGGATGTCACACAAGCTATGCACGGTTTCCCAAATCATGATCCTAGTCCACACATTTACTGGTGTTAGAATGTACCACGAAAATATTCTTCGCACTATTTTTGCATGGTTAGAAAACTCTGATGTTCAAACTGTGTAGGGTGCTCTAGGTACCCTGTATTGGGAACATAGATGACGCATGATTTTTGAAACTGTGCGGCCAAAACTTTCTGTGATAACCAATTTTAAAATTATAAATAAATTTAATTTAATTAATGAAAATAAAATTAATGCTTAACCTACCTCTACCCTCAGCCACTCGTATGACACCCCATTCTAGGATCCCCAGTTGTGTTACACACCCCTATCCTACAACTCCTCTTCGACCACCAATTTCATTCATTTCTTCACGATCATTCTAAAAAACATTCATTTTGAGTATCCTCCTCCTTTATTAATCCTGTTTCCCCTCATTTTTTTGTATCTCCATCTCCAGGTATGTTGAGACCGAACCCTTAGGTTTAGGTATTGCCCTATGTTTTGGTTTTCATCCAAATTTAGTGCCTGGGGTGCGTCTACCTGGACCCTGTTTTTTGAGATCTGACATACCCTACTGAAGGCGATTCCGATTGAATTTGATTTGGGTCACTAATACCATTCGAGGTGAGGTTTTACTCTTAATACTTTGTCACACCTTATTTTATTTTGGTTCCCTTGGTGTTTTTTGTAACTACATTTTATTTATAGTGCATTGGAATTTTCCATATGGTTTAGAGTCATAGTAGTCTAAGGATACTTTCCTACACATGCATAATAAGTATGTATATATATATAGGTTGCCCATTATGTGTATATGCATCCATGGTAGTGAATATGTATGTATGTTTATAGGTGTTCCAATGTATATATATATAAAATGCATAAGTATGTAAGTGGATATGGGTGCATTCATATAAGGATATATGTAAGGATCCCCTTGAACATATTCATGGCCATGTTAATTTCTTCATAGGGTATAGTTGTATTTATAGGTATGAAAAGGTGAATATGCCTAGTGGGGGTAGCTGCAGCTTCGAGCTAGAATGCGTCAAAAGACAAATAATTCATCTTGGTTAATTTTTTAGCTTGGATCGCTTTCCTTTCCTTTTAATTTCATAAAGAATTATGTAATTAGTTACATGTTCATTTCATCCTTATTTAATGTTTTTTAAATTATGGTGGTTTATTCTAAAGCACATTATTTTATAATGTTAATTAAATTCATAATTGTGATAGTTGATTTCTTGAGAAAAAATGTTGTGATTTGATAATAACCCCATCCAATGGAGGTGCACTTTATTCAAGATAAAAATTAATGATTATGATTTTATGTTTACTTGGATAATATGATGGTGTTTGTTTATGATTTCCCCTTGGTCATATTCATTAAAGGAAATTTTTTTCTTGGTCCCTTATTGTTTCATTTACAAATTTCTCCACATGCCTTATTTCAATGACACCTATCCTTTATACTTGATCCCTTGTATTGTAGTATTAATGTATTAATGAGTTAAATGAAATTGATAAGGTAAATTGAATGGTTATATTGACATATTAAAGATGTAATTATACATCATAGTTAACGATCATGAACCCTTTGGAACATTTACCGTAAATGAATTTTTCATGTTTAGGAAAATTAAGTGAGATGACATTGAGTAGGGTGGATCATGACAAATGGAGTTCCATATATTAAATGGTATTAAAAATTGATAATGAGATTCATTAGAGGCCCTTTCATTCTATATTGTAATTTTATGTGATCAAGAATATGCTAGTATTTTCATTGAAATTCTTAACATGGGTTGACATAAGTATAAATTGGAACATGAATGAAATTATGTAAATGATATGGGTTAATGAGATTTATAAGTAGATAATGAATCATGAATTACATGTTTTAAATGATTACATCATGTTTTCACATGCATTCCAATATATGGTGATGGGTATTTTTCTTAGGATAGGGGTATACTATGAGAGCACCCATATAAGGGATGGTGGTGGTATATTCAGATCCACCCCAACACATATCTAATGTTAGATTTCCATGAGATGGTGAGGGCTCCTGGTATTGGGTTTTGGGTAGACCGTGAGAGTTCCCCTAGAATAATATAGTGGTGGCACTTCCTGACCCCCAACATATGTCTAATGTGTGAATGACAAGAGACTGTGGGGCTCTTAAACATGTGATGGGGGTAGGCAGTAAGAGCTCTACTAGAATTGTATGGAGGTGTTGCATCTTAATCCACCCCAACACACACACACACACACACACACATATACTATGATATATATAAGGTTGACATGATCAGACATACAACCATGGGATAAAGTAAGTATTTCCCTCAGTTATCCCTTAGAAACCTAGACAAGTGTTTGTTTATTCTTTTAGTTCTGTTATTATTTATCGATTCATACACACTACTTAATTAATATTACACAATCTGGATAGGGCTACACACATGTGGAGTTGGAATACTAATATTTATATCTCACACCTTAATCATGTTTCCTTTACACTGGGGTACCCGAGTAGTCCTCTCTTATTCCCAGGTCCTGGTACCATTCATGTTGTTGTATGATCATATCTGAGGAGTTAGGATAAATGAATAGAGAAAAATCTCATAAATCTCATGGAGAACATCTTATTAATATTTAATTCATTTTTTTGAGTATTGTATTTGAACTATTTGGAAAACAATGTTTCTTGTTTACAAATTTTAGTGGTGTGTCATTACCACGACATTATTTCATCTATTGTATAATTTTTTATTTGATATTTTTATACAAATGAATAATATTGGTATTCCTCTACAATTTTTCATTTCTATACCACTTTTCTTATTGTATAAAATTTATATTCTATAAAACAATTGGGAAAATCTATTTATGATGGTATATTATCCCCACTAAACCACCATTAAAACCATTATTTATTCAACTGCCTCTAGAATATCAGGTTTTTTGCTTGAGGAAATATGACCCATCGGTCTAGCTACTGGCATGATGGTAATATGGGCCATGTTATTAAAATGTATCAATACAATCTTTTCAAATTTATGATGGGTCATAGAAAGAATACCAATAGTTCCAGAGGATTTCATTATACAGTTTCGGGAAGAGGGATAATATGTTCATCCCTAGTACTAATCATGATGGAACTACTAATTTGGTTAGTGGAATTCATATAAATAACATGTGGTGTAGAACAATTTGGTGTTATGTTTCATAGGACTACACATAGCTCACTTCTCACACTCTGTGGAACCATTTAAACAATTTTAGTGGATTGGAACTTACTAAGGATATGTCCCCACCATAATATTTTAACATTATCAATGTTGGGATTATAGATAATTCATAAGGATAGAGATAATTTCATTCCTATTTTAGGGTGGAAACATTTCATAAAAATGGGCCTCGACAATATAGGTATTTTATTCTTGTCATGAGTCAGAGGTATAGATGAAGTCGGTCGATATTTATGTGGTAGAGTGGACCTTTGAGTTTTTTTTCATAAAATATATAATATCAACATCTCCTTATGACATTAGAATTAATATTATTTCATCAAATCAACATATTGTATGTGATAAGTTATGTTTTGGGTCAATGATTTTATTAAACATTGAAATGGTTGGATTCCTAATGTTGGTTAGTGGAGGCGTTCCATCCAAACAACTAAGATAAACTTTATTCTCAAATGTTAATCATGATCAATATCATTCTAAATAATGCTATCATGATGTTATTTATTCAATTTTGTAGATAAATTCAATTAGAATGGTTTGTTTTCAAGAAATGTTAATAGATTAAATGGATAGAGATTAATGTTTCAATAATGGCCATGTTAGCTTCTGTTAACAAGAAAATATTGATATAGGTTTTCTCACCTAACATAGATATTGATTCCGCAGATATTGATAGAAAGCATAATATCCAACTAACTTTGGTGATAGATAAATCTATCACAGGGTTATTTTTTTTGGTTGGATGTCCATATTCTATTTTTTTCTACAATAAAACTTATTTTTAAGAGATATTTTTTGAAGGGGGGATTATGAGTCTCTAAATGGAAGTTGTACTCAATGTGAATATTTCATATATGTATATAAATATATATTCATTATAATTACTTTATATCATGATCATATTGAAAAACACTTTCAGATATTATAGGAGGATAAATTTACTCACATTATTGTTGGGTTCTGACGACATTGTTCACCTTTTACTTTATCGATGATCATAGAGGGCTCAATTAATGAGAATATTAGTGAAATCTCATGATATAGTTATACCTATAAGGAAATGTATGACAAACTTCATAAAGTGTTTCATTATATACTATATTTTGGAGGATAAATCATTACCATTTTCATCTCTATCAGATTCATGCTCTGTATAATTGATCGTATCGATATGGATGACATTCACTATAGTGTATAATTATAATGGGATCAGGAGCTCATAAAAATTGTAATAGGATTAGTCAGCATATGTATAAAGGGTTAGATCACAATTCCATATTACCATTACATTCTATGTAGACTATTTCAACTTAAAACCCAATTCATTTTTTTCTTATACTTCCAGTGCTTCCACAAAACCGATTTTTAGGGGGAGATATAAAATATTCTATATAAACCCATATATAAAAACAACCTTAAGATATATATGGAAACAAAAAAATCGGAAATAAAAATGTATTTCTTGTGTCATTTCTATAGGCTTTTAGATTTATTGATTCCATGTGGGAGGAAGAGGATGAGATATAAATTCTTTTTCCTATACGAGATGTGGAATGCTTGGTTCTACCACTATGAAGTCGTCGTCATGGATGAGATTTAATGTTTCATATATTATTGGTGGTGGTGAAAATTCCATCCTCCCTATGGGTTGGTCTCATTTTCTTTGTTATTTCAAATACTGCTACCAATCATGTTTTAACGACAATGTACTAAAAATAGGATAGATGTGGTGCATGTCTAGAGCATGAGATACTTGATATTGAGGGTGGCACCATGGATTATTGTTTAGGTTTTATCATATGAAAAGACTAGTAATAATTTTATTAGTATATTTTCATGATTATTTTAATGTATTATTCCCCATAATCTCATTATTTTTATATATTAGAGATAAAGTGACCCTGTTTGATTGGTTGGATAACAAGTACAGAGCATGGGCCTGGGACCTGGGCTGAGGTGATGGCATTGCACAAATGTCCTTCTCGATAAACTCTATTTACTAAGGAGTGGATTGAAATAAGACACTCCATTTTCACCCTGATCAATGATTTTCAAAAACAATATTGTTTTTTACATAAAAATATATAGAGTAATTTTATATTTATTACAAGGGTATTGGAGGTCTCGATGATTCTTTTTGAATATAAGGTGTTTCACAATTGATAGGGAAAAAAAATCGATCTTGGACGTGATTTCAAATTACCATTAGGTCTCTTACATATTCTTCATAAGATAAAGGTTACACATTTAGATTTTGAGGATTCTACCATTGATTTAGATGATGATAGTGTACACATTATTCCATCATGGCCTAATAAATATCATATAGGGAAGTGTCTATAGACCAAAAAATTATGGATATATCATCTTCACCAATTTTATTCCTAATAATAATGTTGTTCTCATCATATTCAATGATTTATTTTTCTATCTAATTTGACAAATGCTATCATATATGAACTTATTTATCAGGGATAGAGGGATTAGAAAAATCTATTAGGACATATCGTAGTTTGGATGATGTGAAGCATGCATAGATGATGAATTATTCCAGGAATGATCATCTAGTATAGAATATATATCACAAATCAAATATGCATAACATATATTCACATGAATAAGTAATTCTATTTCTAGGTGATTTGAGGGGATCCCAAATATTTTATAGGAATGTAGTGGTATTTCTAATCAAAATAAGATGTTATAGGGAGGACCTTTACAAGAAACTATGACATAGAAAGGAATTGCATTATGGATCATTGTTAGGCTATATGTAATATTTTAGGAGAATTATCTCTAGGGAAGACAATTAAGGTATCAAATGAATTATATGCTGGAAGGGGGATTCTTGATATTTAATATTATGGATGAGAAGAGGATACCTACAACTCACTCCCTGATAAGAGTAACCATGATTCTATAGTAGTTTTCGTATGATTGTGTGTTAGAAAACCCTTGACATAATATTTAATGATTCTATAAATCATCAAAAACAACATTATTAAATAAATAATGGATATTGTTTTACTTATTTAATTTTTTCTACCCCTAATGAAACTAATTTATAGAATTCTTATAATTGGTGGTTGGGGTTATGTGTATTACCAAATGATATTCACAAAAGGGAACACTCCTAGGAGACACCAATGTTATCAATGAAAGGTTTTCATGGGATTTTTATTGTCTATAAAGAATATGGTCCTTCCCTAGATTATCCATTTAAATGAATCAATTATCTTCTTGAGTAAAATTGAACTGAGCCTGATCCTATTGTTATCTTTCACCCAAATTTACCAGTTATCAGGTTCAATAGATGTAGGAATATCTCTATACATATAAGTAAATTTTGGGGAATGTTTATGAGATACTATAGTAGTGGGGGATGGAATATGTTTTGTTTAATTTATTGAATATTGAAATTTCGTAACAGTGGATTTCTAATATATCTTCCTAAATATCTGGATAGTCTCCCCAAGATTGTATAAGGATACGTGTCTACCCTTTGATCACCAAACAAAATACTGTAATTGGCTTTGTTGATTGGGATAGAGATAAGGGAATGATATTTAATGGATGTAGAAATATTAAACCTCTCTCAACCCCTAGATTACATATATTTATTTTTATATAGATCATGTGATATGACAGGAATAATTTGTAGAACTATTGTTTCTTCTGGGATATGTGTGCACACACTTCCTGTTTCCACCATATTTCACTTCCCATAATGAGATTTCAATTTAGGAATATGGGAACTACCTTTATGAGAGTTTTTTTATGATTAAATGGTTCCTTGTGTACTACTAGGGAATGCCTCCAAACTTTTTCCATTTAAATAATTATATATCCTTACTCAAAAATAGCCACCAATATATGTTGGTTAAAATATTCTTTAGAAGAGGGGATATTATCCCACTCACATTTATTTTAAGATCAATACCCTATGTTACACCTTCTATATTCCCGAAGCATATCAACCATAGGTGTGAATTCCAAAGAGTGTTCCTCAATGGTTTGGTGATGGGATGATTATATGTAGTTATAGTGATGGAAGATGTTGATACAAGTCCACCTAGGTGACTCCTAAACATTACTAAGGCCCATTTTGAGATACTAAACCACATGAATTATTTATTGTAGGTACATGTTGTTTGATTTGTCTAATGTATCATGAAATGGTTGTAGATGAGAATTTTTTTCCTTTATTTTCCACTGTAATACTAAATTTTCATGTTGGCATATAGTTATTGATTTTTTGAATGTTATACCATTCCACATAATTATTTAGTATAGTACTGTTAAGGTTGTACTCCCTCACAAATAAATTGGTTTCTTTCTATTAGAGAATATTCATTGGTATAAATTCCCTAACATTGGTAGTGGACATGTCATATTTCTATTGTCTATATGATAAATTCTATTTGTATTAATGGTAGATCTATTTTTGATGGTCTAATAGATATTAAGTGACAAGAAAAATAAAAACCATAAATTTGACTTCATAAGTAATTGACTTCTCAAACAACCACATTCTCAATTGAAGGATTCTCACTAGTCATGTGATCATTTATTTCAGTAGAAACTTATGGTTCATGATTCACATCATGGGGTGATGTTAGTTTTGGGTCCCATTAGACAATCCTTCCAATAGAAATAGTTAAATGGTTATTTAACAAAAAACACCATACAATTAGTTTTAGTTATGAGGTTTGGATGACTAGTTTTCACACCATATTTATATTATTCAATCATACTCTTAGATTATCTGTTATATTTAAGTAATATTCATGAATCCCTCCAAAATATTTGTTTGAAACATCTACACCATTCATGGAATATATCCATTATCATGTTTTTATGTGAATATTTTTATATATTAGAAATTATCCATCTATATTATTTACAAATAAGTGACACTTAATTTACAATATTTTAGTTTAAAACCACATCATTTGTAAATATTGAGATAATATCTATCTAGGGATGTGGTAGGTGTTTTTGGAGTTCATCATATCCCCTTTAGAGTTTCTAATATATAATTTTTATTGGAATAAAAATATTGATAGTTTAGTGCCACATAACCGGACATGTCACAACATTTAGGGTCTCACAAAAAAGAAAAATTCAATTAGTTTAACATCATGAGATGAGGAATATTATGAAAATTGTTTGACAAAATATTTTCTATGGGAGTTACACATGATTATCCCAATATGTTTAAAATTGAATGGAAAATCTATTATTGAGTATAGTTTGTTCTCACAATGAATATGTCCCCTTGTTATGTGAGGTTGATTAGTCTAGTAGGAATATTCTTCCCCGTGATGAGTACAGTTTCATCAGTAATATAATCTAATGATAAATAAATGGTGATATATAGAGTGTATGTCTCTTCTAGGTGGTTCAAAGTTTTATAAAGAATATAGATCAGCTAGATTTTTTCATAGGGAATATATCCTTTCTGAAAAAAATGACTTTATAGAAAATATATCTGAGAAAAAAAGGATGAAAATGTATTTATAAGGAATACTGAACCCAGAGGTTGATAATGAAGGTTTGAAGATGTTAGGATTAAAACATTGGTTTGAACCATGTATATTCTTCCTGATAAGAATAATTTCCAACATAGTTTTGTGTGAAATGTTTTTGTTCGGGGGATATAACTATATCACGTAGGTTTATATCATGCGCTGAGGATGTTGGTATTAATTTTCATGTCATGGTGAAAGGATGTTCATAATGATTTATTACATCATGTAGTGGGGATTTTAATATTGGGATAGTTTCTACGACATTGTATTGAATAGGAGTTATGCATATGGTGATACCCTAGAATGCTTAAAAAAAGTTGGTTAAAGTTAAGACTAGGAGGTATGGGTCTTACAAAAGGTTAGAGGCCCATATTCCCATTTTTATGACTATTCGTAGGAAAGGAGAGACGAATTAGGTCCGCTCATAGTATTGGTTCTAGAAAAGAAAATTAAAGTATTATAAAACTCTTAACTTTATCACCTTTTATTGAAATATGTCATTCATTATCCATTTAAGAAAATTACATTTATTTATAGGTCAAAATAAATAGGTTTTATGGTCTTGGATTAGTGACATTGATGTCCCTAAGCTGGGGACCCTTTATTCAATTGAATAGAAGAATAAAAAATTCCTTAAAGGTCCTGTCAGTTATATAATACAATTCAGAGGCACCTTTTATCATGTGAATGCATGATCAGATAAGCGGAATGTTGGTATGACCAAATACATGAAGATCTATGTCTACAATTTTTTAATGGCCTTGATTTGGCCTTTTCATGATATTGACCATTAAGAAAGGAAGAAATTGAAGTATCTTAGATTTACAGTTCTTGAGTTGGTGACATATATGAATGTATAATTCCGATGATTCTAAATTCCAAATAATTCCCCAATCCATAAGATACCATGTGAAGATTAATTATTATAGAAATAGAAAATAAACCCTAAATAGCCCCTATTTTGGTGAATATATTTCTTATGATAGCCAATTAGGGGGAGATAATTCTTCACCAGTCATCCATGGAAGACAACTATGTTATACAAGAACACATGAGAGGAAATTATGACTTCATAAATCTAATACAGGATGGGAAATGTTGTGATTAACCCCTCAATGTACACAATAAGGTAGGATCAAAAAGGGTACATGTGATTTTGTTAATATTGTGACCGTGTATGGATCCTACCATTATTCTATGAATGTATTTGTTATTATTACACCACATAATTCTATTTTGGATGTGATCATTTAGATAGGATCATGTGGATTTTATCATGAAAACTAGTTTCGTGGGACATGTCCTTATTAAGAGTTATTTTTAACTCTATAAATACATGTCATACTCACCAATGTTTCCAAATATGGGATCCATATGACCATTAATTCTCCATTCACACTGGTCTATTATTAGTTTTTCAATATCCTCTTCCTGAAATAACAATAGATTATTTATAGGCATCACCCATGGAGAAAAATGGGTAATGGAGGAGTAACCACTATAGACCCTATGGAAAATTTGTAATTTCTTGAATGTGGATGATTTTCTATGGCCTCTTGATGAGGAAAAATATTTTTAGCGAATGTTATATCTCTATTATGGATTTTCTAGTCCCATTGTGATAGAAAGTCATTTCTCATAGGAGTAGATTTATAGTTTATAAAGTAAATTGATGGCATTTTAGCAATAGATTCCATTATTTTTATGTCTAATTTTTATATTCTTTAGATCATTCATGAATATGAAGGCATATAAATCTATTATAAAGTTCCATTATACTCTAAAGATAAAACGATGTGTTTTCATTCCCCTAGAAAATTATCATGGTTGTATATGAGTCTGTATTGGTTCCCAAATACAACATTATAGTTTTTTCGGAATTATATTACTACAAAAACAAATTTTAGAGATTTATTATTAGGAGAGATTCATTAGTGGATATATCCTATATATTTATAATTCACAATACAATGTCTCCAAATGTAACCTTAACCACTGAAAGTCAATATCATGTATGTTTTTAATACATATTTCATCATCCATAACATATTTTATAGAATATAATCATATTAAAAATCCATTATATTTCCTTTTATATTAAACATATTTAAAATATTTTATGAATGAATAATAAATTCTTAATGTATTTCTGATGATAACATGTTATTCCAAAAATAAAAAATTGCAAAAAAATACCACCAAACTATTAAAAATATACCAAACCACAAAAAAACAATAAAAATATTATATAAGATAGTATGATCAAGTGGTGTTGTTTGTGGAACCTAGGGTTGGATCATATTTTGTATTTGATGGTAATGATTTAGGTTACTTTTACTGGATAGTGAGTATATGGCTTAGAAAATATTTTCTGAACAACATCTGGGTTTTTCGAAAAAAAAGTGGTACACTGTGATTTTTAATTATTTATTAGAATTATTCACGATTAAATATGGATATATCCACTATGTGAAAGGTATAAAATGTTGTATGACCCACTAGCTTGACACACCATCATGAATATATATATATATATATACATACATGTGGTATGTTTTTGGTAATTCAAAAATAGACACCCAACCTAGCCTAGAGGTTAGGTGGTATGTGTGATTCAACATTCTTTCCCAGCATAACATGTGTATATATAGATCAAATGATATGTCATCCTCTATTAGGTAATACTTATATATATGATATATTACTCTTACTGGTCATTTTAAACCACTAAATTATTTTGTCTTATTCAACCATGAAGGATACCAATGACATGGATTTATCCAAACCCCTGAGTGATCACATTAAATTTTATACACACACTCCATTATATATGTCAGTGGAAACATACCCCCCACTATACATTATATTATGTGGACATAATAAATATATTCCATGTTCATCAATATTATACTTTCATTTGGGCGAATTTGTTATTTATCACATGATGGGTAGAATTGGACAACTTGTAAAACCATTATTAATAGATTCTGTGTGATAATTTTACCATTATAGTTTTTATGAGAAATTATGTCTATTTTATTTCATTTTAATGATAGGTTTGGTCAACGGTTTTGTATGAGGTTATAAGAGTAGGAACATGGTTTGGAACACCCTGTAATATATACCAAGGATATTACATAGGCCCCCAATATACTTTTTAAATTTTTTTACTATCTTTTGCAATCGTGGACTTGGTCCTCTATACTATGAATATAGAATCTTACAACATTGATTATATATCTAAAAATAAGGTCATGGTTCCATTTTCAAGGTATTGGATAGGATTTATTGTTCCTATAGTTGAAAATTCGGAATTGAAATATAGATAATCAATATACATGTATGATTTCCCCCCTATTCAAACTGTAGATTATATTTGTTAACATATCCTGATAAGTGAGGTCTTATATGATTGGTTACCCAATAAAAAAATCAATATATAATATTTAGTATTTATTATAATTTCCAAACTGTTATGAATTTCGGTAATGATTGAGCCTATGTCGTAGAATAAACTCAGTGTTATACTTCCATTATGTCCTGGCCTTTTGGGATGAGGTGTTAGAGAGCATGTCAACACAATTTGGTGCCCCCTCATTCATTATTTTGATTGTTTATGAGTGGGTTCCAAATAATTTTATGTCATTAGTACTCCCCCATGTGGTAGGGGTAGTTCTCATTTATTTGACAAAGAGAATGGTACTCCCCCTTATGCCAGAGAGGTAGTTATCATACATGGTGTGGGTCCCCCATTTATGTGGTTAGTTGATCTAAATCTATATATAACTATTTATCTTTCTGTGGGTTCTCTAGTATATTCCTTCATTCAATGTGGGTTTTTTGGATTTTGATGTGTTAATGGGTATACTTAATGTAGTAATTTCATCTAAAAGTAAAGATCCATTCACATATATAGAGTGATTATCCTAGTATTTTCCAAGATATATTTTTATCATGGTTAATTTAGTTTGAATATTTGGAGGGACAATAATATTGAGGTTTACTCTATTCATTATCATATAAGTGACACATAGGTATGTGGATTTGGTTTTATTGGGAGGTTGAAAGGATACCCACCCTAGCCCTGTACAGGTTGAGTAGACATTGATTCAATTTTCCCATGAGGTTTTATGATATGATTTATTGGGTATTATACTAATGAAGAAATTTGATGATTATGTTTCTCAATTATTTCTATTTGGAATATTGAATGAATTTCAATAATCTATGTACTTAAAATATTTTAGGTCTTCTATTTTTTAATTATCTAAGTATTCCACCGTAAATGTTATTTTTGAAGTTGGAAGATGATGTTAGCTCCTCATTACTACTCTAGTTGTCCTAATTTACAATGAATATATTGGCCTTCTAATGATCCTCTATATTAAATTTTATCATGAATTATTTTATTATTACAAACATTTTTCAGTGAATCTAACTATGTATCCTTCTAATCATAGTTTCTGGGGAATTCAGATCAAATTTGTTTTATTATATGAGGATGATATATAGATCAATTATTATTATAGGAAATTTCAAGCTAGAATAATATATTTTTAAGTGAACATTATGTTAATGGTTGATATTAGAGTTTATGTCATGATTTATTGATTCATGGGGGAAGTCGTTTATAATGTTTTTAGGTTTTCCATTTCATTGGGATGTTTGGCTCTTATATTATCCTTTAAATTAAATAATTTACATGTTTCATTATTATATATTATTTTATCTCATGTGAAATTTATTCCATAATTGGGATATTTCATTTTACGATGTTGGGTTTATTTAGATATTGAGATTATGTATTTCATTGTAGGAACAATGGTTATATCTTCCCATGGTCAGTTATTCCATATGACATCTACTTGAAATCCATGATACTATTAGAGATCATAATGTGGTGGCACATAACTATTAATTATTGTCCTGGAATTGATATTATTGTTTTTTTTCTTTCCTATAAAAATTATTTTTGGAGAGTAGTGGATTATTGGTTGAGATAAAAAACTATATTTTATAATTTTTTAACCATATCAAATAATTTTATTATAAAATAATTTTTCATTCTAAAAAGTATAATTTTTCCCTTATTGATAAAATTAAACATAATTTACCCATTTTATAAATATCATTATTAGTTACATATTCCATTATTTTTAGGGACTCGGGTATTTATTTTTAATTCATATTTCTGGTTAAAGAATAAACAATGTCAGTTAAGTGATAATTTTTATGTTCATTGCTAATTAACAAATAGAATAATATCATGTTTGATTAATAAGGTTTTTATTAAATATATATACTCAAATAAAACATGTCTACATAAAAAATTAATACCCTAATATCTTAGTGACTATATGTGAAAAAAGATAGATAAAAATAAAAAATTACAATGATTGTTAAAATTGAATTTTTCCTTTGATAATTCATTATTGTTTTTATGGTATAGTTGACGTTTGTAATGTCGGAGTACTATTATTTTATAATTATATCGATATTAATTTATAATTATAAAATTTATGATAATGTTTTAAAATATATTAATATTACCACCTACATGATTCATATAAAAATTATATTGGTTTTTTGATACAATTTTTTATCCCATTTCCCTATTTTCAATATATATATATATTTGTGTGTGTTTGTATAAAAATATATTTTCTTTAGGTAATTAGTTTGATCAAATATTTTGAGGATAAAAATTTATTTCATTAATTAATAACATAATCTATAAATTGTTTTCTCATGAAATATAAATATTTATCTTAAAACAATGATCATTTGAAAATGTTACTATCATGTTGACCACTCATAAGCATAGTAGAATTTTATTGTTTTATCGTTCTATATAAAACAATTATGAAAGTAGTCATGTATTTCTACATACACTGCAAAAATAATAACGGATAGTGGAATATCATATGTGGAATCTTGGAAAATTCACCATACATATGTTATGTCAATAGGACACCACTTTTAATGACCCAAACCATCCTGAAATGTTACATTATGATACATGAGAGTCAGAGTTCATGGAAATCGGTTCAATGAATGATTAGTGTAGAATGAATTAATATTTTATATTAATGTAAGGATTGTTTTGTGGATATGTGTTTTTCACCACGAAGGTCTATAAGGAATGCCTAGTTACAAAGTATTGATTGCTATTGTAGTGTATAAGACTATGGGTCATATGTTGTTGGGTTTTATATATACTTTAGACCGACATAATGTTCATTTGGATTCACTAAGAATGTGGTTAAAGGGATGTTATAGAGGGAGTGTCAGTTTTAAGGTTACAGTGTGGTAATCAAGACTAATCATTGGAGCTTGAGGGAAGATGTTTGGTATGTATGCCATTTGGAGGGTAGCTTTTCCCTGGCTCTAGAATCTGTTGTGCTTTAAACGGTTGAGGATATCCACCTAGATGTCACCTATTCTTAATGGGAGGGAAATCCGGTAACATATACTCTATGAAAGAGGGAAATTTTAGAGGCCTCCTTAGGATTTTCTTTTGTTACTCCGGAGTTCTGTCCACATTTTTTTGATTTGGATATGAATGGTGTCTCTTACTCCTAGTTTTGTAAAAACCCATGTACTGCCACATTATCATTTTATAAAATATTTGTTAAGAATAGTTTTTCCTATCTCTAGATCCTTTTTTGTCTATAAAATTTTAGGATCTAAAAAAAATCATTTTCAAATATATCTATCATCTCTTGGTTAAATATATGGTTTTTAAGATATATTTTATAACATGCAACAAGGATTCAATGAATTTCATTGAGATATCATGTATTAGTGATATGATGTGAATTGTTCCAAATAATATCTCGGTTTTCACTCAATTCATCATCAGTAGAAAGGGATTAATGATTGATGTAGTGTAATTTTGTAAATACAATGAAATTTGGTGATAATGTATGGTTTTATTTTAGTTTCTGAACGATTCCATAGTGTTATCACTATCATCATAATGTCAATTCATCTCCTTTTATTTACGTATAAAATTGCGAATCTCATATTCTGGAAGAGGATTCATGAATTTTCTATATTCTATTCAATCAATAGTATTCACATGTAAACTCTATAATTGGGAAAAAATTATAGATTTATCATTGTAATATAATGATTTACACAAAAGTGAAATTTGGGAACATATAATTTTAATGGGTTTACTGACATATAAGATATTTTTCTCATACAGTGATATTATTCACTACTATTACTAAAAATATTTCATGTTGATGATTGTGTTGAGGGATCACCATTCATAAAATGATATTCAGTAAATGAATATAATGATATTGTTTCATGTAATAATAGATGTTATATGAAATCATGAATGAATATGAATTAATGGGATGGTACATAAATAAGACATTATTATTGTGTATGTTTTAATGATTATTTTTGTAGACATATTTGTGTGATTATTTTTGGATTAATTATGAGGTTGGGTAGTGGGTGTTTCAAAATATTTCATTGGTGTAATATAGGGTATATTATTCAGACTGTGCTTGGGAATAAGGTGTTGATGTAGAAACCAATGGTGGCATAGTTGGATATGATTGAGGTTATGGATTATGGAGTGGTGCATCAAATGGAATTCAATTATTTTTAGGATGTAATGAGTAAATCTGGGGGGATTTGAATTGGATGGTTTATATTGTATTATTTGGTAGTGTCCCAATGTTATATAATATAGTTCATAACAATGAACGTGAACTATGTATTTCTTGGAATAGAAAAATTGATATATATATATAAAATAATGTTGAAATTAATGATTAACTATTGAGATTAATTTGGGTGATGGATTTTATAGATTAACATTAAATATATAATTAAATGGATAAATTAACTTATTTGTTTTTTCAATGGTGAATTTAAAAGATGAATAATGGGATGACTTATATGTAGTTGAAAATATTTAGTAAAATTTTCAGGTAGATTTTATCCCTGAATGTGATATTATACATTCCACTGATAGTACCACAAGGTGATGGTCGAGTAGTTATATTTATTTTATGTTTCACTGAATTATAGTGTGAACTACTTTAGGATTATCTTCTAAACAAACATTATATATACAATTTATTTAATTGTGATATGTATTTTCACCCAACCTATGTTGAATTCTCTTATTAGTACCAAATATGATTGTGGTACTGGGGTTTTCTATGAACATAAAGGATGTTGAGGGAATGTATGGTAAACATCTCCCTCTTCCCTTCTCAAACTTTTATGAGTAGTATGGTCTATGAAACATCAAGGTATTTATGATCGTAGTGTAATAGTTTCTGGTGTCCTAGAAGACCCCAATGGGTATTGGTGTGACGATAGGTACATGATGTATGTATAGAATCTATTAGGTATGGATGCGTAGAAACATGTTAATTGGATGAATGTACAAGGTATTGAGATATCGATACAATATTGGTGAGTCAGAAGACCATGTGGGTTTTTAAATGAGATGATATTATATGGTGGTGTTCATGCATTACTATAGGATGGAATATGGTTAATTTCCTTTCAACTCATGATACCCAATTACAAAGGATAATATAATACAACTCAACTATATAAGTTAATGAGAGACCAATACATATGATGTTAGGTTGTGAGAGATTCAAACAACAAGTAATGTTGTTGCGAAGTACCTTCTCATTAAATTCTTCAATTCAATTTTATTATGTTTGGAAGTGATATTTGATGAGTGATATATGTTAGGTTTGTTTTGCAGTTATCCAAATAGATTCTTATAGGTTATGATATTTTCTTATTTTAATGAATTAGTATGATTCATCCCCATTTTCATGAAATGTATTGCTTATAATCATAGTAATAATAGTTTTTATACTAAACCCTATGTATAAAAAGACACTTTTTAGGTTTTTCGGGAAATTATCATGATTGAGATAGAAAATAATACCTAGCAGAATGGTTTTTATAGTATACTCACTTCCTACGAGTAATATTATAATTATATTAAGGATTTATATTTTTCAACCATTATACAAGTAGATTTGGACTGTTATGTTTATTGCTTCAAAAATAATTTGTTTTCAATTGGTGTTATATTTTATATTCATTGGTTTTATTTGGTAAATACATATATTTTTCTTGGATTTTACACTCAATTGTAGATACGAACCTAGGTACTATACATGGTCGACCTTGGGGGTCACTCTTACATTCAATGAAGTCCTGCAATTGTTTCCCCATTGGGGATGGTGATGATAGATTTGCATGAGAGATTATAGTTGTTACATTGGATGGATATTAGAGTATGAAACTTGTAAGTATTTTATTGCTATGTAGGTAAATTGTATACATTATGATTGGGGTCTAGCATATACTAGGATTATTGGCATAGTCCTAGAGACTTAGATCCATCTTTGAAACAATTCAATGTCACTAAGTTTAAAAATATAATAAGTGAAATAGTGTTGAATATAGGGAATATAATAAAGAAGATTTACAAACATCATTCTTTTTTTTTCTTGTATTTGAAATGGGGTGATCATTCCAAAATTAAATGAATCAAATTTAATAAATGTTATTAAATGTTTTTTTAATGATATTTGACATATTTATTGATAGTTTATAGATATGTTATCTTCTCATCATTTAAAATTTTGTTCAGGTTGGTGAGGTTAAGAAATATTACATTGTTGAGTATAGATTTTTTGACTTGGCCGATGAGGATGAGTTGTGAAGGAAGGTGTTGAGTGAGTTCCACCATTATGGAAAGGATTTTTATAAAGGGGATATCTAATTTAGATAGAGAGAAATAGAAGGATGAGCTTGAGATTGAAACCATTTTTACTAGATCATGGGATTATAATTGGGTTTAATTGGATTTTTGTAAGATACAGTGATAATTATAACAGTGGTGCATCCTAAATCTAGAGAATCATAAGGTGTAAAATATATTGTTGAATGATTTTTAGTGGTGTTTTCACACAAGGTTTCCATCGCTGATGACAATTGTTATGAAGATTTAGGATCTTATTTTCCTTTTTTAGGGGATCCCAGATTTATGAGTTTCCATGATTATGTATAAGTAAATACATTTATCGACAAATATATTTTTATAAATAAGGGTTTTTGTGTTATTTTATTGTAGTAGGCGTTGTGTATCTTTTTTGTCTTTGTCCTCACTCTATTTATATATTATATGTGTTTGGAGGCGGATAAGAAGGTTGACATAATTTTGTTGATAAAATCTGAATTTAGATCATTACTAGAGGTAAAACATCATATATTTTCAAGGAGTGGAGCTATTAGTGGTGGATTTTAATTGTTGGTAATGATTAGATTTCAGTTGGTAGAGAGGTGGCCTAAGAATTTTTATATATCAGGATTATTTGGATACATAAGTACACATATTCTTACCAGTGTCTCTCGAACAAAATTATATTTTTATGAGAGGCCTATTAAAGGATGGTTTCAACTCACATAAATCATAAGTGATTAGTTATATGTGGGTGACCGGGATCCTTATCAAACCTATTAGAACAATTGCATTCCTAAAGGATCATTTCATCAGATGATTCAGTAGGATTATCTTCCATTATGAGGAGATAGATCTTTTAGAAAGTGTCTCCATGATGTCCCTTACCCCACCCCTAGTGAATACATATAACTGTTGCAATGGAGGTTTTTATAAGCCATTTGATAGTGGAGTATTACATAAATAGTTTTGTGTCATCGAAATGAATGGGAAATAGGTAATATAGATCCTCTGTGGTACCATTTTCTAGTCGTAATCATTAGTTTATTACTTTTTAATTTTTGGGAATCATACTCATTTAATAAAACATCCCTTGTCCAAGAATTTGGAATCAAGGTGGAATGGATTCCAGTTCCACTTAGATTAACTCTCTAGTTGGAGGAAAAAATGTCTAATCTACTTGTGTTGGGGGTTTTATCTCAAATTTGGGGAACATTAAATTTTTAGTGATTTCCATCTACTTTAGATACAATTATAAAATTCCAGTCATAGAATTTATAGGTTTTATTATTTGTGTAATGTTATCAGTTTATTTTGTTTTACAGGTTCATTATATGATAATAACAACCAATATGTGGTGTTCATTATCATGAATTATCATAAAATGCGTCATAGATGTTTGGAGTCATCACTCTCTTTGTTAACATATTTTCTATTGGGTTTAGTATAGTTCCGGGAAGTGGAGTTCTCTATAGTCATGATAGAGTTTATTGATTCTTTTCCACAGTAGAGTTTAGTTTTAACCCATTTTATAAATATCATTTTGGGATCTATTTATAGACATGTAACTCTCCAGTTTTTTTTATCCTCATTAGATATAACATTATGAGTTTTTATATCAGAGGATTCTGGTCAATAACCTTCTATATAAGGGATTTATATAGCATAGTGTGTCATTGTATAGTGCTCCCTTGTATTTATCTATGAAATATAATGATATTATGAAATTTGGTATAGAATACCAGTGGTTAAACCAGGTGATGGTTGAGAACCATCACCCTCCCCAAGGATTGATTATCTATTTTTTCTGTTAATGGGATATCACATTTTTTAGATGGCTGGACAGTTTGGTTTTATATAGATGAGAATTGTGGGAGGGGGGGGGGAACGAGTACCAACATACATTTTTATGCTTCTACATCGAAACTTCATGTCTATATTCATTTATTTCTCCATCACAAATAACCCATCGGTGTTCATGTGACTCATGTACTCTATGTTTTTTGGGTTCCATGATTAGTTTGTGGGAATATTCATTTATGACTTCTTTATATACTCTAGGATTTTGGTTTTGCAATCTATGAACCATATATAAATTCTAAAAACACTTCAATAAAATCACATATAAAGGAATATATCCTCTTATATATTTTAGATGTGGGATGTGCACTCCGTTAGACATGCAGTGTCTCCGTAGGGTGTAGTCATTGATCCATCGAAGATAGAGGTAACTATTTATTAGGAATAACGAAATAATTTTATAGAGGGAATTTGATTCCATAGTACTATAAGATATTATAGTAGGTTCATGTTTGAAATCTCTCCAGTCATGGCCCTATTTAAATAATGGAACATAAAGGGCCATATATTTATATGGACTTATTAGTTTAATGTATATTTTGGAATAATTTAGCGTATATTGATCAGTGACCCCATTCATCATAATCCAACAAAATTACTGGTGTTTTAAGTTTTCATTAAATCCCCTCACCAAGAAATTGGTTGTTTCTTGAATCAATAAGGTAAATTAACTTATACCAGTCCTGGAAGTTATGTCCCCATGAGGAAAAGTATTCCACTTGAAGTAGTGAAGAAAATTAGTTTTGTTTACATTTAATAATATTGTGAACAATACTCGATTAGTATTATAAATTTAATAAATGAAAATATTATTTTGGTGATGGATTGAGTGTTTCCCACTATATTAGAATATCTGATTCCCATGTGCTATGTTTAAATAATAATGAATATTTTTCTTCCATTTAACAACTAGATGAATAAATTCAGGTGGGAAGGCCATTAACATCAAATCATTTGAATCACCAATAATTATATATATGATAAATGTTGAAGGTAATGGAGATTCTCTTTAAAAAAATGAATGAAATAGATTATTGTTTTGAAATATTTGTCTTGAAATCCATTAATATAGTGAAGAACATGTATAAATCATATTTTATGCATGGATAAGATCTATAAAATAGTGAAAACCCATCAATGGAGTAAAAAATAATGTTTGATGTAATAACTATTTATTATAAAATTTAGGATAAGTGTTTATTTTATAAAGTATAGATTAGGATTCATTATTGATGATTTTCTACTATATTAGATGATAAATTCGAGGAAATTCTATTCCATGACAATTTTATATTTTTTAATACCTTAGATATGCATTTGATTGATAATTAAATAGGTCTAATAATTCCCGAAATAAATTAAAAAGGCTTTAAAATGATATAATGTTTCTCATGAAAGATTAAATTTTGTATAACAGAAGTTGTGTAATGCTATCTTGAAGATAAAGATGTCTAGAAATATTAGGCCCCATGTATGATAATTCTTGGGAATTCTAATTCCAAATATAGTTGAATCCATGTAACTGAAGCCAACGAATTTTTATATATTTTCATTTGTTTGAATCCACATATACTAGTTAAATAAAATATATGAATGATCACATAACTTAATTGTAATACATATATGATTTATATGAACTCCATATTTGAATAAACCACCATTTAGGGAAAACTACTCTAATAGTTGACTATTATACCTAAATTATTTTGGTGGCATATGAAACTTTACACCACCCAATTTGATTTTCATATCTCAATTCAAGATCTGCATACCTGAATATAATTCCTTATATCCAAATTTTCAATATCCAAATAAATATATGAAAATATATATACTGAATGATAGTTCTATTTGATATGAATAAATCACCATGAAAATAATTTCCACAGATAGTAATTCCTAACTAGGATTCATCTTTGAAAAATTATCATTTTTACAAGGTGAAATTTTGCAGAGTTCTACAATTTATAATCTATAAAAGAAATAAAAATCTTGAAAAGTATACATTTTTTATGAAATATTTTTATTAGCATTATGAATTATGTTTATTATTATTATAGTGGAATGAGAATGAATTTGAAATTGATATGATATGGGGATTAGTGTTTATAGATACATTTTGAATCATTACAAGACTTCAATGATGCCCTCAAACTAAAATGGAATGATTTCTAATATAAATGAATTATTACTATATATTTTATATAGATAATGAAATTTTTTCATTATCGATTGAAGCAGAAGAATTTTTGAATGAATATAAGATCTTGATTTTGTTATAAGGATCTACTATATTTTTGTTGGCTAAGAGAAATGGGAAAAAAGTGAGGTAACTCTTGTAAATATACAAGATACAACGATTTTATGAGGAAAAAGAAATATATAAGTCATGACTATACAACCTTTGAAATAGGTGTTAAAGAAATGAGGATTGTCGAACATGTTAATGAGATTTACATAATGATGTAATTAAAATGATATTTTTTGTAAAATAAATGTTATAAATTAAATGTATATACCTTGGGGAAATATTTTATGATTATTTTAAATATTTTGAATATGGATAATAATATTTGATGTGAAATATATATAAAAATAAAATGAATTTATATTAAACCATTAAAAAATATAGAACCATATAGAAGTGTGTAGAGAGACAAATTAAATTTTTAAAAGAATATGGTGAAGAAGAATCGTCTAGATAAAACATTAATGATGAGGAATTATAATATTTATCCATCAAGACAAGATTTGTTTGAGAGAGATGATATTATGGGAAGAATAGTAGAGTGTAGAACATCTATCTTATATTTGTAACATCTAATTTTAACCCTTTTATTACTTGAGAATATAAGAATCCATATGAGTTAGTTTTGAAGGTCAGTATATATTAGTTTCATGTACTTATTGTGTTGTAGGGTATTATAAAAAATCTTCTGACATTCGTACAAACAAATATTAATTGAAGGATATAAATATTTTTGATACATAAAAATCATGTGTTGAACTATTGATATATATTCAAGTAGGACATATATATTAACACTATTGTAGATAAGATGTGAATCTATCGAAGCAGTCAGAATAATTGTATGTAAGAAAACCATCATGTGACTTAGGGACTCTAATATGAATATGTTAAAGAAGTATTTTGGGATGTATTAAAATGACGTACTATAAGATACATACAAGTGGCTTGTGGGGAAATGGATAAGAAACCATTATTTTACTCTTAATCATTCCACCTTTAAATTATTAAATTGAATATAACGGAGAATCCATTATTGTGTTGAAAAACTTATCATGTGATGGAGCACAACAATGTGCCAAACATTGTAATATAATGGTGTGCCTTTTTATTTACATGCATGAATACATATATTTGATTATTCATAACATAAATATAGAATATAATTGAATTCACTTACATATAAAGTAGATAAATGTCTAAGGGGTTAGAGGATAGTTATTAATTTTATAAAAAACATGCAATATATAACTTCTCTAGGTTTCTTCATCAATCGGGTTGGATATCTCAATTTTTATTTGTGGACTGAGTTACTTTTCAGGGATCTTTATTGAAGACACTGTTAATTTTATTATGATTTATTAATTTTATATTTTAAAATTTTAGGCCAACGATCACTAGATCCCACGATAAGTTTCTATCTTGGTCTAGCATGTTATGGTGGTCTCTTAAAAGAATCTGATAACTAAAATAGAGAATAAAATATATAAATGTGAATAATTTTATGGATATTGATGTTTAATCACCACCTAAATTTATTTAATTTTTTTATATTCTATAAATTATGGTGATAAAGACTCATCAAATGAATTTTTTTTACAAATGTGCAGAACCTAAACATCTTTTATGTGATAAATCTCTTTGTGGTTTCTTTTCTGACATAACATGTTTTTGAATAATGTTCTTTATGATGTTGTTGTATTCAAATAAGATCTAATATATGGACTATATATTTAAAAATTATAATGATATGATGATGCTGATTGGAAGAAAAATTTATTGGAAAAAACAATTTGGATATAATGAAACCTTATAAAACTAATGAGAGAAACTTATAAAATTGTTTCACTTTTCGATAAAAATTATTGTCAATTTGTTGAAGAATTAAAAATAAAATATTTTCATATGATCGTTTTTAGGGATTTATTAATGAATATATTAATGGGATAAATATGACATATAACGTTAGTTTTAATGAGAAATATTCACAAGGGGATGTGAAAACAAATAATTAATTTGATTTGCAATCCACTATAAAAAATTACCATGATGCAGGACAATCATGTTCAGAAGATGGAAAGATATTTTGGATAATGTATGAGATATTTTTTTTATGATAATATCACACTCAATTTATATTTAATTGATATGGATGTTATTATAAACAATCTATAAGAGGTTAAATCTGAAACATATTGAACATATTAAAAAAATGAGTTGTTATAGATACATTAGAAGTGAATAATTTACAAGAAGGCCGCAGTGGTTTTTGAAGATATTGTGATCATGTGTCTATAGATCATGGAAAAATAAAACTTGTTCTATAGATAATGTTTGTTGGATTAAAACTGAAATTTCTATAAGCGATTTACAAGATCAAAATTCCATAACCATCTGGGCATGAAAAATTAATTGGCTACCCACTAATATATCTACGAACTTAGTGGGTATGACATTGGGAAAATATTACCAAAATGGATCCCAATATATCTGTGTTACATATCAAAAATATAAATTATTACATGATAAATATCTTAGACCTGATACAAAACAAAAAAGTTAAATTGGAAGGTGTTGGTGAAACTAGATGTTTGGAAATAGAACCATATATTACAATCACAATTGGTTTGTGTATAAAAGATCATTAATTTATTTATATAGATAGATAAAGGTTATTGAATGGATGAATGATATTAAAAAAAAATCCATAGATAACAAAATGGGATGAATAAACCTCTAAATAATATAATTAAAATCATGATAAAATTTGTGAGATGTGAAATATAGGTGGTCACATCTATGATTGATTCTGGGATAAAATTTACCTGTGTCGTATATTTAGTAAAAAGTAAGGAGATCTACCACATTTAATTAATAATGTAGAAATCATACATTTTTTAACTGTTACAGGAAAGTCTATGAAGCAGAAAGGTGAATTATTTACTCCCAAGAAAAAGGATAAAGAAAATGAGATGTGGTTTAAACCATATATAAAGAGTTTCTTCTGTTGTGTAAAATTAAGAAATAATGTTAACCACTATGGTAGGGACATGAAATTCACAAAAATTGCTCAAGGATGAAGAGAAGAAGGGCATGATGAACAAAAGTGAATATAACAGAACAATTATGTTTTGAGTCTTGAAAATATATAGAGCTAAATGTCATGGCTTTAAAAATTTTCCTTTACCATCATGTTGAAGATGGGGAGATATTGTGAGATTAGTCATATTCCCTAATCGGTACAGAGGTGAAATAAGTTATGTGATTTCATGGTGAGGATGTAGAAGAAGCATCCCATTAATGGGGATAAAATAAATGAAGCCAAATTAAATTAAATTTTTATTGTTATTTATATCTATAACGATGAAGAGATTTAAAGAAAACTTGAGTTTTAGTTTTGATGTTTACTCTACAAGTTTTTATTTTATTGAAATTTGTATTATTATTAATCGGTATTGATTACCTAACAAAATGAGGGATGTCCTACACTTAAATGTTTTGGATTTATTTGTTAATGAGAGTGTAGTTTCCCAAATTTTATTCAAATCAGGAATGTGTTTCCCCAAAAAAGAATAAATAAAATAATATTATTAAATGGAATCATGTAGAAAACATTTTGGTATAGTGTTTTCTATCTTATTTTCTACAAAGGGTTATCCACTGTAGATTTAATGTGTTATTTTTTCATTTATCACTTCTAATAGAAATGTGATTCCAAATAAAATTCAAAATATTATCTACTGATAATTATTTTGTTCAATCACTTTCAAGTGGTGATATGTGACCATATGCAAAATCAAATTAATATGAAATCACTAGATATGATAGAAAATTGAGAAATGGTGTGAAATTTTGGTATAACGATTATTTATAGAAATAGGTTATTTTTATTTATAAGAAAAAATTGGTTTCAAGATAATTAATTTTCAATTGAAAATTAAAAATTACACCCTTTTCTCATTATGAATAATCCAGGCTCTATAAGGACACAATATGTTGTTGAAGAAACCATGTGGTATAATTTACGGGAGTGAAATTTGTTGAAGAATACTCCCATGTATCTTAAAATTTTTCATTTTAAAAAAAATTTAATCTTTCATGTAATATGAAAACATTTCATGGAGAAGATGTTGATAGTTGAGGAATTACTCATTAATACAAATCATGAAAATTTAAATGAGTAGAAAGTGAAACATAAATTTATTTGGAAAATAATTCCCTCCTCTTTTCATTTATTTTCAATTTGGGGAGAGATATTAAATTCACTAATTTTGTCTTATTTGGGATATTTACAAGTAACACTAAATATCAAGGGAAACATATAATTACCCAAAAGACTTGGATATATATGTTTTCTATTACGTATCTACCAATTTTGTATTATGATGGTTAATATAATAAATGAAAATATTAATTGGGTGATGTATTTACTATCCAAACACTAAAAAAGGATACATTTCTCATATATAATGGGTAAATAATAAGGAATAATGGATTCCCACTTATAATTAAATTGATTTATATTTGTGGGTCCCATTTATATTAATAGATTAAAATCATTAAAATTCAATATTATAATATGTGTTGATGGCAAAGAAGATTTTCCATTCTTAGGTTGAAGGGAATATTTTTTGTAGAGAAGACTATACCTAAAATGAAATTATGGTTATTTAGAACATTTATACATTAATTTCAATTTGTGGAGGAGAGATAGCTAATAGATGGGACCCATAAAAGGGGAAAAATTCCAAGTAGTAAGAAATTTTTATAACCTCCATGTTGATGGTTGAAGTGATATGATATAGAGTTGTGTTGATTTTAGAATATTATCCACTAATCAAGTAGGGGAATTTTTTAGACACTGTTCTAATAGTATTTTAAATGTTGCAACACCTAATATATGCATTTTAAGGTGTTTGTAATTATTATATTTATCCAAAAAAATTTGATAAATTTTTAGCTGATTTAAATGTGTTTATGAATGGTTGTGATAGACTACTATTAATTCCAAGGAGAGATAGATAGAAAATAAAGATATCTAGAAATTTTAGTTACCAAATTTAAGAATTCATGCATAACAAAATCCAAACTATTAATGTAAATGTGTCTAAAAATGTTTTCATATTTATGTATCATAAACCTATGTTTATTAGGGTATCTAAATGGTCAGATTATTTATTTGTTTTAAGTATATAATTTTTAGGAACTGTATGTTAAGATGGTTCTCAACATACCTAATACAACTGACGTACTTCAATTCTGTATGTAGATTATTTTTGTGGTTTCTAAAAACATAGAAAACCTAAATCTCAAAGGGTATTTGAATTTAGGATCCACGTAAATAAATTTTGTTCCATGTAGAAAAATTTTTTATAGTCAAATATATGCATGAAAATTTGAATATTGGAAGTGAATTTGAGCCAATATAAGAAGATATAGATATAAATGATATCCATATATGTGAATTCCATATTGGGGTTCATGTAAGGTAATTTTTCATATATACTTGGTGATATTATATATATTTTTAGAATTAATATTATGACAGACAAAATGAATATATGGTACTAAAGACTCTTCAATGAAATGTTTTAAAAAATATAAACCTATTATTTATTATGATTCAAGTGGAATGAATATGAATCTATGATTGATCCTTTTTATAAATTAGTGTTCATAAATAGGTGTTAAATATCAAAAATATTTAACTAAAACTCATATGATGAAATCGAATGAGTTCTAATCCACAATAACTATTTACTAGATATTTTATACATATATTTAAAATTTCACCCATAGATTAATTTGGAAGAATTTGTGGACTAATAGGAGATATTGATATTACAAAAGCTTCTATAGTATTTATTGTGGGCCAAGATAAATGAGAAATAGAAATTGACATCCTTCCTATAAATATTCAAAATGTAACCAGTTAAAGAGGGAAAAATTCCAAGATCATTAGTCCCTCATACTTGAAGATAGTGAAAATTAAATGAGTAGCTATAATGAAACTCTTTTATATATATGGTTAAAATCCATCAAACATGTGAGACTCATGTTTGGGAATAAGACCACCATGAAACTTAGTACAGTGGGAAATTGTGTATGAATCCATGTAGGAAGCTACAATTTTTAGTTGTATGAGACATATTCTAGTGGTTGGTGTTACTCTGTCTGATATAAGATCAATGTCTCACAAATCTAGTCCTCTTGTAATTGAAAAAATGGTTTATAGTAAAGAATCATTAAATGGGGTCAAAAACCAACCAATAAAATGAGTTGGAATTTGTACTAAACTATGTATAGATATAATGTTCCTCTTTATTTATTTATTTTCATGAATATAGTTGATTATTTCACAGTTAAATTGAAAATTTATTTAAATGTGTAAACTAGAAATATTGGATAAATTCCAATGGGGTTTCATGATATTTATGAATTTGATTAAAAAAAAGAAACACCATATTCACTCCACCACCCCTCCCTAGCTTTTACACTAATAAACATGGGTATACCCTGACCCATGATCTCAATATGGAGGTAGTGGGGTGTTTTCTAATTTTTTTGTGGAATTTTATCTTCATTAAGTTCTCTTTATTCTTTACTGACCATGAACGCCCAAGGTACATTTTCCTATGTGGAATCAGAACCAACAACAACAGAGGTGAATGATGATCCATCAAAATTATATATTTTAAATATAATATACGTTTGTTATGGGGAATTTTGTTACATATTTTATGTTTATAAAGTCACTGAGAGATGTTATGTAGGAATATGGACATGCCTCAGGAGGCATGGAGGAGATGTTGGTGATTCATCTTGCCATAATGGACACTTGTGGAATAGGTTTCACATTGCATATAATTGTATAGTATTTCTCGGTGTAAGGGGTTATGGAGTCTCACTAGGGACACTCTAAGGAGGATGTGTGTAATGAATATGTCATATATGATTATTCTGTATAGGGATTGTCATATGATTACTAGAATCAATTTATGTTATAAGGGTGGTGTGTGATGAATCAATAGTTTGGAATACTATTTTGGTAAGTATGAATCATACCACGACAGGGATGTTTTGATAGCCTATAATAAATTGTTAATTAATATATTTTGTTTCATGGTGATTTGTTCGTCAGTAGGTAAATTTTGTGCACCATATTCTATGTGTTTGTTTACTATCGTTGGATATCCCCATGTGAAAATAAGGGTTCATCTTGGTGGATACTTCACTGCTCTACCACAACCATAGGGAGGATGTGATGTAACTTAATTGATTTGATATTAGTTAATACAATCATCCCACTTCTGAAAGATATGTGAGTGGGATGTAGTGGTGGTCTTAGAAATATGTTTTATGGAGGAGGTTATGTGGATTCACATATAATTGAGGACCATCATTGTTTTGTCTTCATATTTATTCTTCCTTTTGATTGTTGAAAGTATTTTACAATAATTTTGGAGATACATATACCTAAGAACTAATTTATATCCCTATAGGAATTTGAGGCTACATTTGACAATCAAAACTCAACAGAATAAGTTCTGGGCTTGTTCCATGGATTTTGGTGGATTGTTGTTGAAGAAGATTACATTTATTGATTTTATTTACAACAATATCTTCTAAAAATGCATTGGTACATATTTTTTTTTTGTAATTTTATGGATTTAATATTTATTTATAGTTGTGTGGTACTATGTTTTCAAATCCATCCTTCCTTGGTCTATATTATGTTTGAATGATGAATAAAAATATTTAGATACTAAAAGAGTGGATAAAGGCAACGTTCGAGTATCATAATTCCAATGAAGATCAGCAAACGAGGCCGTTAGAGTTAAAGGGTAGGAATTATATGTTCTAGTGGGTTTTAATCATAATGGGAAATAAATTTCTTGTTGGGTAGTATGATTTCTCTCTAATTCAATAGTCATCTCTTGGTGTTACACTATGTTGTCATGGTTGCATGTTAGATGGTTTACCCCTCAATGATGGATTATATCCATGATGATTTATATATTTTTCATCTTTTCTAATATATTTTTGATTATTATCATTTCATTTATTTGATGATATAGGAATTAAAGTATAGTGAAATGATTATATGGAATTTAATTATGATATGGGTTCACCGGATGAATGTGTTTCATAAGTGATTCATTCATTTGGTTCAATTTTCAGGGAGGCATGGTTATGGGGGCGGGGGATTATTAGGGGTAGTAAATCATTGATTCACACTCAATATATGAATATGTTTTTATTATATATCTTTCCTTACTGATGTGATGCATAAAATTCTATTTGATCGAATAATATTGATATTTTTGGATTATTGTTAGCATATTTCTTCATGTATCATGTTCTTTTGTAGTAATGATATATCGTTTGTGAGGTAGCTCATGGAGAGTGTTCTAAGTTTTATTGGTAGGTTTTTTATATATGTTTGGTTTTGATTATATGGGAAAATTTTTATTTTAGTGGGGTTTAATATAATGGTTTTTAACTTCATGTCCAATTATAATATATGAATTACGAGTTAAAGTTATCGGGAGAAGGTTCAAATAATGCTAAGTGGAATAAAAATGAAATTTCATTTGAAGGAGACATTTTCCTACGGAGATGGATATTTTAATCATGAAAGGCTTATTATAAGGAATGTATGTGGGGTGGTGTTAGTTATTATAGCTTTATGACTAGATGGTCAGATTTTAATGGATTTTCCATCTCATGGACCCAAATGGTGTGATACTGTAGTTATATTTTATCCATGGTTATGGGAATAATGAGATGTACTTTATTCTGAAATGTTCTCGCATGGTGCAAAATGTAATGTAATAACCAACCAAGGCTTTCCCGGAAGGTGGTAGACTGAGCTTCCATGACCCCAATCTTACCTCTATAGGCTAGGAGTTATAGAGAAACACTGAGAAGGAATAAATAAAATGGAAGGAATTTTCCTATAGAACCTCCCTTCACACTCCTAAAAATCATCATATATAAGTACGTAGGAATAATAATAAAAGATATTCTAATCTATTTTAAAAAACCATTCATGAAATAACCAATAGGGGTGATAAAGAGTATGAAAATGTAATATGAATGTTATATTGGAAAGCACACAGCCAACCATAAACTATTTCCAAACCAAAATACTACTGAAAAGAAAGAAAGCTTAGAGATCTTAGTTACAGTTCTCTAAGACCAAACTACTTTACATGGTCAACATCACCCAATTATCCCCAAGATATACCTAAACCAATGTCAATATTTCTATTGTATTTATATAACATTACACATGAAGGAAAATCCAATGCAGGGAGAAGTATATGCGTACCTACCAGGATTCACAAAAAATTGAAGTGGGTGAAATAGAAGTCATGAAATGAGTTTTCAGCTCAACCCATATCAAGATTGGAAAAATCCAAAAATATATATTTTTATATATGTGTCAATATATGAAATTAATATAGATATAAACTGTATATACATCTCTCATACCAACCTAGGATGGTGAGTCTTCCTAAATATCTAAAGGTCCATCATAGATGCCCAACATCGCATATGTCTATTCAAAGGAGTTCTGAGGAGGGTCTTCACATCACTAATACTCAAAATCATGATGGATTAACAAATCCATATGTACATTATTTGTTACCAGTATCATGCACAGTAAGATATGAAAGCATATGGAGGTTCTTATACCACTCCACTATGACATCCTATAAACAAGGGATCCATTACTCTGAACCATGAATCTCATAAAACCTCACCTTCAAAAGAGTTTAGGGACCCACACCCCACATCTGAGATCCACATCTGAGGGAGAAACATCCCTTGTGGATTCCCCACACAAAACTGGATATCTAATACCGGGTAGTACCACTAATATTGATATATTACTAATTTTATCTATTATATTGGTTTGTACATATTTTATTTATATTTTAATAGGTGTAACTATTTCCCTAGTAGTATTGGGGAAAACTGAAATCTTAGATAGAGAACCCATGACCTTGTGTGGAAATATAGTACTAACCCTGTCTCTATAATGAATATGGAGAAATTGAACACTCGTGAAATAATGGACTATATATCTAGTATATAGAGAACATATTACCTAGTGTGAGAGTGGAGTGATTACACTATCTGTATAAAACAATATAGGGATACCGCACCCTGGAGCGATATGGGACAACTACCATGAGTAAAACATGTGTAAAGAATATGAGGAACACATGCCCTAGTGCTATAGGGGAGTACAGTCCCTCATAACACTCTAATGATCATGCCTAATTGGTACCATCGATCAAACATATCCTAACGAAGCATAATTCTTGGAACAAATCACATCCTATCTCAAAATACACTATAATTTCCACCATAATATTCTAAATATAATGGCACTATGGATAGGATACTCACATTAAAAATTTTGAGTCTTGAAAAAATCATAACAAGTGCATGTGGCCCATCATTGGTTTATCGTTCGAAAACACCAATACAAAAATATTTAATATAAAATAGAAATTTATGAAAACATAATCACACATATGTTATAATCATTGAATAAATCTCATTATAGGATAAATTTACTATGTTGGAAACCCTCTGAAAATGAATATTTAAATAATATGAATGCAATTCGCTTCATGGGCCCAAGCCATGATTATGAAAATGACTCCCAACCTTTTAATTCAATTGACCATCTAATCTTCTTTTTCATGATTTCATAGATGGATCATCAATAAGACCTCACATGAAGGACTGATGGCTAAAAAAATATTTCATGATAAGAATAGAAATAATAATAAAAATATTTTTTTTATTAAACATTATATAAAATAGGTGGAAAACCATGCCAGTGTCCCCCACCAGTTGATGAATTAGAAAAACCCACTTACAATTAATTTATTTAAACCTTATTATCATTATTCTAATTATTATTAACATAAAAAATATATAAGGGTAGTGATTTCCCAATCCCTTGTGTGTACACATACCTAATGTTTCCCCTTCCTCAATAAAAACTCCCCCTCTCTAAAAATACATTATATGTTGTTATCATTCGCAATATTATCATTACATGATAATAAATTTTATCAATCATGTGCCATGTACATGACCCTATTTCCAAATATATCATTTTCTCTATTATTGTTGTTTTAATATCACTGTCATTAATGATAATAAAATAACAGAACTCCATTTTTCTCTAATGTTGGAATAATAAATAACTGTAGAACTCATCTCCCTTTAGGTTCATTAGTAAATCAGATTGTAGTCATTATTCAATGAAAACCAATGCACATCCATCCAAAATGTTTGTTATTCCTCTTATGCATCTTCCTTATGATCCCATCACACTTAATACCACACATTAAACAAAAATATAGGGATCACTGGTGTGATCCTGAACCACCTGTGATCAAATATAATAATTTTTACACCTTATTCACTTCCATGATCACAAACCCACATCCATGACACTGATCCAGTCTATATAGAAAACACCATCCCACTAATTCATTAATCCAAAAACAAACTTTTTACCTTTGTTTCAAAACTAACTATGGAATATCAGACCATGACCCTATTGGTCAATGATGAATAGTCAGATAAACAGAGAGGGGAAAATAACAAAAAAAAGTGAACCATCATTAAAAAATATTTCTTGGGAAATAATTTAAAAAATATTGTTATATCATTGTAAATAAGTGGTTTAATGAATCATTTTTATATCAGTGAATCAAGGAAAAATTGAATGAACAAATAAACTACAGGTCAAAGGTAAATATCTTATCATTGATCAATATTTTAATCAAAAGTGGGAAATACACAATTCATGATATGTAACATGATTATGTCTTGATCAATGGTGAAGAATTTGCCAAAAAATAATGAGGAAGGAACCCTTGATTTTGCAACCCACCAATCAACCTTGGTCTGATCATTGATTGTAATTCGATGTCGATCTTCCACAGATGAGTGATATCATACTCCTCTCAAATATAGAAAGGGTTATGCATCCATACTATGAATGTTTTTCATTATGGGAATTTATGAAGGATTTAATTAGTCCATTTAATTAAGATACTATTAACTAATTTATTTTAATTAAACACAATGACCAATGACTTCTTTATCCTGATGTCTAGAACTGACCAACTATAGGTTGTACCTATGTTAATCCTTACACCTGAAATGATACTATGGTCTCATATTTTTTATTTATCACTATACTCATCATTAATTCCATTTTTCAATAAAACTATTTATGTGTGGTATAAATATATTTAATATTTTTATAATATGAATTTCGGGATCAACATGCCTCATGATCTATAGTCGTCTCAATTCATGGATCCAAAAATATTCCCCTGATTATTAAAAAGTCATATATTGAAAAACTAGAGTCTCTACATTATCCCCCCACCCCAACTATTTATCCCCTAAAGAGAATAAACAAAAATAAAGTTACCGATATTGAACCTCCATCTGGTCATCCCACTTCTGGGAGCTCACCAGCATGCTTTCGTTTTGTTAAAAACGTCCACCCACATGAACCATATGACTATGATGGGTCATTTCAAGATAGTTCCCTACCACCACATGGATCGTTAAATAGTATTACCACACCCAACACCTAGATAATCTAGGTTGAAATTTTTAAATCAGTGTAGCCCATATCTCCTCAACTACAAAAATTGGAAAACAACAAGCACCCAGATCAACTGAAATCATATGTTCAATTAGTATACCACCTTTATATACAAATACAGTAATTAAAAAATGACCTATGATCCATATATATAGTCTATCATAACATTCCAAGTTCATTTTATTCAATAATAAAAGTTCTCATTTATGTTTTCCAAGAGTTTTGCATCCTCTCCTGGATAAACTTGGCCTCTTTCCCAACCATCACAAGAACTAGCCACAAGCATAGAAGCAATGACTCCCACTGGCTCTAATTAGTATAGTGGTGACCGGTATTTTATCCCATACTAGGCCTAAATTGTTTCTTCACTAATGGTAAAGTGATAAAATATATAATAAATATACCATCGATGGTATACGATACTCCCGAATATGACCTAAAGGTAACATTAAATCCTAAAACATCTTATCCAAAACCTGGACAGTTAGATCGCTCTGGCCATTTTACTAGGGTATAAACATTTGTCCCAAGTGGGGTTGAGTCCCAATGGACTAATTCATCCTGTATTTAATAACTACAGGATTTGAGCATCATGTTTTAAATGATCATCGAGGAATTTCCATGAGGGTGGACTACCTCTGGCACACATTGTTGTCACAAAATATCTATTATTTTATTCTCTTGGATGCTTGAGAAGTGGGTCAAAATAGTCATTAATAATATGATTACTCGATAAGGATAATGAAATTTTATCAAAAAATGGGTGACCAGTCATCGGAGGCATAAAAACACTATATAATTTTTTCTTCCACCCAGTAACTCAGTCTCCTCCAATAGGAAGGAGGGATTTCGAAAGTAAAATTCTAAAACAAGTTGATTTAACCATGGACAAGAAATATAAATCCAATGGATCTCGGTATAACAACTCTTATCTAGGGTGTAAAAATAAAAGAAAACACATCCTCAACACCGTTTTCCATTTCCTGATAGGTGGCTCCTACCATACCTGAACAAGAATATTGTACTCCATGCCTTCAGGGAATCCATCATGAATAGATATAGTGGGTGTATGATCAAGCCAGATATCCTAGTTGATATCCATAATTTGTGTCTCCCTGACTCAATGAAAATATAGAGGGGTACAACCATTTAATGGAGGTACATTTCTCCACCCACACCCACAAAAATCAAGTGAAAGTGTTAAACAACTCAGTTACCTCACATGACAATAGTTTAAGTAAAACATTGATGTGGGATTCTTCTTCAATCGACACCCTTGGTGGCCCCCAATAACATGTATAATTAACCACTGTATGTTCTTATATCACTAATAGGTTTGAGAATAAATTTTCATAATATGTATATCATCAAATCGACTAATGAATCCATGATATCTTCAATATGGAAATCACTCCCTGATCTTCTCTAGAACCAACATCATGTGTATCACATGATACAACTCTATGACCATGTACACAAGGGTATCATAATATATTAATACCACTAACCAATAAAATAAATGATAATAACATACCTTATATTTTTTGAGAACTATTATGTGGAATTCAACATGATGAAATTTATCACCATTAATTCAAAGAAACTATAGAATAACTATAAATTGATACTTGTCACATCTATATCTTGAAGATAGGGCAATTGATAACCCATAATAATGTGAGACTCGATGATATAATTTTCCATAATCCACTGGGAGAAGAGGTAATATTTCATAGGGGTGGATACTCTTTCCATATATTCACCTCGATTAGGTGACTCCATTCCACACACAACCTTATTCTTGAATCCACATCTAGTCAAAAAACATATGGATGAAAACAAAGGTCCTAAAAATCCCCTTGCTCTATTGACTCCTCAAACCACACCACCAACACTCATATCCAAAAGAGTCTCCTGATATTTTATCGCATGTATCAGGTCATATCTAGTGAAATTCCATGCATAAAAACTCTCAATTGTTATGTAAACTTTTCTAGTACTCGAGATAGACACCCTCATAAAAATCTATCTTCATAAATAACTGAACACCAATATAATCTGCATCTCCAAGGTTTATACTATTCAAAAGAAGTGGAAGTGGTTGTAACCTCCTGTTAATAATCTTTTCCTCCTCTTACCTAGTATGAATCCTTATTAATTGTGCAAAAATCCTTCCCAAAAAAGTAGAATCACTGCTACACTCATTAATGGTGATCGAAAGAGAATAGATAGTAAATGGATATCCCATACTGAGGAAATCATATTAGTGTCCCACTATCAATAAATAATTATTCCATGTGAGTTTCCCCCTATCTCTCTATATATATCTCCTTTCAGAGTTAGGTGACACCAATTTTATAAATTTGATATCACTTATCCAATTTGGGGGAGCCTCTTCCATAATTTACAAGGAAAAATGCCCCCACTAATATCACATTTTCTAAAAAGCGGCGTACATCCACATATAGTGGTATGCAACCATGCACCAAAACAACTACACGAGAAGAGAAGATGGGGGGTCTCACCTCAAAAACTCTTGGAGCCATGGGGTAATATGCATCAACCAATTGAATACAAATTTTCCATTTCCATAATTCTATCCTTAATCTGAGAATTTTCATAGACCTTCCTTTCATAATGACCTCGAATATAAAACTCATAGAAGACATCCACCACACCACAACACAATCTGATTTAGGCAGCAATGGCTCACCATCACGGTTTTCTATCAAATCTCTTCAAGGAATCTCCGATGGCCATGTTTCCATTTTTTATTATGTTTAAATCCATATGGATCATTTCCCATAAAATTATCTACAAGTTCCTCATGTCTCCCTAGTGATATCTCACTTCAAGAACCACCATCAGGATGGATCATATTCAAGTGGACAATTTGGACTCCAGGCTCGTTCCTATCCTTTAACACATGAAATGGGGGGACACTGGCTCACCATGAAACCTAGGTGATCACTATCTTTGAAACATTGTATGTACACTCAATATTGGTGTGTCATCATTTCAAACACGTGAAGCTAACATTTTATCTATAGAGAATAGTAGTTTCCAACACAACCATCTGATAATTCTGCAGTTTCACTAACCAAAATACCCATACCACTTACTTAACTCAAACTTATACTTCATGAGGGTCCATTTCACAACAAAAAACTTAACAGTAATTATTTTTTGGAACTCGCGTAACTTGTTAATACACTTTTTACCATCATCCTATCCTACTAGATCTATTGAATTATCAACAAGTAGATTATCATCTTCTTGATCCACTGAATGATACATGCAATTCCCAATAAGATATAGAACTAATAAATATACCAGATGAACCCACATACTGGGTGGGGTCCTTTAGGGAGGAATCATCACCATCATTAAATATATTCAAAGGAATTACAATGAAGAAAGAGGAAAAAAGGGAAAAAAGGACCAAACACACACCACCCAAGGGAGTCATAAAGTATTAAAGACCTAGAGTATGCCATAAAATCAAAATTTCCCCTTCTAGTTAATGGAAATAAATTTTAGTGAGACAAGTGACCTTAGACCCAAGTTCTTCGAGGGAAGAAAGGTGGTCTGCAACCTTGTTTCCCTCCCTCCATGCATGGGTGACCTGGACTCTTCTTGAAGAGGGCCTTACAATTTTTGATGATATATGAAAAATACCATGGGAAGTATCCTCTTCCATGAATGTATTTTTGTAGAATAATAAAGTCTGTTTCCACTTGTGTAAGGACCATGTTCATCAGGTTACAAAGAGTGATGCTGATAATAGCTGCATTCGCCTCTTCCTGAAGTAGGGTGCCAGATTCATAATGTGTTGGGAATGTAATGAGGAATCATCCCCCAATTTGTTATACCACCCCATACATGGATGTCACTGAAAACATAGGATCCATTAGTATTCATCTTGATTCCATTAGCTGGGTGGATCCATCCAATCCAGTGTCTCTGCTTCCGAGCAGTAAAAGGCCTGGCTAGAGGAGAGCTGGAATGAAGGGCACTTAAGTGTGGGGCGTCTCTTCAGTCCCCTATTTGTGTAACCATATCAACCAGAAGTCAAATAATTATCATAACTATGGACCTATCAATGGAGAGTGACCCCTCATATCTAGTCAGGTTTCTCGCTTGCCATAAATACCACCATCTTGCGTTCAGGATAATAGATCGTTATGATCTCTCCATGCCTAAGTCCATCACCCCTATAACAAATAATCCATGAATAAATCAGAATAGAGGGAAGAGGATGAGATATCAGTGAAGGATACAAATAATCTCTATATATTTTGGGCCCATTCGATATCAATGATGATTTGTTCCATGATTTCTTCCTACTTTTCCATACATCAGTGAATACAAGAGGCAAGGTAGATCCCCTCTTTTTTAACTTTGTCATCAGTTAGTACCAGCTTATGCTGAGTCCTCAATATAATGAAATTATATTTTATGGGAATACTTTTTCACCACACAACCTCATTCCATCCATTATAGAGATCTGGAGGTGAGGATATCCTTAAAAATTGTTCAATGAGAAGTTACAAGATCAAGATGGGTGAACACACATCTATCCAGATCATCATTGATGGTGATCACATCAAAAATGTCATGTTGGTTACTATCCTGAACTTACCCAATGAAGGGGTAATGAAAGATCTCCTCTTTGAAGGATATTGATGGGGATGGAAACCCTGGATAACATATCATAGACCCTGCCCTATTTTCAAACTAGAAGACAATGTTACCTTCTTCCACAACCCATCCATAATTCAGTTGAAGAGTCTGAATATAAGGGAAAATCCTGAACCAGATGGGGGAGCACTATTTTCTAGATTCCTCAATATTTATAAAATATTTTTGGCCATATTTATCCCCAATAAATTATTTTTCTCACTCACATCCCATGCTAGTTTCACATGCATGCAAGAAGTCATGCTCTCCATGTTTCGTAAATTAATCCCCCCATTAGGAATGGGATAGTCCATCCTCTCCCCTGATACTAAATGCATCATACCTTCAGATAGTTCAACCCATATGAATCCAACCAACACCCTATCAATAGCCTAGATCACCCATTTTGGAATTGTGGTCAATTCCAATACACGCACAAAAAATGCAGACAATACACTGTTCACCAAATCCACATTCCCCCCAAAAGATAAGAGGTGATTCTTTTAGTTGAGGATGCATCCTTTGATCATACTTACCGCATGGTTGAAGACATTTATGAGCATACATCATGAATATATGGGGGGACATGGAATTATAATGGAAATGTGCCCCCTGCATGTCTAGTCTGCTAGAAAATTGGATGGCCCGATTTGGATTAAACTTGTTTAATATCTCTTAGAATTTCTTATTCTAGTGAAATAGCTCCATAAATGGACCATCCCCTCACAATGTTGTACTACTCAATAGATATCCACTTGGGTATGTGCAAGGAAAACCTCATGATATTGGTGCATTTAAGGATCTTAAAGGAAAAAATGAGAAAACTTATGGGTCAATAATGGGAAAGAGAAGAGGGATCCTTAAACCTCGCAATGAGAATACGAGTCATGGCACTCCCCACCCGTAGTAGGTAACCCGCAAAAAAGATGTATTGGATAGCTAAAATGATGTCACCCTTAACCATCTACCACGATCCTTTATAGAATATACTAGGGAAGCAGTCACTCCCTGGCGCACTCTCTGTGAAATGGTTAAACATCACTGTATGAATCTCTTCTTCATTAGGGATCGCCTCCAAGATTTCATTCTCCTATGAGGATACACTTTTGGGGATATCTTCAAAATGTTTTTCACTCCCACTAGGGTACATAGTGGGCATCCTTGTATTCAGGCCAGCTAGATGGTCTTTAAAAAAATAGTGATATACCTCTATAATCCTCTCTATCGTCCGGTTAGGATCCATCCTCACGCATGATATTGGGCCTTATGGAACATCTTTTCTCCTTGATACATGCATGGAAGTAGGCCATGTTTTTATCCACCTCATTCATCTATTTGATCATTGAGCTCTCTTGAGCCTCTCTTTCCTATCCAAGAATCATTTTTTCCAACTAGTTCTTCATATACAGAAGATCATTGAACATAGTCTCATTACCAAGGTCCTCGTAGCTTTCTTCCATGCACTCAATATCATGTTTGAGGGAATCCATTTTCTAGTCAATAGGTTGATGATCTCTTTCCCATGTCTGAAGCCCCTACTTTAATCTCCTAATCTTATTATGAATATCCACCCATGTGTGCCCCCATACTTGTTCCCTCCATGAAGAGAGAACCATTTGAATATAGTTCATATTTCCATTACTATGGACTTGGGAGCTGAAGCTTTCATACACCTCCAACCTGGTAGAAAGATAGACCAACAATAGAGTGTGGTTAGAAATTCCCCGCATGAAATTATTGACCTTTCCATTTGAAAATGAAGTGATAGAGTGGATGTTATATAAGCATCAATTGAGTAGACTCAAGCATATTTTATTCCCCTATGGGTAATTACACCGTGTGAAGATGTCCCCCAGTGTACCCCATGTCCAGCAATCCATTTCAAGGCACAAACTAGATGAAATAAATGGTATCCATTCAAGGGAACATTCATATTCCATTTTTCTCCTCTGGTTCAACAACAATGTTTAAGTCCATAATTATTATCCATGGCACCCTTTGTGGGTTGAACACACTATGCTCCTTACATATTGATTCCCCCGTTTGGCCATCGATGATCCCATAAACAAAGATCATAAACAGGGTATTTGTGCCCATATTCACCTTCGTGAAGCTTAATTGGTCCCCCTTATGAATCAGTTCCACTGAGACGTCCAATCTATAGAAGAGCTAGATATGTCAGTTTGCTGGGTCAACATGTATGGACTCATGCATTCTTAATTTACAAGATACCTGATTGAGTTTTGCTAGGACCTGCTTACGTTCGAATACAACTACAATATAGGAATTATTCTTCATGATTTCTAACACTAGGAAGTCTGTCTTAACATGATCTCTAAGCCCATGCGAGTTCTATATGATTATAGGTAACATTGTGTTGGCTATAGCCTATATTTGGTCCCAGGATCCTTGGTTCACATTTAAAGGGGTAAATAACCCTTCCAATTCCAACATAACTTCTACTTTGACATCAAAAAATTGCATACACCCAGTATCATGTCAAGAGGATCATAATTAGGTGAATAAAGGAAATAATGAACCAGGAGAAGTAATACATAGATTCTACATGGAGGAGACACGAACTCAGAAGGGTAACCCAACACCAAATTTGAGGAATTATCTGGCTCACCTCTCTGTGAATCCTATGAACATTTCATGGTTGAGATTTGTTCCTGTTGGGTAGAAGGATTATCCACCTATCATCCATCAGTAGATGGTTCAACATTGTTGATAAATTTCATTCCTTAGGGGAAGGATAGAGACATGGGGTCATTGAATGTGAACAATATGATGATATCCAATATTTCTCCTTCAATCAAGATCTGGTTGGGGATAAGGCCTTATGATAAGAAGTCTGACATCCACGATGGGTGACCCACAGGACACTTGGAACCACCACTAGCCCTAGGTTGAAAGAGTCAACATCGTACATAGGACGAGCTAGGATGGGGTCACAATAAGAAGATGGGTATTTCTGGGAATACACCACCACCACTGAATACACCTCGCCTCCACCCACGGGTGGATGAAAATAAATTCCTTGGAAACCTCTAAGAGAATTGCAACAAACTTCAGGATTATAGTTCCTAAAAAACATCAAGGACTTCCCCTGAAGGGGGAACATGGGGAATAACCTAGGGAAAATGGATGTAGAATATTCTGGGACCATTCGACCGAGACCAGTACATTCAAGAGGAGGCTATCTGGGGGAGGAGATGATAGGTCGAACTCGACACAGATTCATACCATATCTATATCCTCGCTACTACTGGTATGGTCATCCACACAGAGGAAACCACCTAGGGAGTCTACAATATCCTTGAGAAAATCCAAATTCTGAAAGGGAAGAGGGAATCCTGAGACTTTCCCATTTTGTACATCCATTGACCATCATGATATGTTGAAAATATAGCAACCAAAAAACAGAGGGCCTCGACACTAGGGGAGGATAAAGTCTGATTCCGAGTGAAACACCATGAAGTAGGAGAGGTGGTGGACTGTGGATATGTAGATTGGATCCTCCATCTCCCAGGAAATCACAAACCCCTTGAAGGTATAAGTGGGAGGATTCTCGGATCCAAAATGGGCAACGAGGGTCCATTTTAGTATATAAACATCCACATTGATAGTCGTCGTAGGAACCTACACTGGTAGTCTAGAAACTACCCTCCACACCTTCAAGAGACTTCAACAAATCCACCAAGAAGTAGGGTTGTTGAGGGATGCGCATTGGGATACTCATATATTCCATGAAAGAGACTGTTGGGCCATTACAAAAGGGAATAAATCTGAAGGAAACTGGGGTCTGGGACGAGCGGTCATCAGTATAGGTGAATCCTGGATCGAAGGACACTAGATCTACAGACAGCACCAGATAATGCACATTCATAGTTGTGATTTTTAAATGGATGTGAAATTCCATTAGAACGTGCGATGAGTTTTATTATACAGTAAAGGATATTATCAATAATGGATCAATCACAAAAAAAACTAGTAGTCCTCAAGAAACTGTCTCAAAATACTACTTTTCTATATTCGTAGAGATATATCTAATGTTATATAGACATACCATGGTCAATAAAAATATATAGAGGAAACTGACATTAGAAGGACAATCGACAGTCTCAATCTAATATAATTCATGTAAAAATGTTTCTTGTAACTAATTTCACATTAATTATATTTAAAAAGACGATTGATAAATTCTTATTCTATAGTTACATCGCCAGCCACAACAAAATTTTGTTCCCTTTAGGGGATTCCTTATTTGAGACACAATGACATTCTTTCCCTAAATTCCCAAATAATCCTAAAAAGTGGAAAATATAAACTTCATATTGAGGTTAAAACACCTCTAAAAGAACTTTTTAATGACTAAACAGTTTGGGGACCTGTTGGACAGTAGAATACTGATCCACCATATTCCCAAGCCTGCCTCCATAGCCCTGTGATGGAAACAAGTGGTGAGAATTCAAAACTAAAATTGGATATCTTTTCCTAATGGACATGTATGGATTGAACCATCCATCTCCATGAAAAAGTGAAAAGGTATAATAATAAAATTGGGTAACATATAGAGTAAAAAATCATTCACTAAATAATCATTAGGGAATATAAAAGAGTAAAAATGAATAATTGAAAAGTAGGGGATAAAATCAAACACCCAACCCAAAATGATGCCCCAACTAGACAACAACTGGAAAGAAATAATTATGAGAGAGATCATCTCATTATCTCAAGGAACTGGCCATTATACCTAGTTAAATTCTACCATGTATATATATAATCAAGAAAATCCACTACCAACATGTTTTTTATATATATAAGATAAAAAATGTGTGGAAAAAATACATATATATTGACTATATACATACCAAGTAGGTAGCCCTGAAAAATGAAGATGGTTCAACATAAGGCCCGATAGATGCAATCTACTTAGACCAAATAAAGAGTGAAAAAACACCGAAAACACACACACACACATATATATATTTATACAAGGAACCTAGTTAAGAGAGAATTTGGATCTCCATCTCATGGCCCATCCATTGATTATATGTTGGTAGATTAATCCAAATGTCTATAATTAATTCCCCACAACATATCTTTATATCCAAAGAATCCATGATAGGTCCTACACATCGACACTACCCTATAACCTGAGGGGTTCAAAACTCCAATGGAAAATCATCCATGACTAATATCAAGAAAAAATTGAAAATAAAACATGTGGTAGTGCCCACACCCCACCACAACTATTCACTATAGTTGAGATATCGATGAAGCTGAACTATGCATCTCATTTGTCCTCGCTAGAAACAGAGAGGAGGGTCCCACTATAGTGACCCTCACATTTCATAAATTATATTTACATTGAATTAGATTAATACTTCTAACAATATAAAAACATATTCTCAAAGACCATATTAGTTTTGTGCCTTTGGAAACATCAAACAAAAATCTTATATCTCAGTGAAATATCTTTAATGTTCCCCAAAAAGATCAACCTATTATTAATTATAATTGAAACCCTTTCTTTATAACACGGGGAAAGTAAAAAATAATAATGGGGGAGTTCAAATTCTTAGTAAGGTTAAATAAATGAAATGAATATTTATATCGCGAACAAAAGGGTATAATTTCGTGATCATGATCATTAGAAGGTCATACCTTGCATATCAATGATTATAAACATGATTCATGTAATAAATTTGATTAGTTCCTAATAAATGAATCATAATGAAATAAATATCATAGTCCATTAAAGAAAAAAAATGGGAATAATTCATTTAATTGTAGAATACACATCAACATATAACATAGTGAACACGTATAGGTAGAAACATTTACAACCATTATGTTAAGGACTTGAAATCATTCCCTTTGGTATACATATAGACATGTAACTAGGTCCATGAATAATGTTGTGGAAATGAAATCATATTCATTCATTACATTGGGAGCATGAAATCTAGTTCACATATAATATTTTTTTTCATATAATTAGGTTCACTTATAATATTATGAACATGTAATTAGATTCCCGCATAAACTTATGAACATCCAAAAAGGTCTATGCATAACATTGAGAACCTAAAATTTGGTTGACATATAAAATTTACACTACTTAGTCATCCAACATTATAAAATAAATTATAGAGAGATATATGTCCCAAATATCACATAATAAAATCATTCATACATGTTCCACAAAACATTCATAATATCGTGACACATTAAGATAAATGGTTTTTATAAAATTCAAATCATAACCCCTGAAATGAAATGGGTATCATTGAGATTTCATTGCATCATAACCTATGGAAAATAGATACGTTTCATAACTACTTCATTAAAACGTACCCGATAAAAATAATTGGGATTCATAAACATAAAAACCAGGAATAATAAAGGGGTTTTATAAACATATAACCAATAATATAAAAATAGATTTCATAACCATTATGCCATAAAAACATATACAAATCATGAAAGTATATGAATGTATCCTTTAGATGATTTCCCATAAGGGAATGAGTAACATAAATATATTCCATATTAGATATAAAATATAATTTATATTTATATTTAAGAATATTCATGAGGAAAATATCCTTTATTGTATCAAAAATCCCCTTTATAAATTATTTTGAAAACCATTTTTCTTGAAAATGATCTTAAAATTTTATAAATGATGATTTAAAAAGATTTTGTACACCATTATATTTTATAACATATAAAGTGTTCTTGAAAACGTTTTGAAACCAATGAAATTGAATGATAATTCCAAATTTATAAATAAGCCTTAAAAATCATTTTAAAACCATGGTCCTTCAATTCTTGTAAATAAAGTTCAAAACATTTTGAAAACCATTTTCCTTGAACAATAATTTTAAAAAATATAAATCATGAAAATGTTTTGAAGACCATTTCATTGAATATTAATTTTAATAACAATTTTATAACAATAATATCATTTAAAACATGGAATGGAATATTTAGGGAAATCATGGTTGGTAAATTTGTACATGTCATATGAGGTAATAAAAATATTCCTTTTGCAGGGTAAATGGTTAAAAAAATTCCTTGTTCCTAAAGATAAAATGATATTACTTTTAAAACATTCGTAACAAATGTAAAGGATTTATTTTAATGATTTTCAGATAATAGTATAATAAACAAGGAGACACTTATTAAAATACATGGTTTTTAAGGAATTCATATTTCTGACTAAAGAGAGGGTAATGTCTTGATTTCTTAAAAACACATTCTTAGATATATTATATACTAAATATTAGAAATATGGTACTAATATATTAATAAATCATTAATAACCTGAGTAAAATAATATTTATGAATTATATTGGTATATCGATCATAATTGTTTATCAAAGGAATCATAAACATGAAAAATATCAAAAATAGATGATATTGTTTCAAAAAACGCTTACTACATTGTAACATTGAAACATACTACCCAAGTAGAGAAATAAAATTAAATAAAGAGAAAATTATCCTAAAATAATTATATTCATGATATAAAATTTCAAAGGTATCATATACACCAAATAGAAAAATATTGGTTCATAACATTGAATGTGTCTTAAAAAAGGAGAATTGAGAGAAAATTATTTTATCGATTAAGAATCATTTGAAACACAAATACCGTGAAATAAATGTCATAAAATGGATATGTAAGTAAAAATAAATTAATGTACAAGATTCATATAATACATAAAATGGTATTATACACATCACACAAAAGTATTTGGTGGTTAATAATGAACTTATGTCAATGTAATAAAAAGTGAGATTAAATCCCCTTACCTTTTGTCATGAATCACATTGTACTTGTACAAAACTCCTATATTTAAAATATAAATTTATTAGGAATATATAATTCAACTAAATTATTTCTTATAATACCATATATGTTTTGATTATGAATTTATATTCTCTTTTTGTTTATTATTCCATGTTATGGTTATGCTTCGAGAAATATGTGCTCTATTTCTCACATTTGTCTTAATTTGTTATATCATTGGTCATTACACCAAAATCATGAATCCCAATATTTGGAAAATTGTCTAAATATCATTTATATTCAATATATATGTATTTTAATAATTTATATAATAATGAATTATGAAATTTAATATTCCTTTCATGTATGTGGTAAGTTTTATGTACTCATGAAGGCAGATTTCATTTAATTGTTGTATTAAAAGAATGAAGGTAAATGAAATATATGTATATATATATATATATGTGTATTTATATAATTATTCCAATAGAATTATAATATCATAAATATCATATATTTTCTCTAAAAACATTCTAAATACATTATATGTAGTGTGTGAATGAACCCCACCACTTTGAGAGGGCGGTAGGCCACACTCCTCAAACGAAACTATCATATTTACACCCAATGGAGAATAAAAAATATATGTGGTGAAAACGTAATAAAGAATATTAAATACATAATTAATATAATATATATAAAATATTAACATATTTTCCATCATAATTTCCACCATGGGAGGTGGTAAAGGAAAAAAGGAACAACAATTTTTAGTGAGGTGGTAGTTCACCGTACGCGTAAACAATATATTTGTTACCCATTACATGGGTGTGAAAGTGTAGGATGAACAGTTATTTTAAAAAAATTATTTATGATTATTTTTTGTTATAAAATCATCAAATTATATTAATTTAGGTGGTGGATTAATAAATTAATAGAAGGAGCTTGAGGGGGTGTCAACTATTAATTTAGTTATTCCTTTTGGTTTGCACCAATGGGATTACATTAATGAGTATATGATCAATTTTAGGCTTCATGGAGGAAGTTAGTGATGTTGTAGATTTATTTTGGTGGATCCGTATTTTACCCAAATGTCTTGAGATGTATGAGTATGTGGTAGGAGGGGAGACCTTTTTATAGTGGAGGAGGAGTGGCACTCCTGTAAATTTTGGGCAAGGGAATTCCACCCATATTTTCCAATAATATGTGGACCACATAATATAAAAAGTTTTATAAAAGTTATTATATGGTGGATATAGGATTTTGAAATATATATTGGAAAATGTATTAGTTCATTTAGGCCTTAATTTTTAAGGTTAATCCATAGTTATGATTAATTTTTCCTTAATTGGTGTAATTAATTTTAAATAATTACACGTATCAAATGGTTCATAAACTAAGTTGACCATATTTGAAATTATATATAATTATAAAAAATATGGAATCTAGTTTTAAAAATTATAAACATATAAATTTCATTAATTAATTTAAATTTAATCCCGTTATCCTGTCATCAATGTAGTTTTTAATAGTAAAAACATTCAAAACATTTCTATGTTTTTATATCCAATTTCAAAGAGAAAATTGTTACAATGATCTAAATTGTATTATCTGATAAAAAATTTATCAATTTAAACTTTTAAACTATTTTAAAATTTAATTTACAATTCATACTAAATTACATATAAAATCAGTTTTGAAATAATTTACATTATTTTCACTATTCATTAAAAAAATGAAACATCATAGAAAAATATGAAAAAATTACCTGAACCAAAATTGTGTACTTTTATTTAACATATGAATTTTATTTTGACATATATGATCCATTAATATCCAAATAACTATATTTAATGTGGGTTCCCCGTTAAAAGGCCGTAAAAACTCCTTAACAAAAATATTGGGGTTTAAGCATAAAAATGGGATTGTTCATATCTAATATCTATCAAATCTATAGGATAAATATAAAAGATGTTTAATTAAATATATAAAATATTTATTACACTAATATGATTCATTAATGGTATTTAATTTAATATAATATTGTAAAATTTCATTGGTACCATACTAATATTAATAATTTTCTTTATATTCAATCAGTTTTCATATTCATTTCTAATTAATTTATAACCTATGAATTAAACATATATTAGTGTAAAACATATATTTTCATTAATTATTGAATACTATTATTACTTCCAATTTAATTACTATGTTATATCGTATTATATTAAATAATAATATTTTAAAAATATATTATTTTTCAGTGACACTGGTCTCGCGTGTTACCCATTCCATCAAGGAAAATCATTCTTATGTGTAACACAAGCTGACCTTGATGTTCCATGTTGGGGAAGATAAAATTTATGTTTCATGTATTGAAAAATTAAATTTGTGTTACACATAATTAAATACAGACATTGTTCGTTATGTTAAAGTAACTAATTTCAGTCTTGCTTGAAATGAAAAATATCAAAAAGGTTAAATTAATTCAAAAAATATTAATTCAAAAAATCATGGAAAATTACACCGAAACTTTTTAATTTCACTCCATAACCGGGGGAGAAACAAATCCTATATAGGACTCAAACACTGTCAGAGCTCGAATACGGGGGAGTACCACTCCGATAAATAGATAACAAAAACCATATGTAGTGTATGAGTGTATTTTTGGGGTTTGTATAATGAATATGGGGAACATGAACCCATTTGTGTATGGGGAATACTGACCACATAGGTAGAGAACTCGTGTCATTGTGTGAGAGGGGAGTAAATACCCTATCTATAGAAAGAATGTAGATAACCCACGCCATGAGTTTATACGGGATTACTGACCCCTGAGACAGAGAACATATACCATCGTGTGAAAAGAGAGTACTAAACGTAACTGTAGAATGAATATGGAGAACTTGTTCCTTTGTGAAATAGATATATACTAATCCTTTTAAGGAATGTGTAAAATATATGTGGAACCCACACATTGGTGAGATATGGGATTGCTGACCTTAATAACACTATGATAATCACACAGGATCAGTACCGTAGATAAAACATGACATTATAATGTCTCACCAATGGATCATAATGCATCATTTTTAAAAACAACCTATAAAGGAAACCATCACATTCTATTTATAAAGACATTAAGTATAAGCTTATCATGGTAAAAAATATGACTCTTTCTAGAATCCTAATGAGCTCATGAGTCTCATCATCGATCCATTAGGATAAAAAGTAAATCCACCTATATTTCATCACAAATGTCATGAATGTCCAAATAGATCACAACACATTGATGCCCATGCAAAAATTCTTGGGATAGTCGATTTACAATCCACAGTCATACACCTAGTGGAAAATTCACTTCATCCTAACATGTATGTATGTCACATCATGGGATAGATCCATAGGTCCAAAAAAATGTACCCAACATTGGTATTTTATTGACTTCCTATGAAATTGGGTCATGATGACACATAAAGAACTTCAATTTAACATCATATTTTAGATTTGTGAACAAAATCATATTTCATGAAAAAAATTATTTTATATTATTATTTTTATTAAAAATTATTGAAAATGGGAGGAAACCCAGGGAAATCACCTTACTTCACACATTATCATCTCCCTATCGAAATTTAATTTATTTTTTAATTATTATTTTAATTATTATTATAAAAGAATAAGGGAATGTATTTACCAATCCCAAGTGTGTACAAGTATAGGATATTTTCCCTTCTACCTGGCACATTCCCCCTCTAGAAATTAGAAAAAACTTATTATACAGTATAAATATTACTATTATGTGATAATAAAATTTCTCAATAATATTCATGGGATGATTCACACCCATAATAAACCACATATTTCACCATTTATTAATTTTTCTTTTATTATTATTTCTATATCATAATCATTAATGATAATAAAATTACAGAACTCAATTTTTTTATTGGTATTCTTGAAAATAATAATAACACACATTGTTTTCACAACCAAATAGAAAAATTATTCTAGTCATTTTTCAGTAGAAAATATTTCATATTCGACAGTAGAAACCAGACATCCTCAGAAACTCCCCCATATTCTGACCACTCAATCCCTTTCCACATTACATCATTTTAGATAGTCAATTTGGAAAACAATGATCACCGATAAAATCCAAAAACTCCTCTAATCGACTACCTTCCCTATCATACATAGATTGTATGCTTGATCATAACCTAGAAGATGTGATAGTTATATGATCTATTTACTAAAAAACAACCCATTAATTCATCAATCCTTCCAAATACCATTAATTTTTGTGTCTCTAAGATAATACCACAAATCTATGGGATCAATAACACTCAAACCCACCCTAGTAATATTAAATCATAGACGTTTTTCCAATTATGATGATTTTGATGAAGGAATAATTAAAAGGAACTGTAAAAAATTGAATCATCATTGGATAATCATATATGGATAAAAATTATGTTTATGGGGTGATATCAAAGGAAACAAGTGGTTTAGTGGATCAATTATACAATAAGGAAATAGGGATTAAGAAAATAATGAGAGAAATCATAGAACAAAAGATGATAATTAATCCATTCTCAATATTTTAACAAAAATGGGTGCAAATACACAATTTTCTATCCCTACCTTTATTATGGTTTTATAATTGCTGGAGAATGTGTTCATTTTGAATGAGGAAAGGGGAAGAGTTTAGGTTTTTAAAAACTATTCACGGTGTGCGACAAGGTGATCCATTATCTCCATCATTGTTTGCCATTGCTCAGGACGCGCTATCTAGGAATCTGAAGAAGGGTTTGTTAGAGGGCAAGCTGAAACCGTACACGGGCAAAAGGAGTTCGGGGAACATCACCCACATGATGTTTGCTGATGACGTCCTATTTTTCATGAATGGTCGGTGCTGATCCTTAAGTCATTTCAGATTCATTATGTCCAGTTACAACAAGATTAGTGGACAATCGATCAAATTCTTGAAGAGTAATGTCTTTATCTCTGAGAAATGTTCGAGAAGAAGATGTAGAGATATGCAGAGGGACACTGGGTGAAAACAGAAACAACTACCTATTCAGTATCTTGGGGTTCCTTTAGCTTCCGGTTGGATCAAGAATCACATTTTTAATGGAATCATGGATCATATACTTGAGAGGATTCTTAACTGGAAGAATAAAATCCTTTTGTTCGGAGGTCGGGTCTTTCTAATTAACAGTGTTCTTCTTTTTATTCCCATGCATGTGTCTTCAGTTATTAAGCCACTGAAGGGCACGGTACAAGAAAATTGAAAACATACAAACAACATTTCTTTGGGATGCCAAGACAGAAGGGATGTGTCATTGGGCCTCATGGAAGAAAAAGGCTCGTCCAATTGATAAAGGAGGCGTCGGTCTGCATGACATCCAAGATTCTATCTTTGGTTTACAGGCGCGTCTTGCATGGGAGATTAATACGGGGGAGACTATTTAGGAAAAATTCTTCAGGAGTCGTTACGGCTGGGTTGAGGAATTCAACATGCATGGTTCGACGAGGCTGGCCAAATATATGTTTGATCATATGGAGGTGTTGCATGGTTACTCCAGGTGAATTATCAGTAATAGGAATATTAGTTTCTGGCATGACAACTGGGCGGGTGGGAAGCTGGCCTTTGAAGGCTGCCTGTCTCCTAATGTGTTTTTCAGGGAAGCTTGCAACAGGTATGATGTTATATATGCGGTGTTGAACCCCACCCAATTGAACCTTTTTGAAAAAATTGTGTTAAGTGAGGAACCAGATGTATACTGCTTCACGGAGGCTGCTTCCGGTAGGTTTAGTGCCCGCAACAATAGGAGGTTACTTTAGAGGGAGAGACCCATGGTGGAAGGGGGACTGGTTTTTTGGTGCATGGAGAATCCGACGAGGATGAACTTCTTGGTGTGGAGAGTCACTAACAGAGCGCTACTGACGGAGGAAAATATCCAGAGGAAAGGGTTCTGTTTGGTGTCTCGTTGTTACTATTGTGAATTCCCTTGTATTGAGTCAACGATGCATCTCTTCGTCCAAGGGCAGTGGGACTCTATCATTTGGTCCTCCTTCACCAACTCTCCACTTAAAGATGGAGTGCATGGGACCTGTCTAGAGTTTTTGGATGCCTGGTTCTCGGGGACACATAACTGGACCATGGAAAATTCGATTAGGGCCATCGTCTTGGTTGCTGTCTGCTGGGTCCTATTGGAGGCACGTAATAAGGTTAGTCAAGGCTCTAAAAGGTCTCCTTTATTCATCCTAATAAGGCTCAAAACTCTTATTTTGGAACTTCCATCCTTGGTTAAATGGGGGAGGGATTCGGTGGAGATGTGTAACTTCCTTAGGAGACCTTGCATGCCTCAAAGAAGGGATGTAATTTGGATAAAGTGGGAGCCACCTAACCAAGGGTTGAAACTTAATATCAATGTTTCTTGCATAGAGGGAGTAATGAGAGGTTGAGGTTTACTTCGAGACTGTTGGGGCTCAGTGTATGTTGCATTTAGTGCTTTTTATGGTCCCGGTAACTCCCTAAGGGCAGAGGCTCGAGCTCTCCTTTCAGGCCTTTTGATTTGAAAGAGGAGGGGCTTGAAGGTGACAAATATTTAATCTGATTCAGAGGTCCTGTTTATGGTGGTGCAGGGAAGTTATGGGATTCTTTGGGACCTAACTTACATTATTCGAAGGTGCAAGACAGAAACTAGTCATGGAAGGTTTATTCATCATAGTTGGAAAGACGCTAACTTTGCAGCTAACTCGCTGGCTCGTTTGGGCAGACAGGAGGACTCTCTTGTTGTTTATGATAGTCTACACTCCCTTCCCCTAGATTGTTTTTGCATGGTTCAAGGGGATTCCCTAGGACTGCATGTGTTATGTAGAAAACCCATGGAAAATAAAGAATGATCTCCCCCACTTATCTGATCATTGTTCAAAATTCTATGTCAATCTGCCAATAAAGAATGATCTCCCCCACTTATCTGATATAGCATGTGTTATGTAGAAAACCCATGGAAAATATTCACAAGAGGGTATTTATATAAAATTGCATTATGTCACTTAAAAAAATAAATTAGTAATTTATTATTTTATTTTAATTATATTCACCCACTAACAACTTCCATAACCAAACATTCAGCATTGACTAAACATAGTCCACAACTACGGTAAACCCCACACTTATGAATTAACCATGGTCTTATATTTTGTAAAAGAGGTTCCATTGAAGATTTATGAATATTTCTTTTTGAAAACACATCATGTCTGATATTAAATTATTTAATATTTTTATAATATTTATTTCAGGCTACTACATGTAAAACCATGATATCATAAAATAAGTAAAATATATTTGATAACATAAAGAAAATAAAATAGATAGATTATATTCCATTATAAGAAACACTAATTTTATCTTGTGTTACACAAAACCCAAATATTTTTATGTCTGATAGTGTATTCATAACATAACACTGAACTTAAATTAACCAAGATATATATTACTATACTAAAATCATTTATAAATTTTTTGGTAATAATATTTTTTCTAAATTATTTAATATATATACCATTATAAATAAATTATTTATTAATTTTTAATAAATAATACTTAAATTTTTATTAAAGAGATTTTATTCTACAAAAATATGTTTCCCTTCAAAAAATTTATTTCAATTCAAGAAAAGAAAATAATAATACATTTTTTAAATTTTAAAAAAAATGTATTTGATAAATTAACTATATTATTTGAATATTAATATCAAAATTTACATTGGGATAAATATTTTTTTTTATGAAAAATATTGATTTTTTGGGGAATAGTGAAAAATACCGATTTCTACAAAAATGATTTTATTTTAAATAAATTAAATAATTTTAAAGTTTCAATGTGTTTTAAATATGTTTTAATTTAACATAAGTAATATTTAGTTATATTAAATTACATTTCAATAATCATTATGATGGTTTTTTGTATAATATTGTTTGGGGAATATAAATGTGGTTTTCAAAAAACTATTTTAAAATGAAAATGGTATTACAGTTCAATTTTTAAAAATAATCCATAACAAGAAATTTTTAAAATTAAATTTATATATTATATAACATTAAATATAAATTAATTTTCATACCATTGTTATTATAAGTCATTGAGTAATTATAGAATATTTGTTTTTCAAAAAATTTACTCTTTTTAAAAATCTAGATGTCTCTCCATGCCTTTAGGATTAATATTAAATTAAATCTTGCCAATTTTGTGAAATAGATTTTGAAAAAAGGGATTATATATATATTTTTAAAATAATTTCATTTTCTAATAAGGAAAATTTATTTTTTTGACAAATTTTATTAGATTATACATTTAAATATAATTTCAATGACTAAAGAAAAAACGACTTTACCCACAGATCAAACGTTAAACATCTGGGGAAAATGGCCTCTTATCATTTCCAAAAAACTATTGGATGGAAATATGTTGACCCTTTTGATATTATGATATATATATACAAATATTTGGACACTATTCTATGAAATTGACCCATTTAATATGTTATGTGAAAAAGAGACAAAAGGAACATTTTTTACTTTAAATTTCTATAATGATTTAAAATAGGGGCAAAAACAAAATAGGTATAGATATAGATATTTTTTTAAAGATAAATTATATTTTTTATCATAATAATTAAGTATTAATTTTCATATATGAAATAATTACATATCATGCCAAAAAATAACAATGCAGAAATTATTTATTTAGAAATAAAATGAAAAATAAGATACCAAATATATAAAATGTTATGTAAACTGACTCAATTATTGTGTTCAATTATTTTGTAGATGAATTTATAATTATTCATTGGTTTTAAGTTAATATATTCAAATTAAAACCCTTCATTAAGTTTCCTTAAAAAATATTATTTAAAATAATAATTTCCAAAATTTATATAAATGTTATTTTATAAGAAATGATAATTTGTTAAATGAATAAAAATTAAGAAAAATACTATCAATTTATATGTGTTTTTTAAATTTTAATAAATATAAAATATGTTCCATTAATTTTTAAATATTTATTTTAGAATAAAAATATTTACCCACTAATTACATAAAACTCTTTTAGTGTAGTTAATGTTAAAACTGTGTTTCTTGTAAATTGCATGTGTTTTCTTAAAACAAATTTTCAAAAATCAAAAAAAAATTATTTGATAAATTGGATTTAATTCATAGAATCATTGTTAATAAATTATTTAATTTATAAAGAATTAATATATTATTAATTTATAAATTATATATGTTAGAAAACTAGTTTCTTTATTGAAAAATAAAATGAAAAAATAAGGAAACCCATGATTTATAGAATAAGATGTTTAAAATTTGAGTTTCACTATGTGTTGGAGGTTTTTTTTGACCACATCATCCCATAAAACTTTAATTATCAATTTTTAGTGACACCTTAGATAATTTTGACATCCCAATAGTGAAAAGGTTTGAGTATTTACAAAAATTCCACTCCTCCTCATCTATAAAAGGGCACTTTGTCTCCTCACTTCATTACACCATTGAAGAAATTTGAATCATTAAAAATAAAATATAATAACATCACAAAATTCATTCATATAATCCTAGAATCATAAATTTTGGATGAAATAATACTATAGAAGGCCTTTGGATCAAAATAAAAAGAGTTACATGAAAAAGAGTATGATAAATTACAAGTGTTACGAACCAGACTCATGGTAAGTGTTTTTCTCATATCTCATTTATTTATGTGATATATATACCATAATCAAATATATAATATTTTTATTGTGTATATAATTCAAATTAATGTATATTATGACTCTTATACATAAATTTATATCAATTTACTTATACATTTTAGGATCTCCATTTCATTGGGTATACTGTTTCAATGTTACCAAAGCATTAAGAAATTTCTATCACAATTTTCCTTCTTTGAGAAATTTTTTCTGTTATAAACCTATCCTATTTCTAAAATGTATATATATACTATTTTGACATGTTATATCATGGATCACCTTATTTTAATGATATTCTAAACTTTCATCTAATTTTATTCACCCTTAGATATTATGATTCAGTGTTACGAATTGTTAAGAGTCTTTTTATAATATTTTTCTTTATTGAGATTGAGTATGATTAAATATGTAATGACTAAATGTTATAATTTTCATTAATTGCATTATCAGTAGGATAATAAAGTTTTTTCATATAATGGTATATTATTCATCACTATTTTATGTTTTGAATAAATGATAAAATGTTTTTAACAAAATCTCACTTTGTTTCCCTAGATGTTAAGTAATCTCTTTTCTTCAAAATATGTTATTTCTTATAAAATTATCACAAATAATTTTTTAATTTTTGGAAATTATTTATTGAATTTAATTTTACAATATTTTTTCATTAATTTTTTTTATAAAGTAATGTTATTTTCTTTTTCCAACCGAGAAACATTTTTAGCATTTTTTCCATGAAAAATTAATTTTCATTATGGCACGCAAATAAATACCTGATAAAATAAATGTCAACCCTTTATAGATTATATTTAATAATTATAATCTAGTTTCTATAGAGTTTATTTATTAATATTCCCGAAAATATTGCAATTTTTAATATGATATTTAATAAAAAGGATTTTTAAAATGATTTATGTTTACAAAAATGATTTTCAAAATAAAAAACAGAATTTACCATGTAATATTTTCATGATGATTTAAATTCATTTCCTTTAATCAACATCAACAACCATTTTTATTACTTATTATTCAATGCGGATTTTTTTAATGACTCTATCATAATTCCTTCATAAGATGAATTGTTATTATGATGATGATATTTTTATGGAACCCATGTATTTTCAAAGGGAAAACCAAGTTTCAAAGAGATTTGTATGGAACCCAATTTATATCCATGGTTTTATCATGTTTGAAATATATTTTTACGAGAACCATTTATTTTATATGTTTTAATCATGTTTCAAAGATATGAACATTAATCCCACCTCTTTCACATTGGATTATAAGATTATAAAATAATAGTGATTGTTTAAATAAGTTTTATAATGAAATATCTATGTATTTTATTTATCATATGGTTCATTGACATTATATATGATGTGTGTTCCCAGATAGAATGGGTTGAGCCCATTATATCATATATAATGGGTTCACCCATATAGTGCTTCAATGAATTGAGTAATTATTACGTTCTATGATATATTATATTGAAATATGATTTACGGTTATTCAAATTATAAGGGTTTTGTAAGGGTTATATAAGAAAATGTTCAATGATTCCAATACATTTTATTTACACTTTCTATAGTTCTATGATGTTTCATTTGATAAATATTGACTTCTCATGGAACATGATTTTTGATTCTTTTCAATTTTCACTTTTTTGTTGCCTTATTCGATTATTTTATTATTAATAATATATGTATTTATGGGTATAAATATTATTATGTTATAGTCATGCAGTTTTATTAGGATATCAAACCTTAATTATCTACTTACGATCATTGATGAAAATAATTTTTTTAATTATTGTGTTTTCCATTACTAATAATTTTATATAACCCATCATATTATTACTCTATCACATTATTTTAAAGAAGGTTGTTTATATAATTAATTATATAAGGGAATTAAAATGTACAATGATCATACCTTAATGTGAAAATGAAAAGTAGTGTTAATTGGGGGAAATGATTATTTAAAGTCATATGAATTTCTTATTTGGGGGGGGGGGGGGCAGTCCTAATTCTCAAAAAACCACAATCATGAAGTTACATGTGAATTAATGTTTTATAATTTATCATTTTTAATGTTTAATGAATGAAAGGAAAAAATGGATCACAATTATCAGCATCAAAGATGTAAATGTAAATCTTACGCTTAAAAACAAGATTAAATAGTTTGGTTATTCAGAAGATATAGTGGGACATATAATTTCATGCTTTATTAGTTTCTAGGTCCAAAAATATTTCTTCAAATATTAAAAATTGTTACACGTAAAAACTCGAGTCTAAATAGCCATGTTCATTCCATGGAACACAAGGTATTAGTTTTTTAATCTATTCCACCTGAATGTTATGCGATAAATGGGATAAGGGTACGAATGTTGTTATTTCATTGAATTATAGGATATAATAGGGGTATATGGTCTCATTTATGTGGAGTAGTTGGGACAAAGAACATTGTTATGTGAAAAATCATAGTGCCCATTTTTTCTAAAAACAATGGCTCGTAGATTATCCCATTAACCTTATATTGTGGTCTTATTCTTTTTTACTAATGCATAAATGGGGAAATAAAATAATTGTCATTCCATCACCTACCAAACCCTCATGTTTGGGGCCACAATAAGTCATTTTTTATAGATCCTTAGATACCTATCCTTATTGGTTTCATACATTGGATTTAATAGATCATGTATTTGTGATCTGATGTGAGTTCCCCATGTTTACATATTCTTTTTATTTCCCTTAATCTTATATATATGTTTTTATCTATGAGATATGATATTATTAATAAAGTGATGTATGATGGATATTTTTATTCTGGTTCCTAAAAGATTACATTGTCTGGTCTCAATAACAAGATCAACTCTTTCTCTTTTATCATTACACAGTGGATTGTGAAGATGTCGTAAACATAGGGGATTTATAATGTCTTGTTTTTCTATTTAAATTATGTTATTATAATTCTTATTCCTTTCTTGTGGAAATTGTATAGACTCACTAAATGAATATAATTAACAATAAAAAATAAATTTATGGGAATTGTGTTTTTGTAAACTGTTTAATGACTTGGATTATAATTTTTTAACCAATAGTTCATCATCATGATTATCACTAAAAATATTTCATATTGTTGATAATTATGTAAAATATATGATTTTGGTGTAGATTCAGCTTTCCTAATAGGATATTAAAATAATTTTTAGTGAACTAGTTTATTTGAATAAAGTAATTAATAAAAAAAATATTTTAATATCATTGAATTTTCTAGTTCCTAATATATTTTTTTCATTATGTTAAATCCTGTTGATGAATCTGGTTTTGTGTGATTTTTTCAGGATGATAACGAGCTTATACCACAGGTATTGCAGAACTGGCCATGGGTTTCATATAGTGGATATGATGGACTTTTTTTTCATGTTGATTGTTTTGTTCTAAATTCCACTGTTGGAATTTTGGTATATGATAGATGTTGTGATTTTTATTATGGAGTTATAGATACAGATGAAAAATCTAATGATTTTTTCTTTTAGGGTGATGAAAATTTTTTCTAATGAAGGATCATTTCGTATTGAACCTATAGTATATAATATATTTAGTAATACTGAACATGAAATGAGGATGGATGGTTTTAAAAAACATGATGTATAAAAATTAAACATTGAAGTTGAAATCAATTATTAATGGTGAGATTAACATGGACTACATATTTAGTATATTTAAATTAAATATGTAATTGAAAGTCATAATGAACTTAATTTCGTTGGTGAATTATATACCAATGAATTTAATAAATATATTACTATATAGTTACTTAACATGTTTCCTATGGTTGTTTTGGAAGTATTTGGGGCTATCTATTACTCTATATTTTGATGAGATAGTAATTAATAGTGGTGTTATCGTGGTGATACTTGTGATATGTGGTCATAATAGTTGTGTACACTCATTTAGAATGGTATTGTATGTGATGTATATATGTGATGTTTTTTTATTTCGAGACATTCCCCACCAGAGTTGAAAACAATACTAATATAAAAAATATTATTCACAATGTGTATATTCTAATGACAAACAAATTTTAAATTTATTAGTTTGATGACATCCCGATATTCACCAATCTCCCTGCTAGTTATATCAATGGATGTGTTGTAATGAGTTTTTTACTATTAAACTACCCCAGTATGTAGTGTACAAGAACACATACTTTGATATTCATGTAATTATATTAACTGAAGTATTGGAAGAATAAAACGTGGTGTTGAAGAGGAGTCACATACACACTTTTAGACAATTTGGTGTATTGAAATTTTGATACATGGTAGATGCACCAATATAACCTACAATATATTATATGAAATGATATTATATGGTATGGTTTGAGTATGGTTGGAGGATGGAATGAATTTTATATCCAACATCTTCACAATACCCTACTATAATTTTTATGAGATACGGTGTGATTCATTATGGATGAAGAAGGGAATTAGAGAAGGCGGTGTTTTATGTTTGTGTAGGTGAGTGATTAAACATTAGGAAAGTAGTTTTGGGTCAACATATGATTATATTCTATGATATTATTTATTCATGTATTGATGAGATGTTTAGTGAGTGAGCCTTGGTGGGGATTATTGGTAGGTGACTTGACAAGTTCATGTTGTTTATTCTATTAATTTATGGATTCATTAGTGTGATGATTTCACATTTTTAGAAGAGGCTTTCAGTATGATTTTACTAAATATAATATTTATTCTCAATACGATATATACATTTATTTTTACATCTCTAAGGTGAGTTTTTTATTGAACTATATATTATTTTTTGTGTGCTCTGTTTTTACATTGGATATACATCCATGAATTTATATGTTTATTTTAATTTTTACCTTTCTGAATCTATTCATGTATAACTGGGTTTATGGGGATCCTGAATTATTTTTATTATGGTGTTGATTGGTGATTTTTTACATATTCCTATTTTTTATTATGGTATATCATACCATTTGAATATTCTCAACCCCAAATGCTAGTCTCTAACCTGAGGCATTTTGGCGGAAGGCTTCAGGATCACTCCTTCCATCACTGCAATCCTGGGTGGGGTTATAAGTGGTTTTGATTCATAAAACCATTGGATACCTTACTATACTCTCATTGAGATTTGGAAATAAAAAACAATCCAAATTTCATATTTTTAATTGTAATATATTCTTCCAAACACCTATATTAGGAATGAAATGGATCAAATGGACAAAAATAATTTTGAGAACTGATTAATTTGAATATATATGAATCCCTTAAGAAATTTATACTTAGTTAAAAGGATTATTTTTATTGACTGCCAAATTTTCATCGCTCATACAAATAGTTTTTTAGGTTTTGGGGACAGAAAAATCATGCAATGGGTCACGCTCAACATTTATTTTTTTCATGATCAGTGATTAATCCAAGATGTACATAATGTTAAATATCCTGATTAATATAATTGAATCGAATAACATAGAAAGGGGATAGAATTATGGAACCAAGGGGAGGATCATCCAAACTATTTATAAAGAATTTAACTAATTAAAGAATTACATTATTGAAATTATTTCTCCATAGATGGATCTTAAAAAATTTCTATGACGTACCTTAATTGTATTGGAGGAATCAATTGGAGAGTCCCTCTAGTGGTGATCCACAGATGTTCCAAAAATTTCTAAATGTCACATTATAAATACTCAGGTACTATATGAAATGATTGTATCAATTGTTTCATACTTCTTTGATTTCATCGAAAACTACTTCCAAATTGTTTACTTCATCTCTCTTATCATGAGAGTTAGAGGTGGATGAAGACCACTCTTTATTCATGTGAGTATTAATGTAGATTGGATCAAAATATTTCATGAGAGGATTCTCCAAATCAGAAGTGTGAATCTAATAAAATGAATGGAACAATTAAAAAATAATATATTTGGGCTTATATACTCTTGGGGTTAAATTTTTTTTACAAGTTCCCATTACTATGTTTTTAAACTCTGTTGAACCCCATGTAAAATATTATTATTATTATTATTATTATTATTAATTCTCAACAGTTAATTTTCATGAGAATTAAATTAAAAAATATTTAATAAATTAGTATCCAATGTTTATTTTTTCTCAAATAACCTTTAAACTCTGCCTTCTATTCTTACAAAATATTTATTAAGCCTTGAAAAATGACTACTTTATTGAAAAAAAAATATCACCTCATTATTCTCATATAAATAAATAAATATTATATTCACTAAATAAAAAATTAATATTATTTAAATATTCCACATTCATTGTATTCTCTCAAATAACTAGTGATGGAATAATTGAAATCAAGGAAACATGAATAATTAATAAACCACGTGTTTGAATAATATTTATTCAACATGTTAAATAATAAATAATAAATATTATTATTATTATTTATCTGAGATCACAGATATAGTTACTATGTGACCCTTTAGGACTCATTTTTTGGCATTATGTGAAGTAGCCTATAGTCCATGGTTATAATCTAGAAACATGGCACATAATATAGTGATAAATAAGTTAATTATAAAATGAAATAATACCATATATGCATACATACTGTGTGATATAATCCCTTTATCAACAAATCATTAATCAATCTATTTGCATGCTGGTTCCATCAACTTATTTGATCGATGTCACATTCATTAACTTACTAGAAATAGAAAATTCCTATAGAACACCATAGAAATGGATTTATTTTGGATATATAATTTACATCAATGGTCCCTCGGTACTGACTTCTATTATCTAATATAAGGGACAAATCTTTTCTCACATGATTCATTAATACAATATTACTCGTGACATGCTAAACTTACCCTAACTCACTGTGAACATCGGTCATCTCAATTTTCATCAATAAATCAAATTATATGCCTCAATATAATAATTAATAGTAATCATAGAGTATATTGACCTTGAAAATGTATGAATTTATGAACATTTATTGACATGTATTAATGTGGATTTTTTACTAGTGGGTATCATTCTCATAATATTCTACCCTGGTTATTACCAAGAATGTATACCATGAGAAGGTTCCTAAAATTATTATAAGTCTACACACATTATATCCTTTGTCAATTTCCCCTTTAATGATATCATCCAGATATATAACTTATAATTAGGAATAGTGGTGTGCACTTTTGGGTTATAAACATTGCATGTAATTGCTATGAACTTTTAGTATGGTAGCTACTCGTTAGACATTATCATATACTATGTCAAATATAATAATAATAGGGATAAAATAATGTTCCTAGTAATATTAAAAACTATGAATATAAGTTATCATAAAGTAATCCTATGTTAGAACTTGGTCAGAAACTCCAACAGACCCCCAGTTTCACTAGAGCCAACTAATAACAACCTTTTGTCAGCTATATCTCACATAATACTCATCCTCTAATGAGAGATTCATTTATTAAAGGGGTCTTCTATGTTCTCTTCCATCAGTACTCATTATACTATAACTTCACAAATTTTATTAAAATCACTCAAGAGGTGATATATCTAGAGATAATTCTTGGTCTGTTTGTGTGAACATGGTACTTTTTCGAGTGCCACCACTACAATATTATCACAATAAAATATGATTGGTTCTATACTAATAGGTACGACATCAAGATCCTAGAAAAAGTTCAATATCAAAATGGATTCCTTCACTACATTATAAGCATCTATGTTTATAGAATCTACTATAGAATTAGTGAAAACTAGCTTCTTTGAACTCTTATAGCTCACAAATCCTTCATTAAGGCTAAAATCATATCCTGACTATGACTTCATACCATTCTGATATATCTAAAAACTATCATCAATATATCCCCTAACTACTATCTCCTTGGATCTTCCATACACGAGAAATACATACTTAGTTCTTTTGAGATAGATATGGATAACCATAACTCCATACCAATGTTGTTTTCCATGAGTAGCATGACATCATCCAACCATTCTCAGTTTATAGTCAACATTATGTCTTATATAAAACATATCATGCATGATTGATCCTATCATAGAATTGTATGAGATCTTAATCATTCTATATATACCTTGTCGTTTCTATGGAATCATTTACATGGAAATATATAAACCATGTGATATTGGAACCAAACACTATTGGATTTCTCCATAATAAATTTATATTGTATCTAGTCAACATATTTTCATTGACTTACACTGACAACCCTATTATATATCTCATGAATTATTTTGATCCATATAATATAGGTTGAATCACCTAACTTCTTTATAGAGAGAAACATGTTTAACTAGTCCTAAATAAACGCTAAGATTGGTATTTCATTTATAACAAGTAATATGTTATAAACATAAAATACTATGATAACGATGAAATTTCCACTAATCCTCTGGAAACACATGTATTAGATTCATTATTATTGAAAGAAAATTATTTTATAGCATCATTGAATCAAATATTCCATACCCTAGATCCTAGATTCAACACATTAATGGATCTATGAAATATTAAAATCCTTTTTTTGTAACCTAGAGTGACAATAACTTCCGTTATTTAAATATATACATCTTGTTGAAGGTTCCATTTAAGTAATGCAGTTTTTACATTCATCTTAAAAATATCATTGTCATTGTAATATGTAATATAATGTTAAATTGTAATGAATTTAAACATGGAAACTGGGAGAAATGATACTTAATAGACAATTCATTGTCTCAGCATAATCCCTTTAGAAACTAGTCTGGATTTATTGGTATTTACATTACCTTCCATGTACAGTTTCTTATTGAATACCAATTTAAATCCAATAGGGTTTACATTAACAGATCCTCTAACTAGAACTGAAATTTCGTTCTAACACATAGAATCAATTTCATAAATCATTTCATCTTTCCATCTTGCAGCTTCATAGGCCACTACTACCTCCTTGTATTGGAGAGGTTTATCATTTTCAAGAAATAAAGAGTCAATATCTTTATTAACAGGAAAACCATATCTCTCTAGTTCACTTACCTATCTTATGCTCCTACTTAGTAATTTTGTTTTAGGAACCACTTATTCCATGGGGATTTTGTGATGTTGTTTTCTATTCAAACTTTTGTGTATCTTGATAATCAACTTCACCATTGTAATTATTTCTCCCATTATCCTTTATGAAGATGTAAACCCTATCAATAAATTTGACTTGTTTGGTGATAGTTAGTTTCTTGTCTAAGGGGTTTTATAGGTAGTACCACTTTGATTTCTCTTGATTCCCTTTATAGATACACCTTTTCCACATGATGTTTGTTTTTTAATGAGAGTGACTTAAATTATGCCTCACTACCCCATACATGTGTGTGAGACCAAACATGTTTCTTTTCGTTTTATATTTTGAAAGTAATTAAATTTTCCTATTTAGTTGGTACTCTGTTCAATGTGTATGCCATGGTTTTTAATGCATATCCCCAAAAGTACAATGGAAGATCGACATCACTTATTATCGACCTTACTATGTCTAATAATTCATAATTTCCCCTTTAATTAATTTCATTCCAATATGGTGTGTGAGGGGGAGTGAGTTGAGATAGAATCCAAAATTATCATATAAATTCAATAAACTCTTGGTTATGATATTCACCACCTCGATCTGATCAATGCTTCAATATCATATTTCAAATTTGATTCTCTACTTCATTAATGATTTTATTGAATTTCATAAAGGACTCATACTTATACCACATCAAGTATACATATCCATATCTATCAAGTCATTTAAAAAAGATAGGATTTTAGAACATTAACCTCTATATTCTTCATGAAATTTTCCGCACTCAATAATGTGTTATAATACTATATACTATGGGGACCTTTCACCATATCCCCCAAATGGTGGTAAGGTTATTTTTCCTTATAAACAAGCATGATATCATTCAAGTGGTTTTAGCTCAAAATAGTCTAAAACGCAATCTTGAAAGATCTATTTAAAATTCTTCTCATTTACTTGACTAAGATGATGATAAGATAGTTATATGTTATAAGAGTAGTGTGAACATAAATCATTATAATTTTTTATTAAATGTTTTCTAAAATTTTATACATAAATAATTTCATTTAAATATTCTATGCCATAAAATATGTTTTTTTTTGTTAAAAAACAAATTTTATTTAAAAACATGAAAATTAACACATCTATATCTAGGTATAATACTAAAATTATGTTCTTGGTTACCATAGGTACATAGTAATAAAATATTGCACCAAAAATCATTCACATGGGAAATGAAATGTGGTAGTCACTAATGGATTTGAAATCTTTCCACATACTATTAACAGTTTTCAGATCCACCTATCCTCTTGAAATATATCAAAATATACGTAGTTCCATCATTTAAATATAGACTTGATCATCCAAAACTATATCTAACACCCAATGTTTAGAAATTAATATATTAAATCAATAATTAATGCCCCTTTATAATCCCCTTACATGAGGGTGAAATTCTTCTTCCATGGGCCTTGATTTCCGCATGAAAAGCTTACAACATAATTTTCTTTTCAATACCTTAGGATCCTCATAATCGTTAGAGGACTATTCATGATAGATTTAGACATTTAATGAGTCCTAATCCCTATTTCCAGGTTCTTGGTTTCATTCTCAACAAAAGGATTGCGGGTTTCTCACACCCCTTGTCCTTATTCACATAATGAATCAAAGTAAGTTGATATGAAAGAATCTTCTAATTATTGATTATATTTTAATTAATAATAAAAATAAAAATGGTCTTGGGAAGAGATGAAAGAATTAGATTTGTACACAAATCAGCAATGAATTTAATCATGTAGATGTCTAAGAATTTAATATTGATAATATGATTTAATAAATGAGGGCCATCTGGCTCAAACTCTCCCATATTATTTGTAATCGAAGAATTAAATATATTGTACTTCTATTGTATAACCTTATATTTATTGATATCCCAATGGTGGGACATCCTGTTAAACATATTTATGTACTTATGATTCTTCAAAAGATCATTGAACATAGATAACAACACTAAACATTGAAAATTTTCTGAATTTTTAAAATAATTATCATAGACTGATAAATCTTCATTACATACCACATTACCAATAGCATAAAAGATAGGATCCTCCAGTACTTAAATTATTCATTCCAGGTAAAGGATAATACATAAGTTCTTTTTCTATTAATGTAAACAAATTAGTGAAAATGTTATCTTTATCAGGTATGGATCATAGTTATATGTTTGAAGTTGTTTAAATTTTGTTTCTACAGTAATGATTGGAATAATTTTAGTACATTAATAGATAATATTTTCTAAAATAAATAAATATTTAATTTATTATTTTAAACTATTTAATCAAAGCACAATATCTCTCCCTATTGGCTTTAGAGTATAATGTGTCTTGGATATTCCAGAGGAAAGGATCCATATTCATCTACTCATTGCCACAAAATTTGTGGTTTTGAAACTTGAATGGTATTAGGCATGAATTAAAATTGTCAATTTCATTAATTCAAGGTTCCATGATATGTTGAGTGGACTCCCCGATCCTAAAATTTTTAAATTTTTTTTTCATTCAGACCTTGACTCTGAGTTATGAAATTTGATACATTGGTAGTTGACCATTGATGTGAAATAAATTAATTCAACTATAAAAATAATGTTAAATTTATTGGGTAAATGAAATCACCCCAACATTCGAGGGTCAATAAATTTAAAAAATGGTTCAATTTTGACATAAGTTGATGAAGGATATATCATCTTAATATATATAATTTATAGATTTTCTCCATAATACATAAATTTATAATTATTATATGTATTACATGATTTATAATATTAAGTGGATTCAAATAAGCGATTAACCATGGCTTAGATAATATTTAAGAATAAGAAAATTTATTTTATTTCTATCTTGCATGCTCTTCAATTTAATTAATTCATGTGATCATGAAAAAACATCCATATAGAACAAAACATGAAACTTGATAGAAACAAAATAATAAATCTTTGTGATCATGAGATTTTATTAATTCTTAGTTTGTCTAGAAGTTGATTAACAAAACCTTCACCCAGGAGAAATCACCTTGATTCAATTATGGTTCATGTTATAGATTTACACCTCTCTACCTATGTATTTCTCTTGGATTGGTTTCATCTTGGCTTCATTCTTGAACAACATCCACTAGATTATGACATGAATCCCTTGTATATGCTTTAACTCATAATAATATTAATAGAAAAAGTATACATAAACTAATCTATGGTCACATAGACACTTAAATAATAAAAATAGATATGAACCATAGACCAAAAATTTAAATTTATAATATATTAAATGAAACCAAACACATACAATGGTCTGGTCAATGCAGATCATCATCAATATGCATGAAGTGAATTACACATTTAATAAGACTATAAATCAATTTTTTATCATTCTTATATAAGATAAATTATGTTGGAATAAATTAATTGTCATATTTAATTAATGAGTTTATTTATCTCATTTATCATCATAATTTCTTTGAGATTCTCATTCATTAATATTTTAATGAAATTCAATACATTTATTTAAAATTAATTGTTTACATATATTTAAAATGGAGAAAGCATTGTAAATACTCATTTGATTCTGCCCAACATCTATAATACTTCTATACAATTTACTCTTGTGACATATCAAAAACATGACTTGTCATGTACTTTCGTGACGTGTACTATCAATATAATGATTACGTGAACTGCCTGTTTTTTCACTCATGTCTTAAACATCAATTCACAAAGAGTAAAAATGGTAAATATGACTTATACATGACAGGTAGATATGATCATTATGTGGATTTTAGTTAAACACACAAACAAACACACAAATATATATATATATATTAAAACTAGTCACCTAGTGTGTCCTAATGACTTAATTACCACATGTAAGAATGTGTCAATATAGTGTACATAGTATATAAATAAATTTTAAATCTACATAATTTAGTTTAATTATATGGTGTCTACAACCAACCTACACATCATATACATCTCCCACCATTTATCTGAGGCACATTCCAAGTGAATGGGAATGTTTACCATGCCTTAAAAAATAGAATCACACGTTATGTATAATTGAGTACACGGTGTGTCGTCTCCTTGTTATACGGTCACCAATCCAGAAAGTCTTGTGTGGTAATACATGTCTCGTATATGAATCAAAATGAAAACAATCCATGTACATGCTCTATACATCATGAACTTTGCTTTAGAATGTTCCACCATGGCCTGGTCAACATGTGGTGTAAGAAATAAATACTCCTACTATCGTCAGTTTTCACAGATTGAATTAATTTAGTAATTAATACTTGATGCATTAAACACGTGTTAATGGCATGTAACTCTTGGTATATAGGTTGTACTCCAGTGTTATTTGGACATTTTTATTGGAACCTATGGACAATTTATTTGATTTTATTTGATTTATAAAATAATTTTGTTGATTATATCTATGACAAACAATTGGTAAACAATCATATCTCTCAATTTATATTGAAACAATAATTAAACATGAATTATTAAAAAACTCACAAATATGCATAAATTAATTAGCGATATTTAAATTATTATAAATAATTATCTGACCATTATGATAACACTTATCAGTTTCGAGCATAGAGGATGCCTGTGATTGGCCATTCCTAACATTTCTTTTTTCCACAATCGATGATAAGTATGAGATATACACAACGATAAACATAAAATCTACGAAATCGAATCAATGGTTGTAGAAAAGGGATAAAACAGAGGATAATAAATTTAATTAATAATATGATTACCAAATTATAATCCTCTCTTTATTTATGGATCTGATTAGTGATATGTGTTGTGCCACAGTTTTTCTCTTGGAATATAGAAGAGAATACAACTATCGTGAATCCACATATGTTCCAAAAATCTCCAAATTATGTCGTTTGATTTTCTGGGTGCTAGCACAAAACAACCTATCAAATGCATTCTCTGCCTATAATATCCTCGAGAACAATTTCCAAATCCTTCCCTTTGTCCTATCATCACATGATAATGGGATGTGGAGGAAGATCTACTATTATTATTTATGTTATCAGAACAAAACTCCATGTAAAATAATTAAATTATTATTACAATTATTTCTAAAAATTAACTATACTGGCATGTTAAATTAAATATTATTTAATCAAATAATATTTATTATTTATTATTTATCCTCCCACAATTAAACTCAGTCCACCATTCCTACCCAATATTTATCAGGTCTTGAATAATTAATCATTAATTTTAAAATAAATATCACTTCATTATTCTCTAATAAATAAATAAATATTATATTCACTAAAATGATAATAAATATTAATTAAATATTTTTCTCACATTATATTTTGTTGAATAGTTGGTGATAGAAAAAATTTGATCAAGAAAATATTAATAATTATTAAACCACATGCATGAATAACATTTATTCAAATTTTTAAATATTAAATATTATTATTATTATTTAACTGAGACTCTGGATATACTTAGTGTGTGCCTTCTATACCTCTTTCTTAGTGGAATGAGGTGAAGCAGCGTACATACCAAGGTTATTGTATAAAAACCCAACAAGGCCCCCATTGGGAAATAAGTTATTTCTATAATGGCATAATTCCTCATATAGATACTTACTATCTAATATTCTCCCATTATCATGATATTGCTAATCAATCTGGTTGTTTACTAGTTCCATAAACCTATATGTTCGATGTATCTTTCTTTACCTTCCCATAAATAGAAATTGCCTTTATAAAATCATTGCCATATATTTATTTAGGCTATATAATTTATATCAAATAAACTGATATATTAACTTCTGTTAATGAGTATAGGGGAAAAATTATTTCTCTCATTATTCATTAATGCAATGTTACTTGTGATTTACCAAACATATCATATCTTGTCATGAATATATTCCATCATAGTTTTCATATATATATAAATGTGTGAGACTCATAATACTCATTATTAATAACCATCATGTTTATAGATAAAAACACAAGTACAAATATAGGAACATCCATTGATGCATATAAATGTGTATTTACATCTAGAGGGTCTCGTTCTCATTAAAAATTACACTGGATATTACCATGTTCTCACACCATGAGAGGGTGACTCAATGTACAATGATTCTCCACTCTTGATATCCTCTATCATTTGAGATCATGAAATGATGTCATATGTCTACTGAATATATATATATATGAATTTTGATGTATCCCTTCCAGGTTCATATCGTAGAAAGGATATGTTATGACCATCTAGTGTTATAGCTACTCTTAGAACATTGTCACATAATATGTTACATAGAAGAATAATCGTAATAGTATAGAAATATTATTAATATTCAAATATATGATGAAAAGTTATCATATAGTACGCAAATGTTGATTCTAGGGAATAAATTCACACAAATTTCTCAAATTACTAATCCTGAATCAATTACTTATTTCTCTCCTACTATAATTCATATTCTTGTTAGATATTATATATTATTCATTAATATAAGTGTATTAAATCAATATATCTTATTTCCTTCTTTATTTCACAGGTTAACACAACTGTAAAATTGAGGAATTTATGTTCCATGCTGTAAATAGTAATGTATATGTGTATTTACCACATATTAGGATAGTTGGATACCAAAAATGATAATATAGAAAATGAATTATCAAGCTATCAAAGATATGATAAAAGGGACACAATAGATTGTGTGATTGATTGTGCTTCTATATCAAATATTGTTTTCTTTTTAATTTTAATTAAATACTTTTTTATTAAAAAAATTATTTTAAATTTATAATTTTTCATTTTTAAATGAAGTTCAGATAACCCTTATCATACTACTAAAATGAAAAAGAACATATGAAAGACTCCAAAGATTTCAATAACATAATCAGTTCCAAGGAAATGAATTTATGGTATGTACACTTTCTATAATTACTAAGGTGAACTATTGAGACACTCAAGGTGTATTATTCCATTCATTGATATCACGTTTATTAGTTTTTTTGGAAAAATAATATGAATACATTTAATTAAATAATTTGATATCCCATATTAAAAAAATTATGGATGCTTTAAAACCTACTATGGTAAACTGTGAAAAATTATTTCCCGATGATATAGTTTTCATTGTTCTTGATGGAAAATATTTTAGTACTCAATATTATGAATTTGATGGGAGGGAACTTAATCTTGTTTTCACATGTAAAACTTCTCATTAAAAATTGAAACTACTTTTTATAAAACATGGAAAAATAAATGTTGTCCTGCTTTCTTGATGTTAAATTTATAGACATGAAATTCATATTATATAGAAAACTTAAAAAAATTATCAGTGAAATGTATACTATTATTTATAATATATTAAATGGTTAACAGTTCATGATCCTATAGTTTCATTAAAAAAATATAGAAATTATATTTCTTATTGTGCTGTTCATTGTCACACAAGATGGCTGCAATCTATGATTAATGCGGAAACAAGAACATACCCATGGAGGAACTCATGTGGTCTCTAATGAATTATGAAAATAAAAAAATAATGTAATACTAAAAATAATCTAAGAAGGTAAGAATTAAGTAAATTTACATTATTTAAAAAAGAATGAATACCTACTGATAGGGACACAAACTTTGCTCACTCAGTAATGAACAAGCTCGTGTGGAAAATGAAATCATTCTTAGGATCCAAAAAATTGATCAACATGTAGAAATGGAAGTTACTAGATATGAATTTATATAGAAGGGAAACATAAAATTTGATTTCTCTATTCTAAAGATGAATATGAAATTGAAAATATAAGATAATGAAATTCCACAAGGTTACAATATAGAGTGAATGTCAAAACATAATCTTTAATAAATGATAATTCAAAATATATCATGCATGAAATTTTAGAAAATGATTACCCGAATTATTTGGCATTATATTTATAATAAATATCACTGAGTTACATAGAAATTAAAACCACTATATATCATTTACAAGATATCTTTTTGTTAAATTTGCAGTAAATACAATGAAAAAATAAAATATATATAGGTCAATAATGAAATATATCAACTCTCCAATAGAAATTTTGATTTTGTATTACAATTAACTCATTAACCGAATGTAGATCAATTATATTTCATTATAACTAATCTTATAGGAGTTATTAAAAGGATATACAATGATTAAGAAAAAGTAGATAAAATTATTGGTTATCGAATCAATTGAAAGAATAACTTTTTTATTAGTTGTATAAATGAAAAAATTCTATCGAAACTACTGAATAAGTAAAAGGATCCACGAAACATGAATTTTTTTTTATCATAACACCAATAATATTATACCAAAATTTAATCCAATAACTCTCATTATATTTTAATTAATGGGTTCCACTGATCATCTAAAATCAAATTAAAATAACGTAACAAAAAAATGGGTTCCAAAATTTAATTTATAAAATAAAAATACACTGAAATTACTTTGGGAACCAATGCCCATAAATTATTTTCTTATTATGTAGAGAAATGTCTCCAGAAAAACCCAATGAGGTACATTTTACTTTTATAGAAAATACTTGATCTATATTTGTGGTGATTACCCCATCTTCAAAAACATAGATAATAGTGATAGTTGATATCTCACTATTGAAGATAACTCAAGGAGAAAAATAATTTTCCTATGTAGTAATGAATTTATTAATTTCGGAATTATTAATTATTATTTATACTCTTTTTTGTCCTTCTTCACAATTTTCTAAATATATCACAGTTATGAAATCTTGATTTTATATAAACATTGTAAAATAACAAGGGGAATGTGTTTGATTCTTGTGATAAGGTCATAATTTATAAATCTCACTTTAAAAATGTATATGTTATGGTATTAAGAATAATTTTTATCCAGTATGTTAAATTTCGAAGTGCGTAAGAGAGTCGGTCTTCTGTTTGTCACAAATTTAGGGGTAATTCTATTTATAGAAGTCACTTCTAAAACACAACTAAATAAAAATTGAATATGATTTTCCATTAAATTATTTTATAAACAGATATTATTCTTATATTAAAATATATAATTACATCAAAAAATTATAATTACACATTTATTAACATTAAATTAGGTCACCATGATTTATTCGGTTGGACAGAAGATATTAATTTTGGAGGAAAATCATAGGGCCTTATAAATTTCCATCATTACATATAATTTACATTAATTTATTTCGTGGAATTTAAAAATATGGATGATAAATATTTTTTTGAATATTTACAACAAGGTTGAAAATAAATGAGATGTAACAAAATATCAATTTAGATTTATTGTGGGGAAGTGTTCAAAAACACTAATTTTATTGAATCCTGGCATTCACAAGAGCATAAACACACTTTTTCACTAACTTATTATTTAATATAACTTAATTAAAACAATAAAATTTTATAGATTATAATAAAGACTAAATAGTTATTGATTCAACACAAATTTGTTGAACATTTACCTAAACCTTAATAATGAATTTAATATATTAAGAAATTTGTAGTGACATTCCCCATTGATGTTCCACATCTTTAAAAAGAAGTTAAATTTGATGAATAATCACTACCATGTCCATTCATGAAACCAAGGATTAATTCCAATGACAATTCCTTATAAAATGTTATAAATTATTATTAAACCAATACTCATGCTAAAATATAAATATTGAATATGGTTGATAATAGATACTTCTCTACAATAATAGAGCATTAAAATATTGATAATTTCCTTAATTATTACTATCATCCTTTTTTGGAATAAGTGAAAAACTATTTACCATGAAATCATATTTTAAATACATTTAAACGTCTGGATGATCATCCCATCACTAGAACAAAACATGTGTTTCAAAATAATCGCGATGATTCAAGAAATAGAAATCTAAATAATGATAAATATATTGAAAATATCAATAATAATAAATAAGGTGTTGATCAGGGATAATACCTTTTACACATTGTTAAAATGAGACCATCAGAATATTTTTTTAATTAAACACTCAATTCAATTTCTTTATTTATGAAATCTATGTTTTGTGTGATTTTTTAATAGGTTTTATTTTTAGAAATTCATACATTAAAAAACATATGTTTCGAGGGTAAAAAAATTGAATCATGTGTTTCATTTAAAAATGAATATCAATAGTGTTAACATGTTGTACAGGCTTGTTATGATATATTAACAAAATACCTCCATATTGTCTTTAGAATTGGAAAATCCAATTGTACATTTTCAATGAAATTTTCAAATTTGTATTTAGTTGACCAATTTTTTGTTGAGTAAGTTACATTCATTTGAAATATAAAATTTCATTGGTTTCAAATTTCTTTGCAAATTTAAATTTAATTCCAAATGTTTTTTATAGGAGAGTTAAAAAATTCATTTTTTATAAAATTAATCAAAATAATGATGGACTTTTTTCATTAAAAGAAAGTAAATTAATGAACTTCCAATGATTGTTGCAATGGATCTAATTATTTACATAGGTACTCATATAAGTATTTCATTTAATATACTGTTGTATGGAGCTAGTAATATAGTACATAAAAACATTCTTATTGTTTTATTCACATCTTACTATACATTTCTATTAATTGAAAAAAGAAATTAATTATACACATTTTCAATAAAATCATAAATAATTTAACCCTAATGTAATGAAATAAATATTTTAAAAATATTAACTAGATGAATAAACCTATTATGTTTTATCTAGAATAAATATCTATGAAATTAGTCATATATTAAAATAATGATATTTTAGTATTTAAACAAGATAAAAAAAGTACATGTGGAACATGTCACTTTCAAATTAAATTCACTACAAATAATTTGAAGAAAAAATAAGTTTGTCACTCTACTAATAATTAATAATAAATTATTGTAATAGGTTATTGTGCCCCACTTATTTAGAATAAGAACATAATTCATTAAAATAAAGAAAACTTCGGATCATCATCTCATCATGTGACAAAACCCATGTGAAATTATTTTCCCAATTAATCACATTGAACACTCCCAAGATCATTAAATAAACCTTATGGAACAATTTTTAGGATATCACTTTCTTAAAATTGGTGTATTTCAAGTGTTTTAAACATTGATCTAAAAAACATGACTATTTTAAAAAATCATTTTATTAATAGAATTTTTATTTTATTAATAGCATGCTAACCATTGATCAAATTTTATTCAAGTACTAATAGATAGTATTATGATATTTTAATAAAATTGTAAATTTTTGTTAAGACATTATCTCCTTATAATTCTATTTATTAGGAAGTTATTATTCCTATTTTAACATGTTTACATCAACTAAATTTTATCTTATAATCTTTTGTTAATATTTAATAATTTTTTGTACTTATTAATTTTTTTTCAATTATTTACCACACCAAAATTATTACATTATATAATTTATTTATTATAAATAATAATCATGTGATGATGTACACATTAATTTATCCTTACTTATTATTTATAAATTCTATATTTTCACTAATTTTATTTTTGTTTTGCGGTAAGTTTTTGTGGTTTTTAATCTATATTAAATTTATATTCCACTTGTTATTTATATATTTTCTAGCTTGTTTTGGTTAGAAAACACTAGATTTATGGTATTCTGGAATTGGAGTTGGAATGTAGGAGAGAGTACCTACCATCTCTAATACCCCACTTATAGTATGATAAACTAATGTTTTGATAGAATAACTAGTAATTAAATAATGATATCTCATCACTCTTTTGATTTCCTTCCATTTCATTCCCTACATCTAGAAAAAACTATCGTTACTCTCTTTTTGTATCCTTTGGTGAATCAATCAACATAATCAACTTTTTTGTGACTCTTTCTAAAATCATAGACTTTTTAATTCCTTATATCATCAATTTAATTCTTCTTCCATGGTTCCTATAGGTGATCTAACATTTTCAACCATCCAAATATAGTCATCGATATTTATATATCCCAAAAAGAAATAGTTATTATACTTGGATAGATTTTTAATTTCATCGTTAATAAACATCCATTACTCCTTTACTATCACATCATAAACATCCATGGATTGCAATAATATTTTAAACCTCTATATAAATATGTGAATAATCAATTTTCAGTATATAATTTAATAAAAATATCAAATTTTAATATGGAGACTCCATTAAAAAAATTTATTCATATCTAAATTGAATTACTATTAATATATCATCTAATTAAATATCTAAATGGTTAGAAAATCTTAAGTATATACCACACCTATTCTCATTCAAATAATCTCCTTAAGATTTCTGGACACACTTATGTTGTTTCATCATATACTAGCATTCCATTTTCTTTAGTTCACACTAAATCATCATTTTTTTACTAATCAATTTATCATAAGTGATTCCAAAAATATCATATATTTATGTAAATATCATATGCACTGTCAAATATAAATGTTTCTCTAGAGAAAAAATAGAATACTCATTGAAATTATCTTACATTAAAACTCTAGAGTTCTGAGAAATTAAAAAGTAATTATCTTATAAACGTATAATATATGTTAATTATCATATAAGTAAAAAAATATAGAGAAAATTTTATATAATCTATGAAAGATGTATTGTTGATATTTGAAAATGGAAAATATCATTAAATTGTTAGAAATGAATAATAAAGTTAAATTAAAATATGTGATCATAAAATATACCATAACAATTTTGATTGACTTACAGAAAATGTTTTTTGGTTATTCAACCAAGGTAAAATTTATTATGATGTATAATATGATATGCGTTTCAAGATATTATTTAAATTAATTTTTCTTTTGAGTTCAATTAAATAATATGCAGTATAATTTCATTTGACAACATTTGTTAGAACAAAATTATAATGAAGCTACAAATTAGTAAGAATATGAATTTTTAGATATTTGATGAGGTTATTTCGGAACATTTTACCATTTTAGTAATTCTCACAATATCCGACATTACCTTTTTTTATATTTAATTTTCTATTACTAAATAAAAAAATTAAATTGAAAATATTATTATACTTCTATGAAAATATATAATTCCAAAATATAATGAACCAATAGAATATAATTACTTATATTCTAAATATATTTATAAAATGAGGACATTTTGGAATAAAAATATTTTTTGTAATATTTTATTAGTGTCTCACTCATTTAAATGTAATTATTTTTCATGTTCAAATAGAAATGGTTTTGTTTTTAAGGTTCAAACGATCTTGAACACAATAACTGCACATAATGTTTTATGACAATTAAGGTCCAACTAAGGAAGAGAATCAATTTATAAAATTATCTTCAAAATCATAATCTATAAAATAGAAACCCTAGATATACACTTAAAAGATATAATCTATCTCAATGAATGTACTTGTTCTTTTTCTTTTGAGAATTTAAATATTTGATTAACCCACATAAAATTGTATACAACAAAAGTATTTTAAACATTCACATATATTTTGAGAGTGTTATGTATATGGATAGGTATTTTAAAGAAATTAGTGCACCATAAAATAGTATGGTAACTTTTTGTAACAAGTTTCAATGGATTACAATAAATTCTTGAGGTCCTAGTAAAAAGGTATATTGATGTTCAAATCAAATAGATCTCCAAAAGAGTGATTAGTGTAGTTCACTAGGGGATCCATGTTCACAAAACCACTATAAAATATCTTTGTCTATACTTATTAAATATTTATATATTAATTACTTATCAGATCAATGAGTAAATAATATTTTGAGGGGTATTTTTTATTTGGTGGTGGATTTAAAATATATCATTTAAAAAACCCCAACTCCCTATTGTTTATTCATTTTGAAACATGATTTGGGAAAATATTTGGTATCATATAAGGAGACCCTAAATTTATTGATTATAAAAATATTGAAGTCATAAATATATTTGTAAACTATATTTAAGGGTAGTAAATTGGGTGGGAATGTCCATGCTCTGGGATCTATACATTGGGAGAAAAATTCATGGGTGTTCTAGGGCTCAAATGATTATTCATCAGAGAAATCGCGGCCATAAGATTAATTTTAAAGACTTCAGAATGTAAGGAATTCATTAAGGGTAATCTTATAAACGAGATGGTACTATGAAAAAAGAATATTATCTAAACTCCATGTTTATAATTTCTATTATATATGATCTATGAAATAATGAGTTCACCCAATTTTCCCTATGTGATATAGAATATGAAATATGTTAACAAATATCTATTCCATAAGTAGGTATAGATAATATAAGGTAAAATGATAAAACACTACCAAATTAAATGTTGATGCAATAAAAAAGGATAATGGTATGATCATATCCCAAATGAACGGACTGCTGATTAAAATTGTAAAAAATGTATCTTTATTATGAGATCATGTTCCTAAACCCAATCAATACCTAAAAGATTATATATTTCTATCATCAAATAGAGAGGATTTTCATCTATAATTTGGAAGTATAATAATATGATGGATTTTAAATTAAAATATCTTATTCTCAAAGTTAGTATGTATTATTTTGATATTTATGTTGATTTGGGATATCCCAAGTTTACCAAAAATAATAATTTCCCCATAAAATAATCTACTTCAAAATAATAGAAGAAAATTAAAGAGACATAATTCTCATACTCATCTGATGAAGAGACTTCAGGAAACCCATATTCTAATTATTAGATTTCTCAAATTACCAATTCTTTTATGAATTTATATTGTAGGATAGGATGATTCAATATATACATTAAAAATTATAATATGTTTAATGGAAATATCAACCATGTAAGATTCTATGAGTCTAAAAAGGTCAAGCACATAAATCCTTGTTTCTCTCATATTAAAGAAAAATGTATGAGAAAAATAATTATTTGGAATCAGAAAATCAAAATTAAATGTAATGAAAAATATAATCAGTTTCATATATTACATTAGTGATAAATTCACTTCTAAATTTTTGGCATAAATAAAAATTCATAATGAAAAATGAATACTTCATTTTAAAAATTACATGGTACCTTAGGTTTATTTTACTAATTCAAAATCTATATCTATAATTAAAATTAATTCATATGAGGAATTAAATGAATATTTATTATATGGTAAATAAATATATTAATCACTTGAAAATATGAAAAATATTTTTATAATTTATCTTAATTACACCAGCTATGAAAAATAATATTTATCTAAAAAAATATCATAATTAAAATATAATTTTAAAAATTAGTATCTATTTTTGTTTTTCATGATATATATATATATATAATAATTAATGGCTAAATTTAAATATTCAAAAGTTGTTGCAGCTATTTTTAAGAATGAGGATAATAATATAACTCAAATCATTAGTAAAAAAAGAACTAAAATGGTGTTATTGAATAGGTTGTAAGAGATAAAAACCAAAGTTATATAATAATTTTCTTAATGCCCACTTCAAAAAATAGAAACAAATCTAATATCACTTTTTTCTACTTTGGTGTTAACAATAATTAAACTAATTACTATTTTCTAATACAAAACCTTTTTTTTCATAAGTTTATATCATGTTTTATAATGTTATCCAATTTTATTTCTAGGGAAATTTATAATTTTGTTCCAAAATCAATTTTATCTTTCTTTTTAAGACTCAAGATCATTTAGGTAGGAAATAAAATAGTATTTAAATTTTTATTGGTAGAGAGAAGTCCAAAAGTACAATAATGAAATTTTTTTATGCATTTTGGCTACTCCTCACACATGAAATCATATTTTTCAAAAATCAATAAACTACTAAAAAATTGATAGATTCATTACAACATTTGGTGAATATTATAAAGGAATTACTATGATAGTAGGATATGTTGGAGATCCACATTTCATAATTATCTATAACGTGACTTTTATTAAATTCTAAAATAAAAAACTCATATGTATTTATTAAAATTGTGAAAATGTATTTTTTATTGATTTTAAAATAAATAATTCTCATATTTAAATGATAAATTTATCATGTTTAAATTTCTATGAACTAACAATGTTTACACTTTAGATATTTATTCTTTTAGTAAAAAATGTGTAATATTTGAATTACGAAATATCATAATCATGTATCTCGCATAATAGACATTAAAATTTTAATATCTATTACTTAATAAAATTATCCTAGAAAAACATGATTATTAACTTCCATTAACCTAATTTGAATGAAAATAATCTATGTGATGCATTCCAAATGGTAAGAAACACATGTCAGCCTTCAAAACATATAAAAGATGGAAAATTATAATCTTCTAGAACATGTTTATATTTGGATTTATTTTTTCTTCAATAACTATAATTCTATGTCAGTATGAATTTCTTATGTTTCATTTGAGGATATTTATAGGTCCATATTGGACTATTTATTATGTATAAATAGTGAAGCCTGTGTTTTTTATAATCTTCTATAAGTTAGTAAAAAATAATAAAGATCCTAAACCTATTTCTATGAGAATTAACCATGGTTGGGAATTTTATAATCATGAATTTAATTTATATTCTTGAACATATGGTATTAAACATACATCCTAACCCCATGACACCTAAACATAATTCTGTTTTCAAAACAAAGTATAAGTATTTTTTATAAAATTCTTGGAAAATTTTGTTATATTTGTTTGAACACAAAAATTTTGTTAGAAGTAATTAAAATATAATTATATTCTTCAAATAGAGTCCAAACAAGACAATAATAGTGGAAGGAAAATATGTATTATGTAATTTTTATATCCACTACAATCTTGGAATGTTTTATTAGTTATGATGTATCTCATCTTGTTTTCTTCCATATAGGCGTGTCTTATGTGTAAAAGGAGTCTTATAGTTTTTTCATTAGGTATAATGGTACATTGGGATTCATGATAAATGAAAAAGGTCCCCATCAATATAGTGGTGCTAGTAGTAAGTCCTTATTTTCTCTAGGTACCACCATCCCATTAGAAAATACCACCAACCAGTCATTAGTGTCCATAAAGTGAAATCATTAATGGTATTTATAGAATACTAGCATAATATAATTATTAATAAAAATATAACACAAATTTTTCCATAATGAAATTTGAACATCCTGGACTGTTCTCCTTCATTTCGTTATGCTTCCTCTACCTCTCAAATTTTGTGCCTGATGACTAGATTGATTTTAATGGAATCCATCAAGGTAATAAATATTCGTTCAAAGAAAATTTTCATTCATTACCTTGAAGTGATAATATATCAATAACATTTTTTATATATCTAGGAATATCTCCTATATCTATTGGAGGATTCATTGTTCATTAATAAATTTTTGTTCGATTATGGTTATTGGCGACATATTCTAGATCGATCATAGATCTTATTTTAGAGATTAATAACATTTATTATTTTTATTATGATTTTATGAAATTTCATGATCAATATATAAAACAAAAATTCAATATAGTCTTGAATTATAGATTGGATTTTTTTATAGTGAATGTTCTTGTGTGGGAATTTGGCAGGTATCATCCCTTAATGGATTATGAACATTGGAAACAACATGCTAAAGTTATAAAGTACATAACATATTTGGTATTTTTATATACTTATGTCATGATTGTATTATTTAAATGATCCTAGTATAGAGAGGCTTAAATGATGTTGTATGTTGGTATGGGAGGATTTATTGTATGGAATTTTCATGGTATAAATTGTGTGATCTCTTCTATGTCACAACATATATGAGGTATATATATTGAAGTGTAATATTTAAAATTAGTTGGTTATTAGTTATTATTTTTTCCTTTATTGTGTATTTCTTCATAGTATGTGGAATCCTTGATGTGATATTTCTCCACGAATTACATGCTTATTTTTTCATTGTAATCAGACCCCTGGTTAAATTTTTTAGTAAAACAGGTGGCCTTTATGGGCTTTATTGAACCATTGGAGGGGGATATTAGATAACCTAGAATGGTTTTTCTTTTTATATAAATTTTAAGGATAGTTCCATTGAATATAACATTTTTTTCTTATGGGAATATAATTCTTCACTCCATTGTATGAGGATACTTCGTGTTTTTTGTTGTGCCTTTGAGGACCATCCTTTCATTGTTATAGAGTTCCATTATTTGACGTGATCCAAGTGAGCATACTATCATAGTAAATTTAGGGGCCATTGGTGAGATTTTATATTAATGTAAGGAATGAAATTCATCCTTAATAGAGGAACATATATTTCATTAAAAGTGGGCTGTGGTTTTCAATAACATTTTTCAACTCTTTTGATTACTACTTATGAAATTATTCCAGAATTTTATAAAAGAATTTGTTGTCCGGGTTTTTAAAAAAAATTAGTGAATATTTACTTATTATATGATTGGATGTATTATTATATTTTAATTTTAGTTTACATCATGACATAAACCTCTAAAATCATGTGCACTTATATGAAGTGTACATCGTTGGTGTCCCATTGTTTTTCTACGGAAGCCCTACATGGGAATCTTGGTGACCAGGCATACATGATGGTATGTGACCCATATAAGAGATATGGCCCACAAGTATGTTATTTAGGATCTTGGAGTTGGGTTTTTGATTTGTTACTAGTGCATAACCCGGATGTATTTTTATAAACATTATTCAAATATTTATAATTTTAATATTATACTAGTGAACCTTTAACATTTGCGGTCAATTTTCTTTACTATTATATTTTGTGACATGAAATTTGATATAAAATTATTTTTTGTGTTGTCGTATACTATGATTAATTTACATTAATGGGTAAATGTGTTTTTATTCTTTTGTATGTCCATTATTATTTCAGTTATAGTCTCTCCACATCATCTATAGACCCTCCGCACTAGTCAGCAACAACTTGTGTATGGAAAGGCATAGAGGATGTCATCTAGAAATTTGGAGCAGACCTGTTGATTTTGATCTATGTGTTACATAACGCTATCATAGTTCTGGTTTCCTTTTTCTTCTTTTGGTAAAATTATTGAATTAGGATAGCCTTTCTATAACTTTGGTAGTGGAGTACCTATGTTCTTAGACAGATCATGTGAAATGTACCTCATAGATTCAAATTATGAGATTATTTTAACAATTTTTGGATGTGGTTCATCCTGCATAATGTGTAGCCTTGTGTGATCACATAAAATATATAAACATGTAGTGTCATGAATTGTATTTAATTAATGAAATGAGTTGATTTAAATTATCTTCATAATGAATTATCTTTATTTTCTAAATTATTAACATAGCCTTCCAGACATTAGTTAGTTGAACATGTTCACATTTCCATGATATATACGTGTATATATATATATGATTGTGGCTAATGTGGAGGTATAATGGACTAGGCTTGACCTTGGTGTCTAACTAGGAGCGTCATACTTTATATGTGTGTGTGTCACTTATGAAATGACTTACTTTGGGTATCACATTATTTGTCCCTCAAAAATTCATAGTTTTTTATCATAATAATTTTTATATACTCCAATGAAATTGTATATATTCATTTTAGGCAATAATTTGGATTTATAAAAATTGATTCCTTAGAGATTCCAAAATTCTCTTTCAAAGAAGGATATTCTAGTACTACCACACTACATGGAAGAGGTTTCACTAGAGCACACTCATACTCCCACTCTAGTGGTTCAATGGGTAATCTTTCCCCAGCATTGAATCTTAAAAATTTTCCATACACTAAAAATAGGGACATAGAGGGTGATGGTCAAATTTGATAGAGATTTAAATCTTTAATATCTTCCTACATTATAGAGCACTAGTGGTCATCAAGATGTTGAGTACGATGTCGATATTCTCAAGGGTTTATTTTCATGGTATATACTCTAGAAGATAGAATTAGGGCGTTTGCTACCATTATTTGTGATGACCCTCCAAGAGGTGGTGGGGAATTATTGGATTGGTGGAAAGTGAGAGAGTCATACATGGGAGGCATTTATTGAGTTAAAATTCATGTATTAATTTTTAAACATACTAATTTTAGAACAATTTAAAGAGTTTATTGAACATCTATATGGGGTGTAATTGGTTTATGTATAACCACTTTTTCTCACAGTGTTTTAAGGAATTTATTCTCTTTTATATGTGATTACACCAAAAAGGTTAGGATGTTTTATATTGGCCTTTATAAAGAGATTATTCATCATGTTATTGGATTTCATATTACAACTTATACAGAGGTTTGTCAAAGATAATAATTTTGTTAATGGTATATCGATGGATATGATTGATAGTTTTCATCAATCATATTGATCCATGCTAAACATAATTTTGAATGTCGTAATGAGTAACACTTTTAGATATAGTAATAGGGGGATAAAGATGTACAAAAATGTGGTTGGATATAAATCTGGTTGGGAATCTTCTACTCCCATATAGGGAGGATATTCTTTATATTCTATAATTGTGGATTGAGGAGAAATTATAGTTAATATTATATAAATGCATGATTGGAATTTCATTTATATTTAAATTTGATTAATTTTAATATATTTTTTCTTAATACTCTTGTACATAATTGATGGTGTTAGGAAAGAGTGTAGGTAGGGTTCCTCCATAGTAAACCAAGGAACTGTAGTCCTAGGTAACTAAGGAGAGCCATACACCATAGAGAAATGGTTGATCCCTATAGTTATAAATGATGCTTGAATCGGTTAAGGTACTATCCCTAGTATGATAGGAACCCTATAGAATTGTAGTTTTAGTTCTAATAACATACTCTAAATCTACTACTTTTGTGATATAAAAACTTCATATTCATTAATATTATTTCATATGTTGATTTCATTGTTTTACTAGTAAAGTCATCTCTTAGGTTTCCCTCTATTGAAATACCCTTGGGAAAGAAAGTATATTATCAATAGTGATCTAAATTGTTTTCCATATTTATTTATGGATATGTAAATCTATTGTAATTCATGATCATAGAGATTAATATTTTCAATTTCATATTTATAATATATTGGTTGAACTGTTATTGAGCATATATCAATTGCTACATGATATGTGTAACTTACATTGTGACTAGGTGTAACACCCCGCCCCTACCTCATTGGATTGAGGAGGAGGTGAGGGAAACATGGCCTTAAGCGATGTTCCCAGGATGCCAAAGGCTGGAAATAAATGCCAAGGGCTTCAAGATCAAATTGGGGAACAATTTGTCCTTAAGAAAAAACCATCCAAACCATCCATTAACCACCACTGTATGATCCATGTCAATATAACATTCCAACATGAATTCCCAAACGAAAACCCAAATTTTCCCCCATACAACCCAAATCCAAAACAAAAAACACAATATCAGAGTACTACACGGAAGACCAAACAACCAAGCACCGCATTCCATGATACCACCACAGCTCTACACCAAGATCCAAGCTCCAAGATCTACGAAGAGATCACAATTCACCCATAGAAGAGGGAGTTGACTTACCATTTCCCACGTCATGATAGAAAAAATCTTCAAAGACACCGAAGGGCCAAGGCAGGGGGTGAGTACTAAAACTCAGTATATTTTCTCCAAATGACTTCCCTATACATGCCCCTAGGATAAAACCATTAGCACATTTATATAAAACATTTATATAAAATAACCACAAGTACAACCATTTCCATATGACAAACATGCCCTTACCAAGCCAACACACCCAAACCAAGAAACAAAGGTAAATCCAACAAACATGTCACAAGCTATTTCATCATTCACACACTAGCACACAAATTTCCAACTTGCAATGAAATGCACAATAAACCACCAAAACAACCAAATGGTGGAGCTTCTGTCCCACCCGTTCACCCATTCGCACCTAGTGTTACTTCCTGACCACAACCATATGGGGGAGATTCAAACCAACCCGGTCACCCATTCACACATAGTGGTACTTCCCGACGACAACCAAAAGGTGGAGCTTCCGTCCAACCCGTTCACCCATTCACACCTAGTGGAACTTCTCATCCACTTATCTAATGATGGTGGCCCTTCCATCCACTATCCATCCCCATTTTATAGTGGTAATTCTCGCCACTTCTACGCAACATTACCATCAAACCATAAACAAGCAAATAACCCACCAAGGTCACAACAACATGAAATCAACCTATTCCATTTTATATCAATCCACTTCAATAAATCACCCAATTATTGAAAATCACTTTCCATGCCAAGCCACATTTAAATTAAAGAACCTATTTATTTAAAACCATTTCCATATACTATTTTTCAAAAATCAATCTCAATAACCCATTTTAAAATCTCTATTTTAAAATCCACAATAAGATAATTTCACCATAAAACCCCTTTTTCCAAAAAATCCCCAAAACATCAACCAAAATATTTCCAACCAATTTTTGACAACAATATTAATTAATTTCATGCAAAACAAATTAATTTTATGAAAAAACCGCTAGTTCTATACATGTGGAGTCGAGGGAGAAGCCACCTAGCTTTAGGGTTCCTGAGAAATCGACCAACAAGCACCCGCACCTCAAATCCTATGAAAGAACCACTGAAACCTCTCTAGATCCATTTCCCTAGCATTCACAATCCTTAAAATCAATATAAAAGGCAACCAAAACCCTATATCTATCCACAACAAGTGTAGATCTAGAAAACCATGAAAGAGATGGATTTAGATTGAGAGGAAAACACAAGGAAACGAAGAGAAGAGACTTGCTCGGGAGAAACCACCTTCAAAACACCATGGAACATCTTCAAACCACTTCCAAACCGAGTGGGAGAGCCCCTCCAACACTTTCAAACCGAAGAACCCAAGTGAGGATCGAGTTGGAGGAATTTTGGAGAGGAATGAGGCAAGCCCCTGTGAGCCCGATTTTTAAAACAGTTTTTTATGTGGCCGTACGGTTAATCCGCAAGGTTTGGAAAAACGTGCACTAACCATGTGCATGCTACTGCCATGAGAGCAAGGGTCCACATGGTTTTCTCACACGGTTTGGAAAACCGTCTGAAGGCCATACGAATCCTACTATCTCCCCCTAAACCTTTTCCTGGAGAACCGACATGGTTTCTACTAACCGTGCTCAAACTGTGATCCCTATGCAAAGCCTCCAAACTCATTCAAAACCATTCCAAAATCTCCCAACCTCTTCCCAACTCATCTCAAGAACTTTAAACCCATAAAAATGCATAACCAAAGGCCACGTACCTCAAACAGGTGGTACTACATTCTCCTCACCATTGGACTTTCCATCCCCAGAAATTAGTGAACCTTCCATTTTCAGAAAGTGCTCGGGCCACTACTCGACCATCTATTTCTCCCGCTGCCAAGTCTCTTCTTGAATATGACCATTCTTCCAAAAAACATGAACCAAACCGATTCTTTTACCTCGCAATACATTCTCTTTCTTTTCCACAACCCACACTAGAACATGCACCAATGAAGCATCAGGTTCTATTTCAATATGACCCCATCGAATCACATGGTCATGATCCTGCTAATATATTTTCAACTATGACACATGATACATATTATGCACCGCACTGAACCTAGGTGGAAAATTCAAATGATAAGACACCTCACAAACCCATTAAAGATTCTCAAAACGTCCAATATACCTCAGAGATAACTTTCCTAGCTTCCCAAACCAACTATGTCCCAACATAGGAGAGATACTCAATAAAAATGATCACCAAACCTCGAATGAAAACGACCGTCGAAGATGATCTACATACAATTTCTTACGACTCTGAGCCGTCTCCATTCTCTTTTTGATTAGATTGATATTTTTTGTAGTCTCCTAGACAAGGCTCATTCCAACCATCGAGGAATCACCCATTTCTACCCAACATAGTGGAGAACGACATGGACACCTATAAAACGTTTAAAACAGAGCCATATGTATGGATTCATGATAACTGTTATTGTACAAAAACTCAACCAACGATAAGTGCTCCTCCGACAAGCCACAAAATTCATGACACAAGCCCGCAACATATCCTCCATAGTTTGTATCGTCCTCTCAGATTGACCATCCAATTGAGGGTGATACACCATACTAATGGCCAACTTTGTTCCATGGGATTTTTATATGGATTTTTAGAAACGATATGAAAACTCGTGATCTCTATCGGAGACAATCGAAACTAGAACACCATGCCACTTTACCACATCACAGATATAGATTTCTGATAGATCCTCCACTGTATGAGATTCACGAATTGGAATGAAATGGGGTGACTTCTTTAGCCGATCCACTATCACCAAAATGGCATCGTGTTTCCGGAACATTCTTGGGAGACATGTGAAAAAATCCATCATTATTTGCTCCGACATCCAAATAGGGATTGGTAAGGACTGAAACATTCCCGCTTCCCTCTGATGCTCTACCTTGACCTGCCGACAAATAAAGAATCTCGATACAAACTTAGTCAGACTTATTTTCATACCATCCCACCAGAACTATACTTTCAACAATTTATACATTTTTTTAATTTCAGGATGAACAACCCACCTAGAATGATGATACGCCCTGGGAATATCCTCTTGAAAAGCAACTCGTACCACCATATAACTATGAAAACAAATAACCAAATCTCCATGTAGTTTCCAACACTCAATTGTCTCCCCACCATTGAGTCTTGACCCAATGATCACACACTGAAAATCAGATATATGTTCCTCTTTAACTAGGATATCCACGTTAGGATTCAACAAAACCATAAAGAAGACTGCTCTATCACCCTGTTCCTCACATTCCAACTGCATGTCAACTATAACTGACAACAACTAACACTGTCCTGATGCCAGTTTTACCATCTGAGCATATGATTCTCTACCTAATTCTTCCACCACTGAATTTACTTTACCTGGTGTGTACATCCAGTCAAAATCCAACATCTAGAGATATTCCATCCATCTCCTTTTCCTCAAGATAAAATCTTTTTTTTTAGAAAATGTGCTTCAATCTCTAATGATCTATATATACTATGAATTTATCCCCTAAGAGATAATTATTCCACATTTTCAAAGCATGAACCACTACTGCCAACTCCATATCACGAGTTGGGTAGTTATTCACTTCTACCCTCAACTGTTGTGAGCCATACGCAACCACATGATTCCCTTGCATGAGAATTCACCCCAACCCTGATATCAATGCATCTCAATACACTATGTACCCTTTTCTTGATTATAGAAAAACCAAGATTGGTACTGAAGTATGGCGACCCTTTAGCTCTTCAAAACACAGCTGACACTGTTCATTCTAGTGTAATGGAATATTCTTTCTTGTCAAAGCAGTCATCAGTGACGCCAAATGTGAAAACTCACGAAAGAAACACCGATAATACCCAGCTAGGCCAACGAAACTCCATATCCTAAATAGATTCTTTGGAGGTTTCCATAATATAACAACCGCTATCTTTACTGGATCCACTGAAACACCCCTTTCAGAAATCACATGGCCAAGAAAACAAACTTCTTATATCCAAAAGTCACACTTTGAAAATTTGGCATACAAATGATGATCCCTTAAGATCCCTAGCATTGTCTCTAAGTGGTTCTCAGGCTCCACCCTTGTCATCAAATACACCAGAATATCATCTACAAACACCACCACAAATGAATCTAGATATCTCTAAAATATCTGATTTATCAATTCCATAAACACCACTGGCGCATTCATTAGACCTGAACGCATAACCACATATTCATAATGGCCATATCTAATTCTGATAGCTATTTTTGGAATAGCGTCCTACCTCACCCGCAATTGAAGATATCCCAACCTCAGGTCGAACTTGGAGAACAACTGGGATCCCCTCAACTGGTCGAATAAATGATCAAATCATGGAAGTGGATATCTGTTCTTTATCATAACTTTTTTAAGTCTACAATAATCAACACAGAGCCTCAAAGTTCCATACGCCTTTTTCACAAACAACACTGGCGCTGCCCACGGGTATGTGCTAGGATGGATGAACCATTTGTTTTCAAACTCTTCCAACTGGACTTTCAATTCCCACAATTTAGTAGGGGTCATCCGATAAGACGGAAGTGAGATAGTACTGGTCTCCAGAAGGAGATCAATCTTAAACATCACATTTATTATGGGAGGTAACCCAGAGAATTGTTCAGGAAACACATCCATGAACTGATCCACCACTGCAAGAAGAACACTATTCTCAACACCCATTACCAATTCGAGTGACAACACCAACAACTGATATGATAACGTGCCCACTACTGGTTCCAACAAACCCGTTACACCTTGCATTTCATGTCTCAATCCTAAAAAGTGATTTATAACACCATCGTGTGTCGTAAAAGCCATTGTTCGCTCATTACAGTCGATGTGGGCCTTAAACACCACCGGCCAATCCATTCCCAGGAATAGATCATAACCATCCATCTCAAGAACTGAGAAATTACACATTAGCTCAACCTAACCCACAAAGATACAACATGCTCTACACAAGAAGGCTTGACACTCTCTTCGACCCATAAGAGTTTTATGTTTCAAAACCGAAGGCATCATTTCTATCCATAAACCCTACAACTCAACCATACGTGCAACAATAGAAGAGTTTGAAGAACCCGTATCAAGAAACACTTGCCTCAAGGTAGAATTTAAAAGAATAGTACCTCGCACCGTGGATGGTCCCGAATGATCATCCACCACAACCTGATCAGATACAAACACATGTTTCCTTGCCATGCATCGCTCTTTATTGCCTTGATAAGGTGTCGTGGTATTTCGAGAATCACCATGACCCACTTTACTCTACTACCGAGGGGTATGCTGTTGTCCTCGTCCCATCGAAGCAAACGATGTCTGCGACCCCTGAGGAGTGTCACGCACACCCGACCATGGATAATTCCGACAATAACGCTACAAATTCCCCATATCCTTACAATTATGACATGCTGGAAGTTGTTTCATACAATCCTTCTTGATGTAGCTCGTAGAACCACACTAAAAAAATCCCGGCTTGCTCTGGGGCTTCGAAGGAAGATTTAACGATCCTGTCATCGGATTATATGCATTATTCCCACCCTAGGAATAAGTTTCCCTCCTTTTCTTGATCCCAGCATTATAGTTCCCACTATTCTCCATGGGTACCACCATGCTTCCTCCACCCGGAGCTCCCAACAAATCTTACTCAGCCACCGAGTCTCTATTCACAATTTCTGTGTAATCATCTATACACAACACCGCTATCATGGAAGGAATGTCCTACCTCAAACAAGCTTTGAAGATACAAGCTTTCAATAATGTTCTACCCACTACCTCATGTGAAAATCTCACTATGTTCATAAACTTAGCTGCATATTTTGTAACAGACATATGCTCTTGCTTCAGACTGGAGAAATTGGTCGTACGATGAATTTTGAATGTGTGTTGGTAGAATTGTTTATTAAACAATTCCACAAGGCCTTCCCACATCACATCCTAGTTCATCCCCACTTAGACTACCAACTCCCACCACTGAAGGGAAAGATCTGCCAACATATACATGGACAACCTCACTTTAAACTCTACCGGTGTTCCCAAGAACTCTAAAATCTTGTTCATTCTATTCAACCATGCTTCTGCCCTCTCTGGTTCTGAATCACACCTAATGATGGTTGGATTCTACTTTTTAAACTGAACTACATGATCCAAATTCCGTGGTTCATCCATTTTATTTCCACTTTACACAACATGGAAGGATTGCACTATGCTTTGCACTTGCTACTGGTCAGCCTGAGGCACAGGTGCGACCACATTCTCAACAGCCTCCTCCATTTGATCTCTACGACACCTACCTGGTGCCATTTCTATCAATAGAAAACAAAAAACCATGATTATTACTTCTATAGACATCAAGAATTCTCATTTATAATCACATTACACAACACTATTACAACAAGGCTTTCCCCCTTTCTCACATTGGCCATGTTTCACCATTTTTGAAAACCAAATCATTTTCAAAATACCATATTTATTCACATTACAATTTCACACATTTGAAAAACTATTTCTTAATTCATTCCATAAATCATTATACCCAAATAAAATATGTATCCTAGAGGGAAGTCATTTCTACCTTATATTTCATGCACATCTAATTGACAACACCCATGACAATTAGATTTCCAGTGCCTATAATTGTCCCCAAAACACTTATGTACCCAACTCCCAGGTAACTTGAATTTTAGCATAAGAGGGTTAGCTACATCATTTTATGATATACATTCCATGTTCCGACATTCCGATGCCTTTATACCATCCCCACTCAAGGAATATACAATAACAAATGTCAACTCCAAAACCAAGGCACCAAAGTGACCGAACAACTGCTCTCACATGAAATCTAAGTACCGAACAAACTAATACCCCTTGTAACTCCCAACCCCTACCTCATTTGCTGGAGGAGGCGGTGAGGGATACTTGGCCTTATGCGACATTTCCAAGACACCAAAGGCTAGCAATAAATGTCGAGGGCTTCAAGATCAAATTGGGAAACAATTTTCCCTTAAGACAAAACCAACCAAACCATCCATTAACCACCACTATATGATGCATGTTAATAAAACATTCCAACATGAATTCTCAAAAGTCAACCAAATTGTTCCACCATACAACCCAAATCCGAAACAAACAACACAATATCAGAGTACTATGTGGAAGACCAAACAACCAAGCACAATGTGCCATGATACCACCACAGCTCTACACCAAGATCTAGGCTCCACCAAGACTTCAAAATGAAATCCTAGAGGTGGGATATGCCTTACCTTTTCCCACGTCACGGTACACGACATCTAGAAAGACATCATTGTTCCAAAGCAGGGGGTGAGTACTAAAACTCAGTAGGTTTTCCCATAAAAATTTCCTACACACTCCATTAGGATGAAACTATTAGTACATTTATAGAAAATGAATTATATAAAATAATCACAAGTAAAACCATTTCTATATGCCAAACATTCTCTTAAAAAGCCATCAATCCAAAACCAAGCAACCAAGGGAAGGACACAAAACTTCCAACAAGCTGTTTCATAATTCAAAAACTATCACAATAATTTCCAACTTTCAAAGAAATGCACAACTAACAACCAAAACAACCAAATGGTGGAGATTCCGTCCCACCAGTTGACCCATTCACACGTAGTGGTACTTCCCGAACACAACCAAATGGTGGAGCTTCTGTCCAACCCGTTCACCAATTCACACATAGTGGAACTTCTCATACACTTATTCTTTGATGGTGGCCCTTCCGTCCACTATCAATCCCAATTTTATAGTGGTACTTTTATCCACTTCCACACAAAATTCCCATAAAACCTTAAACAATCATATGACCCACCAAGTTCACAAAAACATGCAATCAACCAATTCCATTGCATATCAATCCACTTAAATAAATCACCCATTTATTGAAAATCATTTTCCATGCCAAACAACATTTTAAATAAAAAATCTATTTATTGAAAACCATTTCCATCAACCATTTTCCAAAACCAATCTCAAAAACTCATTTTAAAATCTCTATTTTAAAATCCACAATAAGTGCCTTTCACCATAAAACCATTTTTTCTAAAAAAAACCCCAAAGCATCACCCAAGGGATTTCCAACCAATTTTTCACAACAATGACAATTAATTTCAATCCCAACATATTAATTACAAGAAAACACCACGATTTCTAACCAAGTGGAGTAGAGAGAGAAACCACCCACCTTTAGGGTTCATGAGAAATCAACCCACAACCACCCACACCTCAAATCTGGAGAACGCACCACCGAAACCATTGTATATCCCTTTATATATCATTCACAATCCTTAAATCAACATCCAAGGAAACCAAAACCCTGGATCTACACATAAAAAGTGTAGATCTAGAAAACCATGAAAGAGAGGGATGGTGATCTAGAGGAAAACACAAGGAAACCAAGAGGGGAGACTTACCTAGGAGAAACCACCTTCAAGACACCAAGGAACCTCTTAAAAACACCTCCAAACCGAGTGGAAGAGCCCCTCCAACCCTTAAAAAATGAAGAACCCGAGTGAGGCTTGAGTGGGAGGAATGTTTTGAGAGGAATGAGGAAAGCCCAAGTGATCCCGAGTTGTAAAACCCTATTTTATGAGGTCGCACGGTTAGTCTGCACGGTTTGGAAAACAGTGCGCTAACTGTGCGCAGGCTACTACCTCGAGAGAAAGGGTCTGCACAGTTTCCTCGCACGGTTTGGAAAACCTTGTGTAGTCCATGAAAAGCCTACTGTATCCCCCTACACAGTTTCCTAGGGAACCCTCAAGGTTTCCACTAACCGTGCTCAAACTGTTCTCCCTATTCAAGCCTCCAAACTCATTCAAAACCATTCCAAACTCTCCAAACCTCCTCCCAACTCATCCCATGCACATTAAACACATAAAAATGCATAACCCAATTCCACATACCTCAAACCGGGGGTACTACACTAGGGGAGTGAAATTTGTGTTGTCTAATGTGTGGGATTTTGGATATGTTAATATGGGAATAGACTCGATCTAGGTTGGAACTATCATGAAGAAGGTTGTAGGTTGGATCTCATATTTGAATCAAAATTTTCTCACTCAGTCTTCAAGTTGTATGTGTATCACTATTTGGATGTTTTACAATAAGATTTCTAATTTTATCCTCTAGAAAATGGAATGGAGTTTGATATCAAGCCTTCACATTTGGGATCAATCAATACTGGTCCCTTCTTATCATATTTCACTAGTTATGTTAAGGAAATTAAATATGTAGTTAGATGATATGGAGGGAAAATGAATTATCATACCAGGAACATCTACTTAGGCTTCTCCAAAAAAAATTCAATAATGAGGATGGATGTTTATATATATATATATCGACTATAATAAAATTTATTAGCTGAGAATGAATAATAGGCACCCTTTACACAAGATTGATGATCTATTTGACATGTTATGATGATCACATTGGTTTGGAATGAAAATATTAATTCTAGATACCGTCACCTACTGCTCAAAGAGGATATTATTCCCAAGATAGTGTTCCAGAGTATATGTGGATAGTATGAATATATAGTCATACCTTTTTGAATGATAAATGCTCCAGCGGTGTATATAACTATCATGAATAAAATAATCCATTCACATATTCACATATTAACTATTGTATTTATTGGGAATATCTAGAAATATTCAAGTCTTTTAGATGTAAAATCTAACAAGGATCAGATTATATTGGGTTCACATTGAGCACATCAGGTTTATGACAAAATATCATATTGTATCTTATGGATACATGACATCCAATTTTTTGGGAATGTAATATATAATGTAGATATCATTGGGCCTTCATATGGTAAATCATATAAAATTGGGGGAACACATAGAAACTTTTTTTGATATCAATAGTTTCTTTATTATTTCAAGGTATATTAGTTACTTAATCCATGAAATCTCCCATTTTGTGGTGCTAATGATAGTGATGAAAAAAAGGTGATGGTATTTTCATAGTCAGATTAGGTGGAAGAGTCCATCTATGATATATATATGATATTGATGTAACCCTAGGTTTGATCCTTTAAGAACCTTCGAATGGATAAGTAGTGTAATATTATTTCATAGGTGTTGGATTGTGATTTGGGTTGATGAAGAGGAGTCTAGTTTTTACTAGTGGTTTTTGTCATCTATAAACCCATGAATAGATCTACATGACACATGACATCGATTTTTTAGATCTTTGTTACACTATAGAATTTTGTAAACATTATATCTTAAAAATTAGGTTTTATTCTACAAAGACCACAATATCATGTGGTACTGCTTCTATTTGGGGTATCTAAATCTCATGTATAACTATTCACGGAGTATCTATAGACATTCTACTTTGATATAGATTATTCTATGGGGAATGATAATGTAATTGAAAAGTCTCTTTATAGGAAAATGTTGGTGATGTGGGTTATGGGGGATCAACCTTCCATAAAGAGTGGAGTCAATTGAATTTAATGGATGAGTGGATGGTGGATACATATGATGATCCGGGAGTATTGAAAAGTATTCATTTACTTATCATGTGTCACATAGGACCTTTACTCTTATATTTTTTGATTATAAACACATTCTTTACATACATGTATTGATACCAGTTGTAAATCCTTTGATATAACTATTCATAATTAAAAACATCCAAATGATCATTATGGATCCTACATTACAATGATATTTTTAGTTTTACTACTTCAAAATTTTAGTTTAAAACAATGAAATTAAAATTCTAAATTTTTTTGATCAAATATAATTCCTTTTAATTTAAAACTAAAATACTCAATCTATAAAATATATTATACATATTCCATAATTTATTCCATATATTTTATCCATATAAACAAGTAAAATGTTATAATATTCTTTATAAACATGGGAAATGTAAATATAATATGGGGTGAACTCAAACACTCAGTAATAGAAATATATCTGAAGAAATATTAGTATTAACACTGAATCATTAACATGGTATGTATTATAAAAAACCTAAATATACAGTCAAATAAAAACTGAGAGCATCCTATATAAAAGAAATTAAATAAAAACATGTATATTAATGAAACTAATATCATACTAATGGAATGAAAAATTTTCATCCTAAAAAACTGGTAAGACATTTTCCCATGAATCTTTACTTGTTTTCGAGACTGTAGTCAAGACACCTAGATAAATTGGGTATGTATAAATTGAAAAATGAAATTTTTTATCTCATGAGACATATATATAAATCAAGGTGATATATAATAATGGGTCACACCTATCATTATATTTGATTCTAATACGTACACTATATGGTTAAACAAGACCATTCATACCATTCCCTATGGAATCATCAGCCGAAGAAATACATAATAATATTTATAATAATGAATATGGAAAATAAATACATGATAAACATATATTATCATGAAATAATACACCTGGATTAGAAAAATTTCAAAATATTAGTAAATGGATAACGTCTTCACTATTCATCCTGCGAAAAAATGTGTATGGTAAAAAAACAAATCTTCAACATTCAAAAATAATCTATACTTGAATAAAAAATTTGTATTTACCAACACGTCCCCCATGTAAATTGAACATAGTAATGTCAAGATGAACATTGTTTAATATGATTTATGTAAGATGTGACCTTCACAACAAATAGAATAATAAGTATATGTCTAATCCAATGTTGGACTAACATAATCATAATCCATTCAAGGAAATATAGTGGATTATTTTAAAAGAACATATGATAAGTAGTGATAAATATATTTCAAAGGTTTAATGTGGTATGAATTTATATCCAATGAAAAAAATTAAATAAAACCACCTTATATATTATAATTGTATAATTTACCATTCCTATATAAAATAAGTTTATAGAATTATTATAACTCAATAAATTAAATATCTGATACCAAAAATAATAACTGTTGGGAAAAAACAAAATCATTATCCTCTTGAATATGGGAACATGATTTGGATAGTAAATACATTTACATACATTAAAATAATTTATATAAAACTCATGAGATATTAAAATAACATAAGACTGCACAAATGAAACATATTGAATAATATTTACCAGGTCTCATAGAATCAGATTTGGGACCAAGAAACCCATTGTGGAATTATTAAAACATTACTTAAAACCACATGAAATATAAGTCTTGTAATTTAAATAAATATAAAATTAAAAAATGAATAATTATTATATTATATATAAAATAGGTTGTATAAACACCATATAAATTATATTATGTGAACAATAGCAAACATTTCTCTATAAGAGTTATTTTTCACAAAAACATATTACATCCTATCCTAAAATCCATGAATATATTATAAAACACTATATAATAAACATATATAACTTAATCACTTAATTTTAATAATTATACATATTTATTTTCATTAATATTTTTTGGAAAATAGTCACTATTTAAACGAATCAACTGATTTCCCACATCAACTGTTTATATTTTTTATTTCTTGTATAAGATTCATAGTAGCGGTATTTATATTTATTCTAGTTACAATGTTCATCATTAAAAGGTGTTTAATTTTATTTCATGATATTGCTTATAATTATTTAATATTTTTTATATTAACTTGTATAGTGTTTTATTATTTATCCATGAAGAAAAAATTTATTACAAGCATGATTCGATGATTCATACCAATCATTGGGTGTTATATTAATTGATGATTTAGAAATTGATATAAATTATCCAAAACCAAAAATAATAATTATTCAATTATTTTCATATCATAATAGTATATGTGTTTTCATAGTCATCAGTTATAGAAATGCATAGTATTATTCATGTGTGTGGTTAATCTGACCAAAACATGAACATACTGTCATTTAATGAATGATTTTGAGTGAGTTTTATTATATTATAATTATAATAGAGAAATTGTGATATTATTTAGTGTTTATTAGTGTTATAAATCATAATGTTATGGTTGTGAAAGAAAAATAATGAATACTATAATATTATATTTTTTGAATAAATGGTTATCCTATTACAATGCATATTTTAATTATTTAAGTAGAAAAGATAATTTGATTCTAATATAATGAATAGGTCATAAATTTTTAATAATATAACCTCAATGATATAATAAAAAATATATTTAACCTTTAATTCCATCCTTAGATACATTTATTTAAGGTTGTGATAAAAATGAAACATGTTACATTGTGGATAAGGTAGTTCCCACAATGCCTAAATGACACTTTTGTTTTAATTTATGGTTGAAATATATGATTTAATATTGATGATACCCTTAATATATAAACATTAACCTATATAAATGATAATAATATAATTAATATATTATTTATATAATATTTCTTTTGATTATTATAAAATATAAAACCAAAGTAGTTGATAATACTCACATCAGTGACTTGGAATTTCCTTTGAAGTCTCCTTAAAAGTGAAGTTATTATGCTAAATTATGGTGTCCATAATATTAATAATATGTGAAATGGTTCTAGCCATATAATAAAATTATATTTCCACCAAAAATTGAAATTATATGTGTTTCTTGATGTAGTGACGATTTTACCCATTTTATGTGAATGGAAGGGCATTTTTGGGAGTAACCCTTAGAGTTTCAATAATGTATGAAATCTATTTAATTGGAAAATGGAAGAAAATGAAAACGAGTTTATGAAAAATAATTTTCATTTAAAATCAACTCAACCATTATTTATTCGTCATATTTTAGAGTTTTATGGATTTTATTAACTTATTAATGTTCACACAAATTCCATTTTACCTTGGTAATTAATTTCTAACCACAATAATAAATTTTGATAATAAAGAATAAGATTTTATTTTTTACCAAGTATGATATATATAGAAAAATTTAAACTCATTTTATCAAGTAAAATATATAATGTTTGGAAAATTAATTTTAAACTAAATATGCTTTATTGCATAAAAAGTGTTTTTTAGAGAAATAAAATTTCTATGATTTAAATTTATATATGAGATTATATTGGTTTGGATACTAATTTTAATGAAATAAATTTATTTATTTCAAGGAAAATAATTTATATGAGGATTAAATAGATACCCTATAGAAAATCTCCATCGAAAGTAATTAATTCTATGTAAAAGTGGAATGTAGGTTCTTTAAGTAACATTTTAATTAGTTATAAAAATATTTTATATAAGACTTATAAGATCAAGTAAAATTATAAAAGGATTTTTTGATATTTAAATTAATATTTTACTCCAAAAAAATATTTTATGAATAATATTTCATTATTATATAACGAAAAAGTCATTAAATTTACATGTTTTTTTGAAAATCATCTTTTTAAGTAAAAACAAACCATTGTATAAATAAGTTAAAAAAATAATATTAATTTATTTAAAATATTAATAATTAAAAAAAATGATTAGTACCAAATTAAAATAAAATATTTTTTAATATAATAATATAATATGATGAAAAAAAAATTTAATTGGAAATTATAAATTTCAAATATATAAATTTACTATAATTATTACATATAATATAAAAACTAAATTAGTTTCATTCGATTCTTAATATCAACTGTAGTTTTTAATTAAAAATATTTTTTTTGATATATTAATGTGAATTGCATAAAATGAAATTCCATAGAAAAATACTTTTCAAAACAATAAATGGTCATATCAGTACTTTTTGATAAACAATTTAAATTTGAACTATTTTAATGGTTGCATTTATTTTTTACATATATATACTTTATAATGTGGTCACCCAAATTCATTCATGCTATTAAATTTGTAGGATTTTAATAGTATAAATAAATCAGATCCTCTTTTTTGTTTTGTGTTGTGTGCCGAGAATTATAATATACACAATGGTAAAATTTAGCGGTAGTCATATATTTAAATAGTGGTGTGTAATATCCCCCGCCAACCATAAATAAATTGTTTAATCACTATTTGAAACATCAGTTCATAAAAATTTCTATTGGGAACTCAAAATTAATAATAAACCTCAATATGATAATTGTTTTACAGAGGGTGTGGAATGAGATTTATCTATATAAAATATTATAATATGATGTAAATAACAAGAAATAACCCAATATTAATACCATGTACAATTATTCTAAGGGATCCAGATCTAGATCCATACTGAATAACTACCAAAATCCCTTAAAATGATTTATATTATGATGATATCAATTGGTATTTCTATTTATAATTTTATTACATAAATTTAGTGAACACATATATGAAATATGACACCAGAACATCTTTAGTGAAAACTGACCATCTGATTCATTGGTAGTTGTTGCATTGTCCTTTCCTTATTCACATGGTTATTGGTGAATGTATTGCTCATTAGACAATGTATATCTGGATTGAGGCACGTAATTTTTCTCTCTCATTAAATTTAAGAAATATTTTTTTATCGTCTATATTTCTAGTACACTTGTGAGTATGTTCTCCTCCTTCTCCACACTTATCAGAATTACCATTCTATTTAAATAAATTTTATAAAAAATTCATCTAGAATTTTGGAAATTTATTTAATCTAATAATATTCCTAGAATCATATTCATTACTCTACTATCTATGATATTCTATCTGATTCTTTGTCTTGTCTTTTATTTCAATTATATTCATAATATTAATAATAATTATTGATATATATTTTCATGTAATCATATGATTTATTAACCCGTCCCTTATCCCATTTTGTTTCTTATTTGGACATTTTCTATATTTTCTATCGCTGCCATGGTTATCTTGGTTCCTATAGGATTTATACATTATTAAAACCAAATGATTAAAAATGTGTTATAATCGTTATAATTTAATTATAATTAAATAAACATTTTACCTCAATTTGGATCAATTTATAACATAATCAGGTTATCCTAGATTTGAATTAAATCAACTTGTATTAGCTAGGGTTCAACCTATATCACTCTAAATTTAACATATATAATTCTTAGATAAACCAACGTAACATTGAGATTTTTTCTCTTAAACATTACCAGTTAATGCTTAAAATTAAGACCCCAAATTACTATACAGTTCTTAATATATTATTAACCCAACAATCAATAAATTATATACCCTAAAAATCTAACTTATTCTTCATCATACAAAATTATTCATTCCTAAAATCATATATCTAAGTACGTATATAACATTTTCATATATTCTTAATTAATTATTATTTCCAAATCATTTTGGAATCTATACTACATTAAGAAACAAGGAGACTATATATTAATCAAAATTTTAACACTATCATTAACACTCAAATACTCTTAAATAGTAGTTCATTTTGTAAAAAACTATTCAATATATGTCATAATCCACAATATTGTAGTATCCTATTTTAAAATACACTAAACTAAATAGAAATCTAAATATTAAAAATTATTATCTAATGTTATTCTCTCAAAATATATCAAACCAATATTAATTCAATGCATACTATATACTAACCTAAGATTTATCCATACCACAATCATGCTTACTTGAAAATTTCTCTCCAAAATTTAACAATGTTGACTCATACATTTCTTACATAAATATATATAGTATACTATATTATTTAAATATTCAATAAATAAAATTCTGATCAAAGGAAGAATATTATAGGTTTAGTGAATTGTAATTATGGATACATAGTAACCTATTTCAAAGAGATATAAATCATCCCACGATAATTATTAATAACTAGCAACTTTATTATATGTAAAATATTTAATAAATTTTTCAATAACTTTGTTAAAGTAAACATAATAATGGATGAGCTTAGATACTCCATAAGGTACACAAAAAAGATATCATTGATCACTTAATGATAACATGAGAATAAGGGTTTGAGAAATTAATTTTAACATTTCAAAATAGTACACAACGTATCTTATATCATGCTCATGATTCATGGAATTATTCTAGGTCATTTTTAATCCATGAATCATAAATGTATTGAATAATGTCATCCATGAGGGCGTATAATTATTATAAGACATAATTTTGTGGAATAAATAAAAGTATAGAAATTTATTTCTATATTAATATATTACTACTAATACTATATTGTTTTATTGGGTTCACTCCCCCATTATATCATATCCTTAGTCATAGTTCACTCCCAAAAATATCACAAAGGAAAGAGCCTCTTATGGAATTCGGTTCACTACCTATTCTTGTCTTTATTTACTCATGAGATATTCATCATTATGAAATGCATTGGATGAATTTATAATTCTAGTCCAACCCATTCCCATGGTCATATACCATTCATATGTGTCACATGATATCCAAAAAAAATCATTATATATCATAACATCGAAAAATAAATGGGACTCAAAAGCATTTCAACCTTACAACATAACATAACCTGTGGAAAACAAAGGGGTTTCATAAAAACATCTAATCACTATCATAAACCACCTAGAGAAGGAATATGGTTTGTATCATTGACAATATACCCATTATAGTATATGTTACATCATAGGATGTTGTCCAAAATTAAAATTTTCCTTTAAAAGATAATAGGAATATTTCGTTAAGAAAAAATACTTTTAAATTGAAAATCTATTATTTAAAATATAGAAGTATTATAAATATTATGGAAAATATTATATCTAAAGATAAACTTTTAAAAGTGTAAATTATTCTTAATATTTTTTCTCTATCATAATTGTGGAAAAAATACGTGTCAGGTATGAAAAAATAATGGTTCCTCTCATATTTTCGGTAATTAATCAAAACTACTTTATGAAGATGAAGATAATATTCCATTTATTAAATTTTTAAAAATAAATTAATAAGTAAAAATTATTTTAAATCATCATAGAATAATATAATAAATTCTATTTAAAATGTTTTTACAATAAATGGATGTTGAATAAAAAATAGTTTTCAGCAAAGAGAATAATAAATCCAAATTTCCTTAAAAATATTCATTTAGTCACATGAGTTATTAAAAAGATTAAAATGAAAAAAATACAGTTTTAATGTCCTAAAATAACTATATGAGAAAAAAATCATTGGGTTATTGAGATATAGATCATAAAATTTCATCACTAGAAACTTAATGATAAACAATTCTAATAAACAAAGAGATTTGTATAATAAATACCTTACCACAAGTTTAATTTTCATTGAAATCCCTATAACGTCTCATATAATCAATTTAGAACTATTATAATTCTTTAAAAATTTTCATGTAAAACTTATAATATGATATATGATCCCCTTATGAAATTTCAACACCAATTAATCAATAATTATTTTTTTAAATCATCATTTCCGTTTGTTAATTCTTTCTTTTTTCCTATGTATTTTTCTTTGGTAGTTAAGATAATATTACATTGATGGTGGTTCCATAATCTCCATAATTTATTAATGATATAAAAATCATAAATACTAATTATATAAAAATATTAAGAGTTATTTGGAAAAGGTGGAGATATAAAAATTAGTCACACGACCTCCTGGATGAGGTAATTAAGACCTATGCACGAGAAATGTTATCATTTTCCAAAAGAAGGGAATATATGAATATAGATATATTATAATAATAGTATAACATTAATTATTTAAAATATAATATAAATAAACTTTAAACACATCATAGTTACCATTTGTGAAAAATGGTGATGTAAAATGAATGTTACATCTATGTGGAAGAATTGGTCAACATGTCAGCTCGAACTATAATTCCACTTCCCATTTGTTGGAAAATACATTGCGTAATGGTGGTTATGTAACATAATAATATTTAATTATTTTTATTACCATTAATTTTTTTTATTTTTGTGAATACAATATATTTAGATTATGAAGGGGAAGTGTAATTTTTGAAGAGGCGTAGTTCAATGTTTATCACTTCTTCGAAAGGCCTCATTTAGATAGTTTCATAAGGAACCTTGGAGTGTTAATTTAAGGATAAAAGAACCAATAAGTACTATAAAAGGTATTTTAGGAGATGATTGGGTTTTTCATCAATAAATATGACTTAATTAATTTTAAATATGAGAATGGGAGGGTTTCATTTCATATGTGGAGGAGTGTAAAGACATTGAATATTTTAAATCATTAAAATATAATAACGTAATACTAAAAAAATTTCCAATGGCAATATATTATAAGTTGGTATAGTATTAGTTATAGTTATAGAAGTAAAATATTATTTATAAATGTTTATTTGGGAAAGATACCCTTATCTCTTCTTTAACCCCCTGATAATCCTATTTTCACGTTAACTGTGATAACATTTTTTCACTGTTTAAACTTTTTATTATACCCAATAATTAATTTTACATTATTTACAAACTAATTATTATAATTCCAATTATTTAATCTATTTTATCATATTAAATTCTAATAAATTGGTAAATATAATTTAAACGTAATCCTGTAAAACATGATGAAATGTAGTCTTATAGAAAAATTGATTTCCTAGGTAAACAATACTTTGATTAAAAAATATATTACAAAATGTATTCCAATGAAAAAAATTAGACTAATAATAATATAAAATATCTCTTGTTAGTTTATAATAATACTAAACAAAATATAACTTTTTTAATTTAATCAAATAAAAAAACATTCAACAAAAAACCATATTTTTCACAAATTAGTGAAAAGTAAATATTTTCATAAAATAATAAAAAATAAAACCTACAATATTTTTGAAAAAATGATTTACAAAATTATGTTCAAATTATTAAATAAATTTTATAAATTTTTATAAAATTAATCATATTACTTCCACATAAAATAGTATAAGCCCATTTTGAGGAAAAAAGGTATTTTTGAAGAAGATAGATACCTTACTAAATTTTCAGTACTTATTTATCAATATATATAATTTTTATAAAACCATTATACATTATAGTAAAAAGGTGGTATTAATATTCAATAAATAAATTAAAAAACTATTTTATATTTTTATACTAAATTATGAATCATTTAGATTTTTTGTAGTGTCTATCACACGCTATCAAAGAAATTATATTTATTGTAAGATAAATATATTATAAAATATCAAGGTTTTAAAGTATACCCCCAATAAGATGAATTAATACTTTAAATTAAATAGTATTGATATATTAAAATGATGATATATTTTTTTCATTGTCCTTAAATGTTCCCAAAAATCTTTATATAATTTATGATTTCTCTGAATATGTTATACAGGTGAGTAGTCTGGTTTCATCCCACCTTATCCCTATGATACTTAATTTCTATAGGTTTTTATTCATAGGAATTATCATTATCTAGCAGTATAATCTATGATGTTTGTACATGTGAAGGATCAAATATGAATATTCTTTGAAGATATATGTGGAAAATATCATGTTGTTTAGAGTGGTTTTGTGGAAGTGTCAAGCAGAAAGATACAATTCATACGTGATAAAAAATATCAAAGTGGAAAATATACCATGGTCATAACTTTATATTATTTAAAAGTTTCATAACCTTTTTCCATGGATAATTTCACAAGAATACCTACTTACTAATATCAAATTCCAGACATTATAAAAAAATTGTCAGTATAGATTTCTTATCGACTTTGAGCTACCTTGATGTGTTGTTGAACATATTAACATTCTCTACCCTTTCCTCTTTAAAATCATGTCCTAATATAATTCTTCCACTAATTTCATTATATAATTTTTGTTATCTATATTTATTTTCATATATTGATTATTTTAGATTGATCTGAATTCTCTTGTGAAAGCTAATGTAATAGGAGAATTCAACAAGAGTAATGTATTGATCCCAACCGTTTATAAAATCTAGAGATAATGACCCCAAAATTAAATCTTGGGTTGTAGTGCTTATCTCATAATAAAGTTTTCTCTTTTAATGATATGTTATAATGATACACACCTACAGATTTAGAGCCAGCCGAAGAAATCACCATAATGTTGAGGTAAACCTCAAATCCCAAAAAGATACAACATAAAGGTGTACATCATGCATCCTTACCACAAACTGAATGTATATTCTTGAAATCTGATAAAGATAAAATTACACTATGATATCATTGAAGTATATTTACATAATTATTTTATTTACTAAATCCATTATATAATTATATCCATTAGATTTGTTTGGGGACTTTAATGACAAAAAACAGGGTAAAGTTTTCTAATTTCTATTATGATATTAGTAATGACTATCATAACTCTAAGACTTTTGTCTCATAGATTTAACTTGATGACATACCAATTACTAAGATATTGGATCCAAAATATTCTCTTCATTTATTTCCAATTAAAATATCATGTGATTTCTGTATACGTCTAATTAATTCGATGATTAATTTAGAATGAGGAATTATGAGAATCATCCAACTACTCCATTAAATATGTTATAGATGGGATACATACAAGGTACTTGAACTTTTTCAATCCATCGTAATAATGGTTTTTCATAGAAACATTCCATACGTTCTATAAAACACTATATCTTCCTTATGTTCCATCTTAATCTTCACCTAGAAAAATGGTTTAACACACATTTGAGTATGATAAGACTTATCCCCTTTGTTCATTTTTTTGATCCAACCTTTTAGAACCCAATAATATTTGATCATTTTTCCCCATCATAAAAAATATACCATTTTTCTTTTCAAATCAAACCATTTTATTTCATATTTTCATTCAAAAGGTAGTAATTTATTTATAATTCATAATTAGATATCAAATCCCACCTTTATATATTGTTCATATTCATATATGATCTAGAAAATATTTAATTTAATCCTTTATTAATGATATATACATCAATAATTTCTATATAACGATTAAACCTATTTATATTTATTGGAAATTTTTAATAGATAATTAAAAATCAAGATTCGCATTATTTTTCTCATGAACCATAAATTTTGTTGCGACATTTTCCATTTCCAAATCGTACAACATGAGGAAAAATTTAACTCCATTATTTGATGTATCACTATGGATTAAAACCTATGCACAATTATATAATATTTTTTTAATAGGTCTTCTGACCTACCTCGTGACAACTAGGTTCTAGTGACAGCACATCCACCCCACCTTACCATGTTCATCGGGTCCTGGCCCACTAGGTACCACCAGTTGCCCCGCAGACACATGGTCCCCACCTTGGGGCCCACCCATGTGCCTGAACGAGACATCAGACTAATGATATTTCCCATATTCCAAAACATGTCCTTTTATATGTGCTCTTTACTCACTCACCCAAACCTTGGTAATATTCCCAGAAGGTCACCTATCCTGATCACTACTCCAGGCCAAACACGTTTAACTGTGGAGTTCTAATCAGATAGGCTTGACAAAATGAAGGTGCACCTTGTTGACCTGAGTCATATCATTTAACCATTTAACCCTTTATAATTTGAGGGTATTACAATCACCTCCCCCGCTAGAGCACAACATCCTCGTTCTGGGCCCAACATCTCAATCCAGGCAGTGCACCACACATAAGGCTGGGTATCATCTCTGATACCAAATGCAACAACTGCGTCCCTGTGACGGCACAACCACCCCACCTTAACATGGTTGTCAGGTCCTGGCCCACTAAGTACCACAAGTTTCCCCACAGACACGTGGTCCCCACCCTGGGCCCCACCCATGTGCCTGAACACGTGATCTGACTAATGATAGACCCAATAATCCAACACATGTTCTTCCCCTTGTGCACTATCCTCACTCACACACAACCTATGAATCATCCATGAATAACACCCATCCGTATCACTACTCCAAGACAATCACGCTTAACAGTGGAGTTCTATTCAGATAGGCTCTTGGAAATAAAGGTTCACCTTGTGGACATGACTCATATCATTTTTCCATTTAACACTTTTTCATTCTGTGTTATTAAAAACCATACCATTATATATTTGATATTTTCATCACATTCATTAATCTAAATTAACTTGGCTCCCTTCCATGTGAACATGGAGGAGGATTAGAAATCCAAGAGAAATTTCTAAAAATTCATAAATAATATTCATCCCAACCAATAAAACTAAGGATTTCAGTCACAATGGTTAGTCTAGACCATCAATCAATAACATTCATAATTGATAAATCCATTTATAGAGCATATCTTGAGATTATATGTCATCAAATGAAAATATTTTATCCAAAATATACACCAGGTAAATTTTCATAGAGATTATACTTCCATATAATCCGTAGTACAATCCTTATGTTACCTTTATTCTCTTCCATACACGTAAAATATATATAATTTTTACCTATAAATACTACAAAAAAAATTGATGTAGGTAATATCTAATGACATTATTCTATAAATCCATGAAGATAATGGAGAATTATTATGAATAAATAACATCACTATAAATTCAATGTGCCTATACCTAATATGAATGGTTTTACTAGAATGAAATATTTTTTCAAACTCAAATTATTTTATTTAGATTAATGATAAACCTTAAAATAGTATGGAACACCTCATAATTTATTAAAAAAATAATCATTATGGGGGTAGAGGATACTTATTCTTTAGTGTGATATTATTACATCCATATTGACAAATGTATGGTCAGCTAAATCAATATTTCATCATAATAAAGAATAGGTTCACCTTACAGTGATTCACTTGGCTAAATTGATCCCTAATTAAGATTAAACAGGTGTTTCTTCTATAATCTCAACAACTTGATAGGGGTAATTTTATCAAGAGCCTTTGAAATAAAAATAGAACTAGGTATGAGTTTAGTTGAAAAGTCAATATATTGATATACAGGAAGACTTGAAAAAACTTATATAAATTCATTAATAAAGTATTAGAATATGTTGATAATTTTGATATTTATTTTCACCCCTAATGTTTGAGATAAATAAACTATTTTAATTGGAATTGATACCCACATAATGGATTTAATTTAAATTATACGATTATATTTATTGACCCAAAAATAAATGATCATAGGTCAGTTTATAATATCAAGCTTGATTTTACTTCCTTGGAAATTGATGTGGGATTTGTTGAGGAAATTTTAACCCACTCACACATTAAAAACAAATTCAACTAGAAAGAGAATAATAAGATTTTTAGGATTCCATTTCCAACAATAATCAATCAAAGAAGAATCATAGATTTTAGAAACTATCAATGTACTGATAAAGGTTTTCACAACGAGTTCAATATATAATCAATTGGGAGGTATAGTGATACCATTAAAAAAATTATTCAAAAATAAAATAGTGTTTAGATATATATTCAAATAATATAATATCAGATGTACAATGTATGTTAATTGTACATTTCACCAAATAAGTATCATAAAAAAATAGATAATACATGGTTCTTGATATTTCAATTTTTTCCTGGTGATTATTTTTTTATTGAAACTGATTATAGTCGTTAACATTTGAATTTAATAACATGTTCTCATAATTCATATACTCATAGTATTTGAGTCACTGGAGTGTGGGAGGTACATATTATGGTATATTTTCTCTATATTTTCTAACATATTATCCTCATTAATTCTTCATTCAATTTCTTAATGACCTTCCTTTATACAAAAAAAATCATTTATCAGTCTGCCAAATATAATTTCCCCAATGTTTTCTTCCATGATATTCTCCTAAAAATAATTTCTTCTTCTTTTCATAGATTTTATTATTTTAATTTCATTAAATTCCATCAATCACTTATTATCAAACCATGAGATTTATTGTTTACTCAAATATATATTTCAACCGTGATAAGAAATTAAATTATTTCTTCATATTTACTGAAATCTCATATGGATATCCCCCAACAAAATAAAAAATTTTATCAGATAAGGAATCAATAAATCTTACTATTGGGATAGATGATACTACGAGAAGCATACATCCCATGTATTGTAAAATTTGACCCATGGGTACAAATGATTCATCAACCATATTCTTTAGAAAATTGGAATAAGCCCATTAATTCATTCCTATTTTAAATTTTTTAAATTATAAAGACTAATGAATATAAAATATCATTTTAGAAGTAATAAACAATTTAACAATAACTAGTGTATTAGTGTACATGATAAATGAAGTTCGGTATTTTATTATACTGAAATTAGAAGAATTATTCTCCCTATTCCATGTTTGGAATATCATTATAATTCCTCGCCTATGAAATTTTTATAAACATTCAAATATAATATCATTTCATCGCTCATAACATTTGGATTCTCAAGAGGTAAATGAGGTAATTTTCCATCACATTTATAATTTTCATGGTCCCTTCGGGTTCTATCCATTTAATAAAACCAGATTCATGGTTTACGAACTAATAATACTAGTGTGATTCACAATAATATTGATAAATCATTTATATGTTTTCTACTACATGATAGCCTCTTTTCAATCTATTAAAACTTATTTTAACCATGTTCAATCAGGGATTTCATTTCATAAAATAATTCATAATAGTTCATAATTAAAATTGATCTAACAAAATAATATCAATCGGGTTAGTCAAAATAAATTCATAGTAATAAAATACTCATCGTGAACTAGAGTGATGGGTAGGATATACATGAAAATTTGTTAAGGGTGTGTTTCCATTATATATATTTGTTCCAAAACCACGTCTAATTGTAGATAAAAATATGAATGTATTTCTATGAAAACAAAACTAATTTTAATACAATAGAATTAAATGTTCTTATATAAATAGGATTATCCAAAGTGTTCCCATTATAATTTCATCACCCTAGTCTCCAAATGTTACTAATCCCTACTCGGATACCAAAAATGGGAACCAATAAATTTTATATATAAATATTACTTCTCATTAGATGAATATTCTATACACAACATGTTGATACCTTCTTGAATCTTATATTTTTTGTGTCATTGGAAACATAGAAACATAAAAACATGTTTATAAGAGTTCTATATAATCTACCACTATATTCTCCCTGACTATAATACTTCTCAGATATACAATATTACTAACCATTCTTCTTAACATCAGAAAATAAACATATCAAATGGTGAACTCCAATACTTATTAAGGGTAAACAAGTGAGAAATAAATGATAAATTAAACATAACAAGATCAAAAGAGTATGATAACAATATAATTAAATTTTAAATATATAAAATTCATATCATAAACATAATCATGGCTTATGGAATAGATCATAGTAGTTTCTAAGGAATTAATCCTAAAGGAACATGTGAAAGTGATCATAACATTGGCATAAGAAATAATTACTTGGAATACGTATTCATATTGAAAACAATGTCCTTTATCAAGGATCTCTTCTATGATTATCAAACTCGATTGGGTTTATAGGAAATTAGATATTTTCATTAATGAAGCATCATTACCAATACAATCATGGTGGATAAAGTCCCTTACTAAACAATGTTCATACCATTTTCCAATTATTATTATCTTAGGAAATATGTATATTTAACTAATCATTATAGGGATATATAACATGGTTTTACCCATCTCATAATCATAATACAGTCGTATGTGTGACACAAGATCATAATAAATTCCTTATATATCATAACATAATAAAAATAAATGGGTGTCATAAACATTTAATTATTTTATCACAACATAATAGAATGAAAATAAATGGGTTTCATAAACAAGTCATCATAAAAAACATAAAATATCCAACTAAAGAGAAAATATGGTGTTGTTTGATCAAATTCTCAATTAATTATTATTAAAATAAAATATTTTTAAATCAATTGAATCAATCCTTTAAAATATTACATGAATATTTCAAGAGGAAAACACCATTTTCATTTATGAATCATTTTATTGAAATATAAAAATTTCTTAAACATTGATTAAATAGTTATATTATAAAATATAATTGGAAAACTATATAGGAGTATTTAATTAAATGGGAGGTCATAAGGGTTGAAAAATAATGCTAATTTCATGATGATTAAAATAATAATACATTTCCCATTTTTAGAAAAAATATAAAAGTACCACATTTAGAATATGAGAAGATTATTACATAAAAAGAATAAAAATCATTGGTAAAAAATGAATTTAAAAAATCATTGAATAATATAAAAAATAATTTTTAAAAAGTATTATAAAACAAAGATATTGAAAAAATTATTTTCCAACTAAAGAGAGAAATAAAGTCATATTTCATTAAAAATGATCTTTCAGTCACTTGTGATGTCAATGTGATGAAAATGAATGGAAAAAAATATTATATTAATAAATTCTATAAAGATATTAAAATTGACTAGATTCATTAGAGATGGGTTATAAAATGTAATTATCATAAAAAATCCAAAAAATCCCAATAGATATTGATAATGTTATATAAATCCCTTACCTCATGTTTTATTTACACACAACATTCTCTAACCTCCGCTATTAAAAATTAAATTTCATTATAATTTTATACCATAGTTATGTAAATATTTATAATATCAAATATTTTCTAGTTAAAACATTTGAACAATTATTTATTAATAATTCCTTATTAAAATCGTTGTTTCTAGGGTGTAAACTATTTTTTTAGGAGAATTATAGTTTGGTAGTCTAATCCTTTTAATTGATCATGGTTCCATTATCTATAAAATGTTAATAATGATTAAAAAATAATATATATTCATTATATATATATAAAAATATATTCTTAATATATACATATATATATATATAAATGAATTACACTATTCATAGATATGTTAAACCATACATATTAAAGAATGTAATTTTTAATTACTGGTGGATTGAGAAAAATAAAATGGTTACAAATTATTAATATGATTACTATTAATTGTAGAACGATATTACATTAACATTATTAATATGTATTAAATATAATGATTAATGATATGTAATTTATTTTATCATACTCAATTAACCATTGAGTCAACAATAAAATTAAAATTAATCTAAAAAAAACATGATGAAAAAACTTTATCTTATAACATTCTATGTATGGAATTTTCCCAAAATAAAATAAGATATTTTTAAAATAACGTAAATTGTATTTATAATAATATAAATGATTTAATGTGATTTTTATCCATTTTTAAAAAAATTAACATTATTCATGCTTAAAATTACATTCTTCTATAAAAATATGTACTTTTTTAGTTTTCAACAAAAAATCATTCATTTCATAAAATTATTATAAATTTAGTCTAATATAAATTTTACAAGAGAATTTATAAAATTATTTTAATAATTTCTAATAATTTTTCACAAATTTGATGAAATTAATTTTTATATTTGGTCATGGAAATAAATAAAAACTATTTTTCAAAAGAAGATTTTTTAAAATGATATAAAAACATTGCGTAAAATTGATTAATTTTTTATCAATATATTTTCTTTATCTAATGTAATGACCCTACTTTTTCCATTCTCAAAATTTTAGAAGAAATTTTAATTTTTTCTATTTGATTCTTTTAAGGTGTGAAATGGACATTTCCCCTAACATATTTTCTCAAATAATATTTCTCACCCCTCATATTGTCTCAAAATTGGTTATATCCAATATTAAAAGCGTTTTGTAGAATTATGAATTTTTCTCATTTTATTAGAATAACTAATAATTAATATATAAATAATTAAAGATTAATTTATTAATGCATGATTGATTGATTATATCCATGGAATGGATCATCATATTGAGATTTTTTCTCACCCATTTAGTCTATAATGGTGAGTTATTCCAATTTACTGAGTAAACATACTTCATGCATCGTGTCTAGGCTGTGGCCCCTTTTTGTTTTAATTTTTTTCTTCTTTTCTTTTCTTATTTTGTTTTATTTCTCCATGTATTTTTCTGAATGACCCTATAGTATCTCCTTTAATAATACCTAGATATAATAGGAGTTTAAGAAAAATAGGTATATGAAGAATAAGATGGAATGATTTTTAATGTCGTAAATCTCTAGATGACCAAGATAATTGTGTGGTGGCCATGGAGTGCTGAAATGGTTTAAATCTAAAATATTCCACAAAATGGTAGGTTATTTTTATATTATTCAATAAATAAGGACATATTTATGTTATATATATATAAATCCCTATTATGATTTATTTTTACCCCTTGGGGGTCAATCTATGTCATTTGGTGAATGAAATAGTGTTTCCAACCGATTTAAGGGGATTCTGTTTCAGAAATCATGATCATGTGTTGTGTATTGTAGGAACACACACTGGGTGTTTTTCTATTTGAGAAATATGCTATTTCAATAATTACATGTTTTTCATGGGGTATTCACAAGGTGTATTAGTACATAACCTTCTATCAATGTACTTGGCCAATCATCCCATATTGGGGAAATGGTCATGTAGAGAATAGGGACAGACCCTTTGTGGGTTGCACGATGTGTCTTGATACATGACCATTATATATAAATTGTTGTACCGCGTGAGGTACACTAGAATGTACCCCTTGTTTGGTAAAAATTGTGTATGTGATCAATACATAGTGTACATGGGTATTTAAATTTTAATTTTTTCTAGAGTAGATGCCCAAGTGAGGCTTTCTAAAAACATATCGTTTACAAGGTATATATTCAATGCACAATCTTTATACTACCCCTTTTGATAGTTTTTTAATATATTTATTCCCAGGGGTCATAATTGGTACCCATGCTTATTCCATTCTAAAATCATTCCATGTATATCATGATGATGAAACACTTGTTTCATTTTAAGGACACATATGATGTTTTCTGAAATTTTCTTAAACAATGAGGTTCTTACTCCGGTAAAAGAATCCAGTTATGTTCTAAGAGTGAGTAATATCATTTTTATCTAAAATTATCCATGAGATATTTGTCTTGACAGACACATTTGTAGGCTTCCCCATCAGGATGTCTCCCTTGAGAGATATGCACATCTGTCTAATGTGGTCATGAGATTGGTATTTTCAGTGGATCCCCAATATTATTCCCCTACATATATTCCAACATAAAAGAACCCTTGTAAAATTCCTTTTTATTTTTACTATTATTGGGGGTCTAATTTTGGTTTTCTTATTTGATGATGATGAACTACAGAATCCATTATATTATCCCATACCTATGTAATTTTTCAAGTATGTCATATAGGATTCCTTTTCCTTCATTATTTGTCTATGTTTTCCTTACAAGATGGATTTTCTTATGTATTGTTCCATGAATATCATATAGGATTCCTCTTATTTTCATTATCAAGGATCCCAAGTCATATAAATCATATTACTTTTCTTCTTAACATCTCACGATTGGTACCTCTATTTTTTTTGAATTGATGGACCCAATGGGTGACCAAATGATTTACCTTCCATGATATAGTATGCCAGGATTGGGAAGAGATGGAAATTGGTATCACCTTATAACCCATGCAAAATATTTATGCCTATGAGGCTGAGTTAGTAATGGTGGGTTATGAATTCAGCCACCCTCACTCTTTTTATTTTTCAATTACATGTTTAATAATAATATTTTGATGATTCACAAAGTTTCTTTTTCATTGTTCCTAATAAGCCTATTATGGTGTGACTATATTCCTTGGTATTCATAGATGTATCTTCTGGTATATATCAAATTATTTTATTTGGATTCCCAAATGTACATTCTAGGATCTGGCTTCTGCGACATGTTAATTACTATTAATATTAAAACACTCAAAGGTACTTCCTAGAATTTTTTTATTAATTATGATTGATTTTTATATTAATGGTATATTAAAAGGATCTTCCAAATATCATGATTTTGAGCCTATTAATATGATATGTGGAATGACGTCCATAGTAATGATACTCATGGGTGATTCCACTCTCCCAAGTGATGAGGATGATTTCAATCTCCTAAAATTTATATATATTGAGGATTATCACACCCTCCTCTGATTTACATGTGATGTGGATTATTAAGAACTCCTAAATATAATTATACTTGTGGTTTATTTCTCAATATTTATATATAGGGATGACTAATTTCTGCATGATCGATTACTTTATCATGGTGTTGGACATGATGATTCACATCACTGGGTAAATGTGGACGATTATGCTCACCCCAGAGATAAGGATTATCACACTCTCCCATATTAGGGGCATCAGAGGGGTGGGCAAGATAACTCACTGGTGATTTTTCCTTACAGGTAACCTAAGGGTACGACCCTTAGGATTCAACTGAGTCACATTGTCCTGACCGCCTATGGATCTGGACCTATAGACCAATCATCTTATTAGGATTTCATGGAAGGCATGGTATGACATACAATTCTATTCATTCTTTAATGTATTTCTTGATTTATTCCCTTGAATCCACCCTTATAGTCATTGTACGCGAGTACACAGGATCCTAGGGTTTGGATGTGTATCCTTGTGTGGTGAGGTAGCTTTCCCTGTGACATTTTTGGTTTTGGCCAATGTAGGTATTGTCGATTGGTATTATAGACCCTGAGATTGAATTAATGATACATATTCTAAGTGGTATGACATCCTACCAAATTCCTTCTTCACATGATGTCAAGGTTATCAGGATTTTTGAAACATAGATAGATCATTGATGGTTTTAATATATTTCTTCAGTTTATTCATTTATATAAATATTAATGTATATATGTATATTTATTGTAATATATGCATAAACAAATATAAAAATGTACATATAAAAAAACACATTTCCCAATAGACATGGATGATGGACTCGGGGATCATCTATGGTCTCATGTTACATTTTTTACTATATTGCATTGTTGTCCCAAATAAGATAAAAATATTGAATTAGTAAAACTTATAACATTAGATTTATAGTTTTCTATTTGGGGTGGACTACTAATATTATTAGCACATTTTCATGATCCTCGATGTGAGTGTTGACCTTATGTCTACCTTTCAGGTTGAGAGTAGGTGTATGGTGGATAGGGCTGAGAACAAGGGTTTCTTGATAAATTGAATTTATTCATATGGTTGGGATAGATAATATTGTTAGTGTCATGGTGAAAGGTTATGGTGGTATCATGAAAGATAGTTTTGGAGTGTTGTACATTTATTTGAGTTTATTTTAATTACACATGAATGTATGTTTATCCTACTGGGTGACTAGGGCTATATGAATGGCATGGTTGTTCGAGATTTTATTTCATGTTCTATTCATGTTTGTCTACATCTTCGATACACAATTTAATTATTTATGGGATAATATCTAGATATTTTTGAAGTTTTTTACTATGACATGAAGGCATATTCTCTCCACAGATGCACCCTAGGAGCTTGATGCTAGTCGAAAACCTTTGTCTTATAAAGACGCATGGTTGAGGCCTCATAACGGACTATGTGACAGAATCAGATTAGTGAAATAATTGTTAGGATGACACAAAGTGTTATTATAGGTGTTTATTTTCATATTTAATAAAGATTTTGGTAATGATAGGTAGGAGTACATGGAATATTTCGGAGCATGTGATTGATATCGGACTGATGTGTCAACAATACCTATTTAATTTTGATGTCCTAGTTTCTAGGGTTATTAGATAGTTGTTTTGATCTATGTTGTTATAGTTTTATGTAATTTTTTACGAACTTGGAAATTATTTTTCTGGTATGGGTTTTCCTATCTTTTTTTTGAGTTAAAGAGAAGAATCTGGAAATTTAAGGAGCAAATGCTCTGTACTTTGGGGTACTCACCATGTTCCTGGTTTCCACGAGTGATTGTTTACTAGCCGTGTATCGCATGATTACATGTCCGTGTGGGGTGACCTAGAGACTCCCTAAATAAGGATCCAGTTAAGTCATGTACACATCGTGTAATTTTAAATAACATGTTGTGTACTTTTCTTTTTATTTGTTATATCAGATAGGGGTCATGTCTCATTCACTGAAACCCCTTCTTCTGACGACGTCTCATCAAAGAGAGACAAAGGAGCACAATTCCTCCCAGATCCCCCGATCAATAATCTATTAACTGATTTAATAGCTGTCAATTTCATTGGAATCATCACGATGAGATCTTATATATTTTAGTGCCCCATTTCCTATTTTTTCTTCTTTCATGAGATATCATTGGTTGAATGGTTTAGAAATTTTTGTAGATATAACTCATTCTAAGTCGATTCAAGGTCCAATACCAGAGTATATCAATCATTCAATGTCTAAGTAGGTGGATTGTTTCTTTCTGTAGTTATTATTTCAAGATTATGTGAAAAAGTGACCAACGCTCTAGAACATGGTATTGCATGTTTAGGTATTTTAGCCTAATTAATGAATTTTATGCCTTTTGTGCCTGATTAAAGTTCGTTACATTTTGAATAGGGTTATTTTCAATTCTAGGGATTTTTTCCCATGATTGTTTTGACAATTACAATTTGTTCAAGAATTTTTGGTTAGGCTGCTTTTTTTCCATGCCTAGTGTTGTTAGGATGGGGTTATTTTTTCTGATGTTGTAGTATGCTTGTAATTTGTTATCCATGTAGTTCTTGAAATATATTTTTCAAGTAGTTTTTAAGGTTTACTTTGTATTTTGAACTAAATTTTTCATGATTGACTTACATCAGGCTATAGGAAATTAGTATTGTAGACCATAGGGGGAATAGACACTAAGGGCTTTTCCAGAGTGTCTGTTTGAGTTTACATTGTGAGACCATAGAGAGATGGATTTTGTGCTCCCTCAGAGTGTATATAGTTACACATTTCAAGAACACATGGGGATTGTCTGTTGAGTGCTACCTTAGAGTGTCTATATTTACTGATATGGGTCCACATGGGGAATTGATGGTGAGTGCTTCCTCAGAGAGTCTTTTCTAAATCTGAACCAGATGTGTTTGACTATGAGTACTTCCCAGAGGATTTCATTTGATTGATTGTATTAACCAGTGGGTTATGATGTGTTTACTTCATAAAGGGTTATATGTTTTTGATTAGATGCTTACATGATATATGAAAATGAATGCAATTGAATTTGTAGGATTGTTTACATTTTAGTACATCCATGTTTACTACTTAATTTTGATTATTGCCATCCATATATATTCACTGACTGTTAGGCATAGATATTTGGGTGCTCGCCGAATGGGATTTATCTCACAACCTATTTGGGTCATGCTTTAGTGTCCAAATAGATTATATTAATGAAGGTATAGATAAGGACAAGAGCCATTCTATGCCAGGTACTAGACTGATGTAGAGTGAGAGAGTGTGGGAATAAGTTGAGGATTGCGATGCTGGTATAGTTTATTTGTTTTCATTTTATTTTTATATAGTACTATATTCCTTCATTTTGACATGTTTGGATTTTTTCCATGAAATATGCATCTTTCATCATTTATATATGTGCTTATTTTTTTCATTACATCCAGTATTTTGCTGTTTACTTATTGCATGTTATTACTTCTTCAGTTATTATTATCTATTAATTTCCACTGAATTACTCTTCCAATGAGGGAATAGTTTCCCCACAATCACACCCAAGGCTATCACTGTTAGTCAGCAGCCTAGGAAATAGGGGAAAAATGTCTTTGAGTCCATATGTGAAAATGAATGCAATTGAAACTATTGGATTTTTTACTTTTGAGTACTTCTTTGTTTACAGCTTCATTTTTCTTATTTCCTACCATATATATTCACTAACTATTAGGAACAGATCATTGGGTGGTTTCCTACTAGGATTCACCACACACCTTATTTGGAAAATTCTTTTAGTCCCAAATAGATTATATTGTTGTAGGTATAGATAAGGGAAAGTTCCCTTCTACGTCAGGTACATATCTGTTATGGAGTGGGAGAACACGAGACCAAGTTGATGCTTGAGATGCTGTTGGATTTTTTTTGTTTTCTTTGTACTTTGGTTGTGTACTATATTATATAATTGATATTTGTTTGGATATTTTTTTAGACATATGTATCATGCGTCATTTATATATGTTCTCATGTTGTTCATAACTTTCTGTCTTCCACCGTTTACTTATTTCATGTTATTACTACTTCTGAAATTGTTATCTGTTTATTTCCACTACATTACCCTATTAATGAGGGAATAGTTTCCAAAACTACCACACCCAAATGTCCTTGTTACTAGCCATTAGCCTCTTGGGTTTTGGTAAATTCTCTTGAGTCCATGTGACCATACAGGTACGGGGCACCTCTGGGTGGAACCTGGAACTGGGATGCTTCAAAATGTTATCAAAGGAATTATTCTATTCTTGAATTACTATTTAGAGCCTATAGCTAGGGATGTGATGGAATATGTAGTTGGTAATAAGTTGTTCTTGGGAGTAGCTAACCCATTTATAGGGAAAATCCAATTTACATCATTTATTTCATTATATTTGGTTTTGCAATTATTATTATTGATTTGATTTCATAATTGAGTGATTCACATGTTTTGGGATATTATCATTGAAATTATTGAGCTTAAATTTCTATTTCAACCTAATTATATGAGTGTTTTCCATCTCATGAATAATATATGATCATGATAGAGATCACATGTCATGAATTCTTTCCATTCCATTTAGGTTGCATTAATGATTTCATGTTTTTGTGGTAGATGTTGTTCTAGATATGCATATTGTTGTGGTATATTCCTTGATAGAATACCATCTATTTGATGGGGTATTTAATTGTGTAATATTTCTTCTGAATGAATGCCAAAATTTGTTTCTTGAGGTGTTATGGGCCATCATGGATCGGAATTTGGTGGACCATTTCACTGTTATGGTTTTTTATGACACGTATAAGATGAAAGACATTGACTAATGGGTAGTATGGCCCCCACTGATCATAATTTGTAACATTAATGTTTTTCCAATATTTTTCTATGTTTGGAAGTAGTTTCCAATTATTTCTATCTGGAAAAACCCAGAATACACTTTGTGTTTTGTTGAATACACTCCATGTATCCTTTGGATTGGGAAGGAATATGTTTACTTAATTAGATGCCATGTACTGAATGTACATGCCATGATGTCTCTAACTGTGTCACATTCTGTCTGGACTGAGACATGATGTTCAGAAATCTGTTGTGGAACACGTTGTGTACTTAACGTTCTTGACGTCTGTATAGAACATATGTCCAATTATGTGACCAACGACGCATGTGGATTATGGATAGTTAGTACACATCATGTCTAGAACAAACATGCTATATAGAGTCATTAGTGTAACTGGTTGTGTGACATACAACACAGGTAAGTGAATTTATTTCTTGTACACATTGTTTCTAGAAGAAACATGTTGTCTAGTCTTGCTCGTGGAGAACCGTGTGCATTATTTTTGTATAATATCTTCGTCAGAGGAAAACAATTCAACTACACACCATGTCTTGGGAGAATATACCATGTGTATGGGGTGATACTCAACCAAGGATGGTAAGATTACACGACCAGGTGAATTCTTAATGGAATATGATGTGTAAGGGTTATACACACTTTATATCCTTATTTTGAAGAACATGAATTATTTCCTTCTCAAATTTCCTTCATTCACTTATATGTTTTAATACTTGATAATCATTAAATGAGGTGTCCGCTTGACCTTATAGAGACCATAAATGGTAGATCAGGAACTACCAGCAGATCCTACAGTTGTGCTTATCTTGGCCCCAACCATTATCCCGGAAACAGGTTCTGATACGTAGTTATGAGAGGGATTCAAGTGGTTCGTGCAAGCCTTCTAGGGAACACCACATCCTACCCCGTCTGTGGAAGAATTCAAATTTATTTTTCATCAGCAGAATCATCCCACTTTCTAATGTGAAGGGTGAACTGAGGCTATAGAATCATGGTTAGAAGCCATGCTATCGATCTTTTAGCATCTCGAGACACCTCTAGATAGGAGGTTTAATCTCGCTACATATATTCTTCGGGATTATTCCAAGAGATTTTGGGATGTGATCTCATAGACGGGACACCAACAGATTATGGCTTGGGATATGTTCCATTCTGCCTTCTACGTTTACCTCTACCCTGAGACTTTGAGGGCCAATCACGCCCATGTTTTCATGAGTCTATCTCATTTTAATACTTCCATCATGAAATACTCTTCTCTCTTCCAGGAGTTATAGTAATTCACACCCATTCCAGGGGGTGAAGAGTTATTTTTGGCGATGAAGTTCAAGGATGGTCTCAAACATGATAGTTGATCTTATTCTAACATATTCAGGTTGAATTCCATCAAATCTATAGTCAACTAAGATATGATCAAAGAGCACAATATGAGGGATTATGTGGTTGTGACACAGGGAAGCTCATCATCTGGAGTTAGTACCCCTCCAACTGACAGTACGAAGCACTACAGGATGTCTATGCACAGAGTTTCGAGGAGATGTGATACTTCTTCTAGTATCCAGGTGGTGTGCCACTAGTGTGGGAAGAGAGGGAATACAAGGCCATATTTCATGAGAGACCAAATGGAGTGATGATCTTTTGAAAAGATGGGTCATCTTTAGCACTTGTATCAGTTTTTCTCACCAGCACCTGGTGATAGAGATTTTGTTTCGACTCCACGTACCGGAGCAGGGCCACTATTTTCTCATCTTTCTAAGAACCATATTTCTTTCAGCCATTCAGTACAAGGTGGTGGTCATGGCCTAGTGGTTAGATGCATAATTTTTGACAGGCATAGGGTGGATCATCTTAGGTATCTCTATGAGCTTTAGAAGGCCACAATACATGCCAGACATTTGTAGTAGAGTAGATCTAGTAGGAGTAGGATTCTGAAACCTCTATAGTTCTATGTACCATTCTCGTAGCCTTAGTTTTAGATTCATCATAGTTCGATATAGGAGACTTCCATTGATTCATATATTTCGTTGTTGTGGAGATCCTTAGGCTCTATATCTTTACTTCTGATGATATATGAATGATAGACCCACCGTTTGGGACAAGAACGCCTAGTGTACAACAGTTCAAGGAGTTCCCACTCGAGATTGTTGGGTTTCAGTTCTATTGGGACCTTTATGTCTTAGAGATGACATGTCATGATGTCATTTTTGGAATGGACAGGTTAGTTATCTTTCCTAGATGTGGTTGATTTCTGTCGCCGTAGGGAGAGTTTCACGTCACCAGATGGTGGATTCTTTCAACAAATGGGTGAATGGGATATCTAGGTGATTAGGGAAGGAACCGAGCATCATGGTTTGGGAAGTGCTATGGACCATATATCTAGTCTATTTATAGATTAAAAGGGAAATTTATAGATGGAATTTCCTCCATTATTCGATCATTTCAGGTATTTATTTACAGGGGACCTTTCATGTTTACCTCCATAACAAGAGGTGGACGTTTTTATAGATCTTGTTCTAGGAGAGGCACTGGTGTCCATTCCTCCTTATAGGATGGCTACATTAGAGTTATAGGAGCTCGAGAAGTTTTTAGAGGAGTTGCATGTGAAGAGTTTCATTTGACCCAGTACTTCGACTTGGGGTTCGCCTGTCTGTTTTCAAAGAAAGTGGATGGTACCCTACAACTTCATATGGATTATCAGAAGATGAACTAGTTGACATTCAAGAACTAATATCCCTTGCCAAATATTTCTGATCTCTTTCATCAGCTTCATGGAGCCCATGTATTCTCAATGTTTGATATGGGGTCCGGTTTCAATAAGTTGCATGTTAGACCATCTGATATACCTATTACAGTCGTTCGGAGCAGGTATGGTCTATATGAGTATATTGTTATGTTGTTTGGTCTCACAAACATGCCTATAGTTTTCATGGAAATGATGAAATGATTAATCCATCAATACATGTATTATTTCATGGTAGTCATCGTGGATGACATATTGGTGTACTTGCACACATGACATGAACATGCCACACATCTTGAGGTTATTTTGAGTACACTGAGAGAACATAAGATATATGATAATATCTAAAAATGCTCTTTTGGAAGGACCAAATTCACTTCTTGGGTCATGTTATCTCTAAGAAAGAAGTATCAGTAGACCTATCGAAAGTGAGATATGTATTTTCCTCAGAGAAGTTAAAGAACACCTTTGAGGTACATAGTTTCTTGGGGCAGAATGGTTACTATAGACATTTCATACATGACTTCTCACCCTTATCAGCACCACCTGCTAACCTCACTAAGAAGGGTGTGAATTACTTATGGTAAATTTCTTGTGAGTTAGACTTTTACAAGCTGAAATAGAGGTTGAATTAAGCATCGATAATAGTATTTTTATAGATGATCAAAATCTATACTGTATATTGGGATGCATTAGGTATCGGTCTGGGTGAAATACAAGTACATGGGGGGAGGAATCGTTGTGTACGGGTCTCGAAAGTTGAGGCCACATGATAAAAATTACCTAACGTACGATTTGGAGTTTGCTGTAGTTTATTGTGGTTTATATTATTGGAGACATTATCTTAAGGGAGATTATTTTTTGGTTTTCATCGATCAACAAAGTCTCAAATATATCTTTACATCGCGTGATCTAAATTTGAGACCGTGATGGTGGGATTTGATCCTTCAGTATTTTGAATTTGAGATTTCCTACACACATAGGAAAGGAAACACAGTGGCTGATGCACTAAGCAGGATGAATCAGATACATGAAATTCAAGAGGCCATCATTGAGTGGAATCTTATAAATATGTTCTATGACATTCATTTGGAGGTTCATGAAAAATACTGGAAGACGTTTCATTCTTCTATAGTTGTGTTATCTACTGTACATGATTGAGTTATAATGAGAAAGATACTAGATTCTGAAGACATAGTCCATTGGAAAAGCATGTCTGGTGTGTAACCTATTCCTAGATAGACCATAGGAGAGGATGTGATCTTGCAATTTCATGGGCACGTATGGGTGTCATCAAACATATGAAGGGATTTGATGTGGGATATTTATTCCTTAGTTTTGGTAGTACATCATGGAATCACCAAGATGTATAGATATCTGCACTATCAGTATTTTTGGTGAGGCATGAATAAGTATGCTTCTGGTTTTGTGATGAGGTTTTCCACCTATGAGTAGGTAAAGGTGGAGAATCAGCAACCAACAGGGCTTTTGTAGAAGCTACCCATTCTCGAGTGGAAGTGGAATGATTTCACAATGGACTTCCTGATAGGAATAACGAGGTCACCTTGAGGGAATGATGTAGTATGGGTTATCATTGACAAAATCACGAAGGTGGGTCACTTCAGGGCTATTAGGGAGACTATTAGTTTTGATGAGTGGGGAATGTTATACTTTTGGGATATTGTGCACATACATGGGGTACCACACTTCATCATTATGGAAAGAGATGCATGTTTTACTTCTTGTGTCTAGAAGGGTCTATAGTGGTATTTGGGTACATAGGTACTTTTGAGTACATCTATCCATCCCCTAATAGATGGACAGTCTAAATGTATGATACAATTGATGGAGGACATGGTCCAGGAATGCGACCATAATTTTGGAGGTTGTTAGGAGAAGCACATACATCTTATGGAGTTTTCATAAAATAGTAGTTTTCAAGAAACTATAAAAATGGTACCTTGTGAGGCTTTATACGGTAGGCCATGTCATTCACCCCTATGTTGGATGGAAGCATGAAAGAAAATTTTGTTGGGACCTCGTCTTTTCCAATAGACCATGGCGTAGATAGAGTTGATTTGGAAGAGGACAGTTACTACACAGTCAAGACAGAAGTCTATTGCTGATTGACAGAGATGATGTCTGGAGTTTGATGCTAGAGATAAGGTTTATTTATGTGTCACACCAAGGATATGAAACATTAGGAAGAGGAGATATGGAAAAAATTCACTATGATACGCCTGGCCATTTAATGTTTTGGAGAGAGTCAGTACGGTTTTTTTATTGGATGTAGATACCTCAGAGGTATCGGGATATGCATGAAGTATTCCACATTTCTCATCTATGATGTTACTTCTCAGACCCATCCCATGTTTTTCTGCACTAGGTTGTTGATTTGGAGGTGGAAGCATCATTCAAGGATCATCCAATCTGAATTATTGATCATAGTGGGATGGTTCTCCAAGACTGGTTGGTTCCTTTGATATGAGGGTAATGGGGTCAAAAGCGAGTATATGGAGAGACATGGGAGAGGGAGTCCAATGAATGATTGTAGTGGTCAGAGCTGTTCTAGGATTCATCTTATACACCACCTTACTAGGGAAATTTAGAGAGAATTTTCATTAATGGGAGATTTTTGTAAGAACCTAAACCTTCATTTCTAGTATGAGTTTTAATTTCTGGTGTTTTTGGAAAAAGTGCAGAATCAAGAAATTTAAAGAGTACACATTGTGAACTTTGGAGTTCATGTCGTGTTCTTGGTTTCTGTAGATGACCGTGTACTAGCTATTTAATGACCGAGTACATGGCTGTGTGGGGTGAACTAGAGACCGCCTAAAGTGGTGGCATCTTAATGCTAGTAATCGTTGTGTACCTTTAAAGAACACACGGTGTACTTTTCCTTTTCTTTGTATTATCAGACCAAGGTCATGTCTCATTCATAGAAACCCATTATTCAAATGAAGTCTCTTCTAGGAGATATTGAGGAGCATTATTCTTTACGAATCCCCCAATCTATCATTAGTTATATTATTCAACTTTCATAGATTGTGTTGGTATCAGCACGGTGAGATCTTCCATATTCTAGATCCTCGTTACTTATTTTCTCTTCTTTCATTAGATATCCTTGGTTGAACATTTTAGGCATTTTTGTAGATATTCTGCATTATAGGTCGATTCATGTGCCAATGCTGGATTATATCAATCATACTACATCGATGTAGGTGGTTTGTGCTTTTACATAGTTAGTCTTTGAATAATATGTGAAAAAGTTCCCAATACTCTAGAATGGGGTTTTTTGTGTTTAGGGAATTTAGCCTTGTTATTGTCTGGTATGCCCTGTGTGCCTGAGTAGTGGTCATTTGACTGTGAATAGGGTTATTTTCCATGCTATTTTTGTGTTACCCATGTTTTTTTATATTGATCATTTGTTCTTTATTTTCCTGTTATGCTTCTTGTTTTCCTTTCCTAAAGTTGTTAGGATAGAGTGATTTTATCAGATGTTGTTGTATGCTTGTAGTTGTTTAGATAAGTACTTCATGAATGATGTTAGGCAAGTAGTTATTAATGTTTACATTGGCTATTGAAAATCATGGTTCATTATTTACTTACACAGGGTTTTGGGGACCTGGTGTTTTAGACCACAGGGGGAATGGACGATGATGGCTTCTCCATATTGTTTGTTTACTTTTACGTTGCGAGACCATATAGGGGTTTGAATATGTCACCTTCCATGTTTTTGTAGTTCCATGTTGTGATAGCACATTGGTAATTGGATTTTGATTTATTCCATAGAGTGTCTATATTTATGGATACAAGACCACATGGAGAATAGATAGTGAGTGCTTCCTAAGAGAGACATTACTAAAGCTTAACAAAAGAGGTTAAACTATGAGTACTTCCCAATGGGTTTCTTGTGTTTGATTAGTTGAACTAGAGGGGTTAGGTTTTTAGTACTTTCAATAGGGTTACATTTTTTTGAATAGATTCTCACTTGATATGTGAAAATGAATGCAATTGAAATTATAGGATTGTTTACTTTTAGGTACTTCATTATTTACTACTTCATTTTTCTTATTACATTCCGTATATATTCATTGACTATTAGGCATAGATCTGTGGGTGGTTACCTAATGGGATTATTCTCACACCCTATTTGTGTCATGAGTTTTGTCCAAAATAAATTATATTAATCCATGTATAGATAAGGTAAATCTCCCTTCTACGTTAGGTACTTGACTACTATGGAGCTAGAGAGCATGTGACCAAGCTGAGACCTGTGATGCTACTTGAGTTTATTTGATTTCTTTATACATTGGTTTTATATTTTATTCTAGCATTGTGTCTTGTTTGGATGTTTTGTAGACATATTTATCATGCATCATTAATATATGTTCTCTTTTTGTGCATTACTTTTAGTCGTATGTTGTTTACTTATTACATGTTATTACTACTTCTGCAATTGTTATCTGTTTATTTCCGTAACATTACTATTACTATGAGGGTATAGTTTCCCTACTATCACACCCAAGGCTCTTGCCGCTTCTCATCAGCCTCTATCATTTTAGGAAATGCAGCTGAGGCAATGTGACTAATTGGGTTTGGGGCACCTCTGGGCGGCACCCGGAACCGATACATTACATATTGTTTCTTTGTGTGGTGCACATGATGTGTGGGTTTTATGATTTATTATTGATTAATCACGGATGGATTTTGAAAATAGTTGAGTGAATGATTTTGAATCTTGGATGAAATTGGAAATCAGCCTCTCATGAATTATATTTGGAAAGTAATATTTACATGATATAAGCCTGATAGTGTGTGAATTTACTAATGATATTGGGAAATATTTTAATGTGTCACTAAAAATATAACTTTTTTACTGTAGTGTATATTAGTGGAAATATAATCAATGAGATTACTTTTAGGTATATTTATTTTTGATGGACGGATATGCGTATCTATGGGATGGAGTTGGATAGTGAGTTCGATGAGTCATTTCTCATGCATATGAGGTGTAGTTCCCCTTGTTGGTTGATAAGTCACATGAAACCCATATGTTATCTACAATTTATGGATTTTATTCTCATTCCAAGTTATTTAATGTGTTAGTAGAAATCTATATAGTGTTTTCTGAAAAATATTTTAATGACATCCAACATAACCAACCATCATTAAGGTTCTATAGTTTTATAATAGAGTAAGATGTTGATCGGTACCCGGACATTTCTATTGAACTGGGTCTTGAGGGAGTATTGTCGTATACAGATTCATAGTGACTGAATGATTAGTTTCCTTCATGAATTTATTTTATGATTCTTCATGAAGTAGTTCCTTATGAGGATGCTCATTATTTATGATGGTCCAATTTTGGCAATATTTAACCTAATATGTTAATTTATAATTTACGTCGCATGGAGAGGTTAGAACATTGGGATAGGTTGTTAGGTATCAAGACCTAGTTGGGATACAAGATCGGTATGACTAAGTGGGTGACCTATAGACCCTTCATTTTTTAATCTAAACCTTGTGGTTTTATGTTTAGATTAATAAATAGAATCCTATAAGTAGTGTTGGTATGAAATTTATGAATTCATTTTTGGAAGTGATCATGGTTTTATAAATTTTTTAGATTAATCTACAAGATGTGATCATGTTTTGTGATATACGAGCATTGAAACCTTCAAATTTTGAATAAGAACATATGGTGATTTCGTATCAATACTAGATTCAACATGATGTACTATATGTATGTTTATCCCAATCTAATAATGTTTCCATTGTTTATAATTTTTCCAATGTGTCATTACATGATCATGACTAAACCAACATCATGAAAATAGTAGTCATTGAATAAATGATGGAATAAGTGAGGTACAAGATTTTTATGTGAATATATAAAAGAGATTCTAGATTGTTTAGAAAAACATGTCACGTAAAATGGTCATCATGGTGTTAATACTAGAAAAATTACTAAATTATGGGATAGGTGATAAAGGTAAACACATGATTCAGGTGGTACCATTTAATTGTAAATAGGTGAGTGTCTACATACAATTCGAGGGATAGTGTTTTCTTTATATGTCGTAGGAATGGTTTCTAGGGAGTTGTGGTTAAATGAATAATGTCCCTCCATAATCATGGGGACATTTAGAATTAATAGGCTTCCAAAATATGGTTGAAAATTACAATGACCCATACTTTACATATATTATTAATACATCAAAATTGAAGCATACTTATTAAAACATATAACAACACCATGAAAGGACAGTATATGTATAGTGTCTTTAGAAACTGGGAAACATAAACAACTCGTTCATAAATCATCAACACTATCTCCCATTTATTTCTTAATTTCTATAGTCCCTTTTGGCATATCTTACTTAATAACCTTCTTCCTGACCTGGGGAAAGAAAACATACAAAGGGTGAGATCAAATTCTCAGTAAGGGTAAACAAAATAAACATCAATCACATCATATCCATAAGAACATAACTTTTGGAAATATTAACCTGAAAAAGAGAGCATAATTTCATAACATGGGATAAATCATAGTAGTGAAATGTAATCCCAATAATCATAACATAAGACATGAAACTTTGTGTCATACACACATAATCATACAGAATCATTTCTTATTAGTCAAGACTCATTTCCAAGACTATCTTTGTGGACAAAGTCCATTTCTGAACCGAGTTCACTCCCCGATTCAGTCCTGTTTCACTGAACTGGTATAACCTACCATTCCAGCCATGTCTATCTCATGAGATATAAAATCATTACCCAATGCATTGAAGGGAGATATAGGTCCCACCCATCTCATAATGATACCATTCTTATGTGTGCCACAAAATCATAAACCATACATCATAGCATAACCCATGAAATAAAAATGGTAATCTTAAACATCGTGACATCATAAAACAATTCATATAAGATAAAGGAATTAATAAAAATAATTCCATCGCAACATAATCAAATCAATGTAATAATAGGGATAGAAACAGAACCCTTTATTATCTTATATGGAAAATAATTTTGATAATACACTTGAACTCCATTCTTGAGGAAAATATCCTTTCTACTTCAAAAACACTTTTCCTTTCTTAACATGTCATAAAATTCTAAACTAAAAGAAGTTGATTAAAAATACACTTGAACAATTTTAAAGGTAGCTTCTTGGAAATAATGTTTTAAAAATCCATTCATGCCGTATAAGTTAAAAAACATTCTTTTTGTACTTTTGTAAGAAAAGTCAAAAAAGTACCTCGTACGAAAAACGACAAAAGATTCCTTTCATATCTTTTACTAAAAACTCACCGAAGGGTAAAATTGGATATAAACTATTGTAGAAGGACATAAATATTACATATTGAGGAAACATGGATGTGGATGGTAAAATACACCCCAGTAAATTCCAAAGTATAAACAATCTCGGATAAAAATGAGATTGTGATATCTTCCCTTATCATAGGTCCGTTTTGCTTCATAAGTGTCCTAACCTCCTATATAATTATTTAAATAATGTTATTGACTTATTCCAGAATCATACATATTGTTATGATATCATATATGGTCATATTCTTAGCTTCTTATTAGTAATATTTCATTACTACTTGTTATTCGGGTGTTTATTACTTTTTGTTCTGATGCGTGTTTTGTCGAATAAATTATTATTCTTCTCTTTAGGTTATAGATACCTTATTTCCATAATTATATTAGTGTAATATATATCATAATAATTCATTAAATTCATTTATATAATCATTATGAAATGAAGATCATGTAGAACGAGTCGCATCACATCGTGGAGACGGTATTCCGTACGTACGCACGAGTGATGATATCATTCCTATGATCGTGGAATTGTATTGGAGTGTATGTATACTATTTTATAATCAATATCACTTTATAATAGTCATATATAGTCATTATTTACATCATTATACCCATCCAAGTAAGGTGGTGGTGGAAAATAGATTACACCACGGCGTGGAGACGGTATTCCGTACGTACGCACGCGCGGTGATTTCTTTTTCCGTAGGATGGATAGATGGTGAAATAGGGTTTTTTCATACTTATAATAACATATCAGTATATGAGTGATACTGATGTTATTAATTCATATTGAAACAACTAAAGAAGAATAAGTGGAAGAAGAAATAAAGATGAAAGAATCGGTAACGGACATTACCTCTTCTTTGAAGTGCTTCTTTGAGACCTCCTTTTAGGGCACTAAAATATGACATTGAAGAAGACCAGAACCTCTAGTATTTATATAGGGAAGTGGAGAGGAGAAATTGGTAGGGGTTTTCCGAGCTTGAAGGCTCAATGTGGTGTGAGGAAGAGGGGGAGGAGGTGCCCTTTTATAAGGGAGGAGAGGGGCACCTTTGGAATGATAAAAAATATTATTTTATTATAAAGTCAAATTCAGTTTTTAATAGCTCCAAATTGATATATTTCAAAGATAAGGTGGGTAGGGGTCGAAATCCTCTCATCCAATAGAATTTATTCAAGTTTAGGTATCAAATATAACCTTATCATTTAGATTTAACTTTAAGTTAGATAATTTAACTTTTACTGTGTCTTCTTGTTTTCTTACACTATAAGGTTAATAAACATACTATATCAAGCCAAACGAAACCCAAGTTGTTTATTATTAATATATATAACCTTATCTACGTCATTTGGCCGATCCTTAGATTTTTAGGAATAAAATAACAATTAATAATATAATATTTGTTTTAAAAACTATTTTATGTCAATTTTGACACTATTTAGTAATTGATTTTTGTGAAAATCATAACAGAATGATTAGTTCGAACCAAGTTACATACCTCCATACTAACAAGTCATGTTAACATATAAAATTAGTTTAATTCATAAAAAGTCTCAAATTGCATTTATTTGGGTATTTCTAACATCAATTATGTCAATATTTCATTAATAAGATAATTACTGCATCATCATTGTGTCATAAATAATTTAAATTATTTAATGTCTAAAAATTAAAAATAAAATACCATTATGTAGGAAAGCGTTTTTTCTTTCTAATTAATATTTATAGTTGAAATTATCTTATGTATAACCCCATATTAAAAATGATTTACTTATTAAACGTTGATTTTAACTATTTTAACCCTTCTTTAAATAAATTAATAATAAATGTCCTAATCTAATCCATGTGGGCCTAAATGGTCATATTTTATTCCTAAGATATTTTGTGGTCGAATTACACTTTTCCAATAGAATTAGGACATGTTTTAGGGTAATAATAATATCATTTGTACCCTTAATTAACCTATTTACTTTTAACCGTGGTAAAAAAAGTAAAAAGTTACTATTCACCAACAAATTATTTTCATCTCATTGAACCATATTTTACTTACTAACATCAATCGTGTCTCTCAGATTTTCAAAATTCCACTCACAGAAGCGGTAAAATTATATTTTATGAAAATTTCAGTTTTTTAACTACCACTTAGTGGTTTCACTATTCATTAAAAATTGAAAGTTTTCAGAAAAATACCAAAATTTTACCCTAGGCTAATTTCGATATTCGGAATCCAAAAATTATGTCCATTTTGAAAAATAAAATTTATAAAATTTCAAAAAGTGGTTATTACTATCCATAACGGCTAATTTTAATAATATTTTAATAGCATATCATTGTTTAGTGAAACTCAGTATTGCGTACGATGCAAGCTATCGAGGAAGGCCGCGGTTGCGTGTAAAGCATGCCAAGCTAGTGTTGTGTGTAGTGAAAGATTACTTTGATGATTTATATAACATAAAACTAAAATATTTCACATAAAAGTCTCGTGTGTTACATTCTACCCCCCATAAAATGAATTTCACCCTCGAAATTCTTCACTTTGTGACAAACAGATGAGGATACCTCTCCCTCATCATATCCTCAACCTCCCATGTAGCTTCTTCTAATTGGTGGTTCCACCATAAAACTTTCACCAATCTAGTGGTTTTGTTTTGTAGGACTTTTTCGCTACGGTCTAGAATCTCTATCAGATGCTCTTTATAAGAAAGAACTTGCTCCAGCGGCACAAATTCTGAGCTAAGTACATGTGAAGGATCAGATATGTACTTTCTCAGGAGAGATTCATGGAACCCATCGTGAACTTGAGAGAGATTTGGTGGAAGCGCCAATCGGTAAGCTACCTTCCCCACACGATCCAGTATTTTGAAAGGACCGATATATCTAGGGCTCAACTTTCCCTTCTTTCCAAATCTCATGACCCTCTTCCAGGGAGATATTTGTAAGAACACTTTATCACCCACTTCAAACCCTAGGTCTTTTCTTTGGTTGTCGGTATAACTTTTTTGTTGACTCTGAGCTGCTCTTATGTGTTGTTGAATAGATCTGACCTTTTCTACCATTTCATCAACGAGATCAGGTCCTAATAGCTTTCTTTCCCTAACTTCATCCCAGCAAGTTGGAGTTCTGAATTTCTTTCCATAGAGAGCTTCATAAGGAGCCATCTGAATACTGGAGTGAAAGTTATTATTATAAGAAAATTCCACCAAAGATAGGTGTTGATCCCAACCACCATTGAAATCCATAGAGCAAGCTCTCAACATATCTTCTAGAGTTTGAATTGTTCTCTCAGACTGACCGTCTGTCTGAGGAAGATAAGCAGTGCTGAAACTCAACTCTGTATCCAGAGTATACTGAAGACTTCACCAGAACTTCGAGGTAAATCTCGGATCCCGATCAGATATAATAGAAAGTGGTACTACATGCAATCTTACCACTTTACATATATCATGGAAAGCTAATTCAGAAAGAAATCCTCTCTAATAGCAATGAAGTGTGCAGACATGGTAAGACGATCAACTATGACCCAGATAGCATTATTGCCTTTGGATGTTTTAGGAAGTCCTGTGACAAAGTCCATAGTGATGTTTTCCCATTTCCATTTGGGTATGGGTAATGGTTGTAACATCTCCTTAGACTTCTGTCTCTCAGCTTTAACTTGCTGAAAAACCAAGCACCGAGAGACATATTCAGCAACATCTCTTTTCATTCCATCCCACCAGAAGTACTCTTTCAGGTCCCTATACATCTTCGTGCTTCCAGGATGAATATAGAATAAAGAACTATGAGCCTCATCCATCAGAACCTTCTTTAATTTCTGGAAAGGAGGAACACAAACCCGATTCCTGAACTTTATTATCCCATCACAATCAAGGTTGAATTCAGGAACATTTCTCAGCTTCTTTTGTAACTCGACATCTTCTTTTTGTTCCTCTTTAATCTTCACATGAATATATGGTTGAACATTCATTTGATAAAGATAATATTTTTTCCCTTCCATTATAATTCCAAGATCCATCCTTTATAATTCCATAAATATTGGATCTTTTGTGATTCTTATCATGGATAAACTGGCATCGTCTTGTCGACTTAATGCACCTGCCACCTTGTTTGCTTTCCCAGGGTGGTAATGAATTGAGCAGTCGTAATCCTTAATCAGCTCCAACCATCTTCTTTGGCGCATATTCAGCACCTTTTGCGTGAAAATATACTTTAAACATTTATGATCATTATAAATATCGCACCTTTCACCATAAAGGTAATGCCTCCAAATCATCAATGTAAAGATTACTGCAGCTAACTCCAAATCATGAGTTGGGTATTTTTTTTCTCATGTATTTTCAACTGTCATGAGGCATAAGCTATAACGATATCATTTTTCATAAGAACACACCCCAATCCCTTCTTGGATGCACCACTATAGATCACAAACCTTTCTCCACTAGAAGCCAGTGTGAGCACAGGTGCAATGGATAACCTTCTTTTCAACTCCTTGAAATTCTCTTCACATTCTTCCGTCCAAACAAACATAACTCCTTTCCGTGTCAACTTGGTGAGTGGATTAGATAATCATGAAAAATAATTCACAAAACGTTGATAATATCCATCCAAACCAAGAAAACTTCGGATCTCAGTCACTGTTGTTGGTCTCGACCATCTTTCGATAACCTCTATTCTTGCTGGATCCACAGATATCCCCTCTTTTGAGATAATGTGACCCAAAAATAAAACTTTTTGAAGCCAAAATTCACACTTGGTAAATTTGGCATAAAGCTTCTCCTTTCTCAGGGTCTTTAATATAATTCTCAAGTGATCTTCATGTTCTTCCTTGCTCTTTGAATAGACAAGAATATCGTCTATAAAGACTACCACAAACTGATCAAGATAGTCTCTAAAGACTCTATTCATCAGATCCATGAAGATAATAGGGGAATTAGTAAGACCAAATGGCATCACTATAAATTCATAGTGTTCATACCTTGTACGGAAAGTCGTATTTGGTATATCCTCCCTTTTGACCCTTAATTGATGATACCCAGAACAAAGATCAATCTTGGAAAAGTATTGAGCTCCGCGTAGTTGGTCAAATAAGTCATCAATGCGTGGGAGAGGATATTCGTTCTTGATAGTGATCTTGTTAAGTTCTCGATAATCAATGAAGAGTCACATTGATCCATATTTCTTCTTAACAAATAGAACAGGCGCTCCCCAAGGTGACGCACTAGGGCGTATGAATCCCTTATCAAGATACTCTTGGAGTTGCTTCTTCAATTCCTGAAACTCAATTGGGGCCATTCTATAAGGTGTCTTTGAAATAGGCAAAGAACCCAGTACGTGTTCTATTGAAAACTCAACCTCACGATTTGGTGGAAGACCAGGTAATTCCTCCGGAAAGACATCATCAAACTCCCGTACAATGGGCATATTCTTAATCGTGAGTTTCTTACCAACCATTTGAGATAAATAACCTTCATTTACTGGAATCAATACCCATAAAATGGAATAAATTTCCACTGGAAGGTTATGTTCATCCTTGCATAGATAGACGATCATAGATTGATCTGGAATATGAAATGTGACTTCCCTTCTTTGGCAATTGATATGAGCTCCATGTAGAGAAAGCCAATCCATGACAAGAATCACATCAAATTCTACTGTAGGAAAGATCACAAGATTTGCAGGAAGCACTTTCCCACAAACTTCAATCGGAGAAGAATTATAAACATTTGATGCGACTGTTGTGCAATTAGGTGTTGTCCCAGCTAACTCAACATCTAATTGTTGAGGTAATATCGTGATACCCTTAGAAAATTCTTCATAAATAAAAGAGTGGGTGGATCCAGAATCAAATAAAACATTTTCTACTTTAGAGTGGATGGTAAGTGTAAATTTCACCACATCGTTATCGTACTCCACATCGTTGATAGAAATTGCATGTGACTTTCCATTGTCTTTAGCCTTAAGAGTTTGTTGACGTCGACCATCTTCATCAACCCTTGGATTAGGGAATTTATTGGCATAATGTCCCATATCCTTGCACTTGAATCATTGAAGTGTAGTAGGTTCATTCTGTGTATCCCTTCCTTTGTTTGCATCATTAGACATCTTGTTCCCATCATCGTGGAATTTAAATGCCCGATGACCTTCCTTTCCACATTTGAAACATTTACTTTTCACTTTAAGACAAATCCCTCCATGTTTTTTTCCACACATTGAGCATAAGGGAAAGCTAATCTTCTTTTCAGTGTTCTCTTTAGATTTTCCTTTGAATTGCATTTTACTCTTCTTATCAAACCCATATGACTGATGGGTTACTCCAATCTCAATCTCGACTTTGAGAGCACATCGAACGATTTCCTCGTATCTATTGAAGTCCCTTATGGCTAACGCCCTTCGAAGACTTTTTTTTAAGCAACTAAAGAATCGATCGATCTTACTCTCTGGTTGGATAATAATACCAGAAGCGTACCTTGAAAGTCTTGTAAAATTTGCTTCATAGATACCAACATATTCATCATCCTTTTGCTTCAGTTCAAGAAACTCTTTCTCCAACTTTTTTCGTAGAATACGAGGGAAATACTTATTGACAAATAAGTTCTTGAACATGTCCCATTCCATGTACTCAATTTCATCCCTTTGCCTCGTATTCTTAATAAGATTCCACCATTGATCAGCATAATCTTCCAAACGATACACTGCTAAGATGAATTTATCATGCTCAGAACATTGAAGAACTGAAAATATCTTTTTAGTAGTACTAATCCATTGTTCAGCAACTAATGGATCAGTAGACCCGCTGAATGAAGGTCGACGCTGTCTCATGAAGGATTCAATATAATGTTTCTCCTTCCTTTGCTCGTTTGGAAGTCCTGCATGATTCATAGCTTGAGAATGTTGTGTGAGCATGGCTACAAGATTTTTCATTCCAGCTCCCATAACGTTTGGTTGCTCAGTGGGACAATCATTGCATTGCCCGTCGCATTCCGCATTAACACGGTTCCTTCGGGTTCCAGCCATTGACTAAAACCAAGAAGAATAGTGTGAGAAACACTAATTATTGTAGGAAAACCACATAATCAAGAATAAAATTTCACACTTAAGGTCTTATCCTAGTTTATTCATGGCCATTTATAAAACACTAAGATTGTGTTCTATGCTTAGACTTATCCTTAGGGTTCTTACTAAGGCTTTCACATCCTAGTTTCCGAAAGTTGACTATACCTTTCCTCTAATACCGAATATAACAACCCATACATTACATATATTATTAATGCTTCAAAATTTAAGCGTACTGATTACAACATATAAAAAATCTATGAAAGGACTGTATAGGTATAGTGTCTTCAGAAACTGGGAAACATAAACAACTGGGTCATAAATCATCTACACTGTCTCCCATTTATTTCATCATTTCTATAGTCCATTTTGGAATATCTTACATAATAACCTTCTTCCTGACCTGGGGAAAGAAAATATACAAAAGGATGAGCTCAAATTCTCAGTAAGGGTAAACAAAAGAATCATCAATCACATCATATTCATAAGAACATAACTTTTGGAAATCTTAACCTGTAAAAGAGAGCATAATTTTATAACATGGGATAAATCATAGTAGTGAAATGGAATCCCAATAGTCATAACATAAAACATGAAACATTGTGGCATACACACATAATCATATATAGTCATTTCTTATTAGTCAAGACTCATTGACAAGACTATCTTAGTGGACAAAGTCCATTTCTGAACCGAGTTCACTCCTCGTTTCAGTCCTGTTTCACTGAACCGGTATAACCTACCGTTCCAGCCATGCCTATCTCACGAGATATAAAATCTTTACCCAATGCATTGGAAGGAGATATAGGTCCCACCCATCTCATAATTATACCATTCTTATGTGTGCCACAAAATCATAAACCATACGTCATAGCATAACCCATGAAATAAAAATGGGAATCTTAAACATCGTGACATCATAAAAAAATCATATAAGATAAAGGAATTCATAAAAATAATTCCATAACAACATAATAAAATCAATTTAATAATAGGGATAGAAACAGAACCCTTTATTATCTAAGATGGAAAATAATTTTGATAAAACACTTGAACTCCATTCTTGAGGAAAATATCCTTTCTACTTAAAAAACACTTTTTCTTTCTTTACATGTAATAAAATTCTAAACTAAAAGAAGTTGATTAAAAATAAACATTAAAAATTTTAAAGGAAGCATCATGGAAATAATGTTTTAAAAATCCATTCATGCCGTATAAGTTAAAAAAACATTCTTCTCGTACTTTTGTCGGAAAAGTCAAAAAAGTACCTTATATGAAAAACGACAAAAGATTCCTTTCATATCTTTTACTAAAAACTCACCGAAAGGGAAAATTGGATATAAACTATTGTAGAAGGATATAAATATTACATATTTAGGAAACATGGATTTGGATGATAAATTACACCCCAGTAAATTCCAAAGTATAAACAATCTCAGATAAAAATGAGATTGTGATATTTTCCCTTACCTTAGGTCTGTTTTGCATTGTAAGTGTCCGAACCTCCTGTATAATGATTTAAATAATGTTATTGACTTATTCTAGAATCATAATTATTGTTATGATATCATATATGGTCATATTCTTAGCTTCTTATTAGTAATATTTCATTACTACTTGTTATTCGGGTGTTTATTACTTTTTGTTCTTATGCGTGTTCTGTCAAATAAATTCTTATTAATCTCTTTAGGTTATAGATACCTCATTTACAAAATGGTATTAGTGTAATATATATCATATTCATTCATTCAATTCATTTATATAATCATTATGAAATGAAGATCATGTAGAACGAGTCGCATAACATCGTGGAGACGGTATTCCCTACGTACGCACGAGTGATGATATCTTTCCTATGATCGTGGAATTGTATTGGAGTGTATGTATACTATTTTAGAATCAATATCACTTTATAATAGTCATATATAGTCATTATTTACACCATTATACCCATCCAAGTAAGGTGGTGGTGGAAAATAGATTACACCACGGTGTGAAGACGGTATTCCGTATGTACGCACGCGTGGTGATTTCTTTTTCTGTAGGATGAATAGATGGTGAAATAGGGTTGTTTAATACTTATAATAACATATCAGTATCTGAGTGATACTGATGTTATTACTTAATAATGAAACAACTAATGAAGAATAAGGGGAAGAATAAATAAAGATGGAAGAATCGGTAACGGACATTTCCTCTTCTTTGAAGTGCTTCTTTGAGACCTCCTTTTGGGGCACTAAAATAGGTCTTTAAAGAAGCCCAGAACCTCTAGGATGTCTTTAGGGAATTGGAGAGGATAAATTGGTAGGGTTTGGCCGAGCTTGAAGGCTCAAAGTGGTGTGAGGAAGAGGGGGAGGAGGTGCCCTTTTATAAGGGAGGAGAGGGGCACCTTTGGAATGACAAAAAATATTATTTTATTATAAAGTCAAATTCGGTTTTTAATAGCTCCAAATTGATATATTTCGAAGATAATGTGAGTAGGTGTCTCAATAACCTCATCAAATAGAATTTAGACATGTTTAGGTATCAATTTGAACCTTATCATTTAGATTAAACTTTTAAGGTAGATAATTTAACTTTTACCATGTCTTCTTGTTTTCTTACACTATAAGGTTAATAAACATACTATATCAAGCCAAACGAACCGCAAGTTGTTTATTATTAATATATATAACCTTATATAAGTCATTTGGCCAAACCTACGATTTTTAGTAGTAAAATAATAATTAATAATATAATATTTGTATTAAAAACTATTTTATGTCAATTTTGACACTATTTAGTAATTGATTTTTGTGAAAATCATAACAGAATGATTAGTTCGAACCAAGTTACATAAATAAATACTAACATGTCATATTAACCTATAAAATTAGTGTAATTCATAAAAAGCTTCAAATTAAATTTATTTGGGTATTTATAACATCAATTATGTCAATATATCACTAATAAGAAAATTACTTCATCATCATTGTGTCAAAAATAAATTAAATTATTTAATGTCTAAAAAATACAAATAAAATACCATTATGTAGGAAATCGTTTTATCTTTCTAATTAATATTTATAGTCGAATTTATATTATGTATAACCCCATTGTAAAAATGATTTACTTATTAAACATTGATTTTAACTATTTTAACCCTTCTTTAAATAAATTAATAATAAATGTCCTAATCTAATCCAAGTAGGCCTAAATGGTTATATTTTATTCCTAAGGTTGTTTTTGGTCGAATTACACTTGTACAATAGAATTAGGACATGTGTTAGGGTAATAATAATATCATTTTAACCCTTAATTACCCTATTTACTTTAAACCGTGGTAAAAAAAGTAAAAAGTTACTATTCACCAAAAATTATTTTCATATCATTGAACCAAATTTTACTTACTGACATCAACCGTGTCTCTCGGATTTTCAAAATTCCACTCACAGAAGCGGTAAAATTAAGTTTTATGAAAAATTCAGTTTTTTAACTACCACTTAGTGGTTTCACTATTCATCAAAAATTGAATGTTTTCAGAAAAATACCAAAATTTCACCCTAGGCTAATTTCGATATTACAAATCAAAAAATGAAGTCCATTTTGAAAAATAAAATTTATAAAATTTCAAAAAGTGGTTATTACTATTCATAACGGCTAGTTTTAATAATATTTTAATAGCATATCATTGTTTAGTGAAACTCGGTATTGCGTACGACACAAGCTATTGAGGAAGGCCACGGTTGCGTGTAAAGAAATCCATGATAGTGTTGTGTGTAGTGAAAGATTCCTTTGATGATTTATATAACATAAAAACAAAATATTTCACATAAAAGTCTCGGGTGTTACAAACATGGTGGGACATGAAGATGATTTATAAGGATACATTATGTAATGGGTTGGTTAAAGATATGTTTTTCTAGTTTGAGGTGGTCCCGGATCGAAAGAGTTTCAAATTAATTTTATGGAAACATTGTTTACTTATAGTTAGAGAAAATAATTCTAAATATTAACATCATATTATGTTTGGTGATATAGACATAGCTCAAGGATGGAATTAATTTCATTTAAATAGCCTTCTAAGTTGATGAGAATCTTATTGAGGTAACAATCATAGGGACTTACAAGTTTAATATTTTTTTGGGGATTACACCATTATAGATATGAGAGTGGTGATCCTTGTTTTCAATTTAAATTCATATTTTTCGTTGGTTTTTTAGATAATTAATTTTTTTGAGATGATAATAATGGTATTCCAAAAACAGGGAGTACCAGATTTATTATAGTTAAATATATTCCTTAATTGAAGAATTGATGATGTTGTGAGACTTTTCATTGTACAATCGAGATGGTATTTTTTAACAGATGCTTTGGTTGATTGCTTTCCTTTGTTTCTTCGACCAATGCTTCTGAGGGATGAGAATATTTTCGGTGGGGAGAATGCAATGACCCATGTTTTAATAAACAATAATTTATTTTAGATTTTTTTCTAGCATATGCTTATAAGTGGTAAAATAGTCATTTTCGCATATCACATGATCTCAGAAATTTTTATATCACTCCATTGGTCATAGAATATAGTGTTTACTAAAAGACATGAGTTTGGAAGAATTCTGATCCATTTAAATTTTAGTATAATAATTGACCAATCATATATAATTGATTAAATATATATTTATCCATAAAAGATCATTTGGAAATATATTTTTGATAGGGAATTTGATATATTTTTTTATTCTCTATTAATTCTAGAATGTGTAGTTTTTCCTAAATGGAGGATAATCTCATGTCGAGTGTTAGGGCTTGTTATGGCCCACTTTTCCTTTCCTTTTCCTTTTTCCCTTTTCTTTCCCCCTTTTTCTTTATTCATCTATAGATTTTTTCACATTCCATTGTGGGATCTCCATCCCCGTTTCCTAGAGAGAAAAGGATAAAGAGATAAGCTAAGGGATGAATAGAAATAATTCTACTCTATAGTGCTTAGGATGATCTAGATCATAATACAGTAGCCATGGAGTATAAAAATGGGTGAATATTTTGTAGATTTCATGCAATGGTATATTGTTTTTTGGATTTTCCATAAATCTATATATATTTGAATTTTTATAGATTTAAATAACTATTAATATTTTTTAGGATACCATGATGGTCTAATTGAATATATTGGTGAAGAACATATGTTTTTGTGCAGATATGTGGGGTTTCCCATTCGCATATTTTGATTACACTATGTGTAGTTAAAGAACACAAATCATGTTTTGTTCCTATACTCAAAATACAGTCTTTTTTGAAATACACTTCATGTATGGGTTATACACTCTATGTATTGGGACTCGACAATGCAGCTAATTACTTGACCAGATATCATGTGTATGGGGCACATAGTTGTTTAGATTACATGACTACACCTTATGTGGATTTCAAACCCTGTAATGGTACATAACCATGCTATATACCTAGCCATGTCATGTGAGGTACACTGAAATGTACCCTTTGTTGGGTAAATACCGTATACATGTTCAATATGGCGTGTACTTAGAGTTTTACATACCATGTCTGGATGGAGTACACTCCCAAGTGAGGATCTAGGAAAACAAATTTGTACTAGTTATACATGTTGTGTAATGATCATTTGTTAACCCTCATTAGGTTTATTCTAACATTACACCATGGAGTCAAAATTAGACCCTTGAGTAGACCATTCAGAGTATCTTTTCTAAATGGACATGTATACATTCTATCTAATATTAAGGTATAGAAAATATGCTTGGTTGATATGGTTGAGTCACACGATTTTATTATTTAGTGGAGTCACTCATGATGATTTCTTTTGATCATCCTAGATCAGCTCAACGGTTTCATGTTCACTGGTTATGTGGTATATATTTGGATTAGTAGTGTAGCCATGTACTTTTTCTTTCAATTTCTTTTATACACTCATTCATGTATGGGCAGCCTAGTGGGTGACTAGTGTTTCATGTAACACATTAATTCCTTATCACATCTAGAAATTCATTTTTATATCATGTTCTATTTCATTTATATTACTTATTATGAACTCTTAAAATATTAAACATTGATGGTATCTAGTTATTTATTTTAGTTTTTTACTATATTTTAAGGATTTATTCTCTCCCTTTAGACACCTTATTCCCTTAATGCTAGTCGGAGAACTCTACTATATGGAGTGGAACACTTGAGACTTCATAATAAACTGGCTCAGAGCAATGATTTAGTGGGATCCATGTTGGAATGTTTAATCTAAGAGATAAATAAAAAAAATTTAAAAAAATCACACTTCAAATTAGTGTTTATGTTATAATGGTATAATACATTTCAATTTATTTAGACTCGAGTTTCTATATATAAATATTTGTTGAGGAAATTGATTTTATTTTAAGATAAATATATAATAATATCTATCTTTGTTATAATAATATTGACATAAAATAACTTATCATGTTTATTAATACCATTTAATATATATTTCAAAAACATTAGAATAATACTACTAATGAAAATTCCATATATGTTTCACATAATCTCCATAAATTTTTTAAAATTCCATAATGTCATCAATAAATATCACTCACTAGTGATACTAGATATGATTTTCATGATTATTATCATATCAATAACACTTGAATAAGTACGAATATGAATCTCTCATCTCCCATAATATTAATAATTTACAAAAAAATTAATTATTAATCTATTCTCCCTTATTCTGTTGAAATATATAGTGCTTTCTAGGAACATTCCTTTCCCGGCTATATTTTCTTGATCCAATTTTAACTGAATAAAAAAATTAGGATAATATAAAAAACATATATATGAAAATATCATTCGAGATATTTATTTCTTATAAATATTTTAAAACATATGATACATTCATGTCTATAAATCTCTTTCCTCATTACGTGGTTATCCATGGTAATTTTTCTATTTGGTTCTAAAACCAAATTAGCTAAAAAAGTTATTAAATAGATTATAATTGTAACACCCCAAGCTTCTATGGTACGCTTCTCTTTGAATAATGTGATAGCGTGTGTTGTACGCAACACCGAGTTCTAACAACCAATCAAACTAGCCGTTATGAATAGCAATACCTACTTTTTGAAATTATATATATATATATCTTATATTTCAAAATAGACTTAATTTTTGGATTTGTAATATCTAATTTAGCCGAAGATGAAATTTTGGTACTTTTCGGATAACTTTAATATTTTGATGAATAGTGAAAATTACTAAATTTTAATTAAAAACAACTTTTTTAATCAAAATAATTAATAGTGATAAATTATGAATTTTAGTGGTTTTAAAGTATATTTAGAATATATTTTGACCATTTAATTTAATGTTGGTCATTGGACATAATTTTACAATTAAACCGAACATAAACAAGTGTCAATATTTTGATAGTTATTATCTCTTAAAAACACGCTTATTGTTTTGACAGCGGGAATTAATTTTAAATTAATTTCTGCCACTTCTGTGTTTTGAATTTAGAAAAATTGATTCCATATTTGGAATCAGGATTTCCAAATTGTGTAAATGGGTAACATTTATTTTTAGACATTTTGAATAATTACTGTGGTAAATATTTTATTTACCATGGTTAAGGGTAAATCTGGTAAATAAGGGTTAAAAAATAATATTATAATAATACTAAATTACCCTAAAACGTGTCCTAGCCTTATTGGTTGATACATGTTCGACCATAGGCATCTTTGGGTCGATTTCGGGACCCCATGGTGCCACTTGTAGGTGATAGGGACATTTTTTTTAATTAAGTTAAAATGAATACAAAAATGACACAAGCATATATCTTTTAGAAAAACAATTATTACATAGGGTTATATATGTTGGATTTTAGATTATAAATATTCATTAGAAAGATAAAACTATTTCCTACATAATGATATTTTATTTATAATTTTTAGACATTAAATAATTTAATTTATTTATGACACAATGATGATGTAGTAATTACTATAATAGTGAAATATTAAACTAATTGATATTATAAATACAAAAATAAATATAATATGAAACTTTTAATGAAATAAAATAATTTTCTAGGATAATATGATATATTAGGATTGATTTAATTGACGTTTTTATAAGTAATCAATCTTTTATGAGTTTCAAAAAAATCAACTATTGAATAGTGTCAAAATTGACATAAAAGAGTTCTTAATACAAATATTATATTATTAATTGATATTAAATTCCTAAAAATCTATGGTTCGGCCAAGAGACTTATATAATGATAGAGTCATCATTAATGGACCACTTGGGGGTCTCTTGGATGTATGTAGTAAGTTTATTAACCATATTATATAAAAATACAAAGAGACATTTTAAAAGTGAAACAAATTAACTTAGAGTTAATACTTAAAGATAAGGTTAATATAAGTACCCAAACCTGTCTAAATTCTATTGGTTGAGTTTTTTTCGACCCATCCCCACCTTAACAGTTAAATAATCAACTTTTTAACCATTAGAAACCGAATATGAATTTATTATAAATTAATATTTCTAGCTTTTCCAAAGGTTCCCCTCACCCCTCTCATAAAAGGGCACTCCTCCTTATCATTTCTTCACACCTTCAAAGCCTTTTGGTTCAGCCAAAATCTGCCCAAATACTCTCCCAACTTCCCTCACTACAACCTAGGGGCCTTAGTTTGATCCGAAAGCCAACCTAAGGAGCCCTTTTGATCAAATCAAAAGGAAGAACCCGAAGAAGAGGTAATGATTTCACCACCCTTTTCCAAGTTCATTTCTTCTTCCACTACTTCTTCCTTTGTTGTTACCATTCTAAAATAATAACTCCAGTATCATATATATACTGTGATGTTATTATAAATATGGTACAACCATATTCAGTATTCTATCCACCCTTTGAATAACATGTCACCATACGTGCGTACGTACGACTTACCGTCTCCACGTCGTGGTGTAATTGTTATTCAATATAATATTATTTGGATGGGTATAGTAATGATGTTTAACTCAGGTAAATAATAAATATAACATGTTAATAATTCTGTATATATGATATACCATCCATTTATATATTATTTTAATATCAAAAGAATGATATTGTCGCTCGTGCGTACGTACAGACTACAGTCTCCACGAACGCGATGAGATTCATTCTCCATCGTAGCCATTCAAGTTTAATTATCATTTGATGATTTAAAAATGATGTTTAAGGACTTGATATCATTCTGGATATGAATAATATACAACCTATCCTTTACAAAAATGTCTTACGTAACAAAACATATAAAAGAAAACAAGTAAGTTAACACCCGAAACAATGATAATACTAAGATATTATTATCAAATCGATATTAAAAGATCATATATGATATCATATTAATGTATATGATTCTTTTATAATTTAATAACAATTATTTCACAATTATACAGGAGGTTAACCTACCCCAACCAAGGAAAAGTACAAGGTAAGGTATTTTCTTATCTCACTTTCAATTCCGTGAGATTTCCATTGTTCACCACTAAATTATTGAAAGTGGTGTATTGTGTACTGCCATATGATATATATTATCACGATTCTATTTATATTCATGTTATTCTGTAAATAATTTGGTGGTTATTAACTTTTTTCCATACGACTCAGTTGATTAACGTGGTAAGGGGTTTTAATCTCACTCCTTATTCCCGTGAGATTCATGCCATATTACCACCATTACCTTTTGTGTGGTGTATGTACTGCCCATATTTATATTCTTTGTGTAATACACTCTAATTTATGTGTATTTACATATTCATTGTATGATACCTCTTTCATGGGTTGTATGTTTCATAATTTACCAAATTGGTGAGGGTTATTTCACAATCTCTTCATTATCCGAGGTTGTTTATATGTAATTATCTACTGGGATCTCTTTATCATCCACATCCATGTTTCTTACTAATGTATTTCAAAACATTTTACTATTTACAAGAATATGGGTTAAAGTCATTTATACCCTTATGTGTTTCGAAAGGAATCTTTCCGTCGTTTTCCAAACAAGGCACTTTTAACCTTTTCGACAAATTTAAGGTAAGAATGTTTTTTTAACTTATACGGCGGGTGCGGATATTTACCGCCATTATAAAATCGTCAAAGCTTCCCTTACAATCTTATAAGAATATTTTTCAAATTCAATGTATTATTTTATAATTATGTTACTTTTAAAATGATTTAAAAAAAAGAGATATTTCTCTAAAATAATTTTGATTTCATCTATGTCAATATTCTTTGATGGCTTTTAAGCTTATTTGAAGTTGATTTATTATGATACAAAACATCCATATTTTATTGAATTTTTTGTGCTATTTTTGACTGTGGATAAGTTATTCTTCTGTCACTCATGGTTTTTGTTTAGAGTATTGACATTTCATAAGTTATTTGTAATCCCAATGTTTATGTTATATTTCAACCATTCATTCAGATGAATGTGTTAGACAAGTATGTTCCGGGTTGGGGACCGGTAAAAGTAAGCCCTCCGGTTTGGTCTCCGGTTATTAGAGGAACTCCGGTTTGGTCTCCGGTTATTAGAGGCACTCCGGGTTGGTGTCCGGTTATTAGAGGCACTCCGGGTTGGGTTCCGGTTACAGTTATCCCCAAGGTCCTGGGACGAGGGCTTGACAAAGAAATTAAAGTTCAGCATTATGCATTCCATCATTATGAAAGTGGTTAGTGATTTTGCATGTGATTATTCGATTAGTAGAATATCCATGTGAATGATTAAATGGCATTATTTAATTTTATTTATGCCATACAATGTTGAAAGTTCAAGTTTGAAAGGCTGTTGTTTTAGTTATACATTGCCTTAAATGTTTATTCTTATTTATGAAAGTTTCCGCTATATTGTTATCCTTACTTGGCATTTGAGCTCACCCCTTTTCTATGTTTTATTTTTCCCAGGAAGTGAAGAAGTAAATTATGAATGACCTGCAGGGATATTATGTGGGGATATGAGTTTGGATTATGGAGACATTAAGTTGTTCTAGTAGTTTTTCATTTTATGATGTAATGTAAAACTTATGAATATATCTAGTGTTTCCAAGGCTACTAAACCAATCAGTCTTTCGAGATTTGATCTTTCTTGTGATCATGCCAATGTTATGTAATAATGCACCGACTCTAGGTAACTAGGGTCAGGGCGTTACAGTTGGTATCAGAGGAAGTTTAGTACAAACCTTGGAAGCTAGATTTAGATAAACTCTGATTAGAGGACGTAGACCTAAGATGAACTTTGAGGATTAGTATAGAAGAACTTCCTAGAATTTTGTTCTTGTAGATATTTTGTGAGTTTTCCGAGCAATACATCCCTGTTTGGAAACGAGCAGGTAGAGGCGGCTCTGGCACAGATGTACCTAGGGGTAAAACCCGAAAACACCGCTTTGAGCTAGACTCGAACGGGAACTGGTGCATGACAACGGGCCTTGCTGCACTCTTGGTTACGACACTCCCAGGGGATATTCTTAGGATAACTCTCATTTTCTTTACAAATCATTATGAAGGGTTTATGAGTATATAATTCCTCAAAGAAAACATTTTTATGATTATGGATTATATCCATAAATAGTTCTATTTATGTTAACTGTGTTATAAGTATGGGATTATATATTTTGATTCATAAATTGATCTAGTTTATGCCATTGTTTATAAATGGCGCCTAGTGGAAGAAATGGAAACTGTATCAATGCATGCACTCCATGTAGGGATTTCCCTCCTACTCAAGATAATTATAGTGGGGATGGTGATTCAACTGGTGCCGATCAGCTAATCACCATACTGGGACAACTTACTCAGGTTATGAATAATAACCTTACCCGTATGGAGCACCCTGATCCACAACATGGAGGATCAATGTTAGATCGATTCATGAGGCAACAACCACCAACGTTCAATGGGAGTACAAATCCCTTAGTAGCCGAGCAATGGATAAATTCCCTAGAGAAAATATTTCAGGCTTTGGGGAGCAGTGAAAGGGAAAAAGTTATCATGGCAGTTTACCGCCTCACTGGAGATGCTGATCAATGGTGGTCATTGATTAAAAACATGAAGGAAGATGATGAAGTATCAAATATGGAATGGAGGGAGTTCAAAGATCTGTTTTTAGAAAAATACTTTCCTCGCGACCATCAAGCAGATATAGAAAGGCAATTTCTGAGTCTGAGACAAAAGGAGGATGAGAATGTCACAATGTATGAGGCTAACTTTACAAGGTTAGCGAGGTATGCTGGAGATTATATTCGCAACCCAAGAAGTAAGATTGATCGTTTCTTTGATGGGTTAAAACCATTTCTCCGTCGAGCATTAGTCTCACAATCCTTTTCATCGTACGAAGACATTGTCTCATGTGCTATCAAGCCCGAAAAGGAATTTTCCAAGTCTTATGACTTTAAAGCAAAGAAAGAGAAGAAGAGACCTGTTGATCAATCTGGGAATGGAAATAAGGGGAAGAAGGGAAAGGTTGAATATCCATCTTGTGGTAAATGCGGGAAGAAACATCCTGGTACTTGCTTGAAGGGAATGGGAGTCTGTTACAAGTGTGGTGAAAAAGGCCATCATGCTCGTGATTGCAAGGGGAAGAAGGAAGCTACCAACGTTCAGTGCTACAATTGCAGGGAGATGGGGCATTATGCAAATGCATGTCCTAAGCGTCATGAGAACTTACCTCAGAAAAGGCCAAGGGATCAAGGCCAGGCTTATGCTATATCTACTGCTGAGGTAGAAGCTCCGAAAGACGTGGTGGCAGGTAATTTAATGGTTTCCTCAAGTTTAGCAAATGCATTATTTTATTCTGGATCATCGCATTGTTTCATATCTTCCCAGTTTTCTAAGAAAATTAGATATTTCCAATTTGATTTAATAAGGGAGTTGTCAGTTAAAACTCCTAAGGGAAGTATCATTGCAACAAAGTTTTGTGAATCAGTCCCCATTAGAGCACATAAATGTTCGTTATCTGCTGATCTCATCGTCATACCTATGATTGAGTTTGATATAATCCTCGGTATGGATTGGCTTTCGGACTATGATGCGAAGATTTATTGTAAGAAGAAAGAGGTTACGATTCATGATGATAATGATAAGGAACACCTTATCTTTAGAGCATAATCGTCACCACCTAATTCTTATTTAGATCCACCCCCAGTAGCTAAACTTAATTCAATTATTGGGGAGGAAGAGAATAAAATAACTGTCGGTGAGGAAAGGAATGTTCAAATAGAGGATGTACCTGTTGTGAAAGAATTTGTAGATGTATTTCCAGAAGATTTACCTGGACATCCTCCAGAACGAGAAGTTGAGTTTTCCATTGATTTGATTCCTGGATCAAGGCCTATATCGAAGACCCCTTATAGAATGGCCACTGTAGAATTAGTTGAACTAAAGAAACAACTAGAGGAATTGAGTAATAAGGGATTTATTCTCCCTAGTGTTTCTCCATGGGGAGCCCCTGTTCTTTTTGTTAAAAAGAAAGATGGATCTATGAGGTTATGTATCGACTACAGGGAGATCAATACTATAACGATAAATAACAAGTATCCCCTACCTCATATTGATGATTTATTTGACCAACTGCATGGAGCTCAATACTTTTCAAAGATTGACCTTCGATCTGGATACCATCAGTTGTGTGTGAAGAAGGAAGACATTCCGAAAACAACATTTCGAACCAGGTATAGGCATTACGAGTTTACTGTAATGCCGTTTGGATTGACTAATGCACCATCTGTATTCATGGTTCTGATGAATATAGTTTTCAAGGAGTATCTCGATGAATTTGTGGTGGTATTTATTGATGATATCTTGTTTTACTCAAAAACCTACAAAGATCTTGAAAATCAATTGCGCATTATCTTGAGGACTCTGAGGAGGCATGAATTATATGGGAAGTTTAGCAAGTGTGAATTCTGGCTTCAGGAGATTTCTTTTCTTGGATATATTGTCTCTAAAGATGGAATCTCTGTTGATCCTTCTAAGACCAAGGCAATCCAAGAATGTCCAGCACCTACGAGTATAACTGAGGTACGTAGTTTTATTGGTTTGGCAGGTTATTATCGATGTTTCGTCCAGAATTTTGCCTGATTGGCTAACCCATTAACGAAGCTCACACGTAAATGGGTTAAATTTGTTTGGACAAAAGAGTGTGAAGAATGTTTCGAAGAACTGAAGAGAAGATTAGTCAATGCTCCTATATTGACTCTACCATTAGGGAATGATGGCCTCGTTATTTATAGTGATGCATCAAAGAAAGGACTTTGTTGTGTCCTTATGCAGAATGATAGAGTTATTGCCTATGCATCACGACAGTTGAAAATTCATGAACAAAACTATCCTACTCATGATCTTGAGTTAGCAGCTGTGATCTTTGCCATGAAGATATGGAGGCACTACCTATATGGTGAAAAATGTGAGATTTATACTGATCACAAGAGTTTGAAGTATATTTTCTCACAAAAAGAACTCAACATGAGGCAAAGGAGATGGCTTGAATTACTCAAGGATTATGATTGTACGATACACTACCACCCGGGGAAAGCAAACAAGGTGGCAGATGCTTTGAGTAGAAAAGACCATGGAGTTTTGAACAATATGAGAATTGAAAGGGATCCAATTTTCATGGATCTAGTGAAGATGGACATGGGAATAACTAGGGAAGGTGAAACATCAATGCTTTTTCAAATGGTTGCCAAACCATCTTTACTAGAAAGGATTAAGAGTTCTCAGACCAATGATGAAGAATTCCAAAAGAAGATTAAAGCTGTGAATGATGAGAGATTGAGAGACTTTGTGTATGAAGATGGAATTTTGATATTCGGGAAGAGACTTTGTGTTCCCAATATACTTGATCTAAAAAGGGAATTACTGGATGATGCTCATAGTTCCAATTTCTCTATACACCCTGGGAGCACCAAAATGTATAGAGATTTGAAGGAACATTTTTGGTGGGACAACATGAAGAGAGAGATTTCTGATTTTGTGTCAAGATGTATGATTTGTCAACAAGTGAAAGCTGGAAGGCAACAGCCTGGAGGAGTCATGCAACCTCATCCCTTACCGGAGTAGAAATGGGACAATATTACGATGGACTTTGTCATGGGGCTACCAAAGACTCCTAGAAGGAAGGATGCAATATGGGTTATTGTTGATCGTCTTACCAAGTCAGCACATTTTCTTGCTATAAGAGATGATCTACCCCTGGAACGTCTAGCCAGACTATATATTAATGAAGTTGTGAGACTTCATGGAGTACCCTTATCGATTGTTTCTGATCGTGATCCCCGTTTTACTTCAAGATTTTGGAAAAGTCTTCAGAAATCCCTGGATACTGAACTTCATTTGAGCACTGATTACCATCCTCAGACAGACGGACAATCAGAACAGACTATTCAGACCTTAGAAGACATGTTGAGATTTTTCTCACTTGATTTTCAGGGTATGTGGGATCAATATTTACCACTGGTAGAATTTTCCTATAAAAATAGATTCCATTCGAGTATTCAGATGGCACCATATGAAGCGTTATACAGAAAGAGATGTCATACACCAACCTGTTGGGATGACGTTGGTGAAAGAAAACTTGTAGACCCAGAACTGGTGGAGGAAACGGTGGAAAAGGTGAAAGTAATCCAAAATCACATCAAAGCAGCTCAAAGTAGGCAGAAGAGCTATGCCGATAATCGAAGGAAGGATTTGGAATTTCAAGTCGGTGATCATGTTTTCCTGAAGGTATCTCCATGGAAGGGAGTCATACGTTTTGGTAAGAAAGGTAAATTGAGTCCCAGGTACATCGGACCCTTCGAAGTTCTAGAACTAATTGGGGTTATAGCTTACTGATTGGCAATGCCGCCAAGTCTCTCCAATGTTCACGATGTGTTCCACGTATCTCTGTTGTGGAAATACATGCCTGACCCAACGCATGTACTCACATATGAGGAATTAGAACTAGAACCCGATCTTTCCTATTGTGAAGAGCCCATCAGGATTCTTGATATGAGAGAACAAGTACTGAGAAACCGGACGATGCGTCTGGTAAAAGTTTTGTGGAGAAACCATAAGATGGAAGAGGCAACGTGGGAACCCGAGGAACTAATGATAAAGAACCACCCGAGTCTTTTCATGCGGTAGTATTCTAGAAATTTTTAGGACGAAATTATTTGAAAGATGGGAGAATGTAACACCCCAAGATTCTACGGTACGCTTCTCTTTGAATAATGTGATAGCGTGTGTTGTACGCAACACCGAGTTCTAACAACCAATCAAACTAGCCGTTATGAATAGTAATACCTACTTTTTGAAATTATATATATATCTTATATTTCAAAATGGACTTAATTTTTGGATTCGGAATATCTAATTTAGCCTAAGATGAAATTTTGGTACTTTTCGGATAACTTTAATATTTTGATGAATAGTGAAAATTACTAAATTTTAATTAAAAACAACTTTTTTAATCAAAATCATTAATAGTGATAAATTATGAATTTTAGTGGTTTTAAAGTATATTTAGAATATATTTTTACCATTTAATATAATTTTGGTCATTGGACATAATTTTACAATTAAACCGAACATAAACAAGTGTCAATCTTTTGATAGTTATTATCTCTTAAAAACGCTTTTTGTTTTGACAGCGGGAATTAATTATAAATTAATTTCTGCCACTTTTGTGTTTTGAATTTAGAAAATGGATTCCATATTTGAAATCAGGATTTCCAAATTGTGTAAATAGGTAACTTTTATTTTTAGACATTTTGAATAATTACTTTGGTAAATATTTTATTTACCATGGTTAAGGGTAAATCAGGTAAATAAGGGTTAAAAAATAATATTATAATAATACTAAATTACCCTAAAACATGTCCTAGCCTTATTGGATGATAAATGTTCGACTATAGGCATCTTTGGGTTGATTTCAAGACCCCATGGTGCCACTTGTAGGTGATAGGGACATTTTTTTAATTAAGTTAAAATGAATACAAAAATGACATAAGCATATATCTTTTAGAAAAACAATTATTACATAGGGTTATATATGTTTGATTTTAGATTATAAATATTCATTAGAAAGATAAAACGATTTCCTACATAATGATATTTTATTTATAATTTTTAGACATTAAATAATTTAATTTATTTATGACACAATGATGATGTAGTAATTACTATAATAGTGAAAAATTAAACTAATTGATATTATAAATACCCAAATAAATATAATATGAAACATTTAATGAAATAAACTAATTTTCTAGGATAATATCAGATAATAGGATTTATTTAATTGACTTTTTTTGATGTAATAAATCTTTTATGAGTTTCACAAAAATCAACTGTTGAATAGTGTCAAAATTGACATAAAAGAGTTCTTAAAACAAATATTATATTATTAATTGATATTAAATTCTAAAAATCTAAGGTTCGGAAAAGAGACTTATATCATGATAGGTTCATCATTAATGAACCACTTGGGTGTCGATTGGATGTATGTTGTATGTTTATTAACCATATTATATAAAAATAAAAGAGACATTGTAAAAGTGAAACTAATTAACTTAGAGTTAATACTTAAAGATATGGTTAATATAAGTACCCAAACCCGTCTAAATTCTATTGGTTGAGTTGTTTTCGACCCATCCCCACCTTAAAATTTAAATAATCTACTTTGGAACCATTAGAAACCGAATATGAATTTATTATAAATTAATATTTCTAGCTTTTCCAAAGGTGCCCCTCACCCCTCTTATAAAAGGACACTCCTTCTCATTTCTCCACACCTTCAAAGCCTTTTGGTTCGGCCAAACTCTGCCCAAATACTCTCCCAACTTCCCTCACTACAAACTAGGGGCCTTAGATTGATCAGAAAGCCAACCTAAGGAGCCCTTTTGATGAAATCAAAAGAACCCGAAGAAGAGGTAATGATTTCACCACCCTTTTCCAAGTTCATTTTGTCTTCCACTTCTTCTTCCTTTGTTGTTACCATTATAAAATAATAACTCCATTATCATATATATATATAGTGATGTTATTATAAATATGGTACAACCATATTCATTATTCTATCCACCCTTTGAATAACATGTCACCATACGTGCGTACGTACGGCTTACCGTCTCCCCGTCGTGGTGTAATTGTTATTCAATATAATATTATTTGGATGGGTATAATAATGATGTTTAAATCTGGTAAATAATAAATATAACATTTTAATAATTATGTATATATGATATACCATCCATTTATATATTATTTTAATATCAAAAGAATGATATTGTCGCTCATGTGTACGTACGGACTACCGTCTCCACGAACGCGATGAGATTCATTCTCCATCGTATCCATTCAAGTATAATTATCATTTGATGATTTAAAAATGATGTTTAAGGACTTTATATCATTCTGGATATGAATAATATACAACCTATCCTTTACAAAAATGTCTTACGTAACAAAACATATAAAAGAAAACAAGTAAGTTAACACCCGAAACAACGATAATACTAAGATATTATTATCAAATCGATATTAAAAGATCATATATGATATCATATTAATGTATATGATTCTTGCATAATTTAATAACAATTATTTCACCATTATACAGGAGGTTAACCTACCCCAACCAAGGAAAAGTACAAGGTAAGGGATTTTCTTATCTCACTTTCAATTCCGTGAGATTTCCATTGTTCGCCACTAAATTATTGAAAGTGGTGTATTGTGTACCGCCATTTGATATATATTATCATGATTCTCTTTATATTCATGTTATTCTGTAAATAATTTTGTGGTTATTAACTTTTTTCCATACGACTCAGTTGATTAACGTGGTAAGGGGTTTTCATCTCACTCCTTATTCCCGTGAGATTCATGCCATATTGCCACCATTACCTTTTGTGTGGTGTATGTACGGCCGATAATTATATTCTTTGTGTAATACACTCTAATATATGTGTATTTACATATTCATTGTACGATACCTCTTTCATGGGTTGTATGTTTCATAATTTACCAAATTGGTAAGGGTTATTTCACAATCTCTTCATTATCCGAGGTTGTTTATACATAATTATCTACTAGGATCTCTTTATCATCCACATCCATGTTTCTTACTAATGTATTTCAAAACATTTTTACTATTTACAAGAATATGGGTTAAAGTCATTTATACCCTTATGTGTTTCGAAAGAAATCTTTCCATCATTTTCCAATCAAGGCACTTTTAACCTTTTCGACAAATTTAAGGTAAGAATGTTTTTTTAACTTATACGTCGGGTACGGCTATTTACCGCCGTTATAAAATCGTCAAAGCTTCCCTTACAAGCTTATAAGAATATTTTCAAATTGAATGTATTATTTTATAATTATGTTACTTTTAAAATGATTTAAAAAAAAGATATATTTCTCTAAAATAGTTTTGATTTCATCTATGTCAACATTCTTTGATGGCTTTTAAGCTTATTTGAAGTTGATTTATTATGATACAAAACATCCATATTTTATTGAAGTTTTTGTGCTATTTTTGAATGTGGATAAGTTATTCTTATGTCACTCATGGTTTTTGTTTAGAGTATTGACATTTCATAAGTTATTTGTAATCCGAATGTTTATGTTATATTTCAACCTTTCATTCAGATGAATGTGTTAGACAAGTATGTTCCGGGTTGGGGACCGGTAAAAGTAAGCCCTCCGGTTTGGTCTCCGGTTATTAGAGGAACTCCGGTTTGGTCTCCGGTTATTAGAGACACTCCGGGTTGGTGTCCGGTTATTAGAGGCACTCCGGGTTGGTGTCCGGTTATTAGAGGCACTCTGGGTTGGGTTCCGGTTACAGTTATCCCCAAGGTCATGGGACGAGGCCTTGACAAAGAAATTAAAGTTCAGAATTATGCATTCCATCATTATGAAAGTGGTTAGTGATTTTGCATGTGATTATTCGATTAGTAGAATATCCTTGTGAATGAGTAAATGGCATTATTTCATTTTATTTATGCCATACAATGTTGAAAGTTCAAGTTTGAAAGGCTATTGTTTTAGTTATACATTGCCTTAAATGTTTATTCTTATTTATGAACGTTTCCGCTATATTGTTATCCTTACTGGGAATTTGAGCTCACCCCTTTTCTATGTTTTATTTTTCCCAGGAAGTGAAGAAGTAAATTATGAATGACCTGCAGGGATATTATGTGGGGATATGAGTGTGGATTATGGAGACATTAAGTTGTTGTAGTAGTTTTTCATTTTATGAAGTAATGTAAAACTTATGAATATATAAAGTGTTTCCAAGGCTACTAAACCAATCGGTCTTTAGAGATTTGATCTTTCTTGTGATCATTCCAATGTTATGTAATAATGCACCGACTCTAGGTAACTAGGGTCGGGGCGTTACAATAATTGTTTGTAAATATAATATTAATAACCAAAATATATCACATGGTAACATCTCTCTATCCCAATCATTATGCATTAGAGTGGTGACTTTTTCTATAATCAAATGCCCCTTTTCATGGTGACTATCCCTTGGGGAATTTATGCCACAACTGCATCCATGTTCAAGTATTTAGATAGGGATGAATTGAAAATGTAAACCATTTAACTAATTTACTGAAACAAAATATTGGTGTCAATCATTTCTACTTATTCCAATGAATTTCACTAAATTTCAATTATCATAATCCATAAATAGGATGTGCATTATTACCATAGTGTTAAATCATATATTATTCTAAAGGGTTACCTATACCTTTGAAATTGTGATCAAAAATATATTTTCAATATTTAAATCATACTTAATAGGAATCATAATATACAAAATTATATATACCTTTCCTTTGATACTAACTATGATTTTTTGACCAACACATCTAGATTAGGTCCTCATAGACACAAACATTACAAACATTCCCTGATACGAGTTGTAAATCATTAGACATATCCATCCTTAATAAAAATATCAAAATGATTTTTTTCTCTTACATATGAATTTTATTTTCAGTTTTATTTCATTATATAATTTCGATGAAATAAATAATATAAAATGCCACATTATTTGTATCAAATATATTTTTTTCATTATAGATGATACTACTTAATTCATAATGTGTGTCCAACATATACCATTATTTTTTTAAAATGAGATATATTTTAAAACATATCATGAGTTATAAGATTCTTCATAACCTATTATAATATAATCATAAAAATGGGTGAGCATAAACACTTAGTAAGGAAAATAAATAACTGATGAAATAATAGCGTAAAAATTTCATAAAGATTTTGAAATGAATAGGTAGAAAACATGAAACCATCATCAACATAAATCTATTATAATTATATATAAATGAAATTAAATAAACTCATATATATCAAAAAATACTAATCCTATATAAATGGAATACATATTTTTGAGCATAAAAAACCAGATGTTATGGTCGTGTACCCATCCACTTTACATATTGTCGAGGCTGCTGTCAAGACATGTCACTAAACTGGGAATGTATACCCCAAATAAAAAACCATTTGGTATCATAATACTTATCAATTTATTTAGGGGTAATATATTTTTATTCCCCGCCTAAGATAGTATTATGTCCAATTAATTCACCATAAGAGACAACAACACCTTACATATCATTTTATAAGGAAACTTTAGCTAAATAAAAACATTGTTATCCTCGTAAATATGATTATATAATATCAATACATGACCATCATACATTATTAGACAGTAATCCCTAATAATGTACAAATTTTTCCAAATTAAACAATTTGAAAACATGTCTATAACCCAACTATAGAATGCCTGAGGATGGTCAAACAATAGATAGTTAACTCTCCAAGAAGTGTCTATATTTAAATAATCATATAAATCACACCATAACTTTTTACCATGTAAAGGGTATATCATAAATTATTTCAAAATATAATCACTTATGATTTATTTAAAATTTATGTTTCAATCCCAATAGAATAATGAGTGTAATATTAAGTCAATACTGGATTAATATGACCATAATTAATTCGGATAAAGAATATGAATGGTTTTAATAGAAGATATACAAAAATTGAGAAATATTTATCAAATGTTTTATGTGGTAGGAATTTGTATCAAAATAAAGTATCTATATAATACCACAAAAACAATAAAAGGGTTGTAGTTACCCACCTTATATGATATAAGGTAAAATAGCAAACATGCCCCAATAAACAAAAAATGATTTACTAAAAATCCACAGTCCGGGGAAAAATAGAATCAATAGTTTATTGATTTTGGAATCATAATTTTTATAGTAAATCCCATGAAATAACATAAAGTAATTGATAGAACGTTCATAAGATAGGAAATCAATTGAACTCCATACAAAGGTATCTTGGTTCATAAAATGTAACAATGGTCAAAGAAGTAGGCTAGAGAACCAGAAAACCATTGCGACATCAGTAACTCATTAATAAAACGCCATTTAAATAGAGGTATTGTAATTAAACATAAAATATAAGGAATCAAATATAATTCATGACATGATATATCAAATAGACTATATATACACAAAAAAAATTAAATCTGGTTCATAACTCCATACATATGTCAAAGAGAAGAATTTGAGATGAAAATCTATTACCTCGGTTATTTAAATCCTTGAAATTAATTTAATCTAATGTATCTAAAACATATTTATCTTAAAAAATGTAATATTGAGTCATTGATATATCAATTGTCATTAATTCTATTCCTAAATATTCTTTCATTCCTAGAATATTTTTAATTGTTCACAACGAGTGTTGATAGTTTTGATTGTTTATACTTACATTATAATTGTGATCTCTATAATCATTATTCTTAAAAATTTAATAAATAATAGGGAGTAATATTTTAATAAATTTATTTATTTTAAATATTTAATTTTTTGGATTCCCTTTCTAATGTTTTTAGACTTAATCCTTGAAAAAGAAATTTATAACACTCATGTTACAGTTATTTATTACAATCGAATTGTGTTTTTAAATTTAGTTTTTAGATAGTAATATAATTTCTATAAGGCTAAAAACCCATTATATACACAATAATTTTATATTTTACTAGTAAATGTCTTCACACTTCCACCCATGATATAAATTCATAGTAATGTTCACGTATTTGGTAAATTCGGCCCAAACATTAGCAAACGATGATTTAATGAATGATAATGATATTTTATTGTTGAAATGATTTTATAGATGTAGAATAATGATATTTTTTAGAGTATACTTGTGTTATATATTATTTATTATTAATTAAAAGAAAACTTAATTTCTATGAAGATATTATATATTTTGAAAAAATGGTTATAATCTTATTGTGAATAATTTAAATGATTAAATTAACGATGATCATTTATGGATCAAATAATTTATAGATTATATATTTTTCCATAAAATACCATTAATTTTCTTTTAAAAATAATATTTTTACATTAATATTATACTAATACTTGTTTCTATAAGGTGGTGAACGAAAACCAAACACATTACATCATATAGGCGGTATTCCGCATAACGCATGAACAACAATATTTTTCATAATGGATGACATATATGATTAAAAAATTATAATAACATTAAAATCGTAATAATATAGTATATAAATGATGATAATTGAAATATATTAATGTGGTGAAAATAAATTTTATAGATGATAATTAAGGATAATAACTAAGTAGTCAATAATACTCATGATGAGGACACGAATTTTCTTTGGAAGTCTCCATGGAAATGATGACTTTGTGATAACTAATGATAAATAGTTTATGATGATCATGGTACATGGTTATAAGAGGATAATAAAGATATATATTAAAATAAAACATCAAATTGTTTGTTTGACTTCATGTCGGGAAGATGTTACGCTTCTAAAAGTGAAGGGAATGTTCATTTCTTGAGAAACCCGTAAATTTTCAAAAATGTAGTGTTACTATTATAGTGAAAAAGTACATAAAATGGATAAAATAGGATTGTGAAATGAATTTTACTCAAAACCCATACAAACCACTCTTTTTCATACACCATTGAGTGTTTTATAGATATTATTTAGCTTTTTAACTTTTACCCTAACATGCATATACCTTGGTAATTAATTTCTAAAAATAGTAATTAATTTAAATAAAAAATATTAATATTTTCTTTTTATGAAAATTTGATAGATTAAATTATAAATTTAAAAATGATTTTATTTAATAAATTTTCTAAAACTGTAAAAATTTTATTTTAGAATAAATAAATTTCATCCCTTAAAAATACTTTTTAGAGAAATATAAATTTTTAGCTAAAAATTTATAAATAAGATAACAATATTTTACTAAATTATTATAATGAGGTAAATATTTTTATTATAAAAATTGATTTAGGGAATAAAATTAATTAAAAATATTGATTCACCCATCAAAATAAATGATTCAAAAAAATATTGAAAGTGGTTTATATTGATGTATCATTTTAATTACATCTAAAAAATTTGGTAATAGGATTTATAAGATTAAAAAATATTTTAAAATTCATATTATTATTTTTTAAATTCATATTTTATTACTTATAATGTTTTTTAATATCTCATTCATTATTATATAATGATAATTTCATAAAAAATACAGGCTTCGTGAAAGCTTTATTTTTTTTTAAAAACCATCCTTTGAAGAAAAATATAAAAAAATACTAAGTTAATATTTAAATGGTTTATTTATAAGATAAAATTAATCATTATTAACTTAAAATAAAAAAAATTTAAAAAAGATTTATTTGAATTGTGTAATAAAATATAATGAAAAACAATTTATTTAGAAATTAACATTTTTAGATGTCAATTGTTATTATTTTTATTTCATATCATTTACCAACTAAACTAGTTTGGAAACATTAATAATAGAAAATTAAATTTCTCATTAGTCATATTTTTTAATAGATAGAAATTTGTATTGGATAAAATGTTTTTTTATTCAAATTGGATTCTAAATCAAAAAGGATCTTATTAGTCATGTAATGTAAACTCATTTAATTTGAAACTTATTAAAGGTGATGTTTATTTTATATATTCAAATATTTCATATAGAGTTCACTCACATTAATTGAAAATAATAAAAAAATAGGTGTTTTATATTCTAAACATATCACAGTTTCGATTTAGCCCAGTGTTGGGTGTGTAGCCATCTATCGAACACATGGACTTATTTTTTGGATATCACATATTAATCTATTATGGTGTAACATTTCACACAACCATTAATGGATAATGTATTCATGATTGAAGATTCATATCATGAGTTTGAGGCGAGACAATAACATTTTGTAGGGAGTCAACCAGTTCCATGATAGTTCTTAGTTGAAAAAGATATAATTTATGATCAGTATATGGTTTTGGTTCTAGGTACCTTGAAAGAGGAGATGATGAGATTAACTCATTTCTTGATGAGGAATGTGAATATAAGGTCGAAAAAGATGTTCCTTGACATCTGAAAACATATTTAGTAGATATGTATGAATGTAGACAATATCTATTTTATTTTGAGTTTCCATACCTGCTTAAGGATAAAGTCCGAGCAATAATGTCATGTTGGTTTTCTTTATCCACTGGTAGTGCCCATGTGGAACTGGGATGATGCGATGGTGGACTTTTTAATGAGTCTACCTTGTTCCCATATAAGTACTAATTCAATATAGGAGATATCAAATTAGATAAAGAATGTGTATCATTTCATTTTGATTCATGAACCCCTTTTAATGGATTCATTATTAAAACATAATGTAATAGAAATTATTCCCCTATAAGAAGTTTCTTTAAGCATTGTATCCAAAAAAGAAGCATGATTCATTTCATGGTTTTGTAATGTATTACAGAGGGCACATGGAACCCAGCTAGAACTGAGTAAATTGCATCATCCATAAAAATATGGATAGTTTTAATGGATGACATGAATATTTAAGGATATGATGTGGGAATATGTTCTGAACACTTAAGTATCATGGTTGGATCAACATTTCTTTGTCATGTTCAGGAACAATAATAGATACCAAGATTCAATTTGAATATCACCTTTTGAGAATCCTTATTGTTGGCTGAATCACTCATTGATATGTTGGCATGAGGTAACTAATGAAATAGTTTTTTAGTTTAATTTTGTAATAATTTATAAATTTATATATATATATATATACAATAAAAGTAACATTATAGTATTAGATGTTTTAATTACACAAAACCCAAAGTATAAATAAATGATGATATAGTTAATTATTATAATATATATATATATATATGTGTTAAATTGTATGGTATTAATGGTAATAACTAGATTATAAAAAAATATAATGTTTTTAAAAAGTGAAACTTTACTGATTAATGAATAATAAATAAGTACCCAATTTTTAGAAATGTTATTTCACACTTCACAAATAAATTTATTTCAAAAGTGATTTTAATTGTATATTTTTCCCTCTATAATTATAATTAATTCAGAATTCATTAAAATAAATTATTTTAGGAAATTAAAATCTATTTTAGCTCAACATTTCAATATTATAAAAGTTTTATAATTTTTAAAAAAAAAACATTTCTCCGTGATTAGTGAAATATAATGATTTTTGGGAAGACAATCATTTATTTTTTACAATGTCTCACATTATATTTTAAATTTGATATAAAAATAAAAAATATTCATTAAATTATATATAATATAATTAATTAATTAATAAACATAAATATATTTTATTTCGGTATAAGATATTTTTTCGTCTTTAAGACTCATTTTTTATAAAAACTTTTCTTTGGCATGTAATGTGTATTTATATTAGTAAATTATTTTAATATGTATAGATTGAAAAATTTATATATAACTATTTAAATATATTCATCCATATATTTTATCATACATATGATAGTTTTTACAATTAAATAAACCTATCAAAATTATCTTATATGCTAAAATATTAAATTTCTTTAAAATGGGTTTTTAATAATTGTTCCACAGTTCTTTAGCACTAAATTCTTCCACATAAAAATTTTGAATCTTATAAAAGTAATTTAATATATTGAATAATCTTAAATAATATAATATAATATTTTCTACATATTTTTTTATTTTTATTATAAAAAACATCAATCTTCAGTTACAAAATTTATAGTTGAAATGGGTTTAGTTTGGGGATTAAACCAAGAGATTATAAATGGATTTTCAACCACACTAATATAATTTTTAGTAGATGAAAATATTTCAAACCTATTTTTTAAGTTCATGTATATTTCAATTTCTATTCAATTTACTATGAATGTCCCATTATATCTTTGAAATGTTTTTCGAAATTCAATGGGTGTCCCTCCCCTAACTTGTAGAAGGGTACCACTTATCCTCAATTGTTAACAAAATATGATCCTACTGAATAACTAAATAGCTATTCCAAATACTTAAAATAATTCTTCCCTTTTTCTTAGAGTTTATTATATTTTCTTAATTCTAATCCTTCACGTTCTAAAGAGTAATCAGAATGACGTCTCTTAATGAAGAGGAATAATCTTAACCGAGATATTTTAATTTTATTGAGGTAATGGTTTTATATTACAATATATTTTTTAATAGGATTTTTTATGTTTAAATTTTTGATAATGATATTATATGATCTAACTATCCAAAATTAAATTTTCATTCTTATAAAAACATTTATTTATATATATTAAATTTTTTCTATCAATTTCTCTCTCTTAATTAAACCATGATACCTATAGAATATATTAAATAAAAATAGGCTTCGTTTCTCTCCATGGTCTGCAATGTTTTCTTCAAAACACATATTTAATTAAAACTATTTCCTTTAATTTTTTTAAATTATAAATATATATATATATATATATAATTTTTTTCCACATATTAAATTTTATAAAAAAATTAGTAATTATCTTAAAATTTTCTAGATGTTGTACTTTTAACTGTTTATATAAAATGTGAAAGGCGACATTGGTTATTTCCCAGTACATGAAAATCCTTTTCAATAATAAAAAATTATATAATCATTAAATAATCATTTATATGATTCCTTTTTTATTTTTAATGTAATTTGGTTCCCTAATATTTTTTAAATTTGTAGACTTTAGGAATGTGATTTCAAAATGAAAAGTTTATTTTCATCAAAAATGATCTTTTGAGTCATTTTAATCTATAAAATAATATTTTGATATATATTTGGATTTAATAGGGATACAAACCAATTATACCATCATAATTATCCAACATTATAGATTATAATTATGTTTATGAAATATCATGAATGATTTATTCTATACATTGGTTAAGAAAAGATGATATGATTAATGTTTTATGATTTTATAAGAGAAATATTTATGGTTTTCATTATTTGATTAGTGTATCCATTATTGACTAAATATGGGTATCTAAATTATAAAACAAGGACTGGTGGGTTAATTAGATCCCTATAATTGACTATGAAATGATGGATAACTCATTGGAAAATAATAAATGGAAATGAGACTGAACCATGTTTAGTAAGGGACTTCTTCCTATAAGATATTCCTGGAAACTCTCCTAGACTAAGGAAATGTTGTAATTTTAATTGAAACCAATCAAAAATGAAAGTATTTGAAGGGAGAAAATGATAAATAAAATACATTTGATTCTTATGTGTTTTCCAAAAACCTGTGGTTTTTTGCTTATTTAATGTTATCTTGGATCAGGATTGATTCTTGATGATTTCTCACACTTATGTATTATCTCATTTGATTAATAAAACATTATTTTATATTTAATTATTTTGACCTATGAATTTATGGGTATTATGTTATAATTTTAAGATGATGTTTTTATACAATTATACTTTTCTTATTCACTCTCAATATCATTGATTTGAATCCCTTATGTTTACCAATACTCTTTATTAGATATATTCCTTTAATATTATTCCTTCAACATGTTATTGTGAAGGATTTTAAGCATGTTATGCCACAAAAGGTTTATACTTATAAATAAATTAATGGGAAGTTATTTATATTGTTTATTTACTCATTTTTTGTATGTCCATGACTTTAGATTCACTAAACATTTACTATTCTGGTGTGGATAATATTGATATGAAATTGATATTTCTACTAACAATATGTAGTATTTACGTTTGAAACATTATATCACTATAGTGAGTAATATATATGGGTTTAGTAACTACTAAAAATTTGGATAATAAAACATTAGTGAGAACCCTTAGGATAAGCCTAAGTTTAGGAGAATGTCATATGTAATGGTAAATAAAGGAGTGATGTTTTCCTAGAAATACAATTCAATATTGTCAATAAATGTGGGTGTGGTATTAGAAGATATGTATCTATGGTTAATAAATTAAAAAAATAGTATTTTAATATATACAGATCATAATCCTAGTTCATTATGAGTTGTCCCTTATTTAAAACCTCATATGTCATTGCCACAAGATATTCTTAGGTTAATTAAAATGATCCTTAATATTCATTTTGAATGTTTTTAGTTGTTAATGAAGAATGATGAATTGGGATAAACCTGATGATTAATTGGAAGAAAATAATGTGTCTTGATTTAGATATTCTATAAAATATTTTTCATGATTAACTTGTTTAATTAATGAATTTGGATGTCCATGCTATCCAATTTTTTTTCATTAAGGGATTAATGGTTGAATGATGTTGTTTAGACGGTTCTAAGGATACTCAAATATTGGAAGTGTATTTTTTATATTTTGTATATAAATTCTTTTATATCATTAAAATAATCATGTAATTTTAATTTATATCATCATTAAATATATATTTAATTAGCATTAAAAACATGTAATGATATAATCATACTATATAAAGTCCATGTTTAATACCTAATTTACGTTTTAGAATTTGTATATCAAGAGTTAAAAAATACATGTTTTTACCAATGATTTTATAGGGTTTTATTCGAGCTGTTTGATGATGAATTTTTATTTTTTTTGAATGTTTTGGTATAGTGTATGGTTGGTTCACGATTTTTCCAAATCGTGCCCACTCTCAGAGTAAACCATTAAACCCAAAAAGTTGTATATTTCATGGTTGACACAAATTTTATGAACAATGTTCCCTCATAGGAGAAATTGTGCGGCCCACTTAAAATATGTGCATAGATTGTGCACGATTTTCATAAACCATACACCTCTTCCCATGAAACTATTCATAGTCGTTTGAATTGATCATAGTTTTAATTAAAAATTCATTATCCAATATTTTAGGCCCCTGATCGATTATTATAACCCAATATCTATTTCTACCAACCTTATAGATCCCAAGAAGAGTTCTTGGTCCCTTATATCTCTATTGAATGATATTTAAAGTTATAGGAACTCCCTCTGATCTTCTCTCGGTTAATTTCATCATACTGATCACATTGTGATGTGGTCTCTCTTCTTCTCTCTAGGGTTCCATAGTTCCAGTTGTAAATTTATGGCACTAATAATCACAATTTTTTTTATCTAAACCTAGGTTTGATTTATATATCCATGTTTTTTTAGTCCCTATTGGAGTTATCCATTTATGCCTTTCTGGTTCGAGATTCATTGATCCTGAGATATGTGGTTCTATTACGATGCCCATCATTGGTCAAACCAAAATTTATTTGTTTAATTTAAAATTTTTATATTAAATGAAATTTCTTGGTTTTTATTAAATTTAATTCAATTATATTATTGTCAAAACCCAATTCCATTGAATTATGGTTTTAATTAAATGGGGTTTTGTTACGAAATTGGAAAAACAATAATTCCAGTGAATTTTTGCGTGTTTAGGGAAATTTCTAGAATTTAAATTTTTTAATTTAAATTTTGAAATATTTTCCTTTAAATAATAGAATTTAATTATCTAAAATTTATCTTATGAATTATTTGTAAAACCATTAATACCATTATATTAGGGATTTTTTAAGATATTTAATGAATTTATTTGAAAATTAAATTGTTGACTTTAACTATGAAATTGGATTCTTAAACTGAATGGTTAAATTATTTCAAATTCCTATTTGTGAAAATGGATTTAAATGGATTTTATTAAAATCATAATGTTTTATGATGGTAAAAAGTAATTTTTTTTATGAAAAAGGCAATATAGTTTAGAAAGGGAAAATTGACATATTTGAAATGGATATTTTTATTTAATTTTATTATATATAGACTTAAACAAAATTTATCATTGTTGTTTTTATATAATATAGCATGCAAGATATAGGTAGTTTATATGTTTTTTTAAGGAGCTTTAGGATTTACAACTTTCTAAAACATCATATATGTATATCACATCCCTTAGTTGATCATGATGATTCCACTATAGACTTTTTTAAATGGGTCCTATGTACATATATTCTATATCACCTTGATTGTGGAGTCCCTATATCCTAGAATACCTTATTAGGTGTATGAATGTATTTCATGATTGTTGATATTTCAAATGAATATATACCATTGATTAAAACTATTCTAAACTAATATTTATTTATATAAACTATTTTATTGAATTTTATTTATTATGCCATTTTTTTAAAACATTTTCATTCATTTTAATTATGAATAAATATTTATAATGTATTTACACGTTTTAAAATGAAAATCATGATTTGTTTAAATATCCTATTGATAATAAAAAATTATTTATTAGAAAATTATAATAACTTTATTTGGTTAAATTAATATTTTCATATGTTATTGAATCATTATAGAGAACAAAAATATATATTTATCTCAGCCCATACATGATTCTTCACGTTTCTATAGATAATATTATCCCCTATTCGAACAGGGGTAATGCACTTATATTAATCCGTTCTAGTTGTTGATCCATGAACTTATTGAGTTTCATACATTGGAACTTAAGTTTTTTTCCTATTATTTGGTACTTGGATTTTGTACATTTGGATGTTATACCTATTTTAATTCTAGTACATTACTCCCACTGCAGTTTCCTTTTCATGCATAATGATTTGTTATTTTTCATCTATATTGTCTATGGAAATCCAATTCCAACATTCATTGTGTTTGATGCCAGGTTCTAGTCACTATACTAATGGTATTGGTAGTGCCCTTTTAACTATGTAATGGTTAAATAAGATATCACGTTTCTAGGGTACCTTGGTTGGTTCCTGAAAAGGCGGCAAAAATGGTGCGATTTCATGCCTCATTCCTTAAATTGAGTACGTATTTGTCAAATTTTATTTGTACATAGTCACCATTTGGGACTCTGTTGTTTTCCATCTGTCTGTTTAATGAACCAAAATTCACCAATGGTGGTTAGGTAAATATATATTGAAGATTAGTAATAGTTTTTTAAAATAATTCTTTTTGGGTAAAATTAAATAAAAATACCATGTATCTATCTGTTTGTTTAAATTTATTTATTTCACAGTTTGAGTGATAATATGAAGTCTTTGTTATTGTATTCTGATGTTGTATACAATAATTAATCTAATAAGTATACAAAATTTTTACCAAGAATAATTTTCTGCTAATCATCATTGATAGAATCCTCTCATGGACTCGAATCTAGTTAATTTTATTGTACACACAATCTGATCCCTTGGATAGGTACCACCTCCTGTTTATATTCCAGCACCAACATTGGATCCTCATAGGGGTTTTCTCAAGATTATTCCACAAGATTTTCATCACAATACTACAACACCATTAAAAGGCTCAAATATTCCCCATGTGGCTGAAGAGTGGTGGATAAGAATGTATAACAATTTTGGGTTCCTCGACACACCCAATGAAATCAATGTGAAGTGTAACGCCATTATGCTAGAAGGACCGAAAATGATATTGTGGGACACTATAGTGATGGTGTATGACCATTTGAGATCATAGAAGAAATAATTAAATGTTATTTTCAATAAATAGTTCTATATATATATATTCAATTCTACTAGCTATTTATATTGAGTTTTTCAAGCTTGAACAGGCTAAGAGAACCATGATAGAAGATGAAAACTTTTTTTATGAGCTTGTGAACATCACACCTGAGATAATATCAAATGAAAATATGAATTCTCGCTATTTAAAGTTTGGAATTCATCATGTTATTTTTTCATAGATTCCCTTTCTAATTATTTCTTCATATGATGATGTACTATAGAGAGAATTGAAAGTCAAGATGGATCTAGTTTGAAATTTAAGGTTATCAGGAGCTTCATTCTCTCCAAGTGGATGAGTGAATTCCTCTAGGGTAATTAAGAAGGAATATTATTCTCAAAGGTTTTCTCGATAGTAGAGTCATTTTAGAAATCCTGAAGCATAAAGAATATATCCATTGGTCTGTTACCAATGAATAAAGTTGGGAAATTCAAATAAGGTTTGAAAAAGGGAACCCATGAACTCTGGATCATGGAGATGATTGTGTCATATAGTGAAATTATTCCCTGATTTCTCCACACTGAGTATTTTCTAAGGATCATAAAAATATTCTAAAAAAATGGTGAAATGAAATAGATCTGTTGCAAAAGGTTTGCAGCAATAGGCATTCAGAATGAAGATTCTTCACACTATGAAAAAATCTATAGAGGAAGTGGATACGGTTCTCACAAACATTAAAGGTGCCATTATTTTATATTCATCATTTTTGACTGGCCTATTTTTTATTGGTGCATCTGATTCGTTTATTTTAACCTATATTTATACTATTACAAATATAAGTATTGAGATTTTATCTTCGGTAATGGATATTACTAAACCCCTTGTTATGAATAGAGAGAAGGGTACATATATTCATGCATGTGTTATCTCTATGTCTGATGTTGAGATTTATTAGAGCTTTTCATTTTCTCAATGTAAAACTTATTGACTTCATATTTTGAATTGATTGGATCATTGATAATAAATCAATTATTTATAGTAATCTTTTATGGGTCTCCTTCACTACACCTAATTTTGTGTAAAAATTATTCAAGGAGAATGGGACCCAAGGTCATGTAGAGTAAGACCTTTTTATCAGGAGTTTGTGAAATGGATATCTATGTTTTCTTTTGATCTCAATAATGAATATTTGATCGAAAATATCCATCAAGTTGTATTCATGTTTCTAGAAGTGTTTCCTTCAATATTTTATGGTCTTCCACTGATAAGGGAGGTTGAGTTTTATATTACCATAATTAATGGTCCTCAACCAGTTTTTATTCCATATTAGAGTATATATACAAGTTAAAATAAAAGTGATAAAGTCCTAGTTGGATGATCTTTTATAGAAAGGATTTATATTCCCTACTGTGTCACCTTGGGAAACATCGATTATCACTTCTAAGAGATATAATGTTTTACTCCACTATTGTCTTTATTACAAAAAACATAATTGATATATGATAAATAAAAATATATATATTTCAATGGATATATGGTTGTTTTAATCAGTTTAAAGGGGAGAGTTTTTTGAAGATTAATCCTCTCTCTGGTTACCATATGTTTGGGATAAAATAATCTGACATTCAGAAAACCATTATTCTGAGTAAGTATATCCACTATGAGTACCCTGTCATGTCCTTTGGTCTAACCAATGCTCCATCTATTTTCAAGAACGTAATGATAAGGATTTTACATGTGTATCTAGATACCTATTTGATAGTCTTTATGGATGAGATTCCCATTTATGATAATTCTGAGGAGGATCGTGTGCATCATCTAAGAACAGTTATTATCGTTCTAAGAAATCAAAGACATTATACCAATCGTTTGAAATGTGATTTTTGGATTTAGGAAGTGAATTTCTTAGTAAACAAGGTGTTGTATCCTAGTATTTCAGTTGATCCTAAGAAGGTAATAGATTTTATAACATTGGATAAATAATGTAATGTTTTGGATATATACAGATTTTGTGTTTTAGTTGCGTATTGTCACTGGTTCATTAAATAATTATCAAATTTGGATTCTATAATGGCTAATATAACTCAGAATGGAGTAATCCTTTTTTAGAATAATAAATGAAAAATTTTATTTTGTTGAGCGAAAAACACTTTTCACTAATGCACCACTTTTGAATATTTTAGAAATCTTCCATCACTATGTGGTCTCTTGGGTTGTATCGTGTTCAGTATTGGGCTCCATCATTATGAATGGTGATCATGCAGTTTCCTATGGATCACATCAACATAGGCATCATAAGAAGAATGATTTTACTCATGACCTTGGAAAAGCATCTTTGATTCAAGAACATCATAGTTTGAGGAATTACCTCAATTGAGAAAGGATTACTCTTATTCTAACAAAAAGATCATGAGTTTTATCTTCTCTCAAATGATTTGAATCTCAATCATAGGTGTTAGGTGGAATACCCGCAATTTTTTTTAATTCTGACACCACCTTTACCCTAGGGAAAGAGAATGTCTCTATAAATTATTTGAGCATGAAACATCCCACCCTAGTAGTGAAAGAATCATCAAATTACTAGAATATTATGGCTCTATTTGTAATATTTTATATTGATGTCCAGGAATTAGGGGCCTAAGTTCCTTGGGAAAGTTTTTAGTTAATATCCACATTACTCGAATTGACTATTAATTTACAAAAACATAATGTTGAATTATGTAACAATATAGACTCCCTTAAGGGAGTGGATACCATGCTTGATCAGTTGTTCTCCAAAGAAGGCATTATATTCTTTCATAACCATTTTGTGGTATATTTTTTTATAAATAAATCATTTATAGAGGATTTCCATAGTTCACTGTGGTTAGTGCACCCATGAACCAGAATGATGTTCTTTGGCATGGGGATGTAGTTTTGGTGGATATGTATGATGCGGTGAATTACTGTTTTTTTATTTTGTTGTTATACATTCCAATAGGTTAGGCCCGAGCACCGTAGACCTTTGGGTTTGCTTCAACCCCTTCCAAACGCTACATGGAATTGGAATGAGGTCAAAATGGACATTATTGTTGGTTTTTCGCATTCTTAATAATCGGAGAATGAGATAGGGTTTTCATCGACCGTCTAATGATATCGGCACAAATTATACACATTTATGAAATAACCAATGTTTAAGAGTTGGTAAATCTATATGTGAAAGATATTTTTCATTTTCATATGGATTATTCATCTATAATCATTAAAGGGATCCACGGTTCACTTCTCATTTTTGTTGAGGCCTTCATGAGGTGTTTGGGTCTCACATCAATTTCTAAATGACATAATAGAAATATTCGGATGGCCGAATATAAAAAGATATTGATTATTTAGGATATTATTCTTTTTTGTGATCTTGACTTTTGTGGGGCTTGAGATGATCACTTGTGGCTAGTTGAGTTTTGTTATCATTACAATTAATAGCCCGCGATCATAATGGATCCTTTTGAGTAATTATATAGCTGAGTGTGTAAATCTCCATTGTGTTGCTCAGTGTTTGGTCATAGTTCCTTTGGTTGACCTAGCTTAATCTAAGAGATGACATAAATTATTTAGTTAATTTTTTAGAGAATGGGGATAGAACATAGTAGATATATGTACTTTGCTAATTTTCTCATAAGCCTTTGGAATTTTCAGTTTCTAACCATTTGTTCTTGAAAGTTTTACCTTAGTTTTTTCATCAATGCAAGGGAGGAAAAGGAAATGTGATCATCATTATATGGGACCATTTGAGGTTGTTAAGCAGGTGGACAAAATATTATTAACATTTTTTACTACCACCACATATGATGTCGATACATATCATGTTTCATATATCACATCTACATAATAATCTATATGATCCATCTCATGTACTGTTATGGAGTGATTTTGAGGATGATTTTGATTTATCTATCAAAGAATGGCCAGTCAAGACAGTTGATTTAAAAAAATGGTAATTCATGGGAGGATGATAGCTTTTGTTAATGTTTTGTGACATCACAGTTCTAATAATCATGACACGTGAGAGAGGAAGGAACAAATTAGAGAGCAGTGGCCTCACCATTTTGGCATGTAATATTGATTGTACACTTTTTTGGGGACATAATTTGAATATATTGAAGATGATCTAATCTATGTTACTATTTTCAGTTGTTCTTAAAAACCGATTTTTACCCATGCATTGTTTGGGTTTTATTTTTCATTATTTTAGCTGGAATTTTTCAGTGTTTTCAAAATTTCGGGCTAGTGCATGGTTAGTTCATCATTTTCCTAAACAATTTTCCCATAAAAATCAAGCCATGAAACCAATGGTAGTTTGATTATACATTTTTGGAACACAGTTTAAAAAGTATGTTCCTTCATAGTAGAAATTGGGTACCACATTTAAATCATTCATATGTCATGTGCATAGTTCTCATAAACCATGTCCCTCAACCAAGTAATCTGTAGAGGAATGTTTCTAATTGATCTAAATTTTATATAAAAATTCTAAGAACCACTTTTAGGACACTAATAGATCGGTACGACATAATATCTGTTTATACCATGCTTGGAAAATCAAAGAAGAGTTTTTTCCACACAAATCCATCTTACAGGCTATTCAAATCATTATGAAAGCCCTCAAATATTATCTTAGTTAGTTTCCACATCCCAATCATATTCTCCTGAGATCTCCATTTTCTTGTCTAAGTTTCTGTGGATCCATGTTTTGATTTAAGGATATAATACCCAAAATATGGATCTAAATCTATGATTGATTCGTATATCCTCGTTTCGATCATTCTTCTTTGGATTTTTCTGTATACGCTTTTGTGATTAGATTTTTGTCGATCCCATTCTAGGTGATTCTATACTGATATTCATTTTAGGTTAAACCAAAATTATATTTTCTAATTCAATTGTTTGAATTATATAAGTTTTCTTGTTTTTTATAAAGTGGAGTTCAAATGGTTTTTTAGAACCACCCAACTCCATTGAATTGGTGTTTTTATGAAAAATGTGTTTTTGTAATGAAATTAAAAAACCTCCAATTCTATTTAATTGGGTTCTGTTTAGGGAAATTACAAGATTTTATGTTTTTTAATTTAAATTTTGAAATCATTTCAATTAAATTTTGAAATTTAATTATAGAAAAAATTATTTTATGGAAAATTTTGAAAACCCACAATTCCATTGAATTGGCGATTTGTTATGAATTAGATTGAATTACTCTAAAAATTAAATTGTTTAATTAAATTGTAAAATTGGATGGTGAAATTGAATGGATAATTGATTTCAAATACCTATTTCGGGAAAAGGAATAAAAGTGATTTTGGTAAGAACAGTATGGTTTTATATTGGTGAAAATGAATATTTATTTTTAAAACCCAATTAGAGTTTTTAAATGAAAATCTACATATTTGAACTGGAGAATGAGATTTAGATGTTTTTTACGAAGTCTTAAAATAGAATTCTCATATTTTTTATTATAAGATTACATTAAATCCTTATATAGTCAACGAGTTATTTAGATGATGAATTACATTTTACAATGTTCTAAAACAAAATATCACCACATCACACCCCATAGGTGATGGTGATTAGTCTTATTTGGCCCTAGTTCAAATGGTCATATGTACATGTTTGTCATATCACCTTTAGTACATAGTCCTTATAGACTATAAAAATCATTTTTTATTAAGAATATGGCCATGATTTTCACTTTTTTTTATTTAAAATGAATATATGAAATTATTAGAAACATTTTTACACAACTTATAAATTATATAAACTATTTTATAATGAAATTTTAATACATTTATTTATAAATATTTCTAAAATTTGAATCTTGATGAAATAGTTTCTAAAATATTTCTATATTTTTATGTGTAAACCATGGTTATTTAAAATATTAATTTGAAATCCAATGCCTATTTATGGGAAAAGTTAAATAATATTATTTTTTAATTTGACAGTGGAATATGTTATAGAATCCTTGGATAATCCTTACTAGTATTTTTAGCTTGCTCCCTACTCATGCCTTAAGGTTTTTGTAGATTATAAACATTATAGTTCGAGTTGAGGTAAACCCCCACCTGGATGTCATTCTAGATATTTATATGTAGACTTGGTGAGTTTTGTCCATTTGGGATTGGAATTTTTTTCCTATTCTCCGGTACGTGGTTGTGCTACTTTGGATTGTTATACCTATTTATCTTCTGTTACAATACTCCTAGTGGAGTTTCTTTTTTATGGATTCTGATTTATTAACATTCATCGCCATTGATTGTGGAAAATTTGTTCCCACATTTTTTATATACAATGATATGTTTTAGTTATCAACCTGTGGGGATCAAAAATTCCATTTGGGCAAAGTCATGGTTAGCTTGGTTATTATGTTACCATGGTTCCTCGGTTGGTTCATGAAAAATTTATCTCCGAATATATTAAAATTCACTTAATAGTTGAATTTGATGATATTTTGGCCACACATTGGATTTATTTATATAATGGTTTTATGATTTTTAGGCTAAGGGAAGTAACATTTTATATTCTAGAAACACCAATGATTTTCCATCTATGATGAATTAAATATAAACATTAACTAATGATTACATCCATTACATGGATTTAGAATACTATTCAAAGGGGGTACATTTCCCAAATGTTTGGGAAAAAATACAACAATAAATATTTTGCAATTGTATCATAGTATGTTTATTTCTTTCTAGAATTGTATAAATGTATTCCTATGAATCATGAAATAAAATTTTCAACATAAATCATACCCAGTTATAAATAAAATTCAAAGTCTCCGTATATAATTTCCCTAATTGAGTTGTACTAATTAAATATGAAACCTTTGAAGAATATTAATAAGGTATTTTTTCTGCTAATTGAGTACCCATGGGATTCTCCTATACATTTTGTTAACAAGAAACATGAATCAAGGATAAACTGTATGGATTATTTGGAACTTAACAAGATCATCATCATGAATAATTATCCTTCTCCCCATATCGATGAATGATTTGATCAATTATTTGGAGATTTTTATATTTTAAATACTGATATTTGATCTCGATATTATTGTATGAGGGTCTAAATTGAATACATTCCCAAGATAACATTCTTTTTAGTGTACAAAAACTATGAAATTATAGTTATTACATTTATTCTTAATATTTTCTCCTTTATATTAATCGATTTAGTGATGTAGACTTTATATATTACATTGATCTGTTTGTGGTAATATTTATTAGTGAAATTATCATATATTTTCAAAGAAATGAAGATCATACAGATCTATTGAGGAATATAGTGAAGTCCGAATGAAAGGATAATTTGTCTAAAAAATTTACCACATATGAATTTTTGATATATATTATTAAATTTTTGGGCCATATAATCTCAAATTATTGTATATATGTGGATCCATCAAAGAGAGATGTTATTGAACATTGGCCCATACCAACCACTATGACAGTGATACATATTTTTCTGTGATAAGATATACATTATTGGATCATAGGGAATGAATTATCATAGATATCTAATCCAATATCCATGTTAACTCAAAATGGTGTTGTGTAAATTTGGACAAATGAATGATAAGAATAAATTTCAAGGAACTAATGGAAATGTCGGTTAGTGCACTAGTTCCCACACTACAAAATAGTGGGGAAGGGTTTTTCATTTAAATTGATACATCTAAAAGGGATTGGGGTATGTTTTTTGTGTATATTGATATGGGGAATGTGTATTCCTCATTCCAATTTTAAAATTCAATATCAAAATTACATTGTGCATGATTTGTTGTTAATAGTGATAATCATTTCATTAATGATATGGATTTATTATTGTTCAAAGGTATGTTGTGACATATATATTAATCATAAAATTATAAATTTTCTTTCACCAGGAAATATTTGTATATAAAATAAATAAGACTATTGGATATGATTAAAAATAATGACTACTTAATAAATTACTACCCTTTGAAGGAAACAAATATGGTAAATGGTTTTATTAGAAAGGATCATGGAAGAATATCTATGACGAGGATCAAAAAATATTAAATATTTATTTATTTTCAAATATTGGACGTTGAAATCGGGGAGGAAAGAGATAAATTTTATATTTATCCAACAATTGTTCAACCATGTACCCTTATAAATATTAAATAGTCCAAGAAGGAGAATATAGATCTATAAAAGATGGAAATAATTGTTTTGGAGTTCAACAATGGTTGTGAAGGAATGATATGGTTCATAAACCAAATATTTGACATATTAATACCAATCCTATGAATGAATATTTTGGAAGGATTTTATAGTTCTACAATTTCTATCCATTATATATGTAAAATTTTGTTTGGAGTTATGATAAAGTATTTCTAGTTGGATAACATAATGATGGATTTTGTAGACTGTGGACCATAATATTATTTGGGTTCTAGTTGATTTCATTGTAATTTTTTCAGAAATAATTTATATTAGAAATGACTTATCACTTATAATATTTCTATGATATATATTATGTAAGAGAAATGGTTTCATTGGGTACCAAATATTATTGTATCTATTTTGGATATGAGGTTTACCTTGAAGTTCTTCAAAAGACTTTAGTAATATCTCGATACATTGTTGTGTTTCGTGACTCCTTATCAGCTTAAAAAAAGATTAATAGACTGAAAAAACCATATAAACCATGATAGATAATTTGAATCCTATTATCTATATTTTAATGGAGGTTGAGATCAACACCTTTCTCTTGTTGATATTTTTTACATTAATAGAATTCAATAAATCATTCAGATATATCCTTATGAATCTCCCCTTGAAAATAAGTTTCAAGTCTGAAATTATAGTATAAATATGCATAAATAAATTTATTGGTACCTAAGATATATGTGAAAATGACTTGGAAGGATATATCCATTTGGTAGAAAATCAAGGAACCTCAGAGTCCACTATGAAGTTATACTAAAAATCATCGGTAACATTTTGAATTTTTGGTTAGTATGAATGCTAACCTATGAATTTCTACATAGAAAAGGTTATGATATTATGAAATAAGGTAAATATTTTCCCTTGATATAACATCCCTTCATGATTCATATTCTAGTATAGACTGTAGCTAATTGCATAGAAATCCCACCAAACCTCCCTCATGTTCATAATGTGTTCTATGTGTCTCTCGTAGAGATGTTCAAACCTAATATTTCACCTGTTATTCACACATAACAAATAAAAATGGAGAATTCTCTGTTATATAATGAAATACTGATATAAATTTTCGATCGTGGAGATAATGTTCAAAACAATAAGCCAACTTGACCAGTTATGTTTTTTGGAGAAATCAAAATCATTTGAAATCAACATAAGAACCCAAGTATATGATAAATAAAATATTTCATCATTTATTTTTATTAGTGGGATGTAATATTAAATGTGAAATTCATTTTTAATGGGTATGAATGTAACACCACAATACTTTATATAAATAACCTTTAAAATTAACATTATGTATCAAATAGCTTACTTTACAATCAACCCCTATTGAATATAATCATTGATATATAAAAAAATTATAACATAGCCATTAACTTTGATGGTATGAATAGTAAAAAATCATTATGAGAAAATTTTTAAGTTTCTAATGGTGAAAATTTATTGATTAATACTTATAACATATGTATTCAATTCTTAGTAAAGTAATTTTACACTTCAAAAATATGTTTTAGAAAAAAAATGTTTTTTATTATATTTTTTACATTTAAAAACTATAATTATATTCACAAAATTTGAGATGTTTTATATGATAAAATTGACATCATTTTATGAATCATCATTTCAATATTATATTAGGGTGATGTTTTAATATTTTTCTAAAATGGTCTATTTTTTAGATAATATTTCAAAAAACCAAATTTTGTTAAAAAAATAATTTATTTTCAACTAAAAGTGGTATTATGTATTTTATTTTATCTCAATGTAACATTGGTAACCATTATTTAAAAATATTGTTATTATTTATGTAATAAAAATCATCAAAATTTAATTTTAATATTATTTTATTTTGGGGATTGAAAAAATCATTCTAAAAAACATTTTTATGATTTCTAGGAGTTATTATATTGAAAATATATATTTAACTCTATATATTATTGAATTTAATCATATTTATCAATCATATATTATATTATGTACATAAACATTCATATGATTATTTTTACATGTAATGGGATGTAAGGAAGTTATCAATTATACTTTACAGTTTATTTTTCTAATATGGGTTTTCTTTTTGGGAAGCATGCTTATTTATGCCTAAATTGTGTTACCTATATAAATTAAATATATTAAAATAAATTCCTCCTTTTAAATCATAATTATTCTTATAATCTAATATGGTAATCTTATGTTTTTTTCCAGAGTAAAGATTAAAAAAATTAACTATTTGTCATCATGGTTATGGATGATATGAGTTTACTGGGAAACAAAACAAGAGATTAGGATTGGATTTCTTTCCACAATAATATAATTCTTATTGAATGAAAATATATCAAATTTATATTATCCTACCATATAATATTTTGATATTTGGAGTCATTTTTTCATGAAATTGACATTATATCATTGAAATGTTTTATGAGATTCAAAGTGTGTCCCTCCACTCAGTTACAAAAGGGAAAATAATTTCTCCCTTAATTTACATCAATTGAACCTTATATATCAAAAAAAAATCCATTCTCAAAATACTTAATAAATTTTATTCCTTAATTATAGAGCTTATAGTATTCTCATAAAACTAATCACTAAAAAATTAAATAGTAATCCAAATGAGGTCTCAAAGAAAAGTTATTGATATTAATTGAGATCTTTCAATGCTAATTATTCTACTATATAATAAAACATTGTTTTATCATTAAAAATATTATTAATACAATATCATGAATATAATTGTATTTTATTATAGTGATTTACCAACTATTAACAATGTATTATCAATAAATTTAGATATGATAGTATGAATAATTTATATGTGTGGACTACCACATTCATGTAGTTATTCGATTTATATTTAACCAAAAATATTAATGGATGGTAATTATGACTGGTTTAATATCTAAATATAATATTTATTTTATAATAATGATTCGATATATTTGAATTTTTTAGTTTCCTTTCCTTCATTTCATCCATCAAAATATGGAAATATCACTATTGTGTACATACAAAATATAGTCCCTCCAAAAGTACTGTAACTTATTTTTCATCACCACAAAATTGTTAGGTCCATTTTTATAAAATTAGTTACCAGTTGAATCATGAATAGTATTTTAAAAAAATTAAAATAAATATTATTAGATAAAAGATAGAATCATATTAAATGTAAAGTGGAAATAAAAATAGATAACACAAGATGTTTATATAGATATTGAAATCACCAAGATCCCAATAATATCATCAATATCTTCTACATTATAATGGAACTTTAATTTACTAAATAAAAACTTTTAAGAGTGACTTCTAACCAAATTATACACAAATTAAATTCACCATTTTCCCACATGGTATGACCCATGACTTTTGAATGAGTCATAAACTTCCATCCATTTTACTCTAATGAACAACCTATCCATCATAATATATGTTGTAATAACCCAATGAGACATATTTTTGATTGGTAAATCCAATAACAAAATCTAGCGTAAAATAAAAGGTAAGAATAATTAAAATGAAAAAAAGACAGAAATAATTAACATAATATTTGAGAAGTTGATTTATAAATTTGGTATAGCTCATGTCTATTTATATCTTATATGGTGGAAGATATAAATAATAAGTATCATCAATGATCACAACAAAATAACAAAAGTCGAAGATTTTTCTTATTTTCTTCGTCGTAAAATAAATTGTATCACAGTTTATATTGAATCATCTATTCATATCATGATTTATCTACATGATCATATCATCGGTAGATAAATTTTAAGACATTAAAAAAATATCATTAGAGATCATCTATATTTCCAATATCTATATGCCACTTGTTTGAAAGAAAAATAATTTTATATTATCGTTACCTTGGATTTCTTAATCCATAATTATAATCATAAAGCTTTATCACTCATAATTTCTTAATGAAATAATATTACACAACATCCATCATGTTAACCACAAAAATGTATATAAATAATCTCCATAAAATATTTGAAATAAAGATATTATGCTTCTAGTTTTTAAGACAATAAAATAGTAATAAAACAGAGCATCATAATAATATATACAACACATTATACTTATATATAAAATATTTCTTTAAATTATTTTTTACACCATCATCAAATTATATTTTAGTACAATAAAATAAAACATTAATTTTTTAACATGAATAAAATAAATGAATTAAATATTTTGAAACCATTTTTGAACAAACATTACATTAAAATTCTGTATTTAGATTGATCATTTGGTTATTATTGGAGGTCCACCATTGAAACAGTCAATTGTACCTTCATTTTTTTATCAGTGAAACAGAGCGAGGTTGATTATTTTTCTATTGGTGATACAGAGAATGGTTTACGGATTCTGATACTGATGGATAATTTAAATACCCTTAGATTACCAATGGTAGATAAAATATATATATATCCGTAGATTCAAATGGTAGATATATCAATTCTATTGAATTTAAAATAAATTATTGATGGAAGAGGATTTCAGAAACGAACTTCTAAAAATAAAGAGAATGTGATGCATGAAAATTCAACTATTATGAAAAAATATATAATGGAGGTCTCCAAAACCAGGTATCAACATTGAGGGAGATCTATAGATGAACTTTTTGGTCTAGGGAATGGGAAATGAATGAAGTGGTGGGTGATGTATATTAATATTTATTTTTATGATCATTTAATGAATCCATGACTGAGGATCATTCACATCAAATTTATAATTAATTTATTTAATATCTAAATAAATAAGTACCTAGGACTAGAACTCTCTTCATTGATTGTGGTTGACCACCTAAAAAACATTTATTACTGTCTTTGGTGCACTGTGATAATCTAAGATTATAATCCCTATAGTGTTGATACTCACGTGCTCTAATGATCTCGAGACAACACCACTAAATAACAAGGTTCCTGAAAGTATAATAAAATTTCTAGGATTTTTCATTCGTCATTGAAATTTATTGGGTCTAGAATAAATCTCTCTTTCACATCACAATCATGTAAGGGAATAAGAAGGAGGAGTTGAGAGGGAATTCATTTAGTGCTATAATTCTCAATTTTCAATTTTGGATTCCTTATAAAATATACATAACCATAAATTTATAGTGTTAGGGTTTAGGTTAAAATATTATTTAATTACATTTCATCCATTAAATAACATTTAAGAACATTAATAAAACCAATTAGGCATAATAAAAATTTTATTTTTATTTTATTTTTTTCCCACTCTAACTTACAAAAAATATATATATTTTGTAAAATTATTCTTAATTAATTTTTCACATTGAAACTCAAATTCATTTTTTATTAAGCCTCATTGTGTTATAGCTTCATCAAAATAAATTTCCATGACCTATATGCTTCCTTTAATATGTAAATGGATATTTGTAACTTGTATACCTTGTTGGAATTATTTTTAGTAACAAACACTTTGGGATGGGTAATATATATATATATATATCTAAATGTTATCAATAGGGAACATTTTTGGAAGCCCATTATCAAAAAATCATAATCATGGCAAGTCATAATGGAAAGTAGAAATCCAATTGATTTCAATAATGATTATGTTGAAAACGTTTCGTCATAGTCAATTCGTTGAGGTTGTTTAAATCCATTTATAACCATCCACACCTTATTAGTACTGAATTGTCCATCCATGTCCATTTTATTATTGAATACTCGTGTTCAACAATTAAGAATTACCTCTACTTGAGTTTCTACCATTATTCAATCATGATTCTTGTACCTGTAATCCATTCAATTTTTAATGGTCTCTTTACTCTTTTAAACATTTATGAATCTTATGGATTCATTTTATGTTAAAATATCCTTATTATCAACTAATTTTGATTCACCTTCCAAATTATATATTAAAATAATATTATTCTTGTTCTCTATCCTATATATAACTCCAAAAGAGTAATTTTGTCTCTCGAACAATTTCTCCTTCCACATGATTTTTTTGGTATTTTTACATGTACCAACTGATGTGTATCTTGATCATGGACTTCATCGAAGTATATCTCACTACTAATATATATGTTAGAGGTAATATCCTCCTCAAGAAACATGGGGAATTTTTCAGCCACAACCTTTATGACTAAAATATTTTATTGGAAATATCTATTTATTTCTTTGGGATATCCAATAAATATAAACTTTGTTCCTTGTGGTGAAATAGTGTTACCAAAAGAGGTCATAATAAATTCTATACAACCACATATTTACATGTAAGAAAAAATATATTACTTTAAATTAAATATTTTGTATGGCATTCCCTATATTGATTCATTTTGTACTATGTTTAGTATGAATTCAATTATCTGTAACACATAACCACAGATGGATGATGGATTGCACAGATGACTCATCATTGTTCTCACATGGTCTAATAGGATGGGGATTCTACTTTCTATTACACGATTCCACTAATGTGTATATGTGGGAGAGATATGAGACAATATCCAAGATTTTTGTAGCCAATGAATACTTTTTTAAAATATTAATCACTAGGGTATGAGAGGAGTTTCATAATATTCATTCAAATATCGTTCTCAACTTCGTTATTTTATTCATTGAATTTTTTTTAAAAATTTAACATATTACTCATTAATTATAAATATCCATATCTTTTAAAATCATTAATAAAAGTTATGAAGTGTGGGAACCCACCCCTTTCCTCAAGAGGAAATGGTCCACATACAATGATTTTAACTATTTCAAGAAGCTATTTAGCCCTTCCAGCTTTTCTACTAAATAGGGAGTTGGTCATTTTTTCATCAAAATATGTGTGATAAACACCAAATGGTTTAGTTAAAAATTATCTACATATCCATCTTGATTTAATCCTTTCAAGCACCTTTCATTTACGTGACTTAGACGGTGATTCCAAATTTGGGGTTTCTATGAGTCATGTTATGTAACATAATTATCAATTTTCATTACATGGTTTATGTAATCCAACACATAAATACCATTATTATAATTTTCATTTCAATAAATAATGAAATCATTATAAAAGGATAAAAATTTATTACAAAATTTCAAAATAAATCCATTCATATCTAGTAAAGATATAGAAGTAATGATTTTTTAACTTAATGAACATAATGAAAACCATTTAAAGTAACTATCATTTTAGTTGATAATGTGGGGTGGTAGTACCTAATAGCTATAGTACAAAGTTTACATGTCTTAGATTCTCATAGATCTAACTTTACTTATTCAATCTTTCATAATCTACTTTGTTCCCATATTTGAATACATATATGAGACCAATATGTTTTATCAAATACCCAATTTTTAGAAATAGATAAATTATACTTACTAAAATTATCGCCTGAAGATTCCCCTTATTACTTTGGGTGGGAGTTGCTTTTATTCTAATCTACCTTCTTATAGAAGGTGAAATTGAATGCTTCTTATTCTTTATCATTCAACTTGATCGTACTCTTCTTGGAAGGGATTGATGAAGCTTTAGACAAAGATCTATTCACATTCCCTTTCTGTTTTTCACCATAAGGACAAAATGAATTTTACGCTTCGTATACCTATCAACATGGTAATGAAGAGAGATATGATTTTGAAGATACCACCCATGGTTTTTCATATTAAAATTCACAAAACAGCTAGATAATCCCTAAGGGAGTGTTTCCATATTTGGATTGGATCCCTTTTTATTTAGGATTTCAAATCTTTGAACCCAAAAAATCTCAATATAGATAACGTGATTTTCTATGTGAGGCTTAGCTGGGGGGAACCCCCTCTAATATTTCACTTAAAAATCACCTTTTATGTCTTATAAAATCCAATTCAATTTCTCTCCTATTAAAGACCATGTAGATTCTTAATTTTCTATATACATTTAAGTTTCTAGGAGACATTTTTAGTTTACTATAGTTAAATTAAATCATCAAACATTGAAGATAGACCACATCACTCAAATGTTTATTTTGTATAAGGAACTATTTATGACTGAACTCTTTATTTGGAAGATCCATGATTGAGGATTCCAAAATTTTAGATTTCCTACCTTGAAATAATACAAACTGAAGGAATCTAAACAACTGATTGATGTTTCTTCTAGTTTGAATGTTATATGTATCTAATATTGATTATAGGGATAGTGTGGACTTTGATATTTCAAATTTATTCTATAGATACAATATCATATTATTAGTAGTGAGTCGTTATTAAATTTTATCGTAGAAATATTATATTAATTAAATAATTTTATAAAATCTCCCAGTATTTTATCAAGTCCCAATATCCCTCCCCATCAAATACAGAATGGCTAGTTATTATAAAATTATAGCGGTGAGGACACCCATTACATTTCTTAATTGTCTAATATTTGGACATGAAAATCCTAATAAATTAATTAATGTATGCATCCTAGCCAACTATAGGATTTAATCTCCTTGATCTGTTGAGTGAATTCCCCAATCCGGAAATATTAAATTTAATTTCCTTGAAACCTACCTCCATATTTTTATTTAATATAGTTTTTTCATTAAACTCAATACATTTTATTTCTATTCAACCTACAACTCTCTTCATAACTCCTCAATAAATGTAAGTTTCCAAACATCGGCCATGTACTACACTTAGTTTTACAGTTTCACTCCCAATGAATTCATGGAAGTGTTAGTCTGAATTAGTGTTAGGTTGAGGGATTCTAATTAATTTATAAAAATATTCTATCATGTTTTATCCTTTAAATGTCTTGTTAATATTTATTGTGTGTTACTAAATCAATTTTCAATGTTTGATAAAACGTTTAGAAATAATTTATCAACATAACTTCCCTCATTTTATATTAATTGATTCATTTATTTGAATTCGGTATTGCATACATAAATAATTCATAAACCTAAATAAATATATAAATAAAATGACATGATCATGAGCTTATCTAAGGGTTTATTTAATGAAAAGTCATTAAATAAACCTATTTCCTTGGGTAATAACTCAATTTTCATTCATGTCCTGAGTTATAGATTTAAACCAATATTTTTTTGCATATTCGAGTTGGAATAATCGTGGTTATATCATGAACCTCCACCACACCCTTGAGATTCTTAATTAATTACATATATCAATTTATCACATGATAGTGAAGGGATCCAAATGATTGGTTAAGTCGTATCACAAAAACATCATTGGATATGCAGGTCATGTATAACGTTGGATGTGGGGATGACACATATGCCATCATTGAAATTAGAAATAAATAACTAAAAATTAATGTAATAAATTAAATAAAATATATTCCAAAAAATACATATGTACTAGTCTATCTCATGATCAATCATCCTAAAAATTTATACTAAAAGGTAATAGTTTATGATTCATTAATTTATTCATTAATTATTTTTAATATTTATTATTTTGCATTAATTAATTAATCCAATTTCATCTTAATGATCAATAAATCCTAATTATAGATAACCATGGATTTTAGAATTCATGGATAATAAATGGTAGAACTAGTAACGACACAATAAAAAAAATTAATTTGGTAGTTAATATTCTTCAAAACAGTATAAAACTATCAAACACACCTTAGGATTCCAATCAATAAAATAATGATATAATACTGTAATTTCTAATTTAATATGATTTAATTATTAATTATATTCATTAATGGGAGAATACATTCAGTCTATTTTCCAGGTACATGCCCAGAATCACAATTTTTATGACTCTCAGTCATAGGCCTAGGGCATCAGCATTCTAACTTGGCTAGACTACAAAGCGAGAACATGAAAACAACAAACAATGTATCCATTTTTCATGTTCCAAGATAGTATAGTAAACATATAGTGTGTAATAAAAACACAAAATGTAATTAACTTATTAGCTTATGTTGTCACAATACGCTTGGGTAAGTGATTTGTACTATGGCTACTTGTTATGTAACCCAGTTTTAATAGAAATTTTTTTTCACTTCTTAATGGAAACTCTGATCATTCACTATTATTTCTCAAACGACTATGAAAATGAAACATCGAACAAATATGATTAATAAATCTAATAATGTTAATTGAAATCTAACTAAGGATAAATTAATAAAAATTGAGAATGTAAAAACCAGTCCATATGGATATCCAATAAAATTAAAAAATTATAAAATTATATAAGATGCCCTTGATACCACTTTTTGGTTATGTGCAGAACAGAAGAATGTAGTGGTAGGAGACATGTATTAATATTTATTTTAATCATCATTTTTTCAAACCATATAGGAGGATATTTCACATCATATTTACAATTTATTTATTTAACATTTTAATAAAAAAATACCTAGTGTTAGGAACATTCTTCATTAATATTTTTTGATCTTTCAAAAAGACCCTTTTGGATTAGATTTATTGTGTTGTGAGGATCCATGGATTTAATCCCTCTAGTGTTGATCCACATTGTACCATATGATCTCTTAAATACACCACAATATCATTAGTTTCTATCACAAAAAATCATATGTCTTTTGTTACTCAAGCTTGATCTCTCATACTTCCTTCATGATGAAATATGTCTCTCAATTCTCGTTCGTGAGAGGGAAAGAGGAGGATTCATGAGAAGATTATTTTTTTCAATGATTATCAATAATCAATTTTATATTCCATATAAAATAGACAAAACATTATATTAATAGTGTTATGGTATAGGACAAAAAAAATTAATTGCATGAATTCCATTAAATAATATTTGAAGCGTTTAATAAAAACCATGATATATTATAATAAATTCATTATTATTATTTATGGTCATTTTCTAACTTTCACAATAACAAATATTATATAATGGCCTTGTTAATTAATAAATTTAAACACACTTGGTCAAGGTCTGTTCGAACTCCTCAATAATTTAATCAACGAACAAATAAATATTTCATTCATAAATAAATTTTTCTTCACAATCCAGTTATTAAATATTTTATATATATTCAGGTAATAAAATAAATTATTTAAAAATAATTAAATAATTATTTACTACCTTCTAAATTTTAATTATCAATGTAATTTAATTAAAATTATTCCTCGATATTGAGAGTAATATTCACTCCAATAAATATATTCCAAAATAATTTAGTGTAGATCAATATAAGCACATAATGTGCAATTCATTAGGATTATTTCTCAATGGCCTTAGGTGGTCTTTCCTAAACTCTATGATTAATATCTCACAGTGGGTCAAGGAACCCAATAGAAAAAATATAATTTCATAGTAATGAAAACTACATACGAATGATTACTATGTAATATAATCGGTTTGTCTCAATATCACATCATGCATGTTGCACATATGTGTCACCAACCTATATGCTTGATGCATCTTTATTTTACTATCTAAAATAAGTATGTCATTACACCATGGAAATGGAATTTGGTGAGATTTTTATATGCCCATAAAAGGATCAAGATATCATCTTCAATAAATATGGAAGGGAAAATTTATTTCTCAACATATTCATTAATGACATGACATGTGTGGTACAAAAAATGTATCCATCATTTACATGAACTATTGTCATCATTGTTTATAATTTTTTTTTAATTTATTTCATAATACAAATTAATTTATATCATAAATTATAATCTCCATCACAAACACATAAAGAACCAAATATTCAATTACACTAAAACATAAAGAATTCATAATGGTGTGACTATTCTCATGACCTCCCATATTGGAGATTACCGTGTGTGAATTCATGAGATGAAGAGACATTTTCTTATGAGTACATACACATGATATTCTATGTTTTATTTTTCCTATCATAGTACATTATCTTTCCATATAACATTATTTAATAACACACTCATATCACCTAATGGTTACCATCGCAATGGGAAAATGCTACAACCATAAAAATGATTCATGTACTCTATGATATTATTAAATTAGATTCATGTAGAACAACAATAAATATGTAATACCAAGTTTTACTAATATTAACATTAAATATACAAGTAATCTAACTAAAAACAGATGGTCCTTTGACACAAACTCCAACTGTCCCCAAAGTGCTTCTATTGAGGTGATCTATATATGATGAACAAACTATCGATGGTATAGTGATCCACCACTAGATAAATAGATTTACCATCACATAATATATTACCCAAAACAATGATCCATTTTTGGTGTCTAGTGGTTGACCGTTTAAGAGATGTAGTGATTACATAATAAAATGTTTCTTTTGGTGAGGGTCAGAAGATCCATTATTAAATGATACCGCCGTTCAATGGTTGTGTATCCATCGATGAGCTATACTGCTTCTATCATGTAGTAAAAAATGTAACTAGATTTTCATGGGGATTCCACGATGAAGGGGAGATACTACTGAGAAAAATGAAAATTATAGGTGAATAGTTGAATAATGATATATTTTAGGGGTCTAAGAACTAACAGAGAGGAATAATCATTTCACATATATCACATACACAGAGAGGGAGAGAGAGGAAGACCTTGGTAACAACTGAAATAAAATAATAGAAAATTTTCATGATGACCAGTTGGACGAAACATCAGGAGGCTCTAAGGGTTGGAGACCAATAAAAAGGTAAATGATATTTGTGGGATACTCGAATGAGGTGTAGGGAAATAGTAGTATGATCAACTGGTTCACATGGGCCAAATACAAAGTTTGAGGTTATATCTAGGATTTTTTAAACAGATGATCAATAATTTGATTAGGCCACCCACATCAGAAAGGTGACCAGTATAACAAGTTGTATATCAATTACTTAATTTCTGTACTTAATTCGATCAATTAGTGGGGAATTAGCACCTACAACCCACCATTCAAACATGAATGTTATAGCCCAGTGGATGTTATCTAATCCCAAACAATGAGCCTTCAATGATGAAATCATTGTCAGCCTTATATAGGGGCATGTACATAATAAAACCATAATTTTGTATTCATATAAATATTGACCTCCCATGGGGACTTCTATACCATATGAATGGTTTTATTGTTGGGATAAGAAGCTTTTATAGTGGCCGAATTGTTATTAAAAAAGAAAAAAAATCAATAGAATATAAAATAATTATGACCAATGATCATTTCAAGATATTAGAACATGAAAATGTGAGAGGTTATTTTTTAAAAATATTGATTTCAATTATATTTGATGATAATATAATTTATCAAAACAAGTAAATTTAAAACAATTAAAACTCTTTTAGAAACAATATCATACATTTCCTAAATTGAAAATCCCAAAATTTATTAAATCTTCAATATAATTTGTAAAACATTTATTTCATATTAAAAACAATTCACCCCCATTATGAAATTTATCAATAATTACATTAGTATTGAAATTTCAAACCATTTTACCCATTATAATCAAGAATAATTATAAATTATAATACAAAGTTACAAAATTTAATTAAAATATATAATCTCATTAGCATTAGTCAGAGTGGAATAAAAACATATAACATTTATTACAGAAAAAAAGTATAAATATATGTAAAATAAGTGAGGTGATTAATCAAAACAGTAAATAAAATATGAAAATATTTTTAGCTTCAAATATACCCAATTCATTTTTCATTTTCCCAAATGTAAAAAAATCTAAAATTTTAGTGAAAATTTCAACAAGATATTTCATATTGTGAAACAATTCTAAACATATATCACTTCTATTAATATGGTCCTTAAGAAGGTGAATTGTAATATATATTTATTTTTTCTGGAATATTGGTTAGGTTTTTTTGAAACATAAATAAAACAATGGTTAAAAGAGTAAATAGGAACGTATTACAAAAATATATCAAAATCATAAAGAGTTTTTTTAATCCATGAACTATGTGATTATTAACTAGTAGAATCTAAAAATTATGCCTCCTCTTTTGATAACGATCAAGAGGGTTGTTTCTTAGATATCTATGAAATAAAATTTTTTCCAAATAATTTACACATACCATTTGAAAATTTATTTTCGATTCTACATTCTCTAAAGATAAAATTTGAAAAAACAAGTAAATAAAAAATGTTTCCACTAGAATAGGATAATCCAGTAGAGGTAGTACCCTTGATATATCGAGTTACTCTTTTAACAAATATATTGTGTGTTTATTTTGGGCTAGAATAACATTTGGCACACATACAGGAAGAAAACATAATATCATTCCTAGATAGAATAAGATATTATATATTTCCTATCATGCCTCTAAATATTTTAATAGTAATTTATTTTCAAGAATTTTAAACATCCAAGATAGATTTAGTGATCATTGGATTTATCATAGTAATACATAAATCTAGTTTAAACCTTTTTAAAATTTCATTAGAATAATTATTTCTATTTAATAAAAAAACCATCATTCCGTTTAATAATTTTTAATCCAATGTAAAATTGTAATTCCCACATTAAGATCATATCAAATAAATTTCTGTTTAATTTGAAAAACCCACTACTAAGTATATAATTTGTAAAACCAAATAAAATATCATCAACAAAAATCATAATAATAAATATATAATTTGGAACTCTTTTTATAAATATTTTTGGATCAAGCTTACATTTTACAAAACCAAATTGAATTAAAAAAGTACTAAGTATTTCAAACTAATCTTGAGTATCCTTCTTAATACTATATAATGGATTATATAGTTTCAAAACATGATTTAAAAATTAGTTATTTTCAATACTAAGAGGTTGATTAACATAAACCTATTCTAAAATTTCACCATTTAAAAATCAGATTTGAAATATATTTGAAATATATTAAAAATATTTAACATACAAAAGATTATAAAATCTAAATGGATTATATTCTACCAACAACTGTAAGTGGATCTTCAAAATCAATTCATTCTTTTATAAGATAACATTGGGAAACTAATCTCTTAATTTTATCTATATTACTAAAATATTCCAATTTATTTTGAAAAATCCATGTGGTTCCTTTATATAGTTTATCTTTAAGTAACTCAAATAAATTATAGGCCTTTTTTTCTACTGACTATTCATGTTCATCATGCACGGAATTGATACACATACGATCTTTCAAAGCATCATTAATATTAATAGGAATAAAATCAATTACATTGGAAGAATTAGCAATAAAATTTAAAAAGGGTATTCTAGTCCTAATTGTTGATTCATTATTTCATATAACATAATATAAAAATTGATACTTGTGAGTTTTCCAAACATAAGAGTCATATTGAGATATTATATGGCCCCCCTCAACTGATGTATTATCATTTTCAAATTTTCCATTACAAACAATTTAATTCATTAAATTCATTAACATTATTAGTAAAAACAATACTATTTTTATTATTTTCAATGGAATTTGCAGGGAATATTCCTTTATTAAAACAGAATCTGTATTATGTACCCAATACTCTTTTCTTTTTTGAGTGTATCCCAAAAAGATACCTTGATCAATTTTAGAATTAAATTTTTCTACTTCATCTTTATTATTTAAAATATAAATTGGATTTCCATAATAATTAAAGAACCCAATTTTAGGATTATTATTCTTAAATTATTCAAATAAAATTTTCTTTAATAAAGATCATATGTAAATTCTATTTAAGTTATGATTTTCAATGTTAATTGATTCATCCATAAAAATTAACTTTTAGGTTTAATTCATTAATCATTTTTCTTGACATTTAATAAATATTTCTGTTTTTTTCTATATAACACCATTCTATTTTGGTGTTCTATGGAAGGGAAATTTATGAAAAAATAGATTTTTGACACATAGTTTTTCAAATTCTATTCTAAGAAATTATACTCTTTTATCGCTTGTAAGAAATGAAATTAAATGATTTTTTTATTTTCATACAGAGTGTAATAAATATGATTAAGATTTCACTTTTTTGGGATAAGGAAATAGTTCATGGGAATATACAGAAATTAGCTACAATAAAAAACACATATATTTTAGAACCTAAAATTCTAGTTCTCATGGGTTCAAAAAAATCATGGTGAACCAGTTCTAAGAATATAGTAGTAATAACAACCTCAATAGATCTAAATGAATATTTGTGTTGATTTCCTATTAAGACTGATTCACATACATAATAAATATCCATTCTGAATTTTGGATGTTTGAAAATGTGTTCTTGTTTAGGAAGATTGTACAACTATCATTGAAGAACATCTCCTAACCATAATTTTCAAAAAAATTGACTTTTTTCTATAGTACATAAAAACAATACATCATGTTGGGTTAGATAAAAAAATAAAATAAAATTTCTATTAGTATAAAATAAAACATTAATATATTTAATAAAAATTATATTTATTATCTTCAAATATTACACATATACCATCATCAACATTTTGTAACATGCTGATAAAATTTTGTTGTAATACCTATAAAAATAGTACTTTTCAAATTATAAAATATGTAAATATACATACTTATCTAGAACCTTTATCCACACATGTAGAGTTCTCTTAAAAATTTACAATACATTCAACATATGAGTTCAATGATAAAATGATAGATCTATAACCTGTAATCTTCGTTCATAGCCTATTTTCCATATACCATGTGACTTTGGAACTCTTCAAGAAATATACTACAAAACAAATCATGTTGAATTTTATATCAATACCAATAATATATTGTTTCCAATGGGATTAGTATCAAAAGATTTAATCATGAATATGGATTTAATAAATTGATTAAAGGGTAACATGGAAGATATGTTTTTATAAATTAAAATCATGGTAATCCCACAGATAGAGTGAACAATAATGTACATTCGTTTTAATAATTCTCCTGCATGTTACATAGAAATAACCTGACGTTTGAAATATTCTCATTGTGGAATGTAAAAAAAATTACTTTAATATATATTAAGAAGATAATTATTTTAACCAAATCTCATTTTGTCATTTTTAGGTATTCTAATATCCATTACCTTTTCAAATTTATATTTTCCCTAAACAAAAACATATAAGGATGATTTTTTTATGTTATTTAAGTTTTTATATTTTCATTCTCTTTATGAATAAATTTTTGGTCATCACATTTTTTTACATTTTAACATGATCCAGTATTGTTTAGTTTCTTATTTTCTTAATTAAGAATATAATATTGATTTTAAATTTTATTAAAATTATCATAAATTAATTTAAATATCATGTCATGAAATTCATCTATTTTTTACATGAAATATTTTATCCTAATATACGTATCTTTAACCATGAATTTTTCGGAATCTAATATATTTTTCTCTTCCGTATTACATTAAATAAATACATTCAATTTTTTTCTTCTTTAATATTATTATTTTCCATATACAATTCCATGAAGTGTTTTCAATACTCAAAATATCACTTTTTAACATTTCATTTTGATATTTTAGTTCATTAACTTCAATTTCAATATTATATTCAATACTATAACTTTATTTATAATCAAATTGTACCTCATTTAAAATTCTATAAATTAAGCATAGATTGGAAAAATTATTTTTCACTCTTGTTACCATTAATACTTCAGTCCTAAACTTATGTAAAACTCTATCCATCTTGATATTCCATCATTAGAATCTTATGTTATTTCTTTTCTGTATCATATTATATCAATTTTGGAAAGACTAATTGTGTATGTCCTTTTTCCTACACTCAAATAATTTTATTTCTGAAACATCATATTTACTAATTTTACCTATTTTAATTCCCTTCCAAACATCCTTTTGATGATCTATTCTTGGATTTTCTTAAAGCCTCTATTTTATTTCATTTTCTAGTAAACACCATTTTTAAAATTTTTAATTTCATCATTCCTAATATTTTTTAACTGAGAATCAGAGTAATTATCAATAATATTTATATTAGATTAAAATTATATACATTTTATTTTCTCATGATAAACAGGATTATCATTCATCATTTCCATCATGTATTAAATAAGTGATCTTATAAACCCATACAATGAATACTCTATAAAATCCTTTCATTCATCAATAGAAAAATTCCTTAAATTTAATCACATGGGGAGATCATGAAGTGATTTTTTAATAAGATATTCATTAATCATAGTATCTGTGAGTGAAATTATATTGTTGACTATTTTGGTGATTCTATTATATTTATAATTTATATATTGTTGATCAGCCATTTTTAATTCTTGAAATTCAACTATATAAATACCTGTCATGGTTCTATATGACTTATCAATTCCATCATGATTGACTTGTAAAGTCCTTCTGATGATATAAGTTTTTTTATAATATGAAATACATCTATTAAAATTTCTACTTATATGACGCAATATGTAACTCATCACTTTATAGTTTAAAAACAATTTTGTAACAACACAACTAGTAATGGATTCTAAATATTAATCAGTTAGTATATATGGTTTTAACATTATAGAGAAGTAATCAGGACAAGTACTTTAATAAATAACCATATCATGTCCTTCTAGTAAACATACTCAATTTCATTGATATAATGTAGACTGATTAGATAAAGCATCCCAAATTCATGACATTACATAGCAAAGAAGTTGATCATTTTCATACACAATTAATTTTGTGATAATGGTTAGTTCAAAACAGATGATTAAACAAATAAAATAAAAATACATAAAAAAGGAAACATGCTTGGAAAAAAATTGTCAATTCCCTTGTTTTTATAGTAGTGACTAGATGGGGTCAATGGTATTTTTTGAAAAATTAAATCTAATAATATTATATCAGATTAAGAACAATTTTAAATGTGTAGTAAAAATAAAAATAGATGTCCTGTAGCCTCTCTATTATTTGTATCTTCTGTGCTTTATGTGGCCATGAATTGAGAAAGTGTCTCAAAAAGGGAAAAACTATGGCTCAGAAAACTGATGTTCTTCCTCAACTACACATTCCTTGTAATAGTGATGACAAAATGGGAGATGAGCAGACAACAGGTGGGCAGGGTGTTGTTCTTGAAAAGGGAGACCACCTGAATGCCTCCACCTCTGAAAACAAGACAAAAACATGGGATACTATCTTTTCTGAAGAGCCGAATGTTTGCATCACAGATACTTGTAACACAAGAAAAGTGAATGAAAAAGAAGTCATATTAGAGGTGGATAAATATTTCCTATAGGAAATGTTGAAATCATTACGTAATAGAAAATGTAATCACATTGTTGAATTTGATTCACTTGTCCTTTATAAACCTTCCAAGCCTTCTGTGGATAGTGAAGGATTTCTGATGGTTTCCAACAATAAGGAAAACCCCCTAATTTCCTCTTCTTGGGTGGTTGAGAATTCGATTACAGGTAACACTGAATCATTATCTAAACAGATTGTATGGGGCAATGATAATCAGGATTCAACACCAATACATCTTGATGAGAAAACGCACCAAGAGATTGTGGATCCAATTCACAAAATGGCCAATGAAGGGAAGGTAATACCTGTGGAAAAAGTCACCTATCTTGACAAATACAAGGAATGATAAGAGGAGAACTCTGATTCCGAAAGAACTGATGCAGTGACACTTTACAATAGGCTTCAAGATCTTACATCATGTGGGGGACGATTGAGAGGCCATGGGTGAGGTCTTGGAAGAGTTGACTAGCATGCGTTTCATGAAGAAGAAAAGCGGCTAGGTGAATGATTGTTGAAAAAGATCGGTAAGTAGTTACTAATTTCGGGTTTTCTTTGTTTTCCTAAACTCTTTTCAGATACTTTATTTTTTACTTTATTTTAATAAAAGAGGTATCCGCCTCCAAAAAAATTAGATTCCATGTGATGTTTTTATATACACTAAAATCAGTAATATAAAAATCCTCTCATTAATCTCCCCTAATCTATGAAGATATTTGTATTAATTAGACAAACAATTTTTAAAGGGAATGATAATGTGATTACAAAAAAAGGATATATACCATTTTCACAAATGCTGACAAAACCCAAATATTTTCAAAGAGTCACACCCTATCCTTCTTTTTTTGCAAGGGACAACCCAACCTTCTTTCTAAATTGGATGAATTACTCAATGAGATATCTATTTGAAGCGAAAATAATAATGTATGACACATGAGGCCAATTAGAATGTATATCTAAAAAAAAGAGGATAATTAACACCTAGAGTAGATAATGATCATTTACTAATAGAAAGTGAACTATGATGATTTCCATGGGTATCTGCGGTTTCTTATGGGAGCTCCCCGAAAGGGGAATCATTTTTTGTAAAATTAATAGAATATAGTGAAGAGATTTCTTGGACCATCTGTTATAACCGAGTGTATCATAATAGCGGTCTAACAAATGGGTCTACAACAAATATATTTGGTTAGGTTTTATTTTTAATGTGTCATAGATTTAAATATACAATCTTGATCGTCCTCATGTTATCAACAATGGGGGTTTTTAGTTGGAGCCTGATGCATTGTTTATAGAGTACCTAGTAATGATCAAATATTAGAGAAATAAATTGTTATGAGGGAATGTCGTTCAATTTTTCCTTGTGTTTTAGAATCTCTTTACTTCTCAAGAGAGTAATTTGGAAATAAATATTCTTATGTTCTTTTATAGTGGCCGGATATGATTGATTAATCCACTAGATACACTTCTTTGGGATTATAAGACATTAACATTGGGGAATCACTACAAACTTAACATTCAATGCATGTCATTTTTTAAATTACATTATATATTTTTAAAACATATTACATCTAGGTGTGTCATATGGGAAAAAATGTCAAAATTAGTATTTTAGATGATGGAGTATTAATGGGAAGCATGGTAACTGAAATAAGTCCACCGAATAGCTGGTGTGGTGCATTAGGCCACTGTTGGCTATAGAAAAATGCATAAATTTTTCACAGGCACAACGGATGACTGGGGGTGCCCAGAAAGTGGAATCATTAGGGGATTTTTAATGATTTTACTCCAATATTAATATTAGAAAAACATTTTCTTCAATCCAACAAAAATGGATCAATAACCACCTAGATCTGTATGTGTGTGAAATATACTTCCTCTTTCCCTCCTATTGGGTTCATGAAGTCTAGATCGATCTTTTGGAATCCATAAATGATTAATTAATACATTTTGAGAGTATTTTTTATTTTTTATTGGATTTATCATAGATCTTAGCCATGCTTTCTAGATCTACAAATATCTAAATAAATCAAATTGAGGATTCATGCTTGATTAAAATATTGGTGATTAAATGTGATAATTGATAACCACTCATTAATTGTACCTTGATGTTACATCTGTGACTAATTATTATTCAAAATTAATGTGTAATTACAAACATAGATCTATATATCATTTGGATTAAAATTCTATATACTCATCCAAGATTGATTTGGTCTTGTTCAATTGAACGATCATGTTCTAGTGTTAAATGGGAATCATCTATAGATAGATCTTAGAAATTTCAATGAACATGCTAATTATTCGAATTCCTTACAATCTTCGGATTTCATTCAATTTTTTATCATGACTGGAATATATATGTTACTATTTGATATTCCCTTTAATTATATTGTATTTTGGCATGATTGGGTGGCCCATGATTCCTTTTCTTGGTATGCGAGTGTAGTCATTAATATATAGAACATTATAATTGGTTAATTCATAGGCATGGAATATTTTTATTCCTTGATTACTCCTTGTTATTTCAATGCTTTATTGTGTATTATTTCATAGTTTTTTGGAACAATTATTATGCTATACTGACCCTTTATATGTAATTCATTACATATAAATATATGCATATCCATTTGAACTTCTATTTTAGTGTTCATGTTGATAGGTGGCCCTGGCGGAATTAACCAACACCATTGAAGGGGGACATAGATGAATTAAATCATTGGAAATGTCTATAGACAAAAGATGTATACTTCTTTATCTTTTCATATTAATAGATAGCGGTAGGAGACTTTCAAAAATCATTAAAATAGGGATCGTATTATACTTTTATTCACTGATAGGGAAAATCATTACATATGATTAGAGTTTGGATACATTGATCATTACACATGTATACAGCGTCATATGATAGAAATAGTTGTGATTTTCCCATCAAAGTGTGAACGGAAATTATTGATAAAGGTAAAATGTTGGTTTACCTTAAAGGTGTTCAAGGAGTTCCATAACATGATCTAAGTCAGGAGATAACTACATATGAAATTTATCTATCCCTGAGGTAATTCTACATTCACTAGGTCTTGTAGAAACTTTTTTAACCATTATCAATCGATGCATGACTTATTTTATGCATTTATTTTCATTTTCCTTTCAATATTTACAAACACATCTATATTCATGTAAATGTTTTTATGTATAAAAACCATTCCCTTTATTTTACATTTAAACATTATTTTATTACATAGACTTGCACTTAATAAAAATTAAAAGATAGATATTTCTAGTGTATTTGGTGATTAGGAGCATTACATAACAAATTATATTATTAAATACACATCATTGTTGAAAACTTCTTTTACATGACCACAACATTATTTAGTATTTAGCATTGCATATGATCACCCAAGAACATAAATAAGAAAAAGGTGAGCTATAAATCAAAAAAAGGGAGTACAAAATGTGTAACATAAAGAATATAATAAATTTTAGGGAATATGAATATCAATGGATCATAATATAAACATTATCATAAAGACGTTATAGAGCACAATTATCATAACAAAAAATTTGGAAATAACATAAAAAGATACATCATTAAAATAAAGGAATCAGGTAAACCCCAATCCCGTCATGGTGAAAAAACTACTTATAAAGGAATCAGATCAAACCATGTCATAATATTATGTATCATGATACTAAATATTACTCAATCCATTGGAGTGCTATTAGGTCACACCATTCATAATCATTTCAGTCTTAAACTTAATTTTGCAACATAGATCATATAACATGGATTCATTAAACATCATGTTTTATTAAATGATAAATGAATGTAGAATTTATACATTTAATTCACCATTTGATAATTATGGGTGAATAAAGGTGAATACCTTTAATATAGTAATGTGTTTTGTATTCATTACCTGATGATTCCATCATGGAAAATCATAGAGCAATTTTGGAAGCATAACATCGTCATATTGAAATTTATAAATTAGGTTGATTATAGTTAAAGGAGTATATCACCATTTATACATGGGATTAATAGTGAGGTTATTAAGAAAACTAATATCCTAACATATGAAATGTAATTTAGATTCATAATATAAAATAAATTCATGAATGGAAATAAAAAGATAGAAATCTATGACGGAATTTTGGTATAGTAACAGGAGGTTTTAAATGATCAAAGGGTGTATTAATGAGATTAAAAAGAATATATCATCATGTATACACCAAATGAAAAGCATAGAGGACTGGAAGAACTTATCCCAAATCATGAAAATGGAAATTAAAAGGCATGGCATTAAAGAGGTTCTTGATGAAAAAGGAGATAGGGAGATCCCTAATAAGGATGTGTGACTCCAAAGGCATAAGAGAGGTTTCTAGGGATCTAGGGGTGCCTTGGAAGGAATCTGGCGAGTAGGTGGTATAGGGAGGTCAATATTCAAATAACATTAGTGATGGGGAATGAGTACTTGGGTGGGTTTATATATAATGGTGGGGGATTATTTTATATTTTTTTTTGACACTACACATAAGAATATTCAAAAAAACAAATAATCCAATGATTTTCCCTTGTTTTCTTGAAAAATGAATTGGTATAAATTTTTTTATATGGCTATGGGCATAAAATATCAAAATTTTTCCCTTGATTATGTGGATGTGAGTAACAATTACAAGGAAATGATTTTAAAATTTCAAAATATTTAATATGTCTTAGAGGATTCACTATGTATTTTTAAATTCGTTCAAACAAACTAGATATTACATTATTTTAATGTAAGAAAATATATTTCTCTGTAGATACATTTTTATAGTATTTTATTACATCACTATTGGGTCTTTACGATGTCATAAATCACATTATATATTTATACGGTATTTAATATTTCCCCAAAAATCGATTGTCTTGGAAAATAATGAAAAATTCACAGATGGATAATTTCGACATCCTAATTCTAAAAAATATTATTCATTTTATCTAAATAATTATCTAAATATGTGAATTTTTCCTTTTAAAATAAAAAACTACATTTTTTTAAAATTTATGAGTTTTGTCAAAAATAGTGTTCAAAGCTTAATAGAAATTATATTGGATATCATAAGAATTTTACAAAAAAAATAAATTTAATAAATTTAATTTCATAATAATATATTACTAAAATATTATATAATAAAAAATTCCATTAATTATTGAAAATAGATATCTTAATTGAATTTTAATATTAACCAAAAATATAATTTCTGTTTTAAAAATCATTTATAAAGTGAAAATAGTAGAATGAAATTATAATAATTATTCTATAAAATAAATAATGCACGTAATAATAATTCTAGGGTCCTATTACATTTATCTTTATTACACCATCATATCCCTTAATGTTAATGTGTGCAATGGTGGGGCGTTCATGCGGTTATTCAGTGAACATGGTTTGGTTTGTGATCTCGATGAACTTGAACATCATCCCTAAAAGGTTTTGATCATGACTTAGTTATTAGATATCGTATTGCGATTGGTCTAGGGAAAATCCTAGAAATAAAATCTCCCTCAAAATCTCCAAAAAAATGTAAAACATAGTGTATGATCATATTTATTAATTCCATAAAATCCTTTATCTTTTCCAGAAAGATTTTTCTAAAACATATATTTATACTAGTCATGTGATCAGTGTTCAAAGGGTATATTATCAATGGTAAGGATACTTAATAGTCAATTAAATTAAATTAGAAATTATAAAACAAAAAGATTTCATTTGTTTTCAATATCCATAAGTCATTTAGAATAAAGGAAATTTTGTTCATAAATGTTCAAGTCATTACAACATTCCACCATAGAAAATTTAATCCTAAAAATTACCATAAATAGATTCATAGGGAGCCCTTTGGATGGCCTTAACATTCTCCCCCATTTCATTGACCACATCTGGTCCTATAAGTTTTTTTTCCCCAAATTCATCCACACATGTCATTTTTCGCCACCAATTGCCATAAAGGGATTCATAGGGAACCCTTTCGATTCTTGAGTGAAAACTTTTATTGTAGGAGAACTCTTCTATAGGAAGATATTGGAACCATCCTCTTGTAATGTCCATTAAGAAATCCCTTATCATGTCCTCAAATGTCATGACAGTCCACTTAGATTGGCCATTAGTTTGAGGGGGATAAGCCGTAATGATGTGTAAATTTCTATTTAGAGCATAATGGAATCTTTTCCAAAACAAACTGGTAAATCACAGATTTCGATCAGAAAAATCAATAGTGGTACTCCACACAATCCTTAACACTTCTATGATGTATATGTGTGCCAATTTACCTAGTGAGAAATCTTATCTAATTTAAATAAAGTGTGGATTCATTTTAATATTATCCACAACTACCCATATATCATTGTTTCCTTTGTATTTATTCAGAAGTTCGGTGAAAGAATCCATGGTGTTGTTTTCACATTTCTATATTTGTATGGGTAATGGTTCTTCAACCCCTAAGACCTCTACCTCTTATCCATCCCATAATAACCTACCAATAATTTTGATGTATATTTAGCGATCTAATTCTTAATTTTGTACCACCAATAGTTCTCATAGAAATCTCAATACATATTCGTGTTTCCTAGTTGAATGGAAAAAATTTAAAATATGTGCATTACTGAAAAGTTCATTCATTAACATGGGATTTTATGAAACACATAGTGTTGACCCAAATCATACGATTCCTTCTTCATTAACATTGACTCCATGGATATACCTTTTCTAATATTTTGCACTTTCTTCTGAATTCCCATATCATCTTTTTAAGAATCCATTAACCTTTCCAAAAGAGATGGTTCAGAAATAATTTCTGAAAGTATTGAAGATGTTCCCTTCTTTAGGATTCCCATATACATATTTATCAATTCTAAGAAGATTAGATTATTTTAAATTCCCATAATTGATAGAAATGTTGGATCCTTTCAACATAGATCATTTTCCACCTTTTTCACATTCCCAGGATTGTAATGGATTGAGATATCATAATACATGATGTGCTTTAACCATCATCATTGGTGCATATGAATCTATTTTTGTGTGAATATATATTTGACACTTTTTAGATTTGTATATATTTCAGACTTATCACTAGTGAGATAATGACACAATATTTTCAATGCAAACATCACAGCTGCTAGCTCTATATCATGCATGGGATTGTTTTTCTCAGGAATTTTAAAATAACATATGGCATAGGAAATGACTATTTCATTCTTTATAAACACACAACCCTAACCATTATTCGAAGAATCACTAATGATTAATAAAATATCTCCACTTTTGGGTAGTGTGATCATAGGGGAACTCATAAGCCTCTTTATCAAAACTATGAATCTTTCTTCGAATTCATTATTCTATGAAAACATGGATCTCTTCTAAGTAATCTTGGTAAGAGGGTTTGATAACTTTGAGAAATTTTTCACAAGACGGGGATAATATCTAGCTAACCCTATAATGCTATAGATATCCATCAAAGATGTTGGCCTTGTCCATCCATCAATTTCATTTGTATTGTATGTATCAATAGTTATCGCATTGCTTGTGACTATATTACTAAAAAATGAGAATTCCTTAAACCATAACTCAAACATGTTGTACATTACATAGAGCTTCTTATTTAGAAAGGTCTCTTATATAGTGTTCAAATTCACCTCATTATCCTCCTTGGTTTTAGAGTAGATTAGAATACCACCTATCAATACTACTCCAAATTTGTCATGGTAATCCTTATAGACTCTATTAATCACATACATGAAGATTGTTGGAGTATTAGAGAGTTTTAATGGAATCATTATTAACTCATAATGTCCATACCACGTACAAAAAAATGCCTTGTTGATATCCTACTTCTTCACCTTTTCATGGTAATGATCCGACCACATATCAACCATAGAGAAGCATTTCTCTCCATATAGCTGATTGAATAATTCATCAATTCATTGAAAATGATTCTTATTCTTTTCCATGATTTTTTTGAGAACACGATAGTTAGTGAAAAGGTGCATTGACCAATCCTTCTTTATGATGAAGGGTATCGGTGCACCCCACAATTAAGCAATTGGGCATATAAAACCTTTATCATGATTCTCCTAAAGTTGTTTATTTATCTCCTCAACCTCCAAAAAATCCATTTTATATGGATTCTTCGATATTTGAAATTCTCCATTTATAAGATCAATCGATAATTCAACATCTCTTCGAGGAGGAAAATCATACAATTCCTCAAAAAACACATTAGTGAATTATCTCATGATATGAATGCCTTTGGGGATGGTTAATTCCATAGAATCAATCATCTGAGAATGATACACATTCTCATAGGGAAGTAATACCCATGATTGAGATAATGGTTCTAAATAAGATCAATCCTTTTCATTACAATTTTATAGAATCAATGGAGTGATGCACCATATGAAGAGTGATTTCCTTATCTCAGCAATTAATGTTGGCAATATATAGGGAAATTAATTCCATGATAAGAATTTAATTAAATTCCACCAACCGATGTACGATGAGGTTCTCTTTGACATTCAATCAAAAAAATAGTGATAGGGGAGGATTTATATGAATTTGATGCTATAATTTTCTCCATTTTCTATTTTTACAGACATCTCTGCTTCCATTATTGGTGGCGTTGTTTGCATTGTCCTACTAAAAATTTGGGGTTAAAAAAATGTGTAGAACTATGTATCACTACCCTAACGTTAAATTTATGATTTTGTTTCTACTCCTTAATATTATCCAAATCAGACAAATTAATGATAACTATTAAACACATAAGTTGTAATCTAATTAAATTAAATAGATAACATTTAAATTAAATTTATCTCTTTTAATAATGAACCTAAAATCTTTGATCTATATAATCCCTGATCTACTTCCTAACATATATTCGTATGAGAATTTTTTTTCATCCCTTAATAATGGATTGTTTTAATTTTTTGAATTTACCCATCCATGTCACATAGGAGTTTATAACATTTATTTATGTAAGGAAAATTTTTGTGCATTAGTTCCTATATGAGTCTTTATGAAAGTGGTGTTTTCAATTTTTAACCCAAGATACATCTATTCCAGAGCCACCTATACTTTTTTGTATCCAAATAGGTATTTATTTTCTTGATAAAACACTTACTATATACTCAAAAAAAATTCTAGATTCTTTTCCTATACTTACTCTTAACACTAACGCTTTTCCTAGAGTTTTCTAATCATAATAAGAAAAATAACTAAAGATATCCTCTGATGCCAACAATAACAGTCGTGGTCATTTATTACAAAAGTTTGAACCTTATTTATTAAATATACTAGAACATCATAAAACTAAAAATATAGATAGGTATATTTTCTTTGGGGAATATACATATTACATAACAACTCAAAACATGAAATACATATCTTTATTGAATAATTATTTTTCCTAACCACAAAATTCATTCTTACTTAACATGACATGTGATAACAAGATGACATACACATGAAAAGGGGGAGATATAAAGCCTAGTAAGGGATTAAACAATGAATAACATGAAAAATAAAATACAAGTTAGTCAATAAGAATATCAATGGAGGATAAAAAAACATGAACATAAATGCATGATATAACATGATTATCAAAACATGGAAATGTGGCAACAGTATAAAACACTTTATCATTGACATAAAGAAATTTTTTAGACCAATATCCCTACATGGTATAAAAAATTCATATAAACGAATATGGTATTCCCCTTCTCAAACATGACGTATCATCTTACTAAAAAACCAATTCATTGGAGTGCTATTAGGGTGAACCATTTGTAATCATTTCAATATCATGCTTAGGCATGCCACCCAAATCATATAATATGGATTCATTAAACATCATAATTTATTCCACGATCATGGAATGTGGAATTAATACATGTAAGTCACCATTCAACATGTATATGTGCATATATATGAATACATGTTATAGATTAATGGGTATTCACTATATTTCAATATGATTTTGGCATAGAAAATCATGGTGTAATTTTCGTTGTATAACAGTGTCAAATGAAAATTCATAAATTGGGTTGATGAATTTGAAAGTGGTATCACATAGTTTATATATCGGGTGTACAATAGGGGTATCATAGAACATAATATCCCAACATGCATAATGTAATTTTAGAGGCATACTAAAAAATAAATTCTTGAATTCAAAAGAGAGGAGAGACACCCCTTACGGAAACTCGGCACAATAATGGGTGTTTCCAAGGGATCATTGGGGGATTAATTGGAGTCAAAATAATATTGAATAATGTATAGACCAGATGGAATTTAAGGATGTATGGAGAATATATCCAAAATGAATAATATGTAAATTTAAAGTCATGACATAAAATAGGTGCTTGAAGAAAAGGGAGAGAGGGAGATCCCTTACATGGATGTGTTCCTAGAAAGGCTTAAGAGAGGCGTATGGGAAGTATGTGGATACTAGGAAGGACTCTAGGGAGTTTTGGAAGATGGTGGTTGGGATTTAAAGATCTTTAGTGAAGTGGGATGGGTGTTTTGTTGGGATTATATAAAAAATGTGGTTTAATTCTTTATTATTTTGGTTTTTTTACACTATACACAAAAATATTCAAAAGCATAAAACAACAAATGTTTTTTCCCTAGGTTTCTAGAATAAGGTAGTTCTATATATTATTTGATATGGAAAAGGTAAGAAGTTATTAAAATATTTCCCTGGAAAATCTCTTAGGGATTTACACTTTCTAGGAAATGATTTTAAAATATTAAAATAAATTTAATGAGTTGGAGGATTCCCTAAGGAATTATAAAATAAATCAAATAATCCTGAAATTACATTATTTTAAATAAAAACATATATTTGGAAGAATATACCTTTTATATTATTTTATCACATCACTAGGGGTTATTATGATGTCATAAAACAAATTATATATTTATAAGGTATTTAATTTTCACCCAATAAATTGATTGTCTCAAAAAATTATAAAAAATTATCCATTATATTATTTATTTATGCTAACTCCAAAAATTAGAATTAATTTTATAAAAATAATTTTATAAATATTTTAATTTTCACTTTTAAAATAAAAAAGGTTATTTTTTGAAAATTGAAGTGTTTTGACCAAAACATTTTTCAAACCATAATGAAAATTACATTAGACATCATAAAAATTATAAGACCATTTATATTTAATAAAATTAATTTAATAATAATATTTAATTAAATATTCATTAATTTAAAATCGACTCATTAATAAAAATATATTTCTTAATTTAGTTTAAATATTATATAGAAATATTATTTGTACTTTGAAAATCATTTACAAAGTAACAATAATATAATAAAACTATATACATTTGTCTACACAAAAATAATTCACATAACTATAATTATAGGGTCTTGTGACATATACCATTATTACACCCATATATTCCCTAAGAGTTTGGTGTGCAATGGTGGGGTTTTATTGGGTCGTTTTGTGGTCATTGTTTCGGTCGTGACCACGATGATCTAGGACATATCCTGTAAATAATTTCACTCATGGTTAATTTGTGGGATATCAGCATGAGATTGGTCTAGGTAACAGCCCATAAATTCTATCTCCCATGTAAGATCAAATAAATTGGATTCATAGGGTATAATCCTTCTATTTGAGGATGTCACATCCTTTGTAATTTCTTAATGGATTTGTTAAAACTCTATATTTATACTAGTCATGTGATCCTTGTTCAATAGATATATTATCAAAAGTAAGGATACTTAACGTTCATTTAAATTCAATTGATAAGAATAATACAAAAGGATTTAATGATTTTTCTATATCCAAAATAAAATTAAATTAATGGGAATTTTATTCATAAATTTTCAGGTCATTAAATTATAGATCTATTGAGGATGTCTTATAGGAATTCCTATTTCACCTAGTAGAAAAATATCAGAGCATGAAAAGGCATCATGATTATGGACTTGGAGAAGGGGAAGGGACTATTTTAATGTTATTGAAGAGCATGGTTTTATGTGGTGGATGAGGTACTAGGATAGAATTTCTATTAATATTGTAGTATCGTTTATTTAGTTATTTCATGTTTCACACCTGAAGACAGACCACATTTTGGTACTATTATCACTACAATTGTTTGACATGAAATGAAATTTTTTGTATAATTTTTTCATTTAATTCTCTTTATTTATATTTAATTATATTATGTGTATGATGTTCTATTATAATTTATATCCATTATTAAATAAGGTAAAGTCTCCTCAAGTAACCTGTAGACCCTCATACTTAGTCAGAAGCCCACTACATATGGGTAGTAAAGTAAGAGGTCATGTGGAACATCATCTTGAACCCAGTAATTCAGTTTCTAGTATTACTAAGCAATAGGAATCCAAATTTGGATAATTTAAGGGTTTTTTATTCAAATTGAATATCATGAACACCAATTACAATCTTGGTATTCTTAATGTAAAACTTGACAAAATTAATATTCCTCTTTTATTCTACATATTCTATAACTTATAATATATTTATTAATAAATCAGATGTTTTTAATGAATCCACTCATGTAAAATTTGATGAAAGTAATCTGTTAGATCATAAAAGATGAAAATATATTATTTAATTTATTATGTGGACAACATGAGACCTAAACCTCTATTCTATAAAGAAATAATAAAAATCTAGAACATAATCATGTACAATCGAGTAATGAAATTTATGAATCTAAATAAATTGAAAGTATCTATCCTAGATAGCCTGGAGCCTAAGAAACCATCTATCAGATTCATTAATAGTAATCATAGATTATGGAGTTAGAAATATAATTGTGTAATCAACCACTCTTAGTTTTATTTTTTCTAATCCAATCTAAAACATATAACCATAGAAGAATAATTTGGTGAAGAGAGTTCGATTATATCAATTTTAGAAGAGTTAAACCAATTCTAGTGGAATAATTCTTGAGAATTAGTAGATTGACACTATGATTATTCAATTATTGCAAATAAATGGGTTTTGTGAAACAAGAAGGATGATCAACGTGTGATCCTTAAAAATAAGAATAGAGTTCCCTTTAATGTGTTAATTTTAGGGAAATGAATATATTATGAGGAAATATTTTCCCTATTGGAATGATTAGAAGATATTACGATCCATCAATCATGTGAATCACATATAAATTTTCTATTATTTCAAAAGTATTCAAAACATACTTTTCTAAATAATTTTCTTATTGAGAAAGTATATGATTAAAAACCTATTATTTTTTAATATAATTAGTCTCCAAACTCTATTTTATATCTTAATAAATATTTACAGTGTTTTAAACAATAACCTTGATCTGAGTATAAAAGGTTATGTAAATTTCAATTTTAAAATTAGTTTTTCTATAGGTTTATAAGATCATACTCCCTTTTAGAAAATATCATCAAAATTAATTTTATTTGTTCAAATTTATATTGATGATATGATTTGTTGGGAAAATAAAAGAAAAAATTGTAATTATTTCTCAAATATTATGATAAAATATTAAAAAAATATAATGGGAGAATAAAATTAATTTCAGGAATTTCAAATATATCAAACATTCTTTAAAAATATTTTAAACCTAATAAAATACATAAACAATTTACTAAAATTCATTCAAATAAAAAGAAGATAGACTTATTAAATCACTATGATATCTAATAGTATTCTTAAATTTAATGAAACTAGTAAGTTATTTCAAAACAGGTTATATAGATTAATAATTTTTATCATTATTTATTAAAATGAATGTATATTTTCCATTAAAACCTATGATTTTTTATTAATGAAACAACATACCTCGATGAATCAAGTGGGAATAATGTAATGTAAAAAATGGGTGCACCTTTGATAAGAACAAAAAAACAGGAAAGAGGGGACCAATACTAGTAATGGTTATAAACAAACCATGTTGTCTTGCACTCGAATCAATAGTCATAATTTTCTCACCACAGTTTCCATTTTTAATGAAATTAAAACCGGTTATCTCTAATATTTTGAAAATTATATAGTTGATAAAATGTTAACCATGGTATGGATATATACCAATAGAGATTTGTGAAGATGATGTTTGAATATATTTAAATCAAGGTTAACATGATGCTTCTAAAATGTCATATCTCATGCCCATTAAACATGGAAGATTCTTCTATAATGATGGTGTCTCAATTCTGATAGAAGGAACTGAAAGGTATACAATTGATCCCTCTGTGTCTCGAATGATACATACCCCATTCATTAAACAAAGGTTATATGAGACATCAATTTAGAGCATATAACCAGTTTTTTTAGGATTCCATTATATCCAAATTTCCCATAGAGGCCACTTCAAATTAGAAAAAGATGGTCTACTTCCAACCATTATATTCAAACAAGAAATTTAATACACTCACCATTTAATAAAAACATATTGGTAAACAAATAGACTATTTTTCCTGACCACATTAGAAAGCATCAATCTAGGGGATCCGTTGTGATAATAATGCTCCTTACATGCCAAAGACACAAATATCTGGCTTCCAAGAGAATAAAAATCACCTTCATTTCATGTTTTTTTATATGAAGTATGAAACTATAGATGGAGAAAGTTCCAACTAGTAAGTTCCTGATATGTTATTCAAATAAACTCATCAAAAATAGTTCCACCCTGAAGTCTCCCACTACCCTTCAAAAAATAGATTTGAAGTGTATTGTTTACAATGATTCTGGAAAAGGAGATACTTTAATGCATTATAGGCCCCTTGATATTGACCACCTCATCCATAGAAATATTTTGGTTTTCTATTCTCAAACCTAATAAATTGTACTTCATAGGAATTTCTTGGTAATATATGATATAACCCAACACACCCAACCCTTGGTGAAAATAAAACACACGATAATGTAACTTTTTAAAAAAATTATCCATATGAAAAGCCCATGAAAAATGAATTATAATGGAATTTTGAGAACATGTTATTGTGAAATGTTTCACATTCCTCAATATTCAATATTTATTTAATAAAAGTGAGATTGTTTCTATCTTCCCTAAATGTAAGGCCTAGAATCGGGTATATTGGGAAAACTAACATAGTTCTGCCCCATTTGTTATTCTAGATAAGCAAAACCCCTGACCCGATAATCCACTGTGAATGACATCGGTGATCTGGGATAAACCATGGAATATTTACCTTATACTATAGGCACACCCAATTGGTGATCTCAGGTCATTATAATTATTTCCCATGATAATGTGTTCTATTGGGACCTATCATCATATCCTAAATAATATCATTTGAATGATTCAAAAATAACATCAAGATGATTAAAATGAATTATTTTCCTAAATATAATTTTCCAAAATAAATTTATTTTTGATTTAATATAATATTATGACACAACCCTATCTAGGTGTATATTATAGAGAAATGATACATCTAGAACTAACCACTTATATAGAAAATAATTGGTTTCATTTTACAATAAGAAGAAACACTACGTTACATTTTCAACTATAATATATGAAAATATTGTTGGTGTAAAATGTTGAGGATTTGTGTTTTGGATGAAACTTAACTTCATGAATAATGGATTCAGTTATGAGCATGTTCTAATTAAATTTGATAAATATTTTCCAATTAGAATTTCAAATAATTTGATAACTCATTCTAGAATGAAACAATTGTTTTATTTTATCATTTCTTATTAGATCATTCTCATAGTGGATATATATCTTTATAATTGAAAATTACCATATTTAAACATGTATATATATTTCGAAATCCTTTATCTGCTGACATATTTGGTTTTATAAAAATTGGATTAGACATTTTTTTATTTTAATTAATGATTATACTAATTGAGAAATTATAATATGTATTCAAAATAATTCATTAAATTAATTATTCTATTATCTATAGTTAATTGAAATATTTAATAGATATGTTTAAATAATTTTTTTAATTCATAAAGTAACTTTTATCACCTACTCTATATATAATTTATTTATTTTACAATATTGATACGAGTGTCTCTTCTCATTGATTACAAGAAAATAATTATAGAATATTCTTCATGTTTTTAACAACCAATAATTATGAGGTTAAAATCAAGGATTTAATTCTATAAGAGTCCAATGATCATTACAGTTTAGTGGTATAATTATTTGGAAACAATATAAAATATCAAACCCTCAAAAAAGAGAAAGGGAAAATTTAATAAATATATATTTCCCTCCAAATATTAATTCTAAAATTTAATATCATGTTTCATTAAAAACACATTCACAGCTTTTAATATGAATCTCCACTATAAAAATATATAAATTTATATCACTCAAACAAATCCTTATTCCGTTTAAAATATAATTTAAAATATAGTCTGAATATACAAATCAAGGTAAGGGATACAAAAATATAAAAATAGAATATTTTTAAAATAATTAAATCCTATAAGAAATAGATACCTTATAAATTATTAACATTGAGTAAAAATATTTGATTACATACTCATTAAATAAGATTAATTCTAGAAATATATTCAAAATTTATCTCATAATAAATCTTAAATGGGAAATAATAATCATTTTTATTAATAATAAACCATGGGTACTCATGATAACCATTTCATAAAAAATATATCACTCTCCCTCAAAACCAGTATTAACATTTGATTAAAGATGATATCAATTTATTAGCTTTTGAAACTATATTACATCCATGAAAACTCAATTTTGTTAGTTGAATAGTCATTTATGTATATCGTTACATCAAATTTAGTTAATTTTTTTAATCACTCTTATAATTACACTTTCAAGTGGAATAACATTCTTGGTTAATTCCAATATATTATCTCCATCAAAAAAAAAAATTTAACAAATACATTAGAGGGCTATATCAGTATAACCCATCATCATGGACAACATTAAAGGAAAATAACCTAAAATATAAATATATTCATTTTAACTATAAAATCTAATAAATTATTCCATTTAACATATATTAAGAAGGACATTTGGACTTAATATAAAAATCAAGATAAAATTTCTTCTTCTTTAATTATTATTAAACAAAAAATCCAAATAAATTGAAAAGTTTGATATTATTTTGAAAAAACATGAAACCATGTAGAGAATTATTCTTAAATAATAATTTTCCTGATTATATGAGATTCTAACCCATTAATATAAGATATAAAAAATATTAGTTTCACATGTTTGAAATAAATCAAAAAATAACCCATTAGTAAAATTAATAAAATTCTACTCTTTAAAATATCATAATTTAAAAAATAGCATAAAATACATTTTAAAATAAATTTTATTATAATAATAAAATACCTAATACATTTAAATAAACATTTATGTGGATGAAAAAGATATTAAAACATTAAAACATTTAATTTCATTTTTTAAATAAAAATATTTTTTCTTGAGTATGACTCGCAGCATGCATACTTTAATTCCTAAATAATAAAATTATATTTATTATCTACATTCCTAGAAATGATTCCCATGTTTATTAAATTATTATTATAAAATTTCATATATTTATGGTTCATTAAAAATAGAGTTTGAAAATCAATTAATTTCATAAAGATCTTTTGAGGATGTTCGGTGCATAATCCCAAAACAAACTAAGTAGGTTAAAATAGAAAAAAGATTAATTATTAAAAAACTAAAAAATATTAATCATGTAATATTTAACATATTAATACATTAAATACAATTTTATATCCATTCATGAAAGAGATTCATGATCAAGGAATCACATCTCTTCGTGGATGTGGTAGCCCACAAATAAACCTGAGTGACGTTATGATTTTACAATGGATAGAAGGGTATATAGGTATCAAATAAATTATATTTATACAATAAAAGTTAGGTAAATAATATAATATATATTAATTAAATACATCAAAATAACGGATGATTTTTTCATTACTCATATGATAGAAAATGAGATAAGAATAATTTATTCGTAAACATAATAAAATATTAGTATATTTAACATATTTATTTCATCATAAATTTATGTATATATACTATTTTAATCAGGTTTAAGAATAAATAAACATGAGAACACTCTATGTTGTGTTATACCACACTTTTGGAAAAACTCCTTTGGCTTACACGGTATCCGTATAAGTTGGTATTTTAGTAAAATAAGTAATTATACAATGCAAGAAGGGATTTTGGAAAGGAATATGGATAGATATTGATCTAGATAATTAACGTATAGTATGTGAATAAGGTATTAGAATGGGGATTGTATTATAAGTGAAGGGATAGGCATTTATATAATTTTTTAATTTCTTTTAAAAAATATATTGTATTTTTCTATGGAATGTTTCCCAATGTCTATAAACACGTGAATATAATATCATAAGGGAAAAAATTAACCAATTATATAAGAGTTATGATGATATTTTTTGACAATGTCACTTATTTTTAAAATTAATTAAATTTTCTTACCCTTTATCATAGTGACAACCTTTTTCCACATTAACTGTTCATTGTGACCAAACAAGAAATTAACCAAATTACAATGTCTGGACCTCCTGATTTTACATTTTAAATCAATTTTTAAATATATAATTTTTATAATTTTAAAGAATTAATTTTAATATAAGAACATATAAGTTAATAAAAATTAGTTTTCTTCCAAAAATGTATGTTCAAGCTTACAAATTAAATAATACCAAAACAAAATATAATATTGATTCCTATGGAATTAATTATTTTATTTTATTTAAAATGTAAATATTGTTACGTTAAATCATATTAAAAATTTTTATAGTAATTTAAAATCTATTTATTTAGGGAATTAAAATTACAGGTTTCAAAAAACAAATCAGCATTTTAAACTATTCACTCAAAAATAATTCTTTTCCGCTAAATAAATGAAAAAAAAACTAATAGAAATATGAAAACATGATATCAAAAATTTATTCCATTTTATAAAATTAATTACCTAATATATAAATATATAAATATAACCATATAATACATGAAAAAACTTAAGTTGGATTAAAAATATTTTTTCTGATTTAAAAATTACTAAAATTTATTATTGTTAATATGAATCCATAAAATCTAATTGGAAATATTACTATGACATGAAATTTATTTTTTTTATTAAATTTAATAGGGTTTTCACATTCTTCTCATCTCAAATCAATTTTATCCTCATATTTTTATTAGTCACTTAAATGGGTAAGGTTATTTTCCCCTCAATTGTTTTTAGGTTCCAATGGTACATCTTCCATCATATGGATTTTCCATAAAACGGAAACAATTAAATGTATATTATTTTGAAACAAATGCTCTCTAAGATCAAGATTCTATATTAGATTATTCTATAAGTAAATATTATTTATAAATTATAACACTTTAGGGATTAGAACAAAAGTTGCATGAAGTATATATTTATATAACAACCTAACATGAAACACAAGATGTGCTATATGTAAACTTAAAAGAAAGTATAATTTTTAGAGAATTGATCCCATTTTTCTATAATTTAGTACATACCAATAAAACATGTGTTTATGTTTTACTTTTAACCAAATTATATAACACTTTTCAAAGAATATATTTTACAAATGAAATATCACATACATAAAAAACATCTAATTCCTCATACTAGAAAAAAATCTTCTTATATAATTTGATATTACCTAATGTCTTACTGAATCATCTATACCTCTTCATAAATTTCCATTACTAGTTCTAGTACAACATAATTTCTTTCACAAACATGTTCCAATTCCTATACTAATTTCTATAAAATGCATCAAAATGTTCTAATTTAATGATGGGAGAAAAAATTTGATTATACTAAAAGTACTACAAAGTGATATGTTGACAGAAGCATCCCTGACAATCTAATAAAAAATCCCAAGGAATTTCTTACTATGTCAATTAAATGATATGAATTTACATCACATTGAGTATTAATGTTTATACTAAAACACAATTTATTACACAATGAATTTTGATGTCCTTTTCAATTTTTTTTTGTAAATATAGAATATTGATCTGATAAAATAGATACAGATACTCTATATAATCTGAAAATTCATTTGATTTTGAGTCTAAATGGCATATCCCAAGACATACAATCTCAAATATGATGAAAATTTTCATATTATTTCATCAATAAAAAATAAGTGAATTACATTATTACCTCAACACGATATTGTTAAACCTATCATGAATTACATTATAAATTATGTAATTTACATTTAGTCATTGGTAATGGGTGAATCATCCACTTCGGTGTTTATTACCCATCATTAACCTATGGAAGAGTAAAACATTTCATAGTACATTCAGTAGTCCTTTTTTATCTAAAGTCATCATCTAATATGTTTTTTTTTCATGGATGATGTGAATAGAGAAGTCATAAAATTCTATCAGATATAACTATTTTATCTACCTCATGTAGAAGTCAGAATGATATAATATATATTTTTAAAAATTTATGATCATTATATATAACACATTTTACCTCTACATGACACTGTATTTTTAATGGAAAAAAACATTTTCAGTTAAAAATCATCCATCAGGTAATAGAGTTGGTGAATTATTCAACTGTAAAATAATAGTCCAAAAATTATAATTCTCAAACCTTCTATGTAAAACCACCATTACAATGTATTCATACTTTAATTTCTACTACTAATATTCATATTTGACATCAATCTTTGAAAAATATATACACTACATAAACCAGTTCAAACAACTCATTTGTATGATGCAACAAAATAAATTTCTTCACATTAATTTTATTTAGTTCTCTAATATTATAACACCTTGAAACAAGATTATATTGAATAGTTCTTCGAGCTAGGTTTGACACATATCCTCAATTTCAACTCCCCAAATTCCAATGGCTTCCAACTATGAGTGATTTCATAGGTTGTGTCGATGGAGATACTATTTCCACATACCAGAATGTAACACAATGGTAGAAGTCATGAAAATCACTAGAGGAAGAAATTAATCAATCAAATAATATAAAAAATTAAAAATACCAAAATGTAAAAGAATACATTGACTAGAAACCTGATATAGAGGAAGAAAAATAAAAATATTAAACAACTCATGATACTGATATCAATACACAAACGTTGTAAAATGAAACACGAATAAAATGATGACGATACATTTCATGTCATTAAAAACAATCCAAAATAGGAATACATGGAATGTGTACAATAAAAATGTCAAAACACCAATAAGATCCAAAATTATCATCCCTAGAAAGCTTCATTTCCATCATCTATGTTATGTTCTCCCCTTCTCATATGCATGGAAAAAATTCAATCATCGAATGTGGGATCTTTCCATGGTCCCCACTGGCATCTTTAAAGTCTTCCTACGTACCCAATGGTAAATTAAACATGGCATGAAATATAATATTAGTAGTTCAGCACCAAATGTGTTTATAAGAAATTATGGGTGTGAAATAAAATCTAAATAAGATATCATAATATAAAAGGTACTATAGTTCTAAAAGTAATGTTCCCCTGGAAAAAAGAAAAAAAAAACTTATGAGAGAAATTAGGGACTGTGTTGGTCACTTTCTTGACTGGGAAAACTCAGACCCAATATAATGGATCCCCAAGGTGTGGATGATGGCGGAAATTGAAGTGTTAGAGCCTCTGATGGGGGGAATGTTCCTGAAAATTGAAGACACCAACTTTTCGATAGCATTTGAGTTTGAGAAACTCCCAATCTTATGCTTCTCTTGTGGGCACCTTGGCCATCTAGAAATGAAGTGCACTACAAATCATAAGAGTGGATCAGACAACATTTTCCTCCAATATTTCCCTTGGATCCGTTCCAAATCGAATAAATATGTTGTCATCCCTGAGACAGAAAAATAAAAGGATTGTGACCGTCTCACACTGGCACAAGCCAGTTAGGCAGAACCCATAACTGAAAAATCCCATATGATTGGACCATTGGATCTCCATTCTACTATCCCTCCCTCTCTGAGAGATGCCGGAGTTCATCCTAACCCCCATAAGGACAAGACTCAAATATCTACAGAGTTGGCGATGAAGCACATAGATCCACCAATACACTGCTCAAAGCCAATGCTGATGCACATCAAACCACCAGATCTGGACCCTGACCAAAAACTAACCACAGCAGGCCCTCTAACAATGGAGTTCCATAGAATTACGGGTACTTCATTACCAATCCCAAATACCCATAGATTTTGGAAAAGGGTGCAACAAGGAGAGAGTGATGGTCTTATAGAAGACCCTAAACCTGGGGTCCAGAAAAGACATAATGAAATAGGCCACCTAGAGAGGACTCCCACTAATACATCGAAAACGACAAGCGGAGAAACAAGTCCGGAGGAACCAAAGGCGGGGGTGGGAAAGACCCAGCCCTTCCTAGAGCAATGATTGCCTTATGCTGGAACTGTCGTGGGATTGGAAACCCACGAACTATTCTTATGCTTCAGTGAACTTTCTCTCAAAGTCTCCCTGATATGGTTTTCATGTCCGAAACCATTCGGAAAAACAAGGACACCAATTTTATTTATCTGAAGTGTGGCTTCCATGGATGCTTTCCGGTGCCCAGACAAGGCCATGCTGGGGGCCTCTATCTCCTCTGTAAGGACAATATCGACGTCAAAATATTGTCTTTCTCCTCACACCATGTGGCCGCGACTATCCAAATAGACTCTAACCCACCAAGGACCTTTGTGGGTTTCTATGGCTGTACATCCCATAATGATAAGGTGAAGTCATGGGATCTTATTTGCAAGCTATGACATGACTTACCGAGCCCTATCCTCTATAGAGGAGATTTGAATGAAATTATGTTCCATAATGAAAAGAGAGGTGGATGCACTCGACCCTCAACATCAATGTCAAACTTCAAGGACATAGTCTCTAGGGCGGACCTGGTCGATTTGGGGTATACAAGTAATCATTTTACATGGTTTCGCAGCAATTCTGAAGACACCCGTGTCACTGAGTGCCTCGATAGATTTCTAGGCTCTACTGATTGGATCAATCTGTTCCGTATGTTTCACATCAGCCACATGGCCCTTAACTACTCGAACCATAGTCTAATTTTCATTGATTTCACACAAGGCAAATGTAATAGACAACTTTGCAGACCCTTCAGATTTTAGAGCTTCTGGTCAAAATATCCGGAATGCAAAGAGGTGATTCATTCAAGCTAGAAAAGAACTCAAGTGGATTTTCTCCACAATCTCATACAGGTCACATCTGATCTGAGGTCTTGGAGAAATAAGAAATCATGCCACCCCGACCAGCACTGTGGTATCCTTGAAAAGAGACTGATAAACCTTCTCCATCAACCCACATCTAATTACAATCTCTCTAAGATTGGAGCTATGAAAAGAGAGCTAGACATGGTCCAATGTGTCAATGAATGTTTCTGGGGTATAGGTGTGTGGGAGAACCACATTAAAGATGGGGATGCTAATACCCGGTTTTTTCACCAGATAACATCTACCTGACGAAGTAAAAACTCTATTACTTGCATATTAAAACCCGATGGAAGAAAATTATCTCACATCAATGGTATCCACGAGGCCTTAAAAGACTATTTCCAAAACATTTTCGCTTCAGGAACCCCCTTCATGTCTACCGAGGTGGAATATGTCATCAGAACCATGATCATTGATGAGATCAATAGACAGCTCACCAATGATGTGACATATGAAGATGTTCTCCAGGCACTAAAACAACTTCATCCCCCTAAAGCCCCAGGACCGGATGGGATCCAATCCCTCTTCATTAAACATTACTGGCAAATTATCGGTCCCGACATCTACAACATGATTCAAAATATCTGGGATGGGAATACTATCATTGCTGCCATCAATGAAACTGTCCTTGTCCTTATTCCCAAAATCAAGAACCCTTGGGTGATCCCTGATTTTATACCTATCAGCCTTTCCAATGTCTCTTAAAAAATATTCTCTATGTTCCTTGTCAATCGGTTATGACCTTGGATACCTAATATTATCTCTGAGAATCAGAGTGCCTTTGTGGCCAAGAGACTGATTACTAATAATGCGATTATGGTCCATGATGTGTTCGATTCTATGAAATCACACTCCACTGCGAAAAGAGAAACCATGGCCTGGAAACTGGATATGACCACATCCTACGATAGAATGGAATGGCACTTCATTCATATAGTCATACTGAAAATGGGTTTTTGCGCTAAATGGATAGATGAGATCATGGAATTCATATCGACCGTCCCCTTAAAAATCATGGTCAATGGGGAGCTCACCAGAGGATTTTCCCCATCTCCAGGTCTTCTCTAGATAGATCACTTATCCCCGTTTCTCTTCATACTGGTGGCGGATGTGTTCTCAAATCTTATTTCTATGGTTGAATCCTCTAAATCCATTCATGGGGCAAAGGTATATCATGTTATCCCACCATTTTTTCATCTTTTCTTGGCCGACTATTGCCTCCTATTTTCCAGAGCAATAATTAATGAATGTTGGGTGATCACCAAAGTGATCCAACAGTATGAGAGGAAATCTAGCCAATCGATCAATCATTGAAAATCTGAAATTTCATTCAGTGCTGGGTGACTCTTCCTAATAGGGATGAGCTTTGCGCATCAGCTGGTATACATTTGGTTATGACACATCATTAGTACCTTGGGATTCCCACAATGATTGGCCAATCCAAAAAATAAATCTTCACATCTCTTGTGGACAGGATTGAGAAAAAAATTCTAGGTCGGGCCTCTAAAAGAATTTCTAAAGCTAGGAAAGAGACCCTCATTAAAGCTATCATAAAATCCATTTCTAGATACATTATGTCCTTTTTTAAGCTCCCTACTTTCATCATCAATAATATCCACACACGCACTACCAATTTCTGGTGGGGGAAGAATGATGGAAGGAATCGGCCCCATTGGATGGACTGGGAGAAACTCTGTAATTCCAAATCAGCTGGAGGGATGGGATTCTGGAATCTTCATCTCTTTAATGATGCAATTTTGGACAAGCAAGGATAGTGCCTTCTTAACTGTACAACATCTCTTTGTGCACGGGTTCTCCAGGCTAAGTACTTTCCCCACACGGACTATTGTGCTTCCTCTCTAGGTGCCTGTCCTAGCTTCCTCTGGAGAAGAATCTAGGGGGATAAAAAGCTCGTAGAAAATGGACTAGGCTGGAGTATTGGGTATATCTCATCGGTCAATATCTGGAATGATCCTTGGATTATCAATAAGGATGGTATGTAGGATACATCCCGTGTCCAACTAGGTCTTGAAAACACCACTGTCAGCTACCTCCTTTACGACCAGGGATAGGGGTAGTGTCTAGATAAAAATCCTTTATTGTTTTAATGAAAGGGATCAAAGAATCATCCTTAGAACCCCATGGGTACCATATGCAGGCCCCGACCATCTTTACTAGATCAATGAGTCCTTGGGAAAATACACGGTGAGGTCTGGCTACAGACTAGCTCTTGGAAACCACTCAGTCACCCGGGTTGATGGACCTTGGAATTTGGTGTGGAAGCTCAACATTCCCCCTAAAATTCACCAATTTTGGTTGCAGGTCTGCATGGGTAGTCTCCCAACCATGAGCCTCCTCGCTCACTAACATATTGCTAAAACTTCTTTTTTCCCTTTCTGCCTGAACATTCCAGAAACTCCTTTGCACGCCATCATTAACTGCTCGAGAGCTGAACAAATTTGGAATAAATGGGGCCTAACTTCTGCCACTTCAATGGAATCAGCCTCTGATCTTCCTGATCTACTGACATGGTGGTGCTCCTCTCTTTCCTTGGCTTCTTCAGGTTCACTTTGCACTCGGGCCTAGATTATTTGGGTCCGGCGGAAAGATTCCATTTTTCATCAAGCTCACAAACCCCCCAAATTATGGGTTGAACGGGACACCTCCTGGGTTGAGGGATGGAAAGACCACAATGGACATTTTATGCCAGGTGCTACCCTCTCATTTCCCCCTCACTAGAATCCCCCAATGGAAGGGACCCTTAATATTAACGTGGACACGTCGCTCCTAAAGGATGGGCTTGTCGCCCTAGGCCTCCTGGCCTGAAATCTTCTAGGGAAAATCCTTTCTGCAAAATACAAACAACATCAGGCTTGCTGGGAGCCTCCTGTTACTGAGGCCATGGCCATCCTTGCCAGTATGATGCTTTCTGTGGATTGTGTATGGGTTGATATCATCATTGAATCTGACTAAGTCATTGTAATCGATGCTATTAACAACAATGATGGTGGACTCCAGTCATTTGGTTACATCACCAAGATAATTCTCTTTCTTCTCCAAGTATTTTGTTGTCGCACATTCTCCTTTACCAAAATGGAAGGAAACAATGCGGCCCATTAGCTCATGGCCTCAGGCCCCTTCGATGTCAACCAGCTTTGGCTGGACAATTTCCCTTTATGGTTTTTTTCTTGTACATCTGATGACCTTCGTCATTAATTTTATCTGTCCTTTTTTTCAAAAACAAATTTCATATAAACAACATTTCATAACTACCCTTGTCGCGTCGTACAACCTATATCTCAAATCAACCATGGTAGATCCATATTATCAAACATGTCAAATTTTCCATGGCCCTATCATATAATAAGAACTATCAGACACCAGGGGGATGGATTCAATATATAGGATACTAAAGAATCATCATCGATTCCTAGGATAATTTTGATGGAAATTCTACAACATCACTAGTGGAGTCAAAGGATCATGTCAATAGAGCATGTATAATGTGAGTCTAGCAAGCTGGTATAAGGGGTAGAAATGCTCTAGGCATCCTATAAAATCAATATGATAGGATAAATAATTCCTATGGTATATCCAACTATAAATCAATACCCTTGATTGAAATGACAATGTAATCAAAATGGAATCAAGATCCATGGTATACAAATATAGGCATCCACTGCCATTAAATTCACAACTCATTCCATCATTAAATTCACAAGAATTTAAGTTGGATCATTATACCCACTCATATAAAAAACTATATAAACAACTCAATCAATTAATGAATTGCATATCATGTCAACACATTTCCAAATAGATATCACCATCTCTAAATTAATCAATTTGTGTAAAATTTAGTTCATTATGGGATTCCCCTAATAATGAAAGAACAAATATCAACCCATGGGTGGTATATAAAAATAAAATCATAGAGGAATACCTCATGGGTGACCATGGTTGGGAAAAACCCTCTAATAAGTCTCTAGGAACTATTGTTTGTCCATAATATGTTATATTATATTTAATTTAATTTCTGAATTCCTTTTCCTGGTTGAACCGAAATTTTTGGCAGGCACCACAATAGAAACTAGCTCCATGAAGCCCCAAACAACTAAATTAAAGTGTAAAAAACCTACTTTATGTCCATAGTATAGTGATCATCTAGTGTCATCTTCTGATTTGGATCATATCAAATGAAAAATGATGAAGAAATGAATAAATTGGAATTAGGGAACATTATATTGCACATAAATAACTCTGTCGATTCAAATTTAAATGAAGAGTGGCATAAAAAGGAAAGGATTAATTAGATTCATGGATCCAATGAGAATAAGAACCTTTGATTTTGATTTAAAGTGGACGGACATGAGAAAATTCTTTCAATTTTTCTTCAATGAATACTCAAATGGAGCAAGGCTATGCAATAGATTAAATGCGAAATTAAATTTATGATATAAGATAAATTAATTGAAAAATAATTATTTCTCAAGGTTTACTAGGCCACAATGATTGGAAGTATGGTTATTTAAACTGTGGACCAACCATAAACCCTTCACTGTAAGGAGGGGTGCCTCACATGGTTAGTTACTACAATGTTCCCAATAATTTATAAATTTTTGGATTCCTATTTGTTAAATATTATATGTACCCAAAATGGTGTCGACCTCCATCTACAAGGATAGAAAAACCATGAAAACTCCTCTTTCCCTATACCCACATCTCACATGGTTATTAGTAACTGTTTCCGACGCTTTTTTCGGGGCGCGCGCATCCGTCTGTGAGGACGCGCAGCTGTTGCCCCGCATTCCCGCTTTCCAAAGGCTGGCGGCATTCGCTCCTTATTCAGGGACATCTGCTCCTTGATCGAAACGGGATGATGGGATGTTGGTTCTTCCTTCTGTGGATTCCTCCTCGGAAGTCATCACCTAGTCCGGGTCTCCCTCATAGATTTAATACGTTGTTCGTGAATCTCATTCCCGGTGCCACATCGTCATGGATGCTGGTTAATTACACTACTTCCGTCAAGAATTTCCATAGGGTTTTGACATGGTAGCGACCTTCGGTCGGAGTAGACGGCAACATCAGGAATGTCGGGGCATCTCTGGGTGCGTGGACATTAGGGAACCTGTATTCTTCCTCATAAGAGGGAATCTCAAGGGTGCAGAACCCGAGGCGTACATCTGAGGTTTTCCTCAGCATCCTGTGTTTAACACAGGGTATGTTGCAAGATTAACGTCTAGCAGAGACGGTTACACCAAAGTCGTTCCATCCAAGGTTTTCCTCAGGCATCTCATGTTTATCACGAGGAAGGCCGTGAGTTTAACGTCTTACGGAGATGGAATAAGGGTGATCACAACGTCCAATGAAAACGGATCCAAGGTGGTGCACTCCCTAGAGGGGAAAAGGGTGATGAATCGGGGTGTACACAGAGGACAACAACCCAGAGATATGTTGGGGCTTACACGTGGAAAGCGGCCCATGCGCCGCTAGGAGCAGCGAGGAGGTGGATGGCATGATCCCACCGGGATGTGGCGGCCCGGGTGAGAATAAGGATGGGTGGTGGATGGATGAATGATGTGGGGGGGGGATGAAATGGGACCATCACAGGGGGCGATAGTGAAGTTGGGATTGAACCTTGAAGAGGCTTCCTACGTATCCACGTGGTAGGGAATCAAAGTCCGTGTAGTTCAGGATGGTGCCGGTAAACCGACGTGAAGCTGGACCTTGGCCCGATGAATGTCGTCAGCGATCCAACGTGAAGGTGGACCTTGGTCCGATGGGCATCGTCAGCGTACCGACGTGAAGGTGGACCTTGGTCCGATGGGCATCGTCAGCGTACTGACGTGAAGGTGGACCTTGGTCCGATGGGCATCGTCAGCGTACCGACATGAAGGTGGACCTTGGTCCGATGGGCATCGTCAGCGTACCGACATGAAGGTGGACCTTCGTCCGATGGGCATCGTCAGCGTACTGACGTGAAGGTGGACCTTGGTCCGATGGGAATCGTCAGCGTACCGACGTGAAAGCAGACCTGTGGGTCCACTAATGGTGGGCTTGAACCTTGAGAAGGCTTCCTACGTACCATGCCTTGACATGGATCAAAATCCTCGTAGTTCAGGGAATACAGTTTAACGTCATGCGGGACGATAGTGAACCCTGACGTGAATGAACGATGGGCGGTGGGTGTCGGCGAACTGACGTAAGTGAGGGACCTTGGTCCGATGGGAGTTGGGCTTGAACCTCTGGGAGGATTCCTACGTACCATGCCTTGACATTGTTCAAAGACCTCGTAGTTCGGGGTGGTCACAACGGCTTGCCGTCGGACGGGAATTGGGTGTACAGTTTAATGTCATGCGGGACAAAAGGAGGCATACAGTTTAACGTCATGCTGGACGAGGGCGAAACTCGACGTGAATGAACGACCGAGCAATGTGGCTTGAACCTCATGGAGGCTTCCTACGTACCATGCCTTGACATGGATCAAAGACCTCGTAGTTCAGGTGGGAAAGGGTCTCAACAGCTTACCATTGGACCAGAATGTAGTTTAACGTCATGCTGGACCGGGGTGAGACCCGACGTGAAATGACGAGTGGGCTTGAACCTCATAGTGGCTTCCTACGTACCATGGCTTGACATGGATCAAAGACCTCGTAGTTCAAATGGGATGGGTCGCAATGGCTTACCACTGGACCAGAATGGGACCCGATGTGAATGGATGATTGGTGGGCTTGAACCTCGTGGAGGCTTCCTACGTACCATGCCTTGACATGGATCAAAGACCTCGTAGTTCAAAGGATGGGTTTGTCGGTGAACCGATGTGAAAGTAGACCCGGGGGTCCACTATTGGTGGGCTTGAACCTCGTGAAGGCTTCCTACGTACCATGCCTTGACATGGATCAAAGACCTCGTAGTTCAAAAGATGGGTGGGTTGCAATGGCTTACCACTGGACCGGAGTGTAGATTAACGTCGTGCTGGATGGGGGTGAAACCCGACGTGAATGACGGGTGGGTCGCAATGGCTTACCACTGGACAAGAGTGTAGTTTAACGTCGTGCTGGACGGGGGTGAAACTCGACGTGAAGGACGAGTGGGCTTGAACCTCATAGAGGCTTCCTACGTACCATGACTTGACATGGATCAAATACCTCGTAGTTCAAAATGGATATTCGGGGTCAGGGTCGGTGCTCACTCTAATCCCACGTGAGTCATGCTCGGTGTGAGAAACAAGAGGTTGCAAGGACCTGACGATCACGTCGTGAAGGGTGCGTCCGTGAGAAGCGAAGAGGGGCTTACGCGTTGATCGGCCCATGGTGTTGGGACTTACTCCAGGATGGAGGCCCAAAGAGAAGGATGATGATAGTTTTCGGGCTTGAGCCTTGAAGAGGCTTCCTACGTACCATGCCTTGACATGGATCAAAGACCACGTAGTTCTTCTGATGACGGCTTACCGCCAATTGGTTGGTTTCAACGGCTTACCGCTGGATTGGGTGTGAACGGCTTACCGCTAAATTGGGTCGCAACGGCTTACCGCTGGATAGGGTTGTCAACGGCTTACCGCTGAATGGGGGTCGCAACGGCTTACCGCTGGATAGGGTTGTCAACGGCTTACTGCTAAATGGGGGTCATAACGGCTTACCGATGGATAGGGTTTTCAACGGCTTACCACTGAATGGGGTTCGCAACGGCTTACCTCTAGATAGGGTTGTCAATGGCTTACCGCTGGATGAGGATGTCAACGGATTACCGCTGAATAGGATCACAACGGCCTACCGCTGGATTGGGTCACAACGGCTTACCGCTGGATGAGGATGTCAACGGCTTACCGCTGAATAGGATCACAACGGCTTACCGCTGGAAAGGGATATCAACTGCTCACCGTTGATTGGGATCACAACAGTGGATGGGGCTTATGCGAGGAAGCTGCCCGGGTGCCACTATGGAGCGGCAATGGTGAATGGGGCTAACGCTAGGAAGCTGCCCGGGTGCCACCAAGGAGTGGCACTAGTGAATGGGGCTTATGCAAGAAAGCTGCCCGGGTGCCACTATGGAGCGGCAATGGTGAATGGGGCTTATGCTAGGAAGCTGCCCGGGTGCCACCAAGGAGTGGCACTGGTGAATGGGGCTTATGCAAGAAAGCTGCCCGGGTGCCACCATGGAGTGGCACTGGTGAATGGGGCTTATGCAAGAAAGTTGCCCGGGTGCCACTATGGAGCGCCAATGGTGAATGGGGATTACGCTAGGAAGCTTCCCGGGTGCCGCTATGGAGCAGCACTGGTGAATGGGGCTTACGCAAGGAAGCTGCCCGGGTGCCACTAAGGAGTAGCTCTGGTGAATGGGGCTTACGCAAGGAAGCTGCCCGGGTGCCGCTATGGAGCGGCACTGGTGAATGGGGCATACGCTAGGAAGCTTCCCGGGTGCCGCTATGGAGCGGCACTGGTAAATGGGGCTTACGCAAGGAAGCTGCCTGGGTGCCGCTAAGGAGGAGCACTGGTGAATGGGGCTTACGCAAGGAAGCTGCCCGGGTGCCGCTATGGAGCGGCACTTGTGAATGGGGCTTACGCTAGGAAGCTGCCCGGGTGCCGCTATGGAGCGGCACTGGTGAATGGGGCTTACGCAAGGAAGCTTCCTGGGTGCCGCTAAGGAGCGGCAATGGTGGATGGGGCTTACGCTAGGAAGTTGCCCGGGTGCCACCAAGGAGTGGCACTGGTGAATGGGGCTTATGCAAGAAAGCTGCCCGGGTGCCACTATGGAGCGGCACTAGTGAATGGGGCTTACGCAAGGAAGCTGCCCAGGTGCTGCTAAGGAGCAGCACTGGTGAATGGGGCTTACGCAAGGAAGCTGCCCGGGTGCCGCTATGGAGCGGCACTGGTGAATGGGGCTTACGCTAGGAAGCTGCCCAGGTGCCGCGATGGAGCGACACTGGTGAATGGGGCATACGCAAGGAAGCTGCCCGGGTGCCGCTATGGAGCGGCACTGGTGAATGGGGCTTACGCAAGGAAGCTGCCCAGGTGCCGCTAAGGAGCGGCAATGGTGGATGGGGCTTACGCTAGGAAGCTGCCCGGGTGCCGCGATGGAGCGGCACTAGTGAATGGGGCTTACACAAGGAAGCTGCCCGGGTGCCGCTATGGAGCGGCACTGGTGAATGGGTCCTGCGCAAGGAAGCTACCCGGGTGCGGCTAAGGTGCGGCAATGGTGGATGGGGCTTACGCTAGGAAGCTGCCCTGGTGCCGCTATGGAGCAGCACTGGTGAATGGGGCTTACGCAAGGAAGCTGCCCGGGTGCCCCTATGGAGCGGCAATGGTGAATGGGGCTTACGCTAGGAAGCTGCCCGGGTGCCACCAAGGAGTGGCACTGGTGAATGGGGCTTATGCAAGAAAGCTGCCCGGGTGCCACCAATGAGTGGCACTGGTGAATGGGGCTTATGCAAGAAAGCTTCCCGGGTGCCACTATGGAGCGACAATGGTGAATGGGGCTTACGCTAGGAAGCTGCCCGGGTGCCGCTATGGAGCAGCACTGGTGAATGGGGCTTACGCAAGGAAGCTGCCCGGGTGCCGCTAAGGAGCAGCACTGGTGAATGGGGCTTACGCAAGGAAGCTGCCCGGGTGCCGCTATGGAGCGGCACTGGTGAATGGGGCTTACGCTAGGAAGCTGCCAGGGTGCCGCTATGGAGCGGCACTGGTGAATGGGGCTTACGCAAGGAAGCTGCCCGGGTGTCGTGAAGGAGGAGCACTGGTGAATGGGGCTTACGCAAGGAAGCTTCCCGGGTGCCGCTATGGAGCGGCACTGGTGAATGGGGCTTACGCTAGGAAGCTGCCTGGGTGCCGCTATGGAGCGGTACTGGTGAATGGGGCTTACGCAAGGAAGCTGCCCGGGTGCCTCTAAGGAGCGGCAATGGTGGATGGGGCTTACGCTAGGAAGCGGCCCAGGTGCCACCAAGGAGTGGCACTGGTGAATGGGGCTTATGCAAGAAAGCTGCCCGGGTACCACTATGGAGCGGCACTGGTGAATGGGGCTTATGCAAGGAAGATGCCCGGGTGCCGCTAAGGAGCAGCACTGGTGAATGGGGCTTACGCAAGGAAGCTGCCCGGGTGCCGCTATGGAGCGGCACTGGTGAATGGGGCTTACGCTAGGAAGCTGCCCGGGTGCCGCGATGGAGCGGCACTCGTGAATGGGGCTTACGCAAGGAAGCTGCCCGGGTGCCGCTATGGAGCGGCACTGGTGAATGGGGCTTACGCAAGGAAGTTGCCCGGGTGCCGCTAAGGAGCAGCAATGGTGGATGGGGCTTACGCTAGGAAGCTGCCCGGGTGCCGCTATGGAGCGGCACTGGTGAATGGGGCTTACGCTAGGAAGCTTCCCGGGTGCCGCGATGGAGCGGCACTGGTGAATGGGGCTTACGCAAGGAAGCTGCCCGGGTGCCGCTATGGAGCGGCACTGGTGAATGGGGCATGCGCAAGGAAGCTGCCCGGGTGCGGCTAAGGAGCGGCAATGGTGGATGGGGCTTACGCTAGGAAGCTGCCCGGGTGCCGCTATGGAGCGGCACTGGTGAATGGGGCTTACGCAAGGAAGCTGCCCGGGTGCCGCTATGGAGCGGCAATGGTGGATGGGGCTTACGCTAGGAAGCTGCCCGGGTGCCGCTATGGAGCGGCACTGGTGAATGGGGCATACGCTAGGAAGCTGCATGGGTGTCTTTCTCATGTCTGGCCATGAGAGCATCCCAACTCACTGATGAATTGAGGCCTTCACCTATGCACTGGTGCACAAGAGGGATAATGCTAAGGGGGCATTGGAATCATGCCACTATGGTCATGGAATTGAGCATCTTATGCTTGGAGCATAAGGCATCTCATGTTTGGAACAAGAGGCATCCTACGTTAGGAACATAGGGAGAATACTACAGTTTATAGTCTTGTAGGTAGGACTGTTGGCATCTCATGCTAGGAGCATGAGGCATCTCTTTCTTGGAGAAAGGGGCGTCCTATCATTTGTTAGATAGGGAGAATACTACAGTTTATAGTCATGTAGGTAGGACTATTGGCATCTCAGGCTTAGAGCATGAGGCATCTCTCGTATTGGGCGAGAGGCATCCTATATTTGCCACATAGGGATTACTACAGTTTAAAGTCATGTAGATAGGACTATTCGGCAGAAGGTGCCTAGAAATGGTTGGTGTCGGGACTTACGCAAGGGCGGCCCTTTCTAGTTCAACCTGGCATAGGAGCCAAGTGATCGGGTTTGGAGGAGTTGCCTGGGGGATGGTTCGACTCGAGGTACTCGGGGAATTAATGATGAGAATCTCGACTCACGACATGGAATGAAACCCAGAGGAATATGTCGACTCTAGGTGTTCCACGGTGTGCGGAGGAGTGTATCAAATCATGGTATTCCATAGGTGGAAGGTGGGAGCGCATAAGGGCGCAATGGAAAATCTCGGCATCCCGGCCCGAAAAGTTCACGGTGCGACTCTCCATTTTTCATGGGGGTCTGTGATGGTAGTGAAGGGACCGGCGGGCGTGAAGGTGGGATCCTCGCGAAGGATAGGTCTTCGCGAAGTAGCTTCGCAAAGCATGGCCTCGTGGAGCATTGATATCTCGCGGAGCAAAGCGGTCTCGCGGAGAAAATGGGTCTCACGGAGCTGGGTCTCGCGGAGTAGCATCGCGGAGCATGGGCTCTCGCGAAGCTCGGTATCGCGGAGCAGCATCGCAGAGCAGCATTTCGTAGCATAGGCTCGCGGAGCATGGACTCGCGGATCCTCCGCTCACGGAGCAGCAACACGAAGGAAGCTTCTCGCGGAGCATGGCTTCGCGGAGCCGCAATGCGGAGCTCCGCTCGGCCGCCCAAGGGGCGAAGTGGCCATGGCCGTCCTTTTCGAGAAGGGTGGTGAGCTGGGTATTTATAGGCAGGGGCGCCGCGAAGAAGAACTTCTGCGCCGCCTCAGGAGCTTCGCGGCGCGCTCACGAACGTCAAATTCGTTCGCGGAGAGGTACCGCCTCCAGAGCTTCGCGGCGGCTCGCGAACGTCAAATGGGTTCGCAGAGGATGACCGCCTGTAGAGCTTCGCGGCGGCTCGCGAACGTCAAATGCGTTCGCGGAGCATCACCGCCTCTGGAGCTTCGTGAGGGCTCGCGAACATCAAATGGGTTCGCGGAGGATCACCGGCTCTGGAGCTTCGCGGCGGCTCGCGAACGTCAAATGCGTTCGCGGAGCATCACCGCCTCTGGAGCTTCGCGAGGCTGCGATGGTCGGGGCGCTTCGCGGCGGGGCTTCGCGGGACCGCGCTGCACTGGTGCTTCGCATCGGTGCTTCGCATTAGTTCTTCGCGAGGGGTCTTCGCGGCGCATCGCAAACGTCAAACGGGTTCGCGGAGCCTCTCGCCTCATTGCTTCGCGGCGGCGCTCCGCGATCACGGAGGGGGGCTTCGCGAATGGGCTTTGCGAACCAGATTTCTAGCCCAACTTCAAACGTCTATAACTCCTAATTAGTAGCTCCGTTCGGGCCCTACGACCTACCAAATCGAAGCTTGCGAAATGGACTACAATCTTGGATCATGTATGGAAGAATTTGGAATATTTTGGGGACGCGTTTTCCGGGGTCTACAGTAACCATGCAGCTTGTCCCACATGGTATTTACTAACAGTGCAGTCTTTCTTATTTCCCCAAAAAGCATAGTTTTGGGATCCAAAAAAGCCCTAGAAATCCTTGATTTGCCAATAATATTAAATGGTATTCACCTTAGTCCATATGTAGGTATTTAAACTGAAAAAATAATGATATTTACCTTATTCAAAAACATAATATCATACAATATTCCTTGTTAAAACAATTCACCCCTGAATTGAATTCTCTAAGGTTCTCAAGATTTATCAGAGAATAATTTCATCCACTAACCATTTACTCCATTATTCCTCCCCCATGTCTCATTCTATAAATTTTCATGCAACAATTGTACCAAAACAAGGAGAAAATACTGGCCTTAGAGATCATTTTCCCCCACTCAATGATATGAATAACATTTTCCTAAAATGATGAATCAAAAAGTAACTCCACCTACTCATGTTTTAAATGTGATATAAGAATGAGTGATAATATAATAGATGATATACATGGAATACATTGTGCATAGAACGATAAAATTTAAGTAACTACAACCAATATCCTCCCTTCCTGACTCAATCCAGATTCATGAACAACCTGAAAAATCATGGTGAAATTGTACAATGACATGTGATTCAAATTTTTCCCATCCTTTTTGAGATATGAAAAAAACCCTATCCCAAACCTCAAAATCTATAAGTAATTTTTATATATTGATATAATATTTCAATCGATACTGTCTAGTATCCATCCACTTTCTAATCAACTAGACCTTCTCAAAAGTCTCTAACAATAGGTGTGGCCCCAATAAATCTTCCTCACCTTCCCTTTACCAGCAGAGGGGTCATTACATTGGCCTACCATACACATCCTCATATGGTCCCATCTTTATCATCTCCAAAAAACTATTATTATAGGAGACCTCAACAATGGGTATATTTCTCTCCCAAGAGCCCCCAAAAATAGAACACATTCTTACAACATTTCCCCATTCACATGTATTGTACTCTCTAACCGAACATCTATCTAATGGTGGTTTGTTGTACTCATAAGAAAATGTTTACCAAAGGCCTTATTGTAATGACCCAAAGTTTTCAATGGAAAATTCCCTTCTTATATTTACGTCTTAAAACACAAAATAATGAACTACTAAGTGATAAGTGACCTTTAAACATAATTTTTTCACCCCTATGTTTGGAATTTAAAAAATCCGACACACACGGTTGTGTTCAAGATAGTTTTTGGAGTCTAATGAAACAAAAATAATTTTTGGTGAATAGTAACCTACCTTTATGAATAGTAACCTAGCCTTATGAATAGTAATATGACCATTATGAATGGTAAATAGGATTAACATTACCTATGAATAATAAAATAAAATTTATACATCTTAGAAAGTGACAATTTGACCTTAGTAAACGTTTTTTGTATTTTATAAGTCATAAATAATTAATTATAATTAATTAATTAATTTAAAATAATATATATTTTCCTGTAATGTATTCATAAATTATTTAATCAATGTCTAATATTATTTAGATAATTTTATAAGACCCTACGTAATTTTTGAAAGAACTACAAAATCAGTTTTAATTTTAAAAACTGTTTTTTTAAGTAAATTATGATTTTAATTAAATATTAAATTAATAATATTTAGAAAATTATTTTTGAAAAATGGAATTCATTTTTTCATTCTACACGTCGAAAAATGGTTGGGTTAAATTTTTGGGAATTTTCTGAGATACTTGAACTTTTGATGAATAGTGGAATCCGATAATTCACAATAAAAGATAAATAATGTATTAATTGAGTCATCGATGATGTTCTGCTGATTTAAGCCCACTTGGTTCAGGATTACATTATACAATTACTACTATTGTTCATCCAAGACTCGCTATGCCTTTTATTTGTTGAAATTAATAAACTAATCAATTTTATATTAAGGAAACCCCTCTCCCCTCCACTATAAAAGCCACCATTCAGTCCCTCTTTTCCTCACACCTCTCAAGCTCCAATCCTTCTCTAAATTCTGCCCAAACACCTTCCCTAGCTCATCCCCCACGAACAAAATCTTCTGGTCTCATAAAAATACCAAGCCTAGCTTCCTTAAAGAGGATCTCAAGTGGAGGATTCTAAAGGTAATTTCTCTCTCTCTTCTCCTTTAATTTCCATTCAAGTTCAAGTTCCTTTCTTGATCTCTCTCTACTTATCTTCATCCAAATTGTTCTGCAAATCCAGTATTATATATATAATGTAATATTATGATTCTAAAGTTATATTATATCAACCCACACCCTTTCCCACTTCCATTTATTTTATTAAAGAGAACGTTGTTCATGTGGTGATAATTTATCACCTTCAAAAACAACATGCTCTCTTCTTCCATTTCTACCTTCAATCTGGTCATGAAACCATTTTTATGGTTGAAAAATAATATTTTATATGTATTATGTTCTATTTTAAGTTCTGGAAATAACCTATGGCCTTATTAATAAGTTAAATGTTAAAACAAGATCGTTGTGATCCAAAAAACCGCCCAAATTAACCCAAATAACCATCATTAAATTTTTTTATCTAATGATTCGTCCACTTGGATCTAATATAATTCACTATGAAATTATTAAATCTACTATAATATCATTAATAACATGTATTATCAGTTCTGGATGTTTACCCATGATCTACCCAAACATCAATTTAAGAATACAAGTGGACCGCTCAAGAAAACCATAAAAACGAACATCCCCGAACAATGTTTTTAAACTCTATAAGTCACCCAAAGGAAAATAATATGAAATAATGAAACCATAATTAACCCTATTAATGTATAAAAGGTTCTGGAATTTATAATTAATGAATATAATGTCATTATACAGGACAATAAAGAGAAGGAGGCATTTGAGTACAAGGTAAGGGGAAATCTCGAACCCAATTTTCTTCCTTTGGGTTCTCCCTCTTTCACTCCATTTTTATATGGTTACTCCTAAAATATCATTTGTTAATCATTTCGGTTACTTTTCTGCGATATAAATGTTTGTCACTAGTTTGTATTTCCATCAAAATGTTTTCCAAAAGAACTCTTCTTTCAAGATCTCACCTTTTACCTCTCATTCAAGGTTGGTGGTTCTTGTATGAAGTATGTTGTTCCCTCTTTCTTTTGGGAACCCAAATCTTATGAATGTGTTATTATGATATGAAACCCATTACATTCCATGGGTTATTTATCTACATGTTTTATATGTGTTCTATGTGGAAATCATGATAATGATAATGTTATGATGTGACGGGTGTGCCCGGAATTATATAGCGCAATATGAATGTTTAAATGTGACGGGTGCACCCGGAATTGTACAGTGCTCCAATGCATTGGGTAAAGTGATGAATCTCATGATTAAATGTGAAATAATGTGTGAACATGATTCTAGCTTTTTTCACAAGTATGTGTGGTAGTTAACCACTAAGACATGATGTTTCATTTTTATGCATTGCCTCATTTCAAGTCTATTATTTATGCTCCTTTCATGTTCATGATTCTTTGCCTATGTCCTGACTATGCTCACCCCATGCTTTATTATTCTTATCTATCCTCTTACTGGGCTTTTAGCTCACCCCTTTTGATGTATATTCTCAGGTGGCTACTTGTACTAAGGAGGGGACAAGTGCTACTAAGAAGTTATAGAAGAGGAAATTAAATAAATGTTTATGGTTGATGTTGTATTTGTTATGTCTGGTCCTAGTTTTCCCAAGACACTAAACATATGGATCCTCCATGTGTAATACTATAATTTTTTTTATCTTTGAAATGATGTAATAGTAATGTAAGAAAAGGCCGGGTTGCTATAGTTGGTATCAGAGGAAAGGTTTAGTTAATTTGGGAATTAGGATTAGTAAACCCTAGAGAAAACCTCAAGCACAAGAATAAGTACAAACACATACACAAGATTATTTACCTAGGGATCCCATATGTTATGTTTTTGGTATAATTGTTTAAATGAATAAGTTAATCATGACTGGTTTAGTTATGTTTTGTTCTATCCTTTTCTATTTTAAAAAATTGTGGGAACGAGGTGAGGTAACGAAGGAGAAGTACCCTCACTTGTTTGTGTAAAGTGAAATTTCGGGGGCGAAATTTCTTAAGGGGGGAAGAATGTAATGACCCAATGTTTTCAATGGAAAAATCCCTTCTTATATTTACGTTCTAAAAACACAAAATAATGAACTACTAAGTGATAAGTGACCTTTAAACATAATTTTTTCACCCCTATGTTTGGAATTTTAAAAATCCCACACACACAGTTGTGTTCAAGATAGTTTTTGGAGTCTAATGAAACAAAAATAATTTTTGTTGAATAGTAACCTACCATTATGAATAGTAAACTACCCTTATTAATAGTAATATCACCATTACAAATGGTAAATAAGATTAACATTACCTATGAATAATAAAATAAAATTAGACATCTTAGAAAGTGACAATTTGACCTTAATAAACGTTTTTGGTATTTTATAAGTCATAAATAAATAATTATAATTAATTAATTAATTTAAAAGAATATTTATTTTCCTGTAATGTATTAATAAATTATTGAATCTTTGTCTGATTGTTTTTATATAATTTTATAAGACCCTACGTAATTTTTGAAATAACTACAAAATCAGTTTTAATTTTAAAAACCGTTTTTTAAGTAAATTATGATTTTAATTAAATATTAAATTAGTAATATTTAGAAAATTATTTTTCAAAAATGGACTTCATTTTTGGATTCTACACGTCGATAAATGGTTGGGATAAATTTTTGGGAATTTTCTGAGATACTTGAATTTTTTATGAATAGTGGAATCCGATAATTCACAATAAAAGCTAAATAATGTATTAACTGAGTCATCGATGATGTTCTACTGATGTAAGCTCACTTGGTTCGGGATTATATTATAAAATCACTATTATTGGTCCTCCAAGACTCACTATTCCTTGTCTTTGGGGAAATTAATAAAGTAATCAATTTTATATTAAGGAAACTCCTCTCCCCTCCACTATAAAAGCCACCCTTCACTCCCTCTTTTCCTCACACCTCTCAAGCTCCAAGCCTTCTCTAAATTCTTCCAAAACACCTTCCCTAGCTCATATCCCACGTCAAAAAGCTGATGGTCTCATCAAAAGACCAATCCTAGCTTCCTTAAAGAGGATCTCAAGAGGAGGATTCTAAAGGTAATTTCTCTCTCTCTTCTCCTTTAATTTCCTTTCATGTTCAAGATCCTTTCATGATCTCTCTCTACCTATCTTCATCCAAATTGTTCTATAAATCCATTATTATATATATACTGTAATATTATTATTCTAATGTTATATTATATCACCCCACACCATTTCCCTCTTCCATTTATTTTATTAAAGAGAACGTTGTTCATGTGGTGATAATTTATCACCTTCAAAAACAACATGCTCTCTTCTTCCATTTCTACCTTCAATATGGTCATGAAACCATTTTTATGGTTTAAACAGAATATTTTATATGTATTATGTTCTATTTTATGTTCTATAAATAAAATATGTCCTTATTACTAAGTTAAATGTTAAAACAATATCGTTGTGATCCAAAAACCGCCCAAATTAACCCAAATAACCATCATTAAATGTTTTTATCTAATGATTCGTCCACTTGGATCTAATATAATTCACTATGAAATTATTAAAGCTACTGTAATATCATTAATAACATGTAGTATCAGTTCTGTATGTTTACCCATGATCTACCCAAACATCAATTTAAGAATACAAGTGGACCGCTCAAGAAAACCATAAAAACGTACATCCCCGAACAATGTTTTTAAACTCTATAAGTCATCCAAAGGAACATAATATGAAATAATGAAACCATAATGAACCCTATTAATGTATAAAAGGTTCTGGAATTTCTAATTAATGAATATAATATCATTATACAGGATATTAAATAGAAGGAGGCATTCGAGTACAAGGTATGGGGAAATCTCGAACCAAATTTTCTTCTTTTGGGTTCTCCCTCTTTCACTCCATTTTTGATATGGTTACTCCTCAAAGATCATTTGTTCATCATTTACATTACTTTTCTGGGATATAAATGTGTGTCACTGGTTTTTATGTCCATAAAAATGTTTTCCAAAAGAACTCTTCTTTCAAGATCTCACCTTTTACCTCTCATTAAAGGTTGATGGTTCTTGTATCAAGTATGTTGTTCCCTTTTTCTTTTGGGAACCCAAAGCTTATGAATGTGTTATTATGAGATGAAACCCATTACTTTCCATGGGTTATTTATGTACATGTTTTATATGTGTTCTATGTGGCAATCATGTTAATGATAATGTTATGATGTGACGGGTGCGCCCGGAATTATATAGTGCAATATGAATGTTTAAATGTGACGGGTGCGCCCGAAATTATACAGTGCTCAATGCATTGGGTAAAGTGATGAATCTCATGAGTAAATATGAAATAATATGTCAACATGATTCTATCTTTGTTCAAAAGTATGTTTGGTAGTTAACCACTAAGAAACGATGTTCCATTTTTATGCATTGCCACATTTCAAGTCTATTATTTATGCTCCTCTCATGTTCATGATTCTTTGCCTATGTCCTGACTATGGTCACCCCATGATTTATTGTTCTTATCTATCCTCTTACTGGGATTTTAACTCACCCATTTTGATGTATATCCTTAGGTGGATACTTTTACTAATGAGGGGACAAGTGCTACTAAGAATTTATAGAAGAAGAAATTAAATAAATTTTTATAGTTGATGTTGTATTTGTTATGTCTGGTCCTAGTTTTCCCAAGACACTAAACCTATGGATCCTCCATGTGTAATACTATTATGTTGTTTATATTTGAAATTATGTAATAGTAATGTAAGAAAAGGTCGGGTCACTATAATTATATAAATGCTTCTATTAACAAGAAAAAACCATACATTACTCTCTAAAACAATATTGTGTGGGACACCATGAATTCGTATTATCTCATAGATATACAAACTCCAAATATCATTTATAGTGAAGGCCTCCTTGATCGGGGAGAAATTTGAAACCTTCTTGAACCATTCAATAAGAACAACAAAAACATCACTTAATCAATGTTCCCATGGTAATCCAATCCTAAATTCCATAGCGACATCAACCCATTTCCACTCATGAATAGGTATCTTCTATTAAATCATGTTTGTTCCTTGATGTTCTACCTTCACTTACTGACTGGTGGAACATATCATAATAAAATCAACTACCTCTTGATTCATTCCCAGACACAAATACCGGTGATATAAATAAAAATACCACATGGTAATCCTAGGATACAATACCAAAATTTAGGTATGAAATTATCTTATCAACTCCACATGTATGTCCACTGAAACCTATAAACAACTATTTATAGGTTGGAATATACCCTCTACAACATTCCAACTTAGATGTGGGTCATCACTGGCCCCACTCTTCCATAGGACTAGACCTCGTGTATCTGAATGATTCCACACTCTCAATGTATCCAGAAGACTATATGTCACTGCCGCTGAAGAAATACACTTCTTCCCTTGACCATAATGCACCTCCATGTGCATCTCAGAACACAATGTCATAAGATTCCACTCGCTACTTGACTACTAAAATTATTATATCTACTCACTCTTACAGAGTGTGTCACACACTACATTTCCCTTCCTAGGTTTGTATGGAACATAGAATTAAAAAAAAATATATATTCATCTCACATTCTCTATGTTGGATTCATATCATTCTGTGTAAATATATACTTTGTACTTTTGTCATCTGTGTACGCCACTAAATTATCTCCTAGTAATTAATTTATCCATCAACACTAACCATGAACTATTGAATAAAACTAGATATTTTGTGTCATATAATATCACTTGTGACGACTCAGCTTCTGATACCCATATTTTATGACTGTATCCACACACATCTCTGATTGTTCAAGTAAGAAAACAAATACATCACAATACATAATGTAGGTCCTACCCAACCCTAGATAAATTAGGACTGATGATAATGTTAATTTTCCCATTCATCTCTTTAAAATGTTTATCATTGGTATATATCATTATAAACATCATAAATGTCCTTTTAAATTCCATCATTTGTTATATTGGTGTGATAATTCATGTTCGAAATAATTTTATTTTCCAAACATCCCTAAGAAACTCGATAGGTAAAAACTTTTATTGGAAAACTCCTTGTAAATTGTATCTCTCACCTCCAATGGGTCAACTAATACTCATGTCTCTGAGATAATAAGACCCAATAAGTGAATCTTATCCTTACAGATGTGGCACATTGTTAGATTATGATATAACTATTTCTCACTTAGTGTTTCTAAAACTGTCTCAATATGTTTTCATGGTCTTGTTGATTATGATAATACACCAACATATCATCCATAAAAACTACCACAAATTCATACACATTACAATGGAAATCATTGTTCATCAACACCATGAAAACTATTTTCACTTTCATGAGACAAAACGACATAACCAGATACTCAAATCATTTTATAATTCATACCTTCCATGAAAAGTCTTAAGAGATTTTTCTTCATGTCGAACATGCACTTGAGGACATCTAGACCATACATCAATTTTTTAGAATACCAATACTCATTAGAGATTTCTGAAATGATAATATACACTTGGTATGTTATATCAGTTATTAACCATCTTTTGTTACAACTTTTGATAATACACGCATTGCTTAAGGGTAAAATTATCCTTTTTTGGAAAGAGCATTGATGAAACTCGTGATAAGTATTTGGTTGTATAAACCCCTTTTCCTCCAAATCCTATAGCTAAGTTTTGTGATCCTAAAACTCCATGGTAACTATCATGTAAAGAGGAATGGATACGGATGTATCTTATAGGACTAGATCAATAGAAAAATCAATCTATAACTAAGAAGGTAAACTAGAAACTTTTCATAGAAAATTTCATTAAAATGGGCATCCACATGAGGGAAATCTACCTAACTCGCTCCCTCATCATCTATATACAAACTATTGATCTTGTCTATAATCTAGACAATACCATGATGCCCCTATCTAGGTCGGTTACCCTTGAAATCCCATTCACCCTTTTGAGTATAAAATGAACCCTCTAGTGATGTGAATGTCACCCTCTAGTGATAAAGGTCAGCCAAGGCTTGATAATATACTAGGTAATTCATTTCTAGAATGTGGAAAACCCAATAATCTTAGAGAATAAAATATTCCATAAGAAGTGACACCCACTAAAATTAAGGGGTTACTCCTTAAACGAATATAAACTATTCCTTATAATCCCCAACAGAGATTCAATCATTACTACACCATTAGAAAATTGTACTACAAGCCCCAGGTTTTTGATAATAGTTAAATATATAAAACACTATGATGCACCTTTTTCAAAAAGAGAAGACACAAGAGTTGATGTTATTAAAATCATACCTCTCTCTATAGGTGGTCTTATACCCTTATCATCAAGGGTTTTCTATACAGAATAAATCTAGCAAGAACCACAACCTTGTGATACAACCTAAATACCCAGAGCTAGCCCTCTTTACTATCTCAATGAAATTGATGACTGGATGCCTTAGCCACAAGCACCACCTTATTGGCCTAATCGATAGTTAATACTTCTACTCCCTAACTATCACAGATCTAAAAACCACACTCCTAATCCTAAAAATAGAGTTAAACACATACTACTCACCATTGGAGGAAATTTACTACAGAAACATTGCATGTGGCGCATCCTACTACAATCTCGGCACTTGTCGATGGCATGAACTCCCTGATTACTCATTTGGATATATCTATCACATTGATGATAGAAAAATGATCTTCTAGCTCCAACATCATGGATTATTCTCATCTCCCAGGAAGCATCAAAATGTAACTTACTACCACTAGAAGGCAAACCACTAGTCTAAGAGGTTATAATACTCTTTTTTACACACAGGGACACCCTTATATTTCACCCTATAATTAGTGAAAGATTTACCATCTCAGTAATATGAATAAACGTGAAAGACATTGACATGAGATCGAGAAGCATGTCGGAGACCTTTCATGAAGTTTCTCAATCTCAATGCCTCATCTGTAAGTTATTTCGTGGCAATATCCCACATGACTATAAATTGTTCCAAATACTCAATTAATTTTAATTATTTATACGCTAATCGCATGAACTTTCCAGTCCATTCTTCACTTAGTGTAACAAAAAAAATAATCATAGAATATGTTTTGTAAAACCCATAAATCTATATCACGCAATGCATCATCCATGATCAAAATATCCCACAAGCACTTTGATGCTCCATAAGGCATGTTATTCATGAGCATCACCATCATCTCAGAAGGTATCTACAGATACTATAATATTGATGGAGTGATCTCAATCCATATCTTATTTTATTGTGGAATTAAATCCCCAAAAAATAAAGGGTTATGTTGTAGCTTGATCACATGCATCAGCTCAACCATAGTTGAGTAAAACACATATGATCCATGTAATGTCTACATAATGTGTGGAAATATAGGAAAAACAATGACACAACACTAGAATCAAAAAAAATCATTGGTACCCCATCCGAAACTATAAGATGATGCACTAGTAGCCCACATTCCACCAACCCCGTAGTGTGGTCATTCGAATCTATCCTAGAATAAAATTGGATTTCATCATGTTGGATATCTCTATAATTCCAAATTCACACATCAGAAAATAATGATATATAATTTCAAATCTAAAATCATAGGACATGTCAAAACCGTCCTATAAATAGGTTTTACCACACATCCTACTCCTAAGTCCAATATTGGGTACATAAAGATACCTTAAATTCACTAGATACACTTCCTAAATCCCACTCAAAAGTTGAGACAAGGTTAAGTTATATAGTTCCCAAAGATTAAAATTTTATTTCATTTCCATTTATATCAAAATTAATTTTGAATTCTTAAACCAAATGATTCACCACTAATGATATATAAGGTCTGATACATTTATAGACAAAAATATTGTGGCCACAAAATCAATGCCATAACATGTTCCAATTCACATGACTGATGTTCCATGACTCAACGTGCCACCATTATATACATAGGGTGTATTTTGTAGTCTAATTAAGAAAATAATACATAGGTTACAATATGAACTCAAACTACCAACCATGTTTCCCAATTCACAACACATAATATCTATAAATCATTAGGTATATCTATCTTGGATCAAATAAAAATTTCATGAAAATAGGAATTTAATCCTATATGGAATGACATATTGCATGTCATGTGATTCATGTAAAGTGCCAAAAATGATGCATGAGACATCAAACCCTAATCTCATCGGGTTAAAATTAAATATAACCCTCAACCATAACAATGAAAATATCACAATACATTTACATCACCAAATGGTGGAATAAAATCTACCACAATAGTTAAAGTCCAAAAAATAGTAATTTTCATTCATGGAAATTTGGATTTTCCCTATAAGTGGGTAAACTAGTCACTGATGCAGCTCATTACCATGTTCCAATATCTTCCTAATCAGTTTTCTACTATATCAAAATGATAATTCTAAAAACATAATTGCATTAATTCCACTTTGTAACATCCCAGGCCTGGATTCCACTAAGTGGTGCTTTAATCCCAGTCGGTCACAGGGCCTCAAGAGAATCTCCTCAAACACCAGAGGTAGATGACCAACAGTAAAGACCTAGTGTGTGTATTTTGGGAGACTATTCTCAATAACCAGATCATAACATAGTGGTAACTGTCATGAAATTCAATATCGGAGGTAGGAAACAAATAAAACAATACAAAAACATCAATAATACTTAAAGAGAAAAGAAAACACTTATCGATAACCTAACATAGTCAGATCGACATAGAAATATACAATAACACTTGCAACATATATCAATAATAAAAATCTGGAAACTAGATCATATAAAAAATGATGATGATACATGGAATCCCACTAAAAAGAATCTAAAGTAGGTATACTTTTCATGTGTACCATACATATACCAAAAAACCAAAACACACCAAAAAGTACTATCTCTAGATAGTGTCATGAACCTCAACTCAGTCTCATGCACCCCTATTCCAATGCATGGAACAAATCAAGCATTGAACTACATTCTTGTTCTTTGATCACCAATTGTATCCGCATAGTTTATCTTGGTACCCAACAACAACCCCAATAGGGTGGTAGATACAGTCTCAGTAGGTCACCACCCAATATTTCTATAATCAATCATGGTTGTGAAATAAAAGTTAATACATAGTGCATAAAAAATATGTATTAAATTACTGAATGTAAAGTGCCCATGGAAAATTAAAAATCATGAAATCATGTACATCCATATAAGGATCCCAACAAAATAACTATACACCTCCTATATCAAGCAGTAGTAATGTAAGAAAAAGTAAATATCATGAACGTAAAGTATATAGAATATTTCATAATACCCATCGATACACTGTACAACTTGTATCTCATATCAGCCATTATAGAGTCGAATAATCATACATGTTACAGTTACCATAGTTGTGCTATATAATCATAAGTTTCAAACCCCAAGGGGCTAGATACATTTTATATAAGGCCAAGAAATACTCATAGAGTCCCAGAATTATCTCAATGGGAACATGGTAATGTCACAGGATGATTCCAAGGATCCTGTGAAAGGATCACATCGAATGCGTGTCCATTCACCTGGATCCAAGGGGTCTAAATTTCCTTGTCATCATACTAATTCATGATCTAAGGATCAAATAACGGAAAGGTGTATCCTACCGTAAATCATGAACCATTGGTGAAAAGTACATTGAATATAAATGGTATCAAGATGTAACACCCGAGACTTTTATGAGAAATATTTTGTTTTTATGATATATAAATCATCAAAGGAATCTTTCACTACACACAAAACTATCTTGGCTTTCATTACACACAATCGTGGCCTTCCTCGATTACTTGTGTTGTACGCAATACTGAGTTTCACTAAATAATGATATGCTATTAAAATATTATTAAAACTAGCAGTTATGAATAGTAATACCCACTTTTTGAAATTTTGTCAATTTTATTTTTCAAAATGGGCTTCATTTTTGGATTCGTAATATCGAAATTATCCTAGGGTGAAATGTTGTTATTTTTCTAAAAACATTCAATTTTTGATGAATAGTAAAAACACTAGGTTACTATTTAAAAACCGACTTTTTATTTAAATAATTATTTAATTTACTTAAATTTATTTAGGTAAAAATTGATACATAATGCCTATATAAGTTCAATGCAATTCATTGAAGTCATTTTATAATAATTTTAGATATATAAAAATTTTATTGAACTTTTCACCGTCTTTTACCCACATCCTAGGAGAATTTGAAAATTTACATAAAACATAATATTACCGCTTCTGTGAGTGGAATTTCGAAAATCCGGGAGACACGGTTAATATGAAGGACTAAAATTTGGTTCAATGCGATAAAAATAATTTTTTGTGAATAGTAACTTTTTACTTTTTTTACCACGGTTAAAAGAAAATAGGCTAATTAAGTGTAAAATGTTATTAATTTTAACCTAACACATGTCCTAATTCTATTGGATAAGCTTAATTCGACCAAAAAAATCCTTATCAATAAAATATGACCATTTAGTCCCACTTGGATTAGATTAAGACATTTAATATTAAATTATTTAATGAAGGGTTAAAATAGTTAAAAATCAAAGTGTAATAAGTAGATAATTTTTAATATAGGGTTATACATAAGATAAACTCGACTAAAAATATTCATTATAAAGATAAAAAATATTTCCTACATAATGGTATTTTATTTGTAATTTTTAGACTTCAAATAATTTAATTTATTTATGACACAATGATGATGCAATAATTATATTATTAATGAAATATTGACATAATTGATGTTATAAATAACCAAATAAAATTAATTTGAGGCTTTTAATGAATTAAATTAATTTTATATGTTAATATGACATGTTTTTATTGATTTAATTAACTTTTTTAGAACTAATATTTCTGTTATGATTTTCACAAAAATAAATTTCCAAATAGAGTCAACATTGACATAAAATAGTTTTTAAAACAAATATTATATTATTAATTGTTAGTTTATTCCTAAAAATCTAAGTTTCAGCCAAATGACTTAGATAAGGTTATATATACTAATAATAAACAACATGGGGTTATTTTGTCTTGTTATAGTAATTTTATTTACCTTATAGTGTAAGAAAACAAGAAGACACGGTAAAAGTTAAATTATCTAACTTAAATTTAAATCTAAATGATAAGGTTAAAATAGATACCTAAACTTGTCTAAATTATATTAGATGAGATTATTTCGACCCATCCCCACCTTATCTTTAAAAGAAATCAATTTGGGACTATTAAAAACCGAATATGACTTTATATTAAAATAATATTTTTAGTTTTTCCAAAGGTGCCCCTCTCCTCCCTTATAAAAGGGCACCTCCTCCCTCTCTTCCTCACACCACTTTGAGAACTCTATCTCGTCCAAACCCTGAAACAGTATCTTCTACACTTCATTAGAAATATCCTAGAGGTCCTGGTATTCTTAAAAGTCCAATTTTAGTGCTCTAAAAGGAGGTCTCAAGGAGGCGCTTCAAAGAAGAGGTAATGTCCATTACCGATTCTTTCAACTTTATTTCTTCTTCCACTTCTTCTTCTTTAGTTGTTTCATTATGAAGTAATAGAATCAGTATCAATCATATACTGACATGTTATTATAAGTATTAAACAACCCTATTTCACCATCTATCCATGCTACGGAAAATGAAATCACCGCAAGTGCGTACGTACGGAATACCGTATCCACGCCGTGGTGTAATCTATTTTCCACCACCACCTTACATGGATGGGTATAATGGTGTATATAATTACTATATATGATTATTGTAAAGTTATATTTATTCTAAAATATTATACATACGCTCCAATACAATTCCATGATCATGGGAATGATATCATCGCTCGTGCGTACGTACGGAATACCGTCTCCACGATGTGATGCAACTCGTTATGCATTATCTTCATTGAATAATGATTATATAATTGAATTTAACAAATTAATATGATATATATTACACTAATACCATTCTGGAAATGGGGTATCTATAACCTAAAAAAGAATAATAAGAATTTATTCGAAAAAACACGCATAAGAACAAAAAGTAATATCACCCGAATAACAAGTAGCAATGAAATATTACTAATAAGAAGCTAAGAATATGACCATATATGATATCATAACAATGAGTATGATTATGCAATAATTCAATGACATTATCTAAATCATTATACAGGAGGTTCGGACACTTACGAATCAAATCAGACCTAATTTAAGGGATAATCTCGCAATCTCAATTTTTATTCGAGATTGTTTATACATCAGAATTTACTGGGGAATATTTATCATCCGCATCCATGTTTCCTCAATATGTAATATTATTTATATTCTCCTACAATTGTTTAAATCCAATTTTACCCTTCGGTGAGTTTTTAGTAAATGATATGAAAGGAATATTTTGTCGTTTTTCGTACGAGGTACTTTTTGACTTTTCTGACAGAAGTACGATAAGAATGTTTTTTTAACTTATACAACATGAATGGATTTTTAAAACATTATTTCCTAGAATATTCGTTTATAAGTTTTCAAGTTTATTTTTAATCAACTTATTTTGGTTTAAAATTTTATGACATGTTAAGAAAGGAAACATGTTTTTGAAGTAGAAAGGATATTTTTCTCAAGAATGGAGTTCAAGTGTTTTTATCAAAATTATTTTCCATCTAAGATAATATAGGGTTCTGTTTCTGTCCTGTTTATTCCTTTTATTTGATTATATAGTGATGGAATTATTTTTATGAATTCCTTTATCTTATATGAATTGTTTTATTATGCCACAATGTTTAGAAATCCCATTTTTATTACATGGGTTATGCAATGATATATGATTTATGATTTTGTGGCAGACATAAGAATGGTATAATTATGAGATAGGCGGGACCTATATCTCCCTCCAATGCATTGGGTAAGGATTTATATATCAAGAGATAGACATGGCTTGAATGGAAGGTTAAACTGGTTCAGTGAAGCATGACTGAAATGAGGAGTGAACTCGGTTCAGAAATGGACATTGTTCACTAAGAGAGTCTTGGAAATGAGTCTTGACTACTAAGATATGATTTTATATGATTATGTGTGTGTGCCACAAAGTTTCATGTTTTATGTTATGATTATTGGGATTACATTTCACTACTATGATTTATCCCATGTTATGAAATTATGACCTCTTTTGCAGATTAAGATTTCCAAAATGTTATGTTCTTATGAATATGATGTGATTGATATTTCTTTTGTTTACCCTTACTGAGCATTTGAGCTCACCCTTTTGTATGTTTTCTTTCCCATAGGTCAGGAATAATGTTATTAAGTAGGGTATTCCAGAAAGGGACTCTAGATATGATGAAATAAATGGGAGACAACGTAGATGATTTATGAACCAGTTGTTTATGTTTCCCATTTTCTAAAGACACTATACCTATATGGTCCATTCGTGGTTTTGTTATATGTTTTAATAAGTGTGCTTCATTTCTGAAGTAATAAAAATGTATGTAAAGTATGGGTCGTTATAGTTGGTATCAGAGGAAAGGTATAGTCAACCTTTGGAAACAAGGATGTGAAGGCCTTAGTAAGAAACCTAAGGATATGTCTAAGCATAGAACACAATCTTAGTATTTTAGAAATGGCTATGAACAACCTATGATAATACCTTACGTGTAAAATTTTATTCATGATTATGTGTTTTTCCTATTATAATTAGTGTTCCTCACACTATTATTCTTGGTTTTAGTCAATGACTGGAACCCGAAGGAACTGTGTTAATGCGGAATGTGATGGGAAATGCAATGATTGGCCCCCTGAGCAACCAAACGTTATGTGAGCTAGAATGAAAAATATTTTAGCCATGCTAACAAAACATTCTCAAGCTATGAATCATGCAGGACTTCCAAATGAGAAAAGGAAGAAGCAATATTCTGTTGAATCCTTCATGAGGCAGCAGCCACCTTCAATCAGCGGGTCTTCTGATCCATTAGTGGCTGAACAACGGATCAGAACCACTGAAAAGATATTTTCAGTTCTTTAATGTTCTGAACATGATAAAGTCATCTTACGAGTATATCGTTTGGAAGGTGATGCTGATCAATGGTGGAATCATATTAAGAATATGAGGCAAAGGGATGAAATTGAGTCCATGGAATGGGACGAGTTCAAGAACTTATTTTTCAATAAGTACTTCCCTCGTATTATTCAAACAAAGATGGAGACAGAGTTTCTTGAACTAAAGCAAAAGGGTGATGAATCTGTTGGTACCTATGAAGCAAATTTTACAAAACCATGAAGGTACACTTCTGGTTTTATTATCCAACCTGAGAGTAAGATCTATCGATTCTTTAGTGGCTTAAAACCAGGTCTCTGAAGGGCATTAACAATAAGGGACTTCAATAGCTACGAGGAAATTGTTCAATGTGCTCTCAAATTTGAGATGGAGATTGGAGTAACCCATCAGTCATATGGGATTGATAAGAAGAGGAAAATGGAATTCAAAGGAAAATCAAAAGAGAACACTGAAAATAAGTTGACTTTTACCTTATGATCAATGTGTGGAACGAAACATGGAGGGAGTTGTCTTAAAGGGAAATGCAAATGTTTCAAATGTGGAAAGGAAAGTCATTGGGAATTTGAATGCCGCAATGATGGGAAGAATATGTCTAGTGATGCGAACAATGAAAAGGCTACATAGAGTGCACCTCCAACACTTCAATGTTACAAGTTCAAGGAAATGGGGCATTATTCCAATCAATGCCCTAATACAAGGGTTGTTGATGATGATCGACATCAACAAACTCTTATGGATAAAGACAAAGGAAAGTCACATGCAATTTCTATCAGCGATGTGGAGTACGATAACCAAGTGGTGAAAGGTACACTTACCATGCATTCTAAAGTAGAAAATGTTTTATTTGATTCTAGATCCACCCACTCTTTTATTTCTGAAGAATTTTCTAATGGTATCACCGTATTACCTCAACAATTAGATTTTTAGTTAGTTGTGACAACCCCTAATGGAACAACAGTCGCATCAAAAGTTTATAATTCTTCTCTGATTGAAGTTTGTGGGAACGTGCTTCCTGAAAATATTGTGATCCTTCCTATAGTGGAATTTTATGTGATTCTTGGCATGTATTGGATTTTTTTATATGGAGCACATATCAATTTCCATAGAAGGGAAGTCACAATTCATATTCCATATCAATCTATGATCGTCTATTGATGAAAGTATGAACATAACCTTCCGGTGGAAATTTATTCCATCTTATGGGTCATGATTCCTCTAAATTAAGGTTATTTATCTAAAATGGTTGGAGAGAAACTCATGATTAAGAATATGCCCATTTTACGAGAGTTTGACGATGTCTTTCTGGAGGAATTGTTGCGACTTCCACCAAATCGTGAAGTTGAGTTTTCAATAGAACTCGTACCGGGTGCTTTTCCTATTTCAAAGACACCTTATAGAATGGCCCCAGTTGAGTTGCAAGAATAGAAGAAGAAACTCCATGAGAATCTTGATAACGGATTCATACGCCCTAGTGCATCACCTTGGAGAGCACATGTTCTGTTTGTTAAGAAGGAAGATGGATCAATGAGACTCTCCATTGATTGTTGAGAACTTAACAAGATCACTATCAAGAAAAAATATCCTCTCCCACACATTGATGACTTATTTGACCAACTACACGGAGCTCAATACTTTTCCAAGATTGATCTTCGTTCAGGGTATCATCAATTAAGGGTCAAAAGAGAGGATATACAAAAGATGGCTTTCCGTACAAGGTATGGACACTATAAATTTATAGTGATGCCATTTGGTCTTACTAATTCCCCTGATATATTCCCGGATCTTATGAATAGAGTCTTTGGAGACTATATTAATCGGTTTGTGGTAGTCTTTATAGACGATATTCATATCTATTCAAAGAGCGAGGATGAACATGAAGATCACTTGAGAATTATGTTGATGACCCTGAGAAAGGAGAAGCTTTATGCCAAATTTACCAAGTGTGAATTTTGGCATCAAAAAGTTGCATTTTTGGGTAACATAATCTCAAAAGAGGGGATATCTATGGATCCAACAATAACAGAGGTTATTAAAAGATGGTCAAGACCATCAACAGTAACAGAGATCCGAATTTTTCTTGGTTTGGCTGGATATTACCGATGTTTTATGAATGATTTTTCACTATTATCTAATCTACTAACCAGGTTTACTCGAAAATGAGTTAAGTTTGTATGGACGGAGGAATGTGATGATAATTTCAAGGAGTTAAAAAAAAGGTTATCCAGTGTACCTGTGCTCACACTACCTTGTAGTGGAGAAAGGTTTGTGTTCTACAGTGATGCATCCAAGAGGGGGTTGGGGTTTGTTCTCATGAAAGAAGATATGGTGATAGATTATGCCTCACGATAGTTGAAAATCCATGAGAAACATTACCCAACTCATGATTTGGAGTTAGCTGCGGTAATCTTTGCATTAATGATTTGGAGGCATTATCTTTATGGAGAAAGGTTTGATATTTATACTGATCATAAAAGTTTAAAGTATATTTTCACACGAATGGAGCTGAATATGCGGCAAAGAAGATGGTTGGAGATGATTAAGGATTAAGACTACTCAATTCATTACCACCCTGGGAATGCAAACAAGGTGGAAGATGCATTAAGTTGACAAGACTATGCCAGTTTATCCATGATGAGGATCACAAAAGATCCAATATTTATGGATTTACAGAGGATGGATCATGGAATTATAATGGAAGGGGAAAATCGTATCTCTCGTAAATGAATGTTCAACCATCTATACATGTGAAGATTAAAGAGGCACAGAAAGAAGATATAGAGTTACAAAAGAATGTGAGAAATGTTCTTGAATTCAACCTTGATTGTGATGGGATAATAAAGTTCATGAATCAGGTTTGTGTTCCTCCCATCCCCGAATTAAAGAAGGAGCTGCTGGATGAGGCTCATAGTTCTTCATTCTCTATTAATCCGGGAAGAACAAAGATGTATAGGGACCTGAAAGAGAACTTCTGGTGGGATGGCATGAAAAGTGATGTTGTTGAATATGTCTCTCGATGCTTGGTTTGTCAGCAAGTTAAAGCTGAGAGACAGAAGTCTAAGGGGATGTTACAACCATTAACCATACCAGAATGGAAATTGGAGAGAATCAATATGGACTTTGTCACTGGACTTCCTAAAATATCCAAAGGCAATAATGCTATCTGGGTCATAGTTGATCGCCTTACAAAGTCTCCATAATTCATCTCTATTAGAGAATATTTCCCTCTGGATCAGCTTGCCAGGATATATGTAAATGAAGTGGTAAGATTACATTGAGTACCACATTCCATTATATCTAATCGGGATCCGAGATTTACCTCGACGTTTTGGCGATGTCTTCAGCATACTCTAGATAAAGAGCTGAGTTTTAGCACTGCTTATCATCCTCAGACAGATGGTCAGTCTGAGAGGAAAATTCAAAATCTAGAAGATATGTTGAGAGCTTTCTCTATGGATTTCAAACGTGGTTGGTATCAACACCTAACTTTGGTAGAATTTTCTTATAATAATATCTTTAACTTTAGTATTCAAATAGATCCTTATTAAGCTCGCTATGGAAAGAAATGCAGGACTCCAACTTGCTGGGATGAATTTGGGGAAGGAAAGCTATTAGGACCTGATCTTGTTGATGAGATGGCAGAAAAGGTGTGATATTTTCAACAACACATAAGAGCAGCTCAGAGTCGACAAAAACGTTATGCCAATAACCGAAGAAAAGACCTAGAGTTTGAATTGGGAGATAAATTGTTCTTAAGAATATCTCATTGGAAGAGAGTAATGAGATTTGGAAAGAAGGGAAAGCTAAGCCCTAGGTATATCCGTCCTTTCAAAATACTGTATCGTGTTGGGAAGGTAGCTTACCGATTGGCGCTTCCACCGAATCTATCCCAAGTTCATGATGTGTTCCATGTATCTCTCCTGAGAAAGTACATACCTGATCCTTCACATGTACCCAGCTCAGAAGTTGTACCGCTGGAGCAAGTTCTTTCTTATGAAGAACAGCCGATAGAGATTCTGGATCGTAGTGAAAAATTCCTACAAAACAAGAAAAATCACTTATTGAATGTTTTATGGAGGAACCACAAATTAGAAGAAGCTACATGGGAGCTTCAGGATATGATGAGGGAGAAGTATCCTCATCTGTTTGTTACAAAGTGACGAATTTCGAGGGCGAAATTCCTTTTAAGGGTGGTAAAATGTAACACCCGAGACTTTTATGAGAAATAATTTGTTTTTTTGTTATATAAATCATGAAAGGAATCTTTCACTATACACAACACTAGCTTGGCTTGCTTTACACGCAACTGTGGCCTTCCTCGATAGCTTGCGTTGTACGCAATACCGAGTTTCACTAAACAACGATATGCTATTAAAATATTATTAAAACTAGCCGTTATGAATAGTAATACCCACTTTTTGAAATTTTTTCAATTTTATTTTTCAAAATGGACTTCATTTTTTGGATTCAGAATATCTAAATTAGCCTAGGATGAAATTTTGGTATTTTTCTGAAAACATTCAATTTTTGATGAATAGTGAAAACACAAGGTTACTATTTAAAAACTGACTTTTTATTTAAATAATTATTTAAATTTATTAAATTTATTTTATTAGAAAAATTGATACATAATATCTATATAAGTTCAATGCAATTCATTGGAGTCATTTTATAATAATTTTAGATATATAAAAATTTTATTGAACTTTTCACCGTCTTTTACCCACATCTTAGGAGAATTTGCAAATTTTCATAAAACATAATATTACCGCTTCTATGAGTGCAATTTTGAAAATCTGAGAGACATGGTTAATATCAAAGACTAAAATGTGGTTATATGTGATGAAAATAATTCTTTGTGAATAGTATCTTTTTACTTTTTTTTTACCACGGTTAAAAGTAAATAAGGTAATTAAGGGTAAAAATTTTATTATTATTACCCTAACACATGTCCTAATTCTATTGGATAAGTTTAATTAGACCAAAAACAACCTTAGTAATACAATATGACCATTTAGGCCCCCTTTTATTAGATTAAGAAATTTAATATTAATTTTTTTAAAGAAGGGTCAAAATAGTTAAAATCAAAGTTTAATAAGTAAATCATTTTTAATATAGGGTTAAACATAAGATAAACACGACTATAAATATTCATTAGAAATATAAAACTATTTCCTAAATAATGGTATTTTATTTGTAATTTTTATATTTTAAATAATTTAATTTATTTATGACACAATGATGATGCAATAATTATATTATTAATGAAATATTGACATAATTGATGTTATAAATACCCAAATAAAAGTAATTTGAATCTTTTTATGAATTAAAATAATTTTATATGTTAATATGACATGTTAGTATTGATTTAATTACATTTTTTATAACTAATATTTCTGTTATGATTTTCACAAAAATAAATTACCAAATAGTGTCAAAATTGACATAAAATAGTTTTTAAAAGAAATAGTATATTATTAATTGTTATTTTATTCTTAAAAATATAAGGTTCGGGAAAATGACTTAGATAAAGTTATATATACTAATAATAAACAACTTGGGGTTTGTTTGTCTTGTTATTGTATGTTTATTAACCTTATAGTGTAAGAAAACAAGAATACACGGTAAAAGTTAAATTATCTAACTTAAAGTTAAATCTAAATGATAAGGTTAAAATAAATACCTAAACTTGTCTAAATTCTATTTGATGAGTGGATTTCGACCCATCCCTACCTTATATTTGAAATAAATCAATATGGAGCTAAAAAAAACTGAAAATGACTTTATAATAAAATAATATTTTTAGTTTTTCCAATGGTGCCCCTCTCCTCCCTTATAAAAGGGCACCACCTCCCTGTCTTCCTCACATCACTTTGAGCCATCAAGCTCGGCCAACCCCTGAAAAATTATCTTCTCCACTTTCCTAGAAACATACTAGAGGTTCTGGTATTCTTCAAAGACCAATTTTAGTTCCCTAAAAGGAGGTCTCAATGAGGCGCATCAAAGAAGAGGTAATGTCTATTACCGATTTTTTCAACTTTATTTCTTCTTCCACTTCTTCTTCTTTAGTTTTTTCATTATGAAAGAATAACATCAGTATCACTAATATAATGATATGTTATTATATGTATGAAACAACCCTATTTCACCATCTATCCATCCTACAAAAAATGAAATCACCACGCGTGCGTACCTACGGAATACCGTCTGCATGCCGTGGTGTAATCTATTTTCCACCACCACCTTACATGGATGGGTATAATGGTGTAAATAATAACTATATATGATTATTGTAAATTTATATTGATTCTGAAATAGTATACATACACTCCAATACAATTCCACGATCATGGGAATGATATCATCGCTCGTGCGTGCATACGGAATACCGTCTCCACGATGTGATGCGACTCGTTCTACATGATCATCATTGCATAATGATTATATAAATGAATTTAATAAATTAATATGATATATATTACACTAATACCATTCTGGAAATGAGGTATCTATAACCATAAAAGAAGAATTAGAATTTATTCGACAAAACACACATAAGAACAAAAAGTAATAAACACTCGAATAACAAGTATGAATGAAATATTACTAATAAGAATATAATAATATGACCATATATGATATCATAAAAATGAGTATGATTATGTAATAAGTCAATGACATTATTTAAATCATTATATAGTAGTTTCAGACACTTACGAAGGAAATCAGACCTAAGGTACGGGACAATCTCGCAATCTCAATTTTTATTCGAGATTGTTTATACTTCAGAATTTACTGGGGAATATTTATCATCCACATAAATGTTTCCTCAATATGTAATATTATTTTTATCCTCCTACAATTTTTTAAATCCAATTTTACCCTTCATTGAGTTTTTAGTAAAAGATATGAAAGGAATCTTTTATCGTATTTCGTACGAGGTACTTTTTGACTTTTCTGGCATAAGTACGAGCAGAGTATTTTTTAACTTAAACAGCATGAATGGATTTTTAAATCATTATTTTCAAGAAGCTTCCTTTATAAGTTTTCAAGTATATTTTTAATAAACTTATTTTAGTTTAAAATTCTATGACATGTTAAGAAAGGAAAAAAAAATTGATGTAGAAAGGATATTTTCCTCAAGAATGGAGTTCAAGTGTTTTATCAAAATAATTTTCATCTACGATAATATAGGGTTCTGTTTCTGTCCTTATTGTTACTTTTATTTGATTATGTTGTGATGGAATTATTTTTCTGAATTCCTTTACCTTATATGAATTCTTTTATGATGCCATGATGTTTAGAAATCCGATTTTTATTACATGGGTTATGCAATGATGTATGATTTAGGATTTTGTGGCACACATAAGAATGGTATCATTATGAGATGGGTGGGACCTATATCTCCCTCAAATTCATTGGGTAAAGATTTATATCTCATGAGATAAAAATGGCTGGAATGGCAGGTTAAATAGGTTAAGTGAAACAGGACTTAAACGAGGAGTGAACTCGGTTCAGAAATGGACATTGTCCACTAAGATAGTATTAGCAATGAGTCTTGACTACTAAGAAATGATTTTCTATGATTATGTGTGTATGCCATATAGTTTCATGTTTTAAGTTATGATTATTGGGATTACATTTAACTAATATGATTTGTCCCATGTTATGAAATTATGATCTCTTTTGCAGGTTAAGATTTCCAAAATGTTATGTTCTTATGAATATGATGTGATTGATATTTCTTTTGTTTACCCTTATTGAGCATTTGAGCTCACCATTTTGCATGTTTTCTTTCCACAGGTCAGGAAGAAGGTTATTCATTAGGGTATTCCAAAAAGGGACTCTAGATATGATGAAATAAATGGGAGACAACGTAGATGATTTATGAACCAGTTGTTTATGTTTCCCAGTTTCTAAAGACACTATACCTATACGGTCCTTTTGTGGTTTTGTTATATGTTGTAATAAGTGTGCTTCAATTATGAAGTATTAACAATGTATGTAAAGTATGGGTCGTTATACAAGATCTATGGTATTGTAACCATTTAATCCACTACCATTCAATTCACATCTCATTCTATTCGTCAATTCACATGCATTCATGTTCCATGAGTATACATTCTCATATAAAATTCCATAAAACCCACTGAATAAATTCATGAAGGCCATGAAATGTCAAAAAAATGTAAATGAGGCATCACTATCAACAAATTAATTAATTTATGATAAATGTTTTACATTATAGGGTTTATCATATAATTAATTAACGAAACGCACCCTGTAGCTGGTAAATAAAACATGGAAATCTTAAAGGCACACCACATAGGTGTCCTTGGTTTGGAAAAACCCATCAAGAAAGTCTCAAGGAACTAGTGGGATTCCTCTAATAGGTTCCATTATGGTCAATTTAATCATTCAATTCATTTTTTGGAACCATTCTAGAAATTACAGTGAGAGGGGCAGTGGAAACTATGTTTATAATGCACCAAACGACTCTATAAAAATATTGTCCACTAATTATAGGTCTATATTAAAGTGCTCTTCTAGTAACACATTAGGATTTTTCTCAGATAAGAAGAAAATATATGCATTGATGAATAACCCAGAAATAGGTAATATTATATTTCATTTAAAATACCCCATTGATAAAAAGTTATACAAAAAATGGCATACAACTAATAGAGTACTTGATGACACAGATCCAACGAGATAGATGATGCTCGATTCCAAGAATAAATGGATGAATGGGACTAAAAGATATAAATTTGGATACAAAGAGATATCAAATATCTCAATGATTTGTAAACGATTAAATGAAAATTTTAATATATGATATAATAAATTTTATGGGAAAATAGAAATTTTCCACTATTTACTGGTCTGTATGGTTTTTCATCAAGGTTATAAAAACTGTGGGCTATCCATGCCCCTTAACAGTAAGTTGAGCCACCTTACATGGTTAGTTCACATTGTTTTCCAATCCATTATCAAACCCGATGATTCAAATATACCAAAAAAAATTATGTACCCAACACAGGTGTTCACCTCCAACCACATTGTTTGAAAAACCATGTGGGATCCTCTTTCCCTCATCACAGGTCTCACACAGTAAATAATAATAGTTCGGATTGACCTAAACATTTTCAACTAACCCTGAGGCATTCTTTATTTTTCCAAAAATATTGGTTCTTGGATCTGAAAAATCCCGAGAAACTTAAAATACCCCCATAACATCAAAGGGTATTCACAATATTCTCTAAGTAATAATTTTATCCAAAAAATAAAAGGTTTATCCCTCATATATAATCATTGTATATTACAGCAATAAATTAAAATCATCAATGAACCATCCCTATTTTTAAAAAATAAGACTCGATAACCACATTTTAAAGAACAAAGATGAATAAAAACCCAATAATAAAATTATTATAACTAATAATTAAATAATAACAACTCTAATAGATCAAAAATATATATTGGGTTTGAAAGAGTCATAGATCATTTAACTTAATATATAATGAATTCAACAAACCATTGTGGAATAACACAATAAATATCATAATTAAATATCCCCATTTATTAACTTATTACTTCCACATAACTAAATTGAACGTATTATATTTTTTTCAAAAATATGAGAAGGATTACATTTAATATTGAGTTTATGAAATTTCATTGCATAATGATATGTTATCATTGGTTTTAAGTCATTATTATAAACAAATTAAAAAAATTAGATTTAATATAGTTTTTTCTTGTAATATAATTTAGCATGATAAAATGAGAGCCATTCCAAACCTACAATTGAAAAAAAAATAAAGAATATTTTTTTGGGAAAAATATTCTATTAATAATCAAAGATGTAGGTTGATGAAAAAACAATTTTCTAAATATCAAAAATAACGATGTTGACAAAAGTTTTGGATTATAATTTTTTTTGAGTAAACCTCAAAAAACCAATATTAGTTTGTGACCCTGGAATGAAAATGAGAAGGTGTTTATCCAAATTCACTGAATAGGAATATCAGTTTTATGTGAAATTGATTAGTGTATAGAGATATTTAATTCTATAAAAATTCAAAACATTGGATGATGGAGTTGTGATTTTGAGTTCAAAATATCAGGATAAATAAAGAATCCATGATATGATATCGTTCTTATAATTAGTGAATTACCATACATATTTGTATCTTTTATAGTTGGTGATAGAAAACTAATATAATCTGTTCATGAGGTGGTAGTTCATCATACACATGATCGACGATTTATTTTTAAGATTTGAGGAAAGAGGAGATTAATATCATTCATTCAATTTACATTATATAATATCAGTCTATGTAATATAAAAATTTCATTATATTATCATTTTTTATAAATATTCTAATGCATTTTAGTAATATATAATTAAATTTATTTTTAATAATTTTACCTCTTATTCAGAGAAACTCTTTAGGTTTATCCCTCATTTATTCTTTGTTGGGTTTCCTAATTAAAATAATGCATTTTCAATGATAGGTGGGAAGCATGAAATATATATGGGAAGGTATTTCATGAACCAAATAGTTTTCTAAGTGTCAATAGGAGAGTGGAGGGCATATACTTTTCTAAGTGGGGGATACAACACAAAGATAAATTTTTAAATGAATAAAGTGCAGCCACATTTTTCACATAAAAAAGGAAACAGATTGGGTCATTATAGAATCATATAGCTAATAATGTTGACATAAGTCCATCCAATAAAATTTTCTCTTGTTTATAGAACTGTTTTCTCCTTAACATCTTAATCTACACCCCCCTACGGTATACACTTTTTAACAACAACTGTAGAAATTAATTTTTATGGTTTTCAAAAAAAATTTGTTGTATAATATTAGTTCAACCATATTAGATAATATTATTTATATTGATTAAAAATATGGAATTAATTTCTGAAAATTAATTTTATAGAATTGGAGTAATTTAATTTAAAAATAATCCCACAAATGTGATAAAAGGTTGATATCTAAAGAGAATGGTTGTAATCAGTTTAAAAAGTTTTAATATCAAATTTCTATATCAAATTGATTATAAGGACCTATATTGGATTTATAATATTATTATCAAACTAATTTTAATTTTATACAATTTTTAAAAAGAACATTAACCATATAATTTATTTAAATATAAATGTAGTTTTTAATACAAAGCATTATTTTTCACTATTTATTGAAAATTAATCATTTCAGAAAAATCTCAAAAAATCACAGAAAAATTATTTATAAATCTTGATTCCGAAAATAAAGTTAATTTTTTCAAATAAATTTTCAAAAATATTTAAATTTTAAATTTTTTTTTCTGAAAAAACAATATCATAATATTTTTATAAAATATTATTTTCAAAACCTATAAATATAATATAATAAATTATGTCATCTTTATCAATATGTTATATTTTTATAAAACCTTTTTACCTGATATTTTAAATTTCTAAATTATAATCAATACCACCGTGTTTAATGGATATTTCATAATATCCATGTTAAATATTAATATAAATATTATATTATGGTTTGTTAGAACTCGATGTTACATATTATACAAGTAATAGATGAAATTAAATTTATTCAAAAAAAACATTCATAAAATCTCATGGTGTTACATTATAAATACCACTAAAATTAAAATCACCCTCAGAATTCATCACTATAATACAAAAAAAAGTGAGGATACTTCTTCCTCACTACATTATCAGGTTCCAACATAGCTTCCCCAAACTGGTGGTTTTCCCAAAAAAACATTGACTATGAAAGTGGTCTTGTTTTGTAGGGATTTATCTGAATGATGTTGAATATCCACCAATTATTCATTGAAGGAAATAAAATTCTCCAATAGTATGATCTATATGTTCAGTACCTGTGAATGTTCTGGTATTTACATCCTAAAAATTGATATATGGAACTCATTGTGGACTTGAGAGAGGTACGGTGGAAGGGAAAACTGATTGGCTATAGTCCATATCCAGTCATGACTTTAAAAGGTACTAATATTAATATGGATATCTTTTCCCTTATTTACAAATATTATTACTTCTTCCTTGCAGACATTATATGAAACCCATGGTCACCAACTTCAAATTTCAGATCAAATCAATGATTATCATCACAATCATTGTTTCAAAATTAGACCACCCTTGTGTGTTTTTGAGTAGATCTAAACATATCTACATTTATTCATATATATCAAATCCCAATATATTTATTTCTCCAAAATCATTCCAAGACATTCGAGATCAAAACATTTACCCCTGGAGGGATTCATAAGTATGCATCTTAATAAATTCAGGGAAACTATTTTTGTATAAAATACTTATTGAGGAACGTGTTGATCTCATCAATATTTAAAATCTTATTTACAAGATCGCAAAACATCCATTGTGGTTTTAATTATCATATAATGGTAATAATCTATTTGAGGATGGTAAATACTGAAGAAAGGGGACTCTATAATAATATCCTTCTGAAGACTTCATCAGAACATCGATGTAATACTCAGATCCCAATATGACATAAAGGAATTAGGTACACCAAGAAACCATTCTAATTTTTTAATATATATCCAATCAAGAGTATCCAAATATAAATATTTTTTGATAGTGATGAATTGTTCAAAATTTTAAAGGTGACTTACTAAATGTTTTGAATAGAATCAAAACACATACAATGAATTTGATTTCAGTTAGAGGTTCATAATTATCATAAAATTGATATAAGATCATAGATTAGTTTGTAATATCGATTATGACATCACTTCATCAATAATATATATGGTATTTAGGTAGATGTTTTCAATTATATGACTAAGATAACATCAAATTAGACCACATAATAATTTATATGAATTGTAGGAATGAAATTTACACAAACATAAAATAGTGTTGAATTATATACATAAGATATAATCATCATGATATTTAGTGTTTCCACTATTAATTTGATATATAATGATTTGTGTGTAGTCATAATAACCTTAAAAAATTATTCAAATATAAAATAATGGGTAAATTAATAGTCAAATATTGAATTAGTATTTCTTTTATGAATAGTAAATGTACCATTCACCACATTTCTATCACAGAAAACATCTATAATAGTGATCCCATGAGTTTTCACCTTATCTATAGAATAATAATTTTTTTTATCATTGATAATTATTTTTTACATTCATATTTGACCATGTTTGATCATACATACTCCTTGTATTTGAAAAACTTGAGTGTGGGTGGTGCATTCCTCAGAATGTTCTGTATATTCACATTAATAGTTATCTTCCTCACATCGCTTTAGTATTTGATTGGACGATTACCTTCCCTACAATAATTAAATCATTTTATTATCCCCTTAATATAGTTATTTTATTTTTCAATCAACTAATTGATCATGAAGTAAAGCTCATATTCTTCTCTCCATGGTTTTTAGTGTTTCCCTTAAACTCTATCATTTTTTTCGAATCAAAACTATATGGTTGATAGGTATATCCAATATCTATTTACACCATGATAATATATTGAATGATTTATTCATAGTTATTGAAGTCTATTGTGAAAAATACACATTGTAAAATTCGTTATAAACAAAACAATTATCGATCAACCAGAATATTAGGTTGAATAACAATTCCATAACTACTTCTCACAATTCTTGTAAAAGTTTCTTCATTGGTACTAAAAAATATATAAATCTACTTATTTAGATCTAGCAATTAAATCTCCATATTCAAAAAAATAAATTGAGAGATGTAATTATAGAAAAATAATATATTAGACTAATCTGACTCTATAGAGTTGACATTATCACATTTTCTCAAATTCTTAATGAGATTCCACCATTGATCAGCTTAACGATATAAAAGATAGATATCCAAAAAGAATATTTCTTATTATGAACAATATAGAATGGAATATATCTTTTTATTGATAAGTATATATTTCTCAACAACTAGTACATCAGTCGAACCACATAAATATATTGGAGGTCTCCAAAAGAAGGAATCAATAAAATATTATTCCCACATTTTCTCGTTTGTAATTTCAACATGATTTATAGCTTTCTAATGTTTGGATAACATAACAACGATATTATTAATTCTATATCCCATAAAATATTGTTTCTTAGGAAGAATATTATTCATTTTTCTATTGTATTCATAAATAAAATGAATCATTTTGGTTGAAATCATCGACTAATACTAAAAATAATAGTGTATGTAATAATAATCATAGTGGGAAAATAGAAAGTCATGAAAAATCCTGTATTTTATGTCTTATTTAGGAAAACATATTTTCAGTCTAAGAAAACTAAGGGTTAATTTGGTTAAATCATGGTAATCATATTTTCAATCCCTTATTTGTGGTTTGTAAAGAAACTGAAAATATTTTTAAATCATTTCCCCCAAGAGATTCAAACTAGGTGTGTAGAGAGTCTCGTTATGATGTACAAGGTATTGCTTGAGTAAATCCCAATGCGCATTTTAGGAGTTATTACCCCTAGGTACATCAATTCCAAATCAACATCCACCTATATTATCATTATATGGATTTGTTCCTAGGTAAAACAAATAGTATATTCCGTACCAAAATAGTGGGATTTTTCCCAATACATAGGCTTATCCAAAGGGTCTTGATTAAATTATTTTTATCCTCATTTCCAAAGTTTAAATGAACCTATCATCTAATACAATAATAAGGACCCAAGATTTTCATAAATAGATATTAAATTTTTTTTATTAACATTAATTTAATTACAAAAACACACGTATAAGATTTATAAATGCATATTTTCTCTGGAATCATTAAAACATAAAGAAATAGCTCATAAGTAAACTCAAACATCTTCCACTATGTTATTAATAACAATAACCATTATTAGTAAAACCATAAATTAATAATTTTCTAATAAACTGGGGAAAATAAACATAGTAGACGGTGATCTATAAAGAATAGTTATATTAATCACGAATATATGTAAACGTAACATGAGTGATCATGTATGAGGATATTGGCACAACATTTAAAAATTGTAACCTACGTTTCAAAGACCATACTCATGGCTAATTTTATAGTGATTGTAAGTCTATAGGATATAAATCTTAAGGGAATTAGATAAAATTATTCATGAGAGCCTAAAAATAGAATAAGTTATCCAATTGTAGAATATACCTAAAATAAAAAGAATTTCAAAAATTAGCCAACATTCACTCCCAAACATATCATATTGGATTGAGTTTACTTCCCAACCCATCATGGATTCATGTATGAAACCCCAAACTATCATAGTGGAAAAATACCCTTACTAAATTGGGTATGACTCCCCAATACTATCTTATTTGTCTCATAATACTTTCATCCTTAACCATTGTATTGGAGGGAGAAATAGGCCCCACCAATCACATAATAAAAATCATAAAAATAATTACCAAAATTTCATAAAAATATTATTATATTAGAACCCCAAAATAGAATTAGGTTTTATAAATCATTCATTATATCATAACTAATGATAATAAAAGGGTTTTATAAATTAATTCATTATATAATAACCTATGGAAAAGAGGTGGACTTTATAAACATCTAGTCATCATAAGAATAATCCATGTGGAGAAACAATAAAGATGGTATAATTTTATAATTTTCCCAAAAAATGATTATGTCAAATCAAATTGATTCATATTAGATGGAAACATATTTTTAATAAAAAATCACTTGGAACATTTATTACGGAAAATACCCTTTAATTGAAAATAACATTTTTGAAATTATAAATTAAAAATATATTTTGAAAATAATCTTATTTTCAAATAACCTCAAAAACATATAATTTAATCTTCAATGGAAATAATTTTAATAATCTTAGTAAACTCCATTTATTCTGTAAATATTAAAACAATGATTCCCTTAATATTTTTAGTAAAATCCATGTGGGCCTTGTTTATAAAATAACATCAATATTATATTAAAATTTTTAAAACTATATCAGGGACAAAAATTTCACTAATTAATACATTGAGGAATGTTAAAATAATTTTGTAAATATTCTAAGAAAACATGGATCTGGGAGAAAAAGGGTTTCCACAAAAGAGAGAAATAAATATGGTTTTTAAAAAAAAATTATTTTGAACTCATAAGTAAATTAAAGGAGTAAAATGAGGTGGAAACAGTTATTCCCATTAAATATCCATATGGTAATAAAAATAGTGATTTTATTGAGTTATGTATCATAATATTTCATTAATGTAATGATAAACATAAATTATCATGATAAATATTTTGATTATATCATAAAACCATGACCACATTGGTAATATTAAATCATAAGACCCATGACTGAATAACATGAAAGAAAATATTAATTATCATGAAAAAAACAAAATCTTGATATCAAAATTATAAGCAGATTAATATTAAACTCATAATATAAAATATGTTCAAACCCAAACATATGTTTCAAAGAATGAAAATTAAGACAACAATCTCTTACTTTAAGTTTCGAATTCCTTTATACATTATTGAACGTCATGTATAAAAAATATATGTTAATTTAAAATCTTTTATAAAACCATAACCATATTTATTATACCATATACTATTTCATTATGTTCTTTTATTACCCATTTATCAATAATTCCTTATCAAAATCATGTTTCGGGTAATAACTACTTTATTTTCCATGTGTGTTTTTTATTTGGAATTCATGATACTATTAATTTATTAATTATTCAATCATACTCATAATTTTTACGATGATATAAATATCAAATATATTTATTATATATTAATTTAAAGGAATCCATTAAATTTGGATATAGAAAATTAGTTACTTTGCTCACGAAGATGTTAAGTGGTATGTACACAAAATGATTTTCCATTTTCTATATAGATAGAAATAAAGGAAGGTAAATAATATATCAATTTACATATTCATTATGATTTAATATATATCACATAATATCACTATATTAATCCTCATTACCAGTCATTTAATATGATAGTAAAAAATAAATTGCATCGCTTTGCGAGGCGGTAGATATCCGCACACACGAGCGATATTATTGTAACCACAATAAATATTAAAAAAAGAATATGTGATATCATGATTACAGAATAATATTAATATAATTAATGTAATATATAAACAATAATTATTTAACTATATCACTCTTATAGAGTTGTTGGTGGAAAACAAATAACACTGGTTTTCTTGGCCAGTGTCTGTTGTACCCATGATTGATGGTTTCATTTCCCATTTGAGGGAAGAGGAAAAAAATTAGGTAATTGCATTATCATAATAAAATTTTAGAATATATATGTTATGGAAGTTATTATATCATAATTATATAATAATATTTGATGTATTTGGGGATGAAATAAAACAAAAACACATGTTTAAAAATTTTACCATTCTTCGAAGAGCCTCCTTTGGTTTGACCCAAAAGTATCCTTAAGTGGTTATAAAGAACAAAGGAAGGAATATATGATTATAAAATGGAATAATTTAATATAATGTTTTAGTTATTTCCTAAAAAAATTGGTTTGGAAGTGTTCATATGATATGAGAGGTGGTGACTGTTTATAAGTGGGGGAGTGGATACACATGGACTATTTCAAAAATAAAAATGTGCACACACATTTCTTAGATGAAAAAAGTATAAAAAAGGACAATATTTAACCAAATAGGTATTAATATTGAATAAACCCTAGATAAAGGGTGTTGGAGATGTTTCTAATGCATTTCACTCCTTAACATTTTATTTTAACCCTTGATTAATACTTTTTATCCTTAACTATTAGAATTAATTTCTCAAATTTTCCATATTCATTATGATTTAAAAATTAAGTTGACCATATTATATATTAATAATTATAGTAATTAAAAATATTTAATCCATAATTAAAATTAAACCCATATAATTGGAATATTTTAATTTAACATTAAACACACATACGCGATGAAAAATGAGATTTCAGAATATATAATTTTCTAAATTTAAAAAAAATTATATCGAAGTCCAATATGAAATTTGTTTAAATGAACCATACTGTGTAAATTATAATATAATTTAACTATTGTTTCTTAAAACCCATTATTTAAAAAACTAACCTTATAAACACTTTAATCAAAAAAATCAATATTCAATAAAAACTAGTTTTTTTCACTAATCATCAGAAAATTATTCATTTTAGAAAAACCCAAAAAATTAATAGAAATATATTTTTCACATGTTATTTCAATAAATGAAGTTAGTTTTTTTTTGATAAATTTTATAAAACATTCCAAAATTAATTTTTTTATTTTGTTCATAAAAACCAATAAAAACAATTTTTGAAATAAAAATTCATATTTTTGGAATATATGAAGAATATACAAAAAATTAAGTAAATTTTTTCTATATTTATTTTAAATATAAAACTATTGTAATTAATATTTAAAATTTATTCATTCCTATTCAAACTTCCATGTTTAACTACTAGGTTAAAATGAACATGTTAAAAAGTAATATAAATAATATATTTTCTTTTTTTTAAATGGTATGTTATGTGTATCTCAATAAATCGATGAAATTAAATTTATTTAAAGAATGTTACTAAAATATCAGGGTTTTAGACTTAGATGCCTTTAGTTTTTCACCGGACCCGTTCACCATAGGTTTAATAAGAAAGAAATAATCTTTATACATTCTTCACATATTTCTATCATTCGTCCCATTTACATTACAAGATTGATATCTTTAACCTATATTTCCAATTCCCAATCTAAATTATTATTATTATCATGTTTCAAAATATTCTATTATTCATTTTCATTGTAAACATTTTCCATAAACTCTTATCCCAACATCTCAAACCTAGTGGATACTTTAATTCCTTTTTTCATATTGTTTTTATCTTTTGTATTAGAGACAAATGATCCCTATGGAATAAGACCAAACTAATTCATAGGTTCTTGTTGATATCAAAAAATAATAACAATTTTAGATGTAGTTATACCCATATAATCGAGGGGAATCAATTCAAACACACCATATCCTTAAGTTCCATATCTAAAACATGAGATTCTTGATATGAATCCATTCAATTATATCATTCTCTCCATCACACTACTTTATTTTGTGGATAATATGTAATACCTACTTGACCATAAATTGGTGGAATATATTTTTCAACCTTTTCCATTGGTACAATAGTTCATACACACTTAAAAATTCTAGATACTACTACTTTAGTCAAATTTGGGTTTTAGCTTAGGAACCCTGATTGATGGTCTAAGGTTCCGTAATTTTTATCAGATCTAGATATATTTATTTTTGGGGATAAAGACATCATAACCATAGTGAAAACCATATAGATAATTATATATATATTAAAACATCATAAAATTTTTGTAATGAAGAATGTGTATGGTTTTCTATAACTAACAATATAGTTTTGATAGAAACAATTGGATGATCTCAAAAAAAAATAACATAATAGTAATAACCCAGAAAAGGGTTTTCCAGATATCATCTCAATATTCACTCAGTTAGTAATTGATGGGAATATGACCAAAATCGTTATATATATATATATGACATATATAAACATATATAAATATATATATTTTATATATATATATATAACTTGTATATTCACTTTCATGTAATAGACTTGGGTATAGTAATTATATGTTGGTAAGTAGAATTATCATCCCGAAAGGATATCATTAAAATAAATATTTCATAATTTTAAATGAATGGTAGTTAAATTCATTCATTTATATGATTCGTCAATTGTACGGGGAATTAATACAAAGATTTTAAAACATTGAATTAATATGGACACCACCCATTAGTACAATCAAGTTAAATATATAAAAACTACATCCATATGATAAAACATTCTGAAGATATTTATCAAATGAGTCTTAATAACATGATATCTTTCATATTAATCCATAAAACTATGATTCATTATCATTTCAAGGAGGTTGATGGATCCCACATGGACATCTAGTGATTTAGGCACATTCTATAGTTACACTGTGTATGTGGGAGTATTTTTTTATAATTTAGAGATATTTGTACAACTCTTCAATAAATTATTAGTATGGATTCATTGGATATTATATATAAGGTACACATATATATATAATAGTCGTTCATTTCAGTTTTATCACATGTTTCATGGATATGGAATGGGTGATCCTCAGATTTTGGTTCTAGCTTCTTTCATTTTTATTGAATGTGTTATAATATTTTACAAAATCATCCATTTGTATCAGAGGGAACCCATTTTTCAAATCTGTGAAAACATTTGTTTTAATGAAGGGGATTAAAAATTGGAGTTGGTTCATGTTATTGGGAACTATTAATCTGAAAATATTTTACCCTTAATTATTTGCGCCACAAAAAGCTAACAAAAATTCAACCTAAACATAGTTGATATTGGTAAGGGTGACCAATGAAATACCTATACACAGTGTGATTTCTATAAGGGTCATCACAATAGACCTGTACATGAAATTAAATCTATGTAATGGTATTGGAATTTTTAATAGGGTTTCATAAAGGTAACAAACCACTTACCTGAAAACGATACCCTTACAATGATTGTCTCCCTAAGGGTATATACTTTTATACCTTTATACAAAGGTTTTTTATAAAGGTTTTACCCTAATGCATTTTTGGACGAAGGACACGTAAAGGTTAATGAGACCAAATAAAAAATAAGAACATCTTGTAAAGGTAATATCATTTAAACACTTATGAATATTGATATATGTAAAGGAATTTATACAGCACTGTATATTTAAGATGTGTTAAGGTATGTAATGACTTACTGTTACAAAAGTGCTTTGAGACAACCTTTATAAAGTTGGAATTATTTACCCTTTTACAAGAATACCCATATGCATAAGGGTTAACAATTTTTTTTAAAATTTTAAAAAATGTAACTTTAATTTCAAATGGTTGAGATGGTTTATAAAATGTTAATAAGTATTTATAAAAGATAATTTTGGGCATTTTAATTTATAAAATTTTTATATATTACTTAATTATCAATTGTTTATAATTAAATAAATTTCAATGAAACATTATGTCCCAAATAAAAAATTTATATATTTTAAATAATTTTCTACCAAATTATAGGGCATAATTTATGATATATAAATAATATTTTTTATTAATAAATAAAAAGAGATAATTTATATAGAGTTTTAAATTTTGAAATAAGGCCACATTATTAAATTTTTTTATTTAAATTATCAATACTTAATAATTACTAATTTTGAATTGTTCAAAATTAAAATCTTTAATATTTGGATATTTTTTAGCCACATTGAAAAATTTTAGACTATTGATATGAAAATAGATTAAATAATGAATAAGTATATGACATTAATATGATGTAAAATGTTTACATAATAAAAATTGGATTAATGATAGTTTAATAATTGATTAAATATAATATTTTTAAATTGTAAATATCATATAATGACAAATATCATAATATTTATAATGGGATGAATATAAAATTTTTATATTAAAAATGATTAATGTAAATAATATTAAATAAAAAAATAATAAGAAGGTTTATAATTAAATTAGATTTATAAATTGTTCAAAAAAAATTTCTCATGTTTAAATATTTGAATTGTTAATTTATATAATGGTTATTCAATATTTTATTCATATATATAAATTTTTTATAATAAGAAAATTTTTATTCTAGGATTTATATTATAGATTTGTTTAAGTGTTGATCCTTGCATTATATTCTAGAAATGAATCTATGACAAAAAATTTATGTCATCTACATTGACAACAGTTTGTAATTGAAGATATTAGTTTGAATTTAGATTTTGAATATATAATTTTTTCTTATTTGGACATATAGTTATAATGAATTTTATTCTATCTTGAATAAAGTATCTTCGGGTAGAGGGACTTAGGGTTAGACTACCTTTTTACCTGGAGGCCCATGCATTGTCTTTGAAAGTGGGTGGTGTTGGATATCTATTTCTATGGATGAATCATGTTATGATCTTATATCTCTAATGATTCTAAAAATTATATTAATTATTTATGTAAATTAGTCACACTATGTATATGGTTATGTTGAAATCTGTATAGAATCTATTTTTAGGTGAGTAAGAGAAACTAGTCGATTGTGTAATGAGGTACACATCAATGTGGTTTGAAAGTATTGATTTTGTGGATATAATGAGATTCGAAAATAAAAGAATATATTCATTTCTACATAAATGGGAATAAAATGTGATAACATGGTGAGATAAAAACACCCATTCAAATATGACGTGTGAAAATCATTCCAAAATATCACTTTTCAGTACCTTGATCATCCAAGTGAGTATTTCATGACACTGGGGGTTACAATACCCTGAGAGATTAAATGGAGAAAATTGGGTTATATATGACCTATAAAATGTGACAGATATATTAAATGAAAATATAATACCCCAAGATGTTATTATATATTTCATTAATAAATTAAATCTATTCAATATCTTGTATAACAAGAATCCCAAAGCCAAAATGATTAGTAATATAGTATACCTATATATCTTAGCCACTAAATTGAATGGTATGAATGGTAATGAACAAATTAGTAAAAATAATATCAATATTACATTATATTTTGAATAGTTTTTCAAGTAATATATTTTAATTTATTTTAAAACATAAATAATTTAGGTCATTTGAAAACATTTCATAAGGAATTTTGATATTAAAACCTTATATTCTAAAAATAATTTTCTCTTTGGAAACCGGTTTTTTTCACGTCTATGCATATAATTTTAAATTTGATTATTCCTATTCATTTTAATTGAAAATGAAAAATGGATTCCATATTTGGAATATAAATAAAATTTATAATAAAATAATTTTATCTTAATTTTTGACCATTATTAATTTAAAAGCACTAAAACATAATTATCATAGTTATGATGAAACTAGGATTACGAGGGGTTAAACTAAGAAGATAAGGTTCAAATTAAATAAAAAGTTCCCAATACCAATTTTAAGTCCATATTATTAACATAACATTTATAGTTATATAATTACTCATTTTTGATCCTTTGGGAAGATGAAGGATATTATTATAATTAACACTTTTCGGAAATTCCATGTGTGCCCTATCCACTAATTATAAAAGCCTACTAGCTACAATCACTTATTCCCAAATCCCAACCAATTTGGATCTACCAAACCCTAGAAATATCTCTCCCAAAAATATTTAGATTAATTCTATAGTTATGGTAATTCTATAAATACCAACCCTGGGGTCCTTAATAGGAGATCCAAAAGAGGATTCCCTTAGAAAATATAAATATATTAATGAAATTATCTTGTTTTAATTATTATTTTTATTTCAAAATATTTATCCACCTCCTCCATCAAATTGTAAATGAATTCATTGATCGTGTGTATAGTGGACTACCACCTCGCCAATTGAAGTACCTCATTTTCCATCAACACATTCCATTATTATATATAATGATGGATTTTATGTATATATATAATATTAATGATATTATTAATCTATATTATTTATAATATAAAATACACCTTCTAAGATTCTATGCCCATTGAAATTATGATAATGTCGATAATGTGTTTGGTGTACTACTGCCTCGCCAAGCGATGTGAAAAAATATTCAATTACTCTGTATATTTATAAAAACTCTGATAAATATAATAACAATAGGTACTATATATGGCATGATATTGATTTCCTAAAAGTTAATATATCATCCCACTCCTTACTCTTTCACTCATTAATGGAATGATATTATTTCTCATTCATACGGACGACCTACCATCTCCAAACAATTCGATTCATTTTCATTGTCCAGACTTAATGAGTTATTATATTGATTAATATATTTAGTAAATTTTATATTCAAAAAATAAATATTATTCGAGAAAATATAGATCTGTTCCCTATAAAAAATAACATAAACCTTCAGGATGAAACTTTCATGAGAAACCAAGGAAATTAATAGCCAAAATATTGAAAAAATTAAATATTATTAACCTAATAGTTTGAAAATGTTATAATAGGATAAAATATTATAATATTAATATTAATATTATTTTGATATAATCTAATAAAAATCTTAAAACCAGAATAAATGAGTTTAAATAATGTTCAACCAAAAGTACGTGTGAGGTTGGGGGCATCATCTTAATTTCCCTTCATTAAAGAACACATTAATGTCAATCACTTAATTTCAGTTATATGGTGCATGTGCAGCCCATTTTAAATTTAATATCATGAATTATTAAAAATTAATAATATTTATTGTTTAAATTTAAATTATTTCATCAATATCGATTTGACATGAAAATTACAAATTGCTAAAAAAAATTCATAAATAAATTTTTTTCACTAATTTATATTACTTCTTTATTGTATTTGATATTATAAGATTATTTGTTAAATGAATGGTTATTATCATATATTATGCATCCACATGTTTTATTTGGATTTAAATTTGATATACATGATTGATTATTGGAATAATTCTTAATTCCATATTACGATGTTTATGATGGATTATTTCAGAATCTCATTTTAATTGGGATTACTTATACATGAATTCCCATTGTATGAAATTATTTGATAATAGGCCCAAAAAAGCACTTCAATATTATTATACTATGTTTATTAATTATTTTTCCAATATATGTTACATTTGTTACTCTATTTAATATTTGAAATTATTCTAAAACAAGTTTTAATAAAATCTAACTATATTTCTCTATTCAGTCGAAAATACATTTTCATCCAAAATCTTTTTTTCTAAAAATGTTCTCAAAAAATATTTTAAAATTATAAAAAAAAATTTCTATGGACTATGCTACCCATGTTTGAGTTTTTACCAAAAAATGAATGTAATCACCATGTCATATTCCAAACTAGGCCAGTTATTCTATTCTATAAAATGTGAAATTTTTCATTATTTTAATGATTATGACATGTATAGAATTTCCCACCCTTATAAAAAAAAATATTTAATGACTAACTTGTTATTTAAAATGGTTATCTTCAAATAATATTTTTTTTTTCAAAATATGGTTTTATTTATTATTTTCAAAATTATTTTCATGTTAAAAAAATATAGTTTTCTTTAATAATGCTTTTAATTTCATTTTTATGGTATTTATTTTCATTAAAGAAAACACATTATTTTAATTATACATCATTAAAGATATGTTATTTTACATCATGATTATTTTTTATTCAGGTTTTGTGGTCATTTTAAATAAATAAATTATTTAAATTTACTTTATTGATTCATTTGTGTAGTTGTTGTCTTTACCTTAAAATATTCACATTCCTATGATCATTAGATAGTAAATTTCCCCTAAATATCCATATTTTTTATCATTAATATATTTATTTATTAAATAGTATATCATTTCCAAAAAAAAGTGTTATACACTAAAAAAAATTTATCTAGGGAAATATTGACATATATGTATTCATTGGTCAATATAATTATTTAATGATAAGATAGATTAATCATTAATTAAAACTATTATTCAACATAAGAAAAATGATTTTGACATAAAGATATGGGTAAATCTTGGTTATAGTTATCCCCTTATTGCATTTGTAGTCTTATAAGTTTAATTTGTTAGATATACTTATTTAAATGAGTTTCTAGTGTAAACATACGCATTGGATTTATATTATCTTCGAAATGGTCATAATAGTAGAGGTATCATGTTGCATGAGATCATGACATCGAAAAATTAATATGTTCCTTCATAAATTATTATATTATTTTCTATGATATTTCCAAATTTTTATTATATCTAGATGCATTTCATTCTAAGATTATTAACTAAATGGAATTATTCATCAATTTACATTTCCATAATTAATATTCCTTTTCTAATAATGATTTTTATATTATTTATTAAGTAGAATGTGTTCTCATATGTTTACCATGTAATAGTTATTATATTTTTTTTAATCATGACATTCAATTTTTTTATATGAAATGTGTGTTTTTTATTTACCATGACATGGGGATTATACATATTTATTCAATATAGCTTCTGGTTTATGTGACTCTTACTATGTATTTTAGATCGCCCTTATTTATTCTTCCTTATGAGAATCTATGAGGTTTTCTATGAATGATAGGTAAGTATATTCAGGATGTGATTATGATATTATAAAAAAATGTGTTCAAATTATTATTTCCAAATGTAATAAAAAATTAAAGAAAATATCTATTTGACAAAGAATACTACATTATTTATTCTTTTGGAATGACACCACTTGAATAATATTAATATTTTGAAAAGTATCAACTAGTAATACGATACTAGTGTTTGGGTATTTATCATATGTATCAAATTCTGTTTAATATGATATTTGGGAACTAGAGTTAGGAAAACATTTATTATTGTACATAACCCTATGATATAATTTGAGTATAAGTATAGTATATTATCATAAACCTTTGGTAAGGTAGAGATTATGTGTATTTTATAGAAATAAAAACTTATATCGATGCTATAGGTGTGTGTGATTTTGTAAAATATTTACCTGGGGGTAAAAACTCGAAAAAATTATCATCCCAAAATCAATAATTTCCTGGTACAAGAAAATGAACCTTACACTACACCTATTTTCACAATTCTTGGGGATATGCTTTAGATAGTTCACATTTTAATTAAAACACTTTATAGTAGAATTAAATAGATGTTGAAAATGAATTACATAGGTAAAACCTAATGTGTTATATAATTAAAATAACATGTCATTATTTATATATCATATAAATGATTATATGGTTTTCCCAATATGATAATTGTTAATCAAACTATTCATTTTTGTTTTAGTAAATGGATAGAACCTAAAAGAAAACAAGATAACATAGAATTTTAATGATAATATGATACTATGAGAAAATAAATGGGATGATTACTAGATAGAAAGATTTCATGATTTTTCAAAATCAATTTTCTTGAAATATTATTAGAACCCCATACCTTGAATATCTCTTTGACTATCTAAAAAAGAAAATTATGGAGTTTTCAATGATATTGAGTGTTGAAGACCATTGAGGAATGAATTATTGGTTTCCCTATTTCCTAAAATGTTGAAAAATACACCCCAAAAAAGTGTGTCAATGGAATGGTAAAATGTTATATGTGTGGATATGAGTTGAACAATGAAATTAATTTCCCTTTAAAAATGACGAGTACGCCAACTGGAGATAAATTTCATCATAGGGACCCATTTCTATTTCATTACAGTAAATATATGGAAACATGGAATTATCTGATTTAATGTCCTATAATATTTGTTAAACAATAGTCTAGGGAATAACCTATGATGAAATAAATGGTAAAATTATTTTTTTATTGGTATTCAATAATTAAATTATAAAAGTATTTTTACCATGAGTATTTTGGTTATATAATTCATGAAACATCTACATGTTATTGTAATGGACCAGACCTCTATGTTCCATTATTTTGCGAAAATCAGGTGTATGAGGTGTTTTAGGAGGTCAAGGTGACTGATCCCCAACACTTTGCCACTTTTCCATTTTTGTGAATAGTTCCATCGTTGAACTATTCCAATGGTACACTATTGTGAATACTATAATGGTGACCATATGTGAACTATGACATCAGCGACCTTATCTGAACAATGTCATCTGTGACCATATGTGAACAGTTTCATTAATAACCTTATCTGAACAGTGCAACAGTGACCTTATGTGAATTGTGATATAAGTGACCGTATGTGAATAGTGTCATCAGTGACCTTCTGTGAAGAGTTTCATTGGTAACCTTATGTGAACAGTTCAATAGTGACCTTATGTGAACATCGACATTGGTGACCTTATGTGAACAGTGTCATATATGACCTTCTCTCTACAGTGTTATCGGTATCCTTGTGTGAATAGTGAAACAGTGACCTTATGTGAACAGTGAAACTGTGGCCTTATGTGAAAAGTGACATCAGTGACCTTGTGAGACCAGTGTAATCTGTGATCTTCTGTGAACAATATTATTGGTAACCTTATGTAAACATTGAAACAATGACCTTGTGTGAATAGTGACATTGGTGACCTTATGTGAATAGTGTCATCGGCGACCTTATGTGATCAGTGACATTGGTAAACTTATGTGAATAGTGGAATGGTGACCTTATATGAATAGTGAATCAATAGCCCTAGGTGAACAGTGTCATTGGTAACCTTTTGTGAATAGTTCTATGTTGAGGATCCAATGGTGACCGTTTTCCTTTTCAAAATTTTGAGTTCATGAATAGTGTTTCCCAAACGGCGAGGTTCCAATGGTCACCTTTTTGCTGTTCCCAATTTTGAGTTCATGATTAGTTGTTCCAGAATGGTGAGGTTCCAATTGTGACCATTTTCCTTTGCCAGCTTTTGAGTTCATGAATAGTGTTTCTAGAATGGTGAGGTTCCAACGACGAACATTTTCATTTCCCAATTTTTGAGTTCATGTACAGTGTTCCCAGAACATTGAGGTTCAAATGATGACCTTTTCCTTTTCCAAATTTTTAGTTCATGAAAAGTGTTTCCATAATGGTCAGGTTCCAATGATGAGGTTCATGAACAGTTTATTCAGAACAGTGAGGTTCCAACAGTGATTTTCATGAACAGTGTTTTACATTGCAAAATTTGGAGTTCATGAACAGTATTTCCAGCTTCCTACATTTTCACCCCTTTAAAATTTCCATTGATGTAAATTGCATTTAAATCCTTGTTTTAAGGACTCTATGTCTGATTTAAAGGCCGTAACTCTTATATTAATTTCACTTAAGGCTCAGGATGTTTTTACATGGTTAAACTGTGTGGTTTAATGCGATCCTCTTTTAAGGGAAAAGCCAACGTATCTTAAACCACTACTCTGTTAAATCTTCTAAAGGGATGAGTTATCTTCCTCCCTAGTTTTTCCTCCTTGTTCCCGTGAGGGAGACACATGAACATCCCATTCCTTCCCATAAGAATTGTTCAAAAAAACATTCCTCCTTGGATTTGATTCTCTCTATTTTGACACAAACAAGCAATATCAACCAGTCTTCGATATAAGGTATGATCTATCTTAATTTTTTCAGGTTCATCCCCTTAATTCTCTTTTCCTTTTTATTGAATTTTTACCACATGTTTTTAATGGGATTTTCATGGGTTTTGGCCGATGTGGTGGTGTATCTTCATCCTCAGGTGGATACAGTTGTCATAGGGGAGGAGATCGTAACCTGTTGTGTTGATCATTCTCGTATAAGGAACCACAAGAACAATTTGAGGTAGGGGATCCATTGCTTCTCTTTTCTTTTATATGAAACTATAGAGTTAGCATGTTTTATCCCACTAGATAACATTTGAATTGGAATAATAAATATTTGAACCAGAAAAATAAATAGATATCAATCGTATTTTATTGCCTCTTGTTTTTCTAGATAGTGTGATATCTATGACTTCTTTTTAGAATTTCTATTCTTGATTAAGATTTGAAAAGAATGTAAAGCCGGATTTAATTGATACTTTTTTGGATAATAATAAAGAGGCATGTAAATGAATTTGATTCCTCTTTTAGTAATTTGATGTTAATAAAATTTGTGCAGTAAGCATGTTTAATAATTTTTCATAGATTAGTGATTAGATTTCCCAAATTTGGAACCTACTAATAATAAATCAGTTAATCCAAGATGGATTAATGAACTGGTTGTTTGATAAAAGATGATTCAATGTAGGGTTATGAGTTACCCCTTTCTTGTTTCAGGCCCATGAACCCATCAGATATGATGTTGGTTTTCCTGCTACTTGTGGTGTGGTGTGAACCTGGATGGTTGTTGTTATATGTGGTGGCAAGGGGGAATATTTTTTATGGAAGAAATTGATGCCTAGAGTGGCGAGATGCATTGATTTATGCATGCAGGTGTTGGGGAGGAAACCCTGGATGATGGAACTGTTTGGATGTTAATGTTTTGATGCTGGCTGATTCTTATTATTTGTTTATCATCATTAGAGTTTCCACTTCTCATAGAATCTGGTCTTTCTTAACCTTCTTCCGAAAGGGGAAAATATTCATGGGATATGCCATGTGCTTTCCATGTATTGATCCTCAAGAAAGGATGGGTATACGCTCTTCCTATAGACGACAAAGACTCGGCAGATATTTATCTACTCACTATGTTGAAGCCCCTTGTGTTTAGTAGCATATAATTTATTCGATAGTGCCTGTGAACTTGGGAAATTAATGGTGTAAACAAATAATTTAATAAATGTTGTTAACCCATGGGGTTGGAGCTTGCTGGAAAAAAATATTGAGGTTACAATTTTAAAAGGATAGTGGAAATTGGGTGCGATGCTAATGGAATTTAATGTGAATTGTTAATGGTTAATTAATGATTAAATAATTAATTAACGTAATGTCGAACTGATAAAAAGGCAATGATGTAAGGAAATAATTCTCTTTATATGGTTGTGTGCTTATAGGATACCTAGTCTTAGAAGTGGTAGCCAGGAGTCAGAGAGATGTTTACTGCAATTGAGTCAATGACTAGGTTATGCCCATAGGGTGGTTGTGAGATATAGTATATTATGTACTCTTTTTGTTTCTATAGGCTACTCCAACCTGTCAGTTAGGGAAACTATAACCTAGGGGATTCTGATCCCTGTGGGCTGTTTTCCCCAACATTTTGGTGGAAGGAAGGATGGATGACTACCCCCATTGGCCCCACTCTCTTCTTTTGGTAGTTACTCATGCTGGTAGGAATAGTGATTAGTTTTATCTATATATGTGTGTAGAGGGCTGTAATGTCCTGTGGTTATTCACACACATATATTCTGTATATAGTATCATATGGACTACTATAGGTGTAACGTGTATAGGTTGTGATGTCTTGAGGGTCCTTACTCTATGTATGGACTGTAATGCCTTGAGGAATAATACCCGATGTATGATACATGTTATATGATCTATGGTGGATCCCAGGAACTACCTTGCTACTTTCTTGTGTGGATGTGATGGTGTGGTTTCATGAGGTGAATGTTGAGGTTCTTCGCCCAGGTTTCTTTCAGCAAGCCTTTTTTGGAGAGTGATGCTGAGGACATGCATCATTAGGGAAAAGCGAGAAACCAGTGGGGAAGTAGTAGTGGGTAACCATATATATTCTTTATTATATTATATTACTTTGTATGCATTACTTGGTGAGAGTATCCATGGTGAGGTTGGGAACATAGTATACCAGTTTAGGTGACATGTTAGTTTCACTTGTTTTTCACTGTGCTTTATCATGTTTTCTTTACTTTTGCAGGAGTGGCATCCAGGAGGATCCTACTGAGTATACTATTATACTCACCCTACGTATTTATAAACTGTTTTCAGGTCACTTAGAGCAGGTTGTAGATTAAGCTTGTTTCTACTATCTTGGGGTTGCACGAGTTTTTCAGGCTTGTGGTTGCTGATATTTTTACTTTATTTTGGGTACATGCAGTTTTCCACATCAAGTTGTAGTAGTTTTTCAGGACATTACATATGTGCACTTGGGTTTTCATTTATATTTAAGCCTATGTTGGAGCTGGTTGGTGACTATCTTATATCTCTCTTGTTCATGTGTTCTATTAGAGGATAATGCCTCACATCTGTGTGTTTACTATACCATCTGTGCTAGTCTCCAACCTGAGGGGCCTACTAGAGGTGAGAAGTGGGGGTCATTATCTCTTGTCTCACATTTCCAGCATAAGAGGGGCACACCTTGTGGGGAGGGGGTCCTGAGAGAGTGGTATCAGAGGGCTAGTTGAGGGATAGGATGGAGTTTGGAGTGAGTCATAGGTGAGGTTGCATGGGCTGGTAGGGCAACAATGCCAATCAAGTTTATCATGTGATGTTAACACTAGATACTGGCTGAGGCATAGCGGTTTAGGGCCCCATATGACTGGATGAATGAAACTTTATGTTTACAATGGATACTATACGTGGTGATAAGTTGTAGGGTAGAGACTAAGGAAAGTATCTTGAATTATAATTCTTTATGCCTATGTTTTAATGGATATACTTTGGGATAGGTTAACCTAAAATGAATAGAAGAAAACAAATAATTAATTAATGTTGTGTCTTCTATATTATATGTTTAGGATCTCTAACTGTTTTTTAGTTTACAGGTATGGCTCCAGGTTGACATCCTCGTCTAGATCACATAGAATAGGTCTAGAAGGTTGCGCCAATAGATCGCCACAGGGTAGAGGTTGTCGATGACCAGACTTGGATGAGGACACTCGGAGAGTTTCAGTGCCAAAGTTTGTAGAGGTATTAGGGATACGTTTTAGAGGTATTTCGGGAAGACTGGTTGGAGGAGGTCGAGATAGGGTTCAGTTCGATCTGTGCTCAGAAGTATCACTGGGTGTCCCTGGTTGTGTAGATGTTATGTAGACCAGTGAGGCTGTAGTGGTTCTTGTTCCTTGGGGATTGTGAGGAGTCATTGATCTCATGGGAGGAGTTCTGAGACAAGTTTAGAGTCATTTTTATTTCATTGACTATGAAGGCGTCTAGTCTCCAGGAGCTTCTTACCCTTAGACAAAGGATCTCCAGTATGGGAGAGTTTGAAATCCATTTCAAGAATGTTTTACGATATGCTTCGAACCTTTTGCCAGATGATGATGCTAGGGCGAGATATTTCTATGAGGATTTGCGTCCAGAGATCCAGTTCCAGGTCACCCCATTTTTGTGGAATACATACCTGAGGTGCTGGCCAGGGTAGTGTTCATCAATATGACATTGTCCAGAACTAGATCATTATGAAAGGGTAGTCTTCACGATTCTCACGATGCGGAGTTATGGTCTGTGGTTCCTACTATTCAGGGAAGAAGAGTCCCTATTTGGCCTGGGGTATTTCCCAGCCCTCATCACCTCATTTCTCTGGGGGCAGCAGCTCTTAGGCATATGCCATGAGATCATATGATTTTTTAATCTTGTGGTGGTCGAGGTCATCAGCAGTGACAGTGCCTGACCTTTCAGAGCAGTCATCGTGCACTAGGTGCTCTACTGCAGGATCCTCTATTGAGGGAGCTCCAACTGATGAAACAGTAGCAGGTTCTACTAGCTTTAGATCAACATAAGGTAGATGGGGATGGCATTGGACAACCCCATGATATTCCCCATCCTCAGAGAGTAGGGAATGACCATGGTGGTGGTCAGCATCATGGTCAAAGAAGTCGTGGAGGAGGTCATGGTCGGCTTTATTCTTTAGTGTTTCCAGCTCCAGGTGATCCAGATGCCGTTCGAGGTACCCTTTTCTTGTTTTATACATTGGTTTACTCTTTATTTGATTTAGGAGTGACACACTTCGTCATATCACCTAACCTTATCCATGATTAGGGACATGTGGTAGAAAGGCTTCCAGTTCCCTTGGCATTGACTACGCCAGTAAGAGGCCGAGCTCACATATTTTTAGTATGTAGAGATTGTGAGCTAGTGTTGGGGCAGCACCACTCTTAGGGAGATTTCCTATGTTTATGAATACAGACATATGATTTTATCCTCAACATGGATTGGTTGTATTTGATGCAGGCTATCGTGCATTGCTTCAGGAAGAATCTCGTTTTCATTCATGCAGATGGAGAGATGGCGGCCTTTTTTCTGAAAAAAAATCCTCAGATGGGTCATACATGTGTTCCGTACTTATCATCCATGATGGTTGAGATGATGTTGGGTTCATTAGAGCTTCAGTAGTTGGTGTTTTCTAGTGTCATAGAAGAGTACCCTCTTGTATTCCCAGAATAGGTTGTAGCATTACCCCCTCGACAAGAGATTGAGTTTGGGATCAAGCTCAACTAGGAGAATTTCCCATCTCTATGTCTCTATATTGGATATCCCCTTTTGAGTAATTAGATCTATGCATACATATTGATGGTCTATTAGAGTGTGGTTTTTTTCGGCCGAGTGTGTCACTGTGGTGTGCACCAGTTTTGTTCGTGAAGAAGGATAATAACAATTTGTGTTTGACTGTCAATTATTATCCCATGAAGAAAGTGATAATGATGAATCGATATCCTATTCCATGGATTGGTGATTTATTTGATCAACTAAACGGTTAATGTTGGTTCTCAAAGATCAACTTTCGGTCATGATGTCATCAAATGCGTGTGAAGGATGAGAATATCCCAAAGACTGCTTTCTGTTGTCATCATTGGAATTACGAGTTCATAGTAATGTCGTCTGATATGAAAAATGATCCAGCTATGTTCACAGGATTGATGACCGCTGTTTTCCATGAGATCCTGGACATGTTCATTGTAGTTTTCATCAACAACATCCTTTTGTAATCCACGTACGAAGAAGAGAATACAGAGCATCTACACACCATCTTGGGAGTTCTTCGTCAATATTATCTATTTTATAAGTTGTAAAAGTGTGTGTTTTGGGTTGATAAATCCATTTCTTGGGGTATGTGTTCTCTTAGTAAAGAGTAGTTATGGATCCATCAAAGATAGAAGTGGTTGTGTCTTGGGAATCCCCCAAGACAGTGTTAGAGGTGAAAAGTTTCCTCAGTCTCATAGGCTACTATAGGATGTTCATAGACGATTTCTCTTGAGTCGCGAATCCTCTGACAACTTTAAACAGGAAGGATCAGGCATTCATATAGACTGATCAGATTCAGGCAGATATTGAGTATCTAAAGGAGAGTTTAGTAAGTCCTCCATTTCATTGTCTTCTTGCAAAGGGAGTTTTGTTTGATGTTTTCTGTGATACTTCACATCTGAGGTTTGGTTGTGTTCGGATTCTATGGAAATCACTTTTTTCTTATGGGTCTTGGATGTTATGTCCCCATGAACGTAACTATGCCACTCACGATATTGAGTTATAAACTATTGTATTTTCTCTAAAGATGTGGAGACATTACCTCATTGGTTAGCGCTTTGTGGTTTTCACTGATCATATGAGCTCGAGGAATGTTTTCTCCCAGCATGACTTAAATTTACGACAGAGTCGGTGGATGGAGTTCTTACAAGAATATGACTTCAAAATATCATATACACCTGGAAACAGAAATGTTGCAGTTGATGAGATGAGTTGGATTTCACGTAGCCAATTAGTAAGTGAATTTGGTGACTCCTAGAGAGTAATGGAAGAACTATGAGCATTGTATCATGATAAGGGAGATTTTGGGGTGGAGGTTTTCTTTTTCTAATGACGGTGTTGTCATTTCTAGTGCATAAGGTGGAAGATTCCCAGTTGGGGGATCTAGAGGTGGAGGTCTGGAGTGACCGATTTGTTTGTGGAGAGGGCCCTGATGGTTGGTCTTAGGTTGAACAACACCAAGTGTTTTATCATGGAAGGATATTTGTTCCTTTGATTATGTGTGAGATTGTTCTTATAGAGTTCCATAGTTCTAATTTTGTGGTGCATCCTGGCATGAGAAAGATGTAATGAGCCTTGAGAATCCAGTTTTGGTGGCATCGGTTGAAGCGTGTGGTTATAGATTTTGTGTCTTGATGTTTGGTCTGCCAGAAGGTGAAGACTAAACACCATGTTCCTAGTAGTCTTCTATATCCATTAGATGTTCCTCAGTGTATGTGTGAGGAAATATCAATGGTTTTTTTTAAAGGATTACCTAGAGCTCAGGGAGGACATGATGCTATTTGGTTGGTGGTGGATCATTTAAAATAATTGGCCCAATTCATAGCAATTAAGGAGTCTAGCTCAGTGGAAGTTTTGTCATGGTAGTATTTGGAAGAGGTCGTGAGACAACATGGAGTCCCAATGATGATCATTTCTGATCGAGATACTCATTTTACCTCTAGGGAGTAGAGAGGTCTCCAACATGCTTTTGTTTCTCATCTATTCCTTACCACTATTTTTTATCTTCAAATTAATGTTCATATAGAGTGAACCATCAAGACCCTTCAAGATATGTTACGCTCTTTTGTCCTGGATTTTGGTTATTCGTGGATGAGTCACTTACCCTTGGTGGAATTTTCATAAAATAATAGTTTTCACTCCACCATCGGTATAAAGCCCTTTGAGGCCTTGTATGGCTGACCATTCCGTTCTCTGTTGTATAGGACTTGGGTTGGAGAGGCAGCAATTCTCAAACCAGATTTAGTACAGAATACAATAGAGATAGTTCAGGTGATTCGTGAGAGGATGAAGACAACGCAAGATCGTCATAAATAATATGTGGATCAAAGGAGGAGACCCGTAGAGTTTGAGGATGTGGATCACATGTTATTGAGGCTGACTCCCCATTTTGTGTAGTGATGGTTTGGTCTTGGTAGTCAGCTTTCTCCATGGTTTATTGGGAATTTTGAGGTGTTAGCTCATGTGGGAGTTGTGGCATATAGAGTATCACTTCCCACACACATGAGTCAAATACATGATGTTTTCTATGAATCACAACACCCTCGTTATCTTCATGATGGATATCACGTCATCGATTGGGTAGCGATCGATGTTGATGATGCTGCGACCTTTGAGGAGCGACATGTGGAGATCCAAGACTGCAAAGAGTTGGTGTTATGTGGGAATTCTAGTCCCTTGGTTCATGTCTTATGGTGACATGGTGGCATGGAGGTGAGTACCTATGAATATGAGTCCCAAATACATGCTCAGTACCTAGAGTTGATTGATGTTTAACTCTTTCAATGTATCGATGTAGCATTTGTGTTTATAGACCTTTCATGTTTATAAAATGTATTTATTTTATGGATTCTTGTGTCTTGCTTTTTTTTAAGAGGTATCATGATGGGTGGTTGTTCAGACCCCATTTCATTTTTCGTTTAGGTGGGTTTTGAGTTCTCGAGGACGGGAATGTTTTGATAGGTATTTTAAGTAATCACATGGACCCCTCTAGTCTATTACTTTACGAAAATCAGGTGTATGAGGTGTTTCTAGAAGTTAAGGTGACTTATCCCCAACACTTTTCCAAGTTTCCATTTCAGTGAAGAGTTCCATTAGTGAACAGTTCCAATAGTAGACGATTGTGAAAAGTGAAATGGTGACCTTTTGTGAACACTGACATCGATGACCATATGTGAATAGTGTCATCGGTGACATTCAGTGAACAGTGTCATCAGTAACCTTATGTGAACAGTGCAATGGTGACCTTATGTGAACAGTGAAATTAGTGACCTTATGTGAATAGTGGCATCGGTGACCTTCTATGAACAGTGTCATCGGTAACCTTAGGTGAATGGTGCAATGGTGAGATTATGTGAACTGTGACATTGGGGACCTTATGTGAACTATGTCATCTGTGACCTTATGTGAAAAGTGTCATCAGTAACCTTATGTTAAAAGTGCAATAGTGACCTTATGTGAATACTACAACGGTGACCTTATGTGAACAGTCACATCGGTGACCTTATGTGAACAGTGTTACCGGTGACATTTGTTGAGTAGTGTTTTCGGTAACCTTATGTGAACAGTGAAACTATGACCTTATGTGAACAGTGCATAGGTATCCATAGGTGAACAATGGCATTGATAACCTTCTATGAATAGTTAAATAGTGGGGTTCCTATGGTGACCTTTATCCTTTACCAAATTTTGAGTTCATTAACAGTGTTTCCAGAATGGTGAGGATCCAACGGTGATCTTTTTCCTTTGACAAATTTTGATTTCATGAAAAGTTTTTCCAGAATGGTGAGTTTCCAACAGTGACCTTTTTCCATTGATAAATTTTGAGTTCATGAACATTGTTTCCAATATGGTGAGGATCCAACAGTAACATTATTCCTTTTCCAAATTTCAAGTTCATGAATAGAGTTTCTAGAATGGTGAGGTTCAAATGGTTACCTTTTTCCTTTGCCAAATTTTGAGTTCATCAACACTGTTTCCAGAACGGTTTGGTTTCAACGATGAGGTTCCAAAGAGGGGTTCATGAATAGTTTCTCTAGAATAGTGATATTGAAACAGGGAGGTTCATGAAAAGTGTTTCTCCTTTTCCAAATTTCGATTTCATGAACAGTGTTTCCAACTTCCTACAGCTTCACCCCATTAACATTTCCTTTTATGTAAAATGCATTTAAAGCCCTGTTTTAAGGACTCTAAGGCAGATTCAATGGTCGTAACTCCTATATTAATATCTCCAAAGGCTCGGGATGTTTTTACATGGTCAAACCGTGTGTTTTAATGAGATCTGCTATTAAAGGAAAACTCAATTTATCATAAAACACTGCTCCATTAAATATTACAATGGGATGATATATCTACCTCCTGAGTTCTTCCTCCTTGTTCTTGGGTGTGAGATGCACGAACATAAAATTCCTTCCTGTAGGATTTATACAATCAAACATTCCTCCTATGATTTCTTCCACTCTGTTTTGATACAACCATGCAATATCGACCAGTCTTCGATATATGGTATGATCTATATTTATTATTTCAGGTTCATCTCCTCTTTCTCCTTTCCCTTTTTATTGAATTTATTCCCCATGTTGCTAATGGGCTTTTCATGGGTGTTGGCCGATGTAGTGGCGTATATGCTTCCTCGGGTGGAAATAGTTGTCATAGGGTAAGAGATCATAACCTGTTGTGTGTATCGTTCTCATATAAAGAATGTCAAGAACTATTTTTAGTAGGGGATCTATAGCTTCTCTTTTATTTTATGTGCAACTGTAGAGTTAGCATGTTTTATCCCACTAGATCATAACGGAATTGGAATAGTACATATTTTAACTAGATAAATAAATTGAAATTGATCATATGTTATTGCATCTTGTTTTTCTAGATACAGTGATATCTATGCTTGCTTTCATATCTTTTTCGTTCTTTACTGATATTGGTATAGAATTTATAGCCGAATTTAATTAATAATTGTTGTGATAAAGACAAAGAGGCATGTAAATGAATCTGGTTTTTCATGTTGTAATTTGATGTTAACAAAATTATTGAAGTAAGCATGTTTAATTATTTTTGGTAGATTACTAATTAGGTTTACCAAATTTCGAACCTAGTAATAGTAAATCAGTTAATCCAATATGGATTAATGAACTAGTTGTTTGATAAAAGATAATTACTTGTAGGGTTCTTAGTTACACTTTTTCTTGTTTAAGGGCCAAGAGCCCATTTTATTTGATTTTTGTTTTCATACTTCTTGTGTTGTGTTCTGATCCTGGATGGCTGCTTTGATATGTGGGGGCATGGAGGCCTCTTGGTTGTGGCAGCAGTAGACGCTTAGAGTGGAAAGATGCATCTGTTTAGGCATGTTGTTGTCGGGGAAGACACCATAGATGATGGAACAAGTTGGATGTAAATGTTTAGATGCTGGATAATTCATTTTAATTTTATATCTGTTCTATATTTCAGACTGCTCAAGGATGCTGGTATTTGTTACCCTTATTCTAAAAGGGGTGAAGAGGCATGAGTTATGTCACATTTGTTCTATGTCTATCTTCTCAAGGGAGAATGGGTCTATGCTCTTGCTATATGAGGTGAAGACTCGACATTAGTTATCTACTAACCGTGTTAAACCCACATCTGTTTAGTAGCATAGAATGTTTCTCTTGAATGCATGCGAATATGGGAAATCAATTTTGTAAATAAATAATTGAATAAATGATGATAACCCATGGGGTTGGAACCTGCTAGAGAAAAATGTTGAGGTTACAATTTTAAAAGGATAGTGGACATTGGGAGTGATGCTAATGAAATTTAATGTGGAATTGTTAATGGTTAATTAATGTTTAAATAATTAATTAACATAAAGTGGAACTGATAAAAATGGAAATAATTAAGGTAGTAATGCTCTTTAAATTATTGTGTACTTATAGAGTACCTAGTCTTAGAAGTGGCCGCCAAGAGACTGAAAGATGTTAGCTACAGTTGATTATAATACTAGGTAATTCCCATATTGTGGTTGTGAGTTATATTTTATTCATTACTTTTTGTGTTTCTATACGATACTCCACCATATCTCCAAGGGAAACTATCAACCTAGGGATTCTGAGCCATGGTGTGTGTTTTCCCTAACATTCCGGTAGGAGGATGGATGGCTGGCTGGCCCCTTTGGCCCCACTCTCTTATCTTGGTAGTTACATGTGCTGGTAGGCACGGTGGTTAGATTTCCCCATATATGTGCGTAGAGGGCTATAATGGCATGTGGTTATTCACACACACATATTCTGGATATAGTATCCTATGGATTACTATAGGTGTAACATGTATAGGCTGTGATGTCTTGAGGGTCCTTACTCGGTGTATGGGATGCAATGGCTTGAGTTATATTTCCTGACATATGATATATGTTATACGAGCTATGGTGGCTCCCCGAAACTACATTGTTACTTTCTTTTGTGGATTTGGGGGTGTGGATGCATGTGGTGCATGTTGTGGTGCTTCACCCAGGTGCTTGTGGGAAAGCCTTTTTTTGGAGAGAGATGCTTAGGACGTGCGACTTTGGGGAAAGGCGAAAAACCAGTGGGGAAGTATTAGTGGGGTTCCACTGATATTCTTTATTATATTATATACACTTGTATGCATTACTTTCTGAGGGTAACCATGTTGAGGCTGGGAACTTAATATAACTAGTTATGCGACGAGATAGTTTCACTTGTTTTTTAATGTTCCATAACATTCTTTCTTTACATTTTCACAAGAGCCTCCAGGGAGGATCCTACTGATTATACTATTATACTCACCCTATGTATATATAATCTTCTCCTTAGGTCACATAGACATGGTGGGAGATCAAGCTGGTTTTTACTAGCTTGGGGTTGCAGGATCTGTTTGGGCTTGTTGTTGGTGTTGTTTTTTTCTTTTTTTTGTGTACTTTTAGTTTTACCCTTCTAGTTTTAGTAGTTTTCCATGACATTACATATGTGAAATTGGGTTTTCATTTATATTTTCAGTCTGATTTGGAGTTGGTTGGTGTATATCATATCTTTCTCTTCTGCAAGTGCTCTCTTAGAGGGTAATGCCATACATCTATGTGTTTAATATACCATCGGTGCTAGTTTCCAACCCGGGGCCTACTGGAGGAAGGACTTGTGGGGTCATTTCTCCCTTCTCATATTGTCGGCCCATGAGGCTTACATCTTGTGGGGAGGAGGTTGTGACAGAGTTGTATCAGAGGGATGGTTGAGAGAGAGGATTGAGTTTAGAGTTAGGAATAGGTGAGGTTGCATGGGTTTGTCAGGAACCATTTTCATTAATGTTTAGGAAGTGATGTAAAACTAGAGACTAGATAATACATAAGTGTTTAGGGTCCCCCATGATCTGATGTGCAGACCTTTATGTTTACAGTGGCTACTAAACAAGGTGATACTGGTTACAATGTATAGACCTAGGAAAGGATGATGCATCAGTATTCTTTGTGACTATGTTTGAATTGGTAAACCTTCGGATATGTTAACCTAAAATGATTAAAAAAATCTAATTAATTAATGTCTTGTCTTCCGTGTTATAATTTTATGATCTCTAACTATTTTTTATTTTATCGATATGGCTCCCGGACAACATCCTCATCAGGATCGCATAAAAGATGTACAGTCAGTTGTGCCAGTATATCGTCGCAGGGTAGAGGTTGACGACAGTGACTCTTGGAGAAGGACACACTGAGAGTTTTAATGCCAATTTCTGAAAAATTATGAGGGGTCTATTTCAAATTCATTCATGGGAGATAGGTTGGAGGAGGTCGAGATAGGATTCAGTTCGATCCATGTTTGGAAGGAAAACTGGGTGTCCATGGTTGTGATGATGCTGCATGGAACAGTAAGTCAGTGGTGGTTCTTATTCCTCATGGATCGTGAGGAGTCATAGATCTCATGGGATGAGTCCCAAGACAAGTTTAGAGTCGAGTTTCATTCTTCAATTGCGATGGTGTACCGTCAACATGTGCTTCATAACCTTCGACATGGGAGCTCCAATGTGCGAGAGTTTGGAATCCATTTCAGGAAACTTTTATGATGTTCTCAGGACCTGTTGCCAGATGAGGAGGTCGGGGCAAGTAATTTCGATGAGGCTTTATGTCTAGAGATCCAGTGAAAGATCACCACATTTTTACTGAATAAATATCTTGATGTTCAGGTGAGGGAAGAGTTCATCGAGAGGACATTGGCCTGAATGGGATCATCATGAGTGGGGAGTCATTGTGATTCCTCAAGAAGCTGATCTGTGGTTTGGGGTTCCCGAATTTCCGGGAAAAATAGTCTCTTTTTAGTTGGGGGTAGGTCCCAGACCTCAGTATCTCATTTCTCTGGGGGAAGAATCTCTCATGCCTATTACAAGGGATCAGGCAATTGTTTTTCCTGTGGTGGTAGAGGTCTTCAGAAACGAGAGTGCCCGACCATTCAGAGCAGTCATCGTGCACCGGGTGTTATGCTCCTTATTCCTCCATTGAGGTAGTTCCAGCAGAGGCATCAGTAGTAGGTTTCACCAGATATAGATCAGTAGAGGGTTGAATGGGCAGGCATAGGATAGCCCTGTGACACTCCCCATCCTCAGAGAGCAAAGCACGACTGTGGTGGTGGTTGTCATCTTAGTCTAAGAGGTCGTGGAGGAGGTCGTGGTCAGATTTATGCTTTAGTGTTTCCAGCTTTAGGCGATCCAGACATCGTTTGAGGTACCCTATTCTTGTTTTCTACCTTTTTAATGCCTTGTTAGATTAAGGAGTGAAGAAATCCTTCATAAAATATACCCTTGTCCATGATTTGGAAGTTGAGGTAGAGAGGATTCTAGGGCCCTTGGCCTTGATTATGCCAGTTGAAGGCCACAATGACCTGTTTGATGTATCTTGAGACTGTGAGTTAGTGTTGGGGCAGTATGCTCTTGGGGATATTTCCTATGTTTACGGATACACCATATGATGTCATCCTCAACATATATTGGTGGTATTCGGTGCATGTTATCATGGATTTCTATAGGAATAAGGTCATTTTCATTGATGTAGATGGAGAGTCGGTGGGGTTTGTTGGTGAGAGAGAACATCATATGGGTCATAGGCATGTTTCTCCCTTATCACCCATGATGGATGAGATGATGTTGAGTTCATCAAAGGTTCAATAGTTGGCATTTCCTAGGGTCATAGAAGAGTACCCTGATGCCTTTCTAGAAGAGGTTGTAGCATTACCCCCTCAACAAGACATCGAGTTTGGGATCGATCTACAACTTGTATCATCTCTTATCTCTATGTCTCCATATAGGATGGACCCTTCTAAGTTAGGATATCTATGTATACACCTTGATGTTCTATTATAGTACAGTTTTTTTTGGTCGAGTGTGTCATCGTGGGGTGCACCAGTTTTGTTCATGAAGAAGGATGACATCAGTTTGCAGATCTGTGTCAATTATTATAGCTTAAACAAAGAGACAACAAATATTTTCTATAAACATCCATGGATTTATGATATATTCTATCAACTAAATAGTGAAATTTGGTTCTCAAAGATCAACCTGCGGTGAGGATATCATTAGATGCATTTGATAAATGAGGATATCTCGAAGATTTTTTTTATTGTCATCATGGGAATTAAGAGTACGTTGTAATGCCGTTATGTGAGAAACATTCTACACCTGTGTTCATGTGATTGAAGAATGCTGTCTTCCATGAGTTCTTGGAGAAGATCATTGTAGTTTTCATCGAAGACATCCTTGTGTACTCCATGTCTGAAGAACACCATGTAGATCATCTACACGTCATTTTGGGAGTTCTTCATCAACATCTACTATTTGGGAAGCTGTCAATGTGTGAGTTTTGGGATCGAGGAATCCATTTCGTGGGGCATGTGGTCTCCCAGCTTGTAGTAGTTATGGATTTACTTAAGATATAAAAGTTTGTGTCTTGGGAAACCACCAAGACTATGTTAGAGGTACGAAGATTCCTAGGTCTCACAAGCTATAAGTGGAGGTTCATAGACGATTTCTCCCAAGTTTTTTATCCTATATCAACTTTGACCAGGTAGGATCGGGCATTCATATGGACTAATTAGTTTCAGACAGCTTTCAAGTATCTAAAAGAGAAGTTATTAAGTTCTCCAGTTCTTTGTCTTCGAGCAGAGGGAGTTCAGTTTTATGTTTTCTACGATGCATCACATCTGGGGTTAGGTTGTGTTCTGATGCAGCCAAGATCAGTTGTTTATTATAGTTATTGGCAGTTACATCCCCATGAACGTAACTATGCCACCCAGAATCTTAAGTTGGTAGCTGTAGTGTTTTCTCTGAAGTTGTAGAGACATTAGTTCATTAGTGATAGATTTGTGGTTTTAACCGATCATAGGAGCCTGCGGTATGTTTTCTCCCAGTATGACTTGAATTTGTAAAAGCATCAGTGGATAGAGTTCTTATAGGAATACAACTTTGAAATATCGTATACACCTTTAAAGGGGAATTTTGAAGCTGATGCGCTAAGTCGGAGGTCACGTAGTGATGCAGTCCGTGAATCTGTTGACTCGTAGAGAGAAATTAAAGTACTATCAGCATTACATCATTATATGGGATATATTAGGGGTGTAAGTTTCTTTTTTGGATGATGGTTCATTTATCTCTAGTGCAGAAGGTGGAAGAGTCCCGGTTGGGGGATCTAGAGGTGGAGGTCTACAGAGACTGAGCTGTTTATGGTGAGGCCCCTAATGGTTTGTCTAAGGATGAACAACATCGAGTGTTATATCATGGAAGGATATGTGTTCCTTTGACTATGTGCTAGATGGTTCGCATAGAGTTCCATAGTTTTCATTTTTCGATGCATCTTGGCGTGACAAAGATTTACCGAGCATTGAAAAATTAGTTTTGGTGGACTGGGCTGAAGCGTACAGTTGCGGAGTTTTTGTCTCAATGTTTGATCTTCTAGAAGGTGAGGGCTGAACACCATGAACCTAGTGGTATACTCCATTTCTTAGATGTTCCTCAGTGGAAGTGAGAGTACATATCAATGAACTTTGTCACTATTTTACCTCAAGCTTGCGGAGTACATGATTCTATTTGTGTGGTAGTTGAGCGTTTATCAATATAATCCCACTTTATAGCAATCAAGGATTCAAGATCAGTGGAATTTATGTTGAGGGATTATCTCGAGGAGGTGGTGGGAATTCAAGGAATACCAAGGATGATCATTACTTATCCAGATCCTCATTTTATCCCTAGGGTGTGGAGAGGTCTCCGGCATGATTTTGGTTCTCAGCAATTCCTTAACACTACTTTTCATCCTCAAATGGATGGTCAGACAGAGAGAACCATACAGACTCTCGAACACAAGTAATGATATTATGTCCTAGATTTTGGAGGTTTGTAGATGAGGCACATACCCAAGGTGGAGTTTCCTTGCAATAATAGTTTTTACTCCACCATCGGTATGGCGCCATGTGAATACTTGTATGGCTGAATTTTCCATTATCTGTTGTGCTAGACTAGGGTCTAAGAGTCAGCAATTCTTGCACCAGAACTAGTGTAGAATACAACAGATATGGTTCAGGAAATTCGTGAGAGGATAAAGACAGTGAAAGATCATTATAAATCATATGCGGATCAAAGGAGGAATCCCTTAGTGTTTGATGTTGGGGATCACTTTTTTCTGAAGGTGACTCCCCATTGTGGGCAGTGATGGTTCCATCATGGGAGTAATATTTCTCCCTAGTTTTGTGGACCATTTGTGGTGTTATCTCGTGTTGGAGCTGTGGAATATCGAGTAGAATATCTCTCGCAGATGAGTCAGATACATGATGTTTTCCATGTATCATAGCTCCATCATTATCTTCATGATGACTCTCAAATAATTGAATAGTGAGAAATCAATGTTGATGATGATTCGACCTTTGAGGAGTGACTTATGGAGATCCAAGACCGCAAATGGAAGGTATTGTGCGGGTGTTCTATTTCATTTTTTTGTGTCTTGTGGTGACACAGTGGCATGTGGAAGTGCACATGGGAATGTGAGTCACTGATACGTGCTTAGTACCCAGAGTTGTTTGATGTTTAACTCTTTTCATTTATCGATGTAGCCTTTGTGGTTATATACCATTCATGTTTATAATATGAATTTATTTTGTTGCTTCCTAAGGCTTGCTATCATTTGATATGTACCTCGATGGGTGGTTTTTCAGACCCCATTTAGTTTTCCCTTTATGTAGGTTTTTAATTCTCGAGTATGAGAATGTTTTGAGTGGTATCTGATGCAATGCCTTGGACCTCTTTGTTCTATTATATTGCAAAATTCAGGTTTATGATGTGTTTCAGAAGGTCAAGGTGACATATCCCCAACACTTTTCCAAATTTTCATTTCTATAAATAGTTCCATCAGTGGACAGTTCCAATGGTAGACCATTGTGAATAGTGAAATGGCGACCTTATGTGAATAGTGAAATCGGTGACCTTATGTGAACAGTTTCACCAATGACCTTCGGTGAACACTGTCATCGGTATCCTTATATAAACAGTGCAATAGTGACCATATTTGAATAGTGACATCGATGACCTTATGTGAATAGTTTCATCATTGAACATTTCTGAACAGTTTTATCAATAACCTTATGTGAACTGTGCAACATAGACCTTATCTGAACAGTAACATCAGTAACATTATGTGAATAGTGTCATCGGTGACCTTTTGTGAATAGTGTCATCTATAGCCTTATGTGAACCATGCAACGGTGACCTTATATGAACAGGTAAATGATGACCTTTTGTGAACGGTGACATTGATGACCATATGTGAACAGTGTCATCGGTGACCTTATGTGAATAGATTCATCGATAACCATATTGAGTAGTGCAACGGTGACCTTATTTGAACAGTAACATCGGTGACCTTATGTGAATAGTTTCATCGGTGACCTTCTGAGAACAATGTCATGAGTAACCTTATGTGAACAGTGCAACGATGACCTTATGTGAACAATAAATACATAGCCCTAGGTGAACAGTTTCACCGATAATCTTCTGTTAATAGTGTAATGGTGAGGTTCCAATCGTCAGGTTCCAACAGTGGCCTTTTTCTTTTTTCAAACTTTGAGTTCATGAACAGTGTTTTCAAAATGGAGACATTCTGACGGTGTCCTATTTCCTTCGCCAAACTTTGAGTTCAAGAATAGTGTTTCTAGAATGGTGAGTTTCCAACATAGACCATTTTTCTTTTTTCAAATTTTGAGTTCATGAATAATGTTTCTAGAATGGTGAGGTTCCAACAGTAACCTTTTTCCTTTTCCAAATTTTAAGTTCATGAACATTGATTCCAAAAAGGTGAGATTCCAATGGTGGCCTTTTTCCTTGAACAAATTTTGATTTCATGAATAGTGTTTCCAAAATGGGGAAGTTCCAACGGTGAGGTTCATGAACAGTGTTTTTCCTTTTCCAAATTTTGAGTTCGTGAATAGTGTTTCCAGTTTCCAACACCCCTCCCCTTTAACGTTTCCTTTGATGTTAAATGCATTTAAAGCCTTGTTTTAAAGACTCTATGGATAATTCAATGTTCGAAACTCAAATATTTATTTCTCTAAATCTCGGGATCTTTTTACATGGTCATACCACGTGGTTAATGAGATCCTATTTTAATAAAAAAACCCAACATATCTTAAACCACTACATTAATAAATCGTCTAAAGTGTCGAGATCTCTTCCACCCTAGTCCTTCCACCTTATTATCAGGTGTGAGATTATCAAACATCTCATTCCTTCCTGTAAGAGTTGTGCAATAAATCTTTCATCCTAGGATTTATTCCACTCTGTTTTGATGCAACCAAGCAATATCGACCAGTCATCGATATAAGGTATAATCTATCTTCATTATTTCCATTTCATCTCATTCTTTCTCCTTGCCCTTTTTATTCAATTTTTACCCCATGTTCTTAATGGGATTTTCTTGAGTGTCAGCTGATGTGGTGGTGTCTCTATATCCTCCAGTGGATACAGTTGTCATAGGGGAGGATATTGTAACCCATTGTGTGGATCGTTCTCATATAAAGAACGTCATGAACTATTTATGGTAGGGGATCCATGGATTCCCTTTTCTTTTATGTGAAACTGTAGAGTTATCTTGTTTTATCCCACTAGAACACAATTGAATTGGCATAATAAATATTTAATCCAGATAAATAAAATTACATCGATCGTATGTTATTGCCTCTTATTTTTCTAGATAGTATTGTATCTACACTTTCTGGCTTATCTTTTTCGTTCTTGATTGATATTGGTATAGAACATAAAGTCATATTTAATTGATAATTGTTTGGCTAAAGATAAATAGGCATATAAATGAATTTGATTCCTCATATTGTAATTAGATGTTAATAAAATTGGTGCAGTAATCATGTTTAATTATTTGTGATATCTTACTAATTTGGTTTACTGAATTTGGAATGACAAATAATAAATCGGTTAGTCCAAGATGGATTAATGAACTGGTTGTTTGATAAAAGATTATACCTTGTAGGGTTCTGAGTTAACCTCTTTCTTGTTTAAGGGTCGATATCCCATTTGATATGATGTTTGTTTTCCTACTACTTGTGTTGTGGTGTGAGACTGGATGGCTATTGTGATATGTGGGGGCATGGAGGCCTATTGTTTGTGGGAGTAGTTGATGCCTAGAGTGACAAGATGCTTCAGTTTATGCATGTGGGTGTCGGGGAGGACACCCAGGATGATGGAATGAGATAGATGTGAATGTTTGGATGCTGGGTGATTCTTATTATTTCTTTATCTTCTTTACATTCCCCACTTCTCAAGGTAGTTGGTATTTATTACCCTTCTTCTGAAATGGGTGAAGACGTGTGGGGAATGACACGTGCTTTCCAATTCTAGCTTCTCAAGGGAGGATGGGTCTACACTCTTGATATAGGCAGAAAAGACTCAATGGAGAGTTATCTACTCACCGTATTGAACCCCATTGTGTTTAGTAGCATAGAATGTTTTTCCATAATGCCTGAGAATATGGTAATGTAATGTTGTAAATAATTAATTGAATAAATTATGTAAATCCATGGGGTTTGATCTTACTAGAATGAAATGTTGGTGTAACAATTTTAATGGGACACTAGACTTTGGGTGTGTTTCTAATGAAATTTAATGTGGAATTGTGAGTGGTTAATTAATGTTTAAAGAAGTAATTATGATAAAGTGGATCTGATAAAAAGGGAATGATATATGGAAATAAATATCTTTAAATGATTGTGTGCTTATAGGATACTATGTCTTAGAAGTGGTATCTGGGAGTTCCAGAGACATTAACTACAATTAATTCTAAGAATATGTTATTCCCATAGTGTGGTTCTAAGATATAGTATATTCTGTACATTTTGTGTTTATATACTCTACACCACCTTGTCACCTAGGGAAACTGGAACCCCGGGGATTCTGAGCCATGCGAGGTGTTTTCCCCAGCATTCTGGTGGTAGGATATATGGCTGACTACCCCGTTTAGCCCCACTCACTTCTCTTGGTAGTTACTTGTGCTGGTAAGAACAGTGGTTAGTTTTCCCCATATACATTTTTAGAAGTATGTAATGGATTTTGGTTATTCGCACCCACATAATCTTGATATAGTATCCTATGGACAATTATAGGTGTAACATTTATAGGTTGTGATGGCTTGAGGGTCCTTAATCTGTGAAATGGCTATAATGGCTTGAGGTATAATACCCGACGTATAATACACATTATATGAATTGCGGTGTCCACTAGAAACTACCTGTTTACATTCCTGTGTGGAAGTGTTGGAGTGGTTGCATGAGGAGGATGTTTTGGTACTTCGCCCAAGTTTCTGCGGGCAATCCTTTTTTAGGAGAGAGATGCTTAGGTTGTGTGACGTTGGGGAAAAGCGACAAACCACTGGGGGTGTATTATTGGGGTACCCATGATATTATTTTTTATATTATATACTCATGTATGTGTTACTTGGTGAGAGTATCCACGGTGAGGCTGGAAAATTATAACCATTTAGATATTATTTTATAATTACATTGATATTGGTTGGGAAAAAGGAAAACCTACATGTTGGGTGTCCACCAGTCACATCCTGCAAGGCCAGGGGGATAGAACCCATATCCATTGGGTGATAAGGGTTATTCACCTACCACTTCCTTCATAATGGTATAGATAATATATCATTTTTCATACAATATTTTATAGATAAATATTAATGATATACTAGCGGTTTTAATTACAGGATTATAAATAAATGTATTATTTTGGATAACTTGTGAAAATCATATCAGTCATAAAAAATATATAGATTTATAGAAAATAACTTCTCACACATTAAATGATTGTTTGATTTGTTAAATGTTACTTTTAGTACTCTAGGTCTCAAAAAATAGTTTTTTAGATATTCACTTCTTAGAGTAAATGATGAGTTAGAAAATGATTGAAGGACAACTGAAGGATGATATTGTCCTTATGAAATATAAGTATATCAATTAATTATATTGTTCTATGTTCATAGTCAATATGGTAATGGAATTAATCTCATATAGGAAAAAATATATTGAAAAAAAAAATATTTCATTCATATATGATAAATCCAATGGTATTTTAAATCATCATATATTTATGTGTTTTAGGTTCTTAAATTACTATTTATCATTCACTTTCCTTGATCAATAGTCTCTATCAAACTCTATAGTTTTTTAAGCTTCCATTTGTATATATATATTTACTATAATACCCCAGCCTTAAACATTACTTAATATTGAGTTATTACAAGAATGTACATTGCAGATCTCTTCAGGTTTAGAGTTTTAGAGAATTAGATCATAAATCAGGCATTACATTCCACATTTCAACAAGGTGGTTACATAAAAGACAGTATTCATTTTTCCCATCAAAGGAGACATATTTAAAATAAAACATGGATTTTTTCTTGACACTTTCTCGACACTATCATCACATCATGTACCTTTCCCTTGACCTATGAAAAAAATTTCAAAAACATGGGATGATCATAAAAAGCTCAGTAAGGGATATAAAAATACGGAAAGAAAACCATAGTCCATGTATACATAAGAATCAATGAAATCATACTTCACTCATCAAAACATAAGCACTTTAACATACCACATGAAATCATATGATTTATGAATAAATCACAGAAAACATAATACATAAAGGTAACTTGAGGCATTCATAACATTCTTACGTAGGGAGTAACCCTCACGGTTACGTTTGGAATACACATCACAGTATAATACCTTAATCTCTTCTGAGAAACCTTAGCGTTTAACTACTTCACATTACCCAATGCATTGGACAGCTATATCAGGCTCACCCGCCAATAGTTTATCACGGAACCACCCGTCTTCATAAACAATGCCCAATAAACATAACATAATCGTATCATATAAAACATGCATAATGGAAAAATAAAATTTACACATTTCAATCACAAGATATCAATACAACAAATTTATATAATTATAACATTATCAAAACCATTTTCAATACCAAAATAAATGAAAATTAAAACATGGTATTTATTTTTCATTTAAAAAATGATATGTCTTGTAGAGGAAGTCGAAACTCAAATAATGGTCACAGTGGCGGAGAAGTCGTTGTCGCTACATACGTACGACAAAAACATTCCCTTTTGTAGTTTAGTAAAATTATTCCTATAAAAAACATTCCTTTTGAATAAAAGTAAAATTAAAAGTGGTTTATACACCGTATAAAAGAATGTTGTTTATAAAACAAAATATGCCTCAATGAAAGGAGATTGAGACGAAGTCCCATAACTCGTGTCCGACATGACACGATCGTTCTTTAATCTCCTGAATAATAAACTATATTTAATTTATACTTTCATAAGAACCTTTTTTAAGTTCATTATTCCTTTTATATCACTTATTACCATGTTATGAACATTATGTAATTATGTAAGTTAATAACGACCGTTTTTTCAATCTTTGGTACTTTAGCCAAAAATAAACTTATTATAATTACAAGTTGTTCATGTGGTAAAATATAAATTATTTCTATAATTATATTCATGATGTAGGTATAATATATATCATATATATCCATTATATACATGAATTTATAATATTACATAACATTTAGAGGTAATAAATTAAATGCACCGTTCATGGTGATGGTAAGTCGTACGTCCGCATGAACCCTACTTTCATTTCTAATTCGTATTTAATGGATCGAAATTAAAATGACATAAAGGTATATTATAATTACAGTATTATATAAAATATAATATCATTAACTCCATCCTTTATATGTCTCACATATGGAATTAACGAATCAAATCACTTTGAGGGGGCGGTAGTCTGCACTTCCAAAAATGAAGATATCGCGTTTACCCATAATGGAAACCATAAGGTATGCCATAAATGAAAAATACAGAATCATAAGGAAACATAGAAATAATATATAACATATATAAATACAATGACATCTTAATGGCCACCATGAATGGTGTTAAAAGAATATTGAACAATCATCGTTTCGTGAGGCAGAAATTCTCAATTCACAGAAACAGTATGTTTTGTAACCATTATACGGATGTGTGTGTATGGGTAGCTCGAATCCTTCTCATAACAACATCCTAGTATATTTGAGAAACAGGTTTTGTTACAAAAGAAAGGAATAAAAAGGTTTTATTTGGTTTGGGAAGAAAAATAATACAAAAGAACATTTGAGAAGACATTATCTTTAAATCGGGTAACTCTCCTTGGTTTGAACCAAAAGGGGTTTTCAAAGAGATTTCTACCTACGTTAAGGCTTATATGATAAATATAGATATGTGGATAGATAAAATGAGGATATATTGGCTGAGACAATGGATTTAGAGGAGTGGGTAAGGTGGTATAAGTGGGCGCCTTTTATAAGAGGGAGGAGGGTCACTCTTGAAAAGTCCAGAAATGATACTTTATTATATAATGAGTTTCTGATATTAATGGTCCCACAATTATATATTTTGAGGATAAGGTGATAAGGGTTCTAATTGCACCCATATAATTTGTCCTTGACAAGTTTAAGTCTTAGATTTTACCTTATCATTTCATTTTATTTAAATCGTTCATTAATGAGGTAATCGCTCCATCATCATGGTGTCATAAATAATATAATTTATTTAAGGTCTATAAATTATAAAAAAATTACTATGATGTAGGAAATATTTTTATCTTTACAATGAATATTTATGGTATAATATAACATTTATGTAGACAAAACTAAAATTGGTTTACTTGGGCGATACATACTTTCAATATACATTCCTTTTTTAAAAAATAAAATGATAAAGTGTCAATATCACCCAAAAGTGATTCCATGGGGTCCCAAAGTTTGGAATAAGGAATCCGATGGTCTTCCAGGACACAACCAGTAGAATTAGGACACATCTTGGGGTCATTTTTTATTATTATGATATTATTTTATTATCCTTAACTACCCGATTACTAATTAATCACAATAATTAAAGATAATTACAATCGTTACTATTCATAATATACAAAAACAAAGGAATCTTAATTACCTATTTTGGAACTTATGATTCCAAATATGGAATCAATTTTACCAAATTCCAAACATAGAAATTGTAGTATTTATTTTAAAAATATTTCCCGTTGGCAAAATAAATAGCGGGGTTTTTAGAAACAATATCTATCAAATGGTTGACAATTATTTATGTCAAATTTCAAAGTGAAATTAATTCAGATGACCACCATTGGATTAAATGGTAAAATTATATTCTATTTAAACTTTTAACCAATTAAAAATATAATTAATCCATATAATTAAATTAGATGAAAAGGCAGTTTTGAAGTAAAATGCATTATTTTTCACTATTCATTAAAAAATGAACATTGTCAGAAAAATACCAAAAATATATCCAAAGTAAATATAAATGTCCCCATACTAAAGAATAAGTTAATTTTGAAAAATAGAGCTTATAAAATATTCAAAATAATGATTTAAAAATGGTTCTCCATCAAAAGGTGTTAAAACAATCATTTAAAAAAATATTAGAGAATTCAATGCTTAAGATTTGATTTGTTCTCATTTTAACACTCCAAAAACTATCTAATTTATTAATAGACAAAGATATTAAAATACATAATTCTTTACTTACTTGGTATGTTACATTAAAATTCCACCAATGTTCATATATTTATAGTCATGTATATGTTATTCGAGATGACCATTGTACTTCCATTTTTCTCTCATTAATTATATTTTTATTAATCCTTTTTTCATTTTGGATTTACAATAAATGAATTTTAAAACGTAAAACCCTTTATTATTAAGATGAAGATTGATTTGAGTGTATGAATTTTATTTATGCTGTATAATTTGACACCATTATATTTTAAAAAATATATAATTTGGTTTAACTTCATTTATGAAATTTTAAATTTATCTTATAATATGTTGTACCACCTAGAGAATTTATTATATATTTATTTAATAAAGTAATTCCCTTTGATAAATTTTAGAACATGCACCGCTAAATATAAATGAACCATAATATAGTACACCATTATAACCAAGATGTCATATTGATGTGTGTTAATCATAATAACTAAGTCATAGAAATTTTGGTTATCTATTTATTAGAAAATATATATGAATAATTTAAAATGAAATGAAATGTATTCTTAAAAACATTATTTTTTTAAAATATTCTTTGGTCATTAATTTCACAACTAATTTAATATTTATTTTTTCAAATTTTAGAAAAATTTTCTAAAAAATTAAATTCATTTTTTAAATTACCATATTGAAATATGTTTGGGTGAATTTTTGGTATTTTTCAAAAAAGATTCATTTTTTGATAAATATTGAAAAACATTGATTTTTATTGAAATCTGCCTTTTGTTAAAATAAATTAACTTCATACATTTTATTTTAAATTTGTTTTAAATTAACATTATTTCAATATTATTATAATTTAACTGATTTATGACATTGAAAATAAATCATTTTCTATTTTTATATTAAAGCATTATATAGTTATGAGTATTTTATCTTAGGAAACTCACTTTTTTATCACGTCTAAGGGTATAATTTTAAATTGGATTACACCATTTATATGAATTTAGTTATAAAAATGCATTTCATATATATTATCAGAATAATTTATATTATCTAATAATATTAACTTAATTTTTGACCATTATCAATAGTGATTGAAGTAAAAAATTTATATTCATGTTTAAGAAAAAAATGAGTTTATCGGGGAAAAAACTAAGAAGATAATGGTTAAACAAGACATAATCTTTTCGAAAACCTATTTAATAGAAATATATAAATCTTATCTCCTAAAAAGATATATAATTTCCCATTTTATGTCCATTTTTCATGTCATAAACATGGGTACACGTTATTCCCATAAAAAATACCATATGTGTCCTCTCCACCACTTATAAAAGGCCACTCCATCCCTTCACATATTCACTCCTATAAATCCCATTTTCTCCACAAAAAACTAAAAATACACTCCCCAAAATATTTATACATATTTAGTATCTGATACTCTTACCAAATGATCAACTTTCGGGTAATTGATAGATGATATGTAGGAGGTTTTACTAAGATAATGTAATTGTATTAACATAGCTCAATTTGTTTTATTTCGTATTTCCCCCCTTAAATTCTATATCAAAACATCAAATATTAAAATAAAAATTTGGTAAATATGTTAATATGTTATTTATTTCATATAATAATGTTTATCCATCTCCATATTCATCAAATTGGAAACGAAATCGTTGATCGTGTGAACTGCAGACTAACACCTTGTGAGCCGATGTAATATGTTTTTTATAAATAAACATCATTATTATATATAATTATATTTTAATGAATATATATATGATATATATGATATTTTTATACTTAATAAATTAATATATCACATATACCTTCTTACATTCCATGTCATTTAAAATTACAATAACAACACTCTTGTGAATGATGGACTACCGCCTCGTGAAGCAATGTGATTTGTTTTTCCCTAACCCTTCACATGGATGGTAAAAAGGATATATATATATATATATTGAATATATGTTTTATATATTAAATGATATTTATTATTTAAAATTATTATACAATAAAAAACGTAACCCTTTTACACGTTAATGGAATGATTCATTGCATCAATGTATGTGGGGTCTTCCGTCTCCACGAAGCGATTTGACTCATTTTCAATACCAAAAATTCAATAATGATTTAAATATGTATTAAATTATTAAATATTATATTTATAAAATTAATATAATTTTGGATATGGTGTATTGATATACTATACATAGGAACCTGAACTATCATGACAAAATACACATGAGAAAACAAGGAAATTAACACCCAAAACATTTAAAATAATGATATATTGTTAATAAAAATGTGGTATAATAGTACAATAGGCTCATATATAATTTCATGCCAATTAATAATACATTTTTATAACTTAATAACTTTATAAAAAACATTATACATGATTTTAATTCATTTTTTAACACAAAGGAAGTGTTATCTAGGAGACGTTGTCTCAATTAACCTTTATTAAAGAATATTATATATTTATACACCATGTATATTTTATATTTTACATATAATAAACCTATTACATGTAATATCATCAATAAATCATAATTAATAGTATCCGATGTTTCAACTTCAATTATTTCATCCAACGGGATTTAAATTCAAATTTACTACCTGGTGTAGAATTTCACAACAAAATTTCTCTTAGTTTATTTGTATTACTTATTCATTATCTTCGATATTATAAGATTATTTTTGTAATGAATTTAAATTATTATACATTGAAATTATTATTTTTTATTTGGATATAAATACAATACACATGACTGGTTCAATTAATAATTCTTAACTCAATGATACAGACTTTGTGAGGGCTTATTTTACAATCTCATTTTAATTGGTATTGTTTATAAATAAATTCTAAGTTATAGAACTTTTTTAAAATTGGATGATAAAACCTTTCTATTTTATTCTCATATATTTATTAATGAATTTATTTTGTAATAAAAATATTTTTTCTATCTTTGGTGCTTAATATTTTTTTGTGAAATGTTTTTAATATAATCTACATTATTTCTCACTTCAGCCATAAATATTTATTCTTACAAAAACTTGTTTACTAAAAATGATTCTAAATTTTTTTAAAGTTATAAAAATGATTTAATAAAAATATTTTTAACTATTTTCTATATTTTAAAAAAATACAGGAATCTTCCTAGCATTTTCTATACTAGGCACGTTTGTATTTTTTCAATAATGTGAAATGAATTAATATTTTAATGCATACAACATGTACTGAATTTCCCTCCATCATTAGAAATCAATGATTTAAAGAAAAAATTATATTTTTCAATTGTTAATTTCAAAACGAAATTATTTTCATCTTTTTTTAACTTTTACACTTAAATATATTTTCAATGTCGAAATGGATATTTTCCTATATTATTTTTTAAATAAAATTTTTATTTTATTACTATACATCAAAGACAACAACCCTATATTTTACTTATAATATAATAAGAATATATTGTATTTATATAATCTTTATTCATTATATTGACTTTTTTATGATCACTTTGATCAAAGAAATTGTTGATAATCAATTTATTTGCTAAGTATTATAGTCATTAAATAACCCCTGAAATATTCATTTTCCCATGATCATTGTAAATTAAATTTCCCCAAAATATGCATATTGTATATCATGGATATATTTTTTTATTAATTTTTTCATCATTTATACATACATTTTTTTATCATTTTAATTTATTTTATTATATTTGTAAGTATTCGTAAATCTTTAATCATAAATTAATGGGGATATTTGATGATAAGGCATCTTATTCATAAATTAAATAGATTATTCAGTATTATAAGATTCATTTGGACATAAAGATTTTCAATATTCGTAGTTATAAATATCCCCTTAATACATCACCAATCTCATGATATGAATGAATTTACACTCCTTAGTTTAATGTGTTTCTGGGGTATAACTACTCATCGGTTTTAAACTCTCTTGGTAAAGGTCACGATAGGAGGGGGATTGTGATGTTTGAGATATTGATATGGAATAATTAAGAGTTTAATTCATTATGAATTCATTTATTATTATCGTATATATTATCATTATGATAATTTTTCTAGATGTCTTTCATAATATATTTATTCACTAAATGGCATGTGTTTCCATTTTTTCCTTGTATTATTTATTATGTATTATATTCACATGATATTTCTGTTATTGGTTAAATGGATGTGTGTTCTGATATTTACTATTATATATATATTATTTATTGTCTAATCATGATAATAATATAATTTAAATATCACTTTAATTAATGTAATTTCATTTCCATGTTGATTTTTCATATTCATTCATGATATATTCAACTTTACGCAACTCTTAAAAAACATGTAATATCACCATAATTTTATTCCATTCCCATGAATTTTGGATGTTTAAAATGAATTATATGTTTGGATATTAGAGAGGTAATCATCATTTTCAGGGAAAAATTAATGTTGTAATTTTTTGTTTTCAAATGTAATGTAAGACTCTAGTATGTATCTAGTTTACCAAGGGTACTTAACTATATGATCCTTTAAGTTGTGATCACCTATTTATTATACAAAATATGGTAGTAACCATCAAGTCTGGGATACTATGGATGGGTTCTTTACAATATGTGTCCCTATATTATCATATGTTAGGGAATTAAGTAATGTTGGTACTATAATTTCATTTAATAGGTAATTCCAATGTTGAGTTACCCATGATTTTTTTTGTTAAAATATGATCTGATTTTTTGGGTTACACTAGCTTGAATACTATAATAGCATTTGGTAACTGGAGGAATAGAGTTGATGTTATCCATGTAGTGGATTGATATAATGGTTGTCTGTATGTCTGTTCATGTTTCATATATGATATGATTTTCATGATTCCATACATTGATAACTATGTCATGAGATAAACTCCAAAGAAGACTCATTTATTATTGAAATGTGGATCTTGACCTACTATTTAATATGATGAAAAAACAGTTTTTCATTTGAATGAGACACCATTTAATAACCATCATGATTAAATTGTAAATAATATGTGATACTAAACCAATTATATCTTTTATTATAGATAATATCAATAGGATCAGTGTCAAGATAAACATTATAATCAATACATGATAAAGTTAAGCTTAATGAACACAGATCATAAGATGGTTAACTTGATAAAAGTTCTTAATAATGATTAGTGGTTTAAGAAAAACAGTCAAGAAAAAATTCATGGATTCATTATCATTCATTACTAGATAAATAATTTTTGAAAATTTTTATTTATTTAATATATATTATTATGGATTAATTGATTAATTCTATTTGGAATTCAGGGGCACTATGTGAAAAATGACAAACATATTCTTAGTATCCACCCATATACACAATATTATTATATACCTAAATGAGTTTTTTTTCATATATTAAATATAACTGGGTATCTAAAATGATATTAAATTTGATTTAATATGCTAAATGACTTGGTGATATTAATTGATCCCTTAAAAATGTAGGGTTATGGAAATCTTATGAATTTTTATAAAATATATTTTTCATCGACTATATGATTGGAAAATATTGTAAATATATCAAATTATAAAATTATAAAATAATTGAATATGGAAGATTGAAATTGGTTTTCATGTAATTTTGAAAATGATTTTCTATATCGATCACTTGGATGCTTAATTCGTGAATTAATTAGTCATAAAATGTTTAATATAAATTTTCTCTCTTGGGAAGAGCATAAAAACAAATTTTTTATAAAATGAGATGATGTATTTTTTATAAACATAGTTATGATTTTTTCAACTATATAACATAATTTATAGAATAAATAAAATCATATTTTTTGGTTATATAATTTATCATATTTTTATCTTTGGAATTGTTCTGATAATGTGATTAAATTAAAAGAAAATATTATTAACCATTATTTCTAACCAGGAATATGATTTATAGATTCTGGTATTGTATCCAAAGTACTAGTTGAAAAATTTTAACATATAATAATATAATTTGGTTTAAAATTACAAATATAATTCATAAAAAATATAATAAATCTTATTGAATCAGCGGTTTTTAAGGAATGAGGATATATAGTTCAATGTAGTGGGATGATCCATGGAATAACTGAAGTATTTTCTAAAAATACAAAGAATATTTGTCTCAGATATGGATTTTAATAAATTAATTCTATATTTTTGAAATTCATATAATACTAAAATTATATTTTATAATTTTTTTAATTATTATGATGTTCAAAATAAAAGAAATTAACTATTTATATTATAGTTTGTATTCTATAATTTATGTACATAATTACAACATTGAGGATTTGAATATAAAGGATATTATCAAAATTAAATGAATCTAAATAAAAGACTTGTATCTTCATTTCATTTCCCTAAAGTGATTATAGAATTTGTTCTAATGAAATATTTTTTTTGAACGTGTATAAGATTCTTAATTGTATGCACAATTCTTATAATTCATCTATTTCTGTAACATTTTTTAAGGAGAAGATATGGATGAAAGTGTTTTATCCATGATAAAATGTTTACCCAAGTATTTTTTAACATATAATTTTTTCGCACCATAAATCATTGGTATATTTTAATAGTGTTATTTCAAAAAAAAATCTATATAGATAAATTACCTTATTTGATATAGTTTATTTTTTTAATATTTACACTAAAAAGAAAATAAATTTAATTTATTAATAAAAAATGGTTTATGTACATTATAGAGATATTTTAAGTAGGAAATAAATTCTAAAGACTATAGATGTAATATTTTTTTCCTTTAAAATGTTCAAAGTTATAAAATAAATATTTACACTAATCTAAGTTTAACTTGAATTTTACATAATATCAAAAGAGAGTTATGATATATTAGTAAATAAAAATGTATGTTATTAAATTATTAATTTTAAAAAATTGATGGAGTATAGTTCTAATAATGATGATTAAAAAACTAATAAATATTTTAATTTTACAACATAAGATTATATCATAATATTTTATGTCCTGAAGTTAATTATTATGAATTTGTCTGAGAAGTTGAACCGTTAGGAATATGATTACAAAATATCATAATTATTCAAGATACATTACTTCATAGATGTTTCTAACTATATAGACTAGTTTTATGTTTTTACCAGATGATCACATAGAGAAGTTATGGGAATTACATATGATTCAATTTGTTAACAAAACCTCAAATGTAAAGTTACCCTAAGTTTTTTATGGAATTTTATCATATATTATTTTAAAACCCAGTGATTATATTTTTTTGTTAAATATTATTAAAATGTTTAAGAATATTAAAAGGTATCATGTTAAATGAACCCACCATTTTATTACTCTTTTAATATTAATTATATAAATTTCAAAATTTGTATTCATTTTGTGAATTACAATGATAATTGACCTAATAACGTATGATTACGAGTTTATCCCATATTGAATTTCATTATGAAGTGTTATAGGTTATGATAAAGGTTTAAGTCTAGAATTAATATTATTCTTGTAAATAGATTATGAATATTCTCATGAGTTGTAATACAGAGAATATGATTTTGTGTGTGCACTTGAAAACCCACTAAGTATACCGTATAATGGTTTATACATATTTCTTTGGTAGTATATGGGTGAATGGATCAGATTTGAGTCCCCAAAAAGTGTGTTTTTCCAGATACCTATAATGAGAACATTCATATTTTGATACCCAACATACGCAAGTCAATATATTGACTTCTCTAATGATAAGGTAGTAGGGTATGTTGTCGATCATTCCCATGATTAGATCTAAACCAAGATGGGTTTTTCTTCTCATTTGATTAATATTACATTCAAGACTATGATTCAGATATATTTTTGGAGTGTAAAGCCACACCTAGATATTTTATATCATTATAGATAAGGGACTTGTGATGATCATCTCCATAGTGATGAATGAAATCTTATTAATTCATTGATTAGATCAAACTACTCTCAAAGAGTTTTGAAAAGATGAGTTGGTTATATGGGATTAGCCTTTTCAATGTCCCATAGTCACATAATGTCATGTAAAAATGGAAATTTATAGAATAATTTCTTGCATATAATGATCGGTTCACAAATGTATAGAGAGACATTTGTTAGATATATATAAGGTCAGATCCCTTTATATCTTTAGTAGCATTGACATTTTTCTCGAGTTTTATATTTTCTTACATATATGGTTCTTTTGATTTGAATTTTTTATTAATATTGTAAATATCCATGGGGTAACACAATGTTACTTATTGAATGAGTATAATGTCTGACTCATATAGTTTATCTAAAAGTGAATAGAGTTAAACCAAGATTATTTTGGATAGGAATTCCCAAGGGAAAACATAAGATATGATATATAGTGAAGTTTATGATAACATTCCAAAAGTTTATTGAAATATTTCAAAATGTAGTTATGGATTTGGTTGAAAATGTTATTGTATACAGTATAATATAATGCGGAATGGTAAAAATTCATGTAGGATTTAGTTAACAAGAGATATTAAATGGAATATACTCTAAATATTTAAATATATATGATATATTTATATATAACTAGTGTGTTAGATTCCATGGAAATGCACTGGGTATATTAACTGTGGTTTGTAAAAATAATTTATTCTTCATTAGTGAAATCATTAAAAGAAATGGTTCGTAAGATTAAACGAGTGGGAGTTAAAAAAGTTTATACATGTGATTCAAGAATTATATGACATTTTAATTAATGTGTAATAATTGGATGAAATAATGTGGCACCACTCCGGAGTTCCCTTTTGCTATATAAATAAACCATCTAGGAAAATAGTGAAAATTGGTGTGCATATTTAGAAAATGACACCTAGGAACCTGAATTGCTCTTTCATATTATGCATTTTCACTATAAATGAAATATAATAAAGAATGTAAATGGATCCCACTTGAACATTGATAAATTCAATCACATCCTATGGATACACTATAAAGGTCGGTTTCTTTTGATTTCTACTTTGGTAATCTTTATCAAAATCATCTGAAAAATATCAATATGGATATAGTGGTTCTTCGATGTAAGGATCATGCACTCACATCAGATATTCATTGTACTATAATGATGTCATTTTATATTTTTACGGAGACCCTAGGTATGGATAATAATTACTTCCACTATATCGAATAATTATAATTAGATACATACAAAACTTAATAGCAATAATAGGGCCAAAATAGCATCGGTTATGACACCGTTGGATTATATTTGTGATTGACCCTATCTCTATGAATCATTATGAAGTATTTAAAATGAATAGTATGATGTAATATAAAACCATTTCGGTTAAAGAACCTAATAGGAATTTTATAATTGATAACCCATATTGAATGTTAGTTATTCATAAGTTAATTTATGCGCATAATTTATGAGTTTTTTATTTTATGTATATTCTATCTTTTTATACATTTAGTAATTTATTTTTTATCATTAAACAAAGTCCAAATATTTAATATAATATCATGACGCTTCATTATACAATTTAATCATGGGTGTGATGGAAAATATATAGATTTTCCAAATAGAAAATCTAAGGAGGTAGGGTGTGTAGGACAAAATATTGTGGGGATTATAACTAAAATATACCAAAATCAGAAGAGAAATAATTACTTCATGTTGATCTTCTGAACGCACTATAGAAATATAAACATGATATCAAGACCATTATAAAACAACATGTAACCCATTTTTATGGCTCCATGAAACAACTAATCACAGTGAAATTTATTGAAATAGTATAGTTCTTTATCCTACATTGATTGAACCATAAGTAGTTCATTTTAGTTTTTTATCACCTAGAATGACAGTTTTTCCAGTGGTAGACTATAATTATAAATATGATGAAGAAGGTAAAGTTGGACTATATATAATTGGCGGTGGTCAACATAATATTTTTTACTAAATATTTTCCCAAAATTCATTACATGAAAGTAGAGATAAATTGTATATAGTTGAATCAAAATGGTGAAGAATCAATAGGAACCATTGAATAAATCTACGTGAAACTCTAATGGTATACATATCATTTTATTACTTCCTAATAAAGTAAAGCATGAATGATTCATTATGGGCCTAAAACTATTTCATTGAAAGAAATTTATAATAGAATATTATATCCATGATTAAATTATTTGGTGTGAACTTATGGTGTAAAATGAAGTAGGAAACTATCATTATATTGAACAAATGAAAAGGAAAATGGAGTTTTCTGGATAATAGACATGAAAAATATCATATATTCAAGGATATATCCTTAAAAAGTTACTTAATCATAAATTTTAGTCATAAAATTCATTATTACACAATGAGGATCTTATCAGGTATATAGCTTTATAGAATTAGGCTATCTTACATATATAACATACCATATTCATATAAAGATGAAACTACTAAAAACAATATGCATTTTTTTATAAATATAAATCATTAAAACAAAAAAGATGATTTTTTTGACAACACATCATATCATTCATCATGACACCCATATTTCTTTAACCCATACTTATATCTTGTGAATGATTTGAAATCCTAGGATGAGTATAAAACCCAGAAAGGGATATAAAGAAAGAAATCATTATTCAAGTGATAACATAAAAACCAAGAAAACACATAATCCTAAAAAAACTAACATATATAATACCATCATGTATTTTACTTGGGAAATATTTACAATTTCAATATTAAAAAAACCCTTACACAAGAAATAACCATTTGTTCCACTTCTATATTCAGAGTACTCAATGCATTGGAGATCTAAAATGTGAATCACCTCTTATATCTTGAGCTATAATGGGCTTAACCCAACATATCATGTACTATAATGGGATCAAACCAACATATCATGAGCTATAATGGGATAAAACCAAAATATCATACACTATAATGGGATCAACCCAACATAACTTTGACCAAGGAACATATTATAAATAAAACACTTGATAACTCATTTGAACCCCTGAGAAAAATACATTACTGTTTTCAAAAGTACCTTTTTTTGTAAAAAACAACATAAAAATATAAAAAAATTTCACATAATAATAATAATAAATTCATAATATATATAACATTTCAAAATATGATTGAAAAATCATAGTAATAAAGCATCATGATATTATTATAACTACTCATTATATATAAACAATCTTTTTGAATTTCAATAAAGACACTTTTGAAAGGATTTTAAAAGTGTGTCCCTTACAAATATAATAGGAGTAAGAGTTAATGGAATGTAATAGATATTTTTTTGGAATATAAATACACCTAATAAAACATAATATAAACAAAAATACTTCACACAAATAATCCCAATACCATATAATGAATAAAATAGAAGGTTTACAAAAAGAATGCCGATTTGGTTAGGAATTCCCTTATAAACCGTCGGCATGGTAATGGATGTACATGAGAGGGATTAATGAGATAGAAATGGGTTACATCATCACTAATATATCATATTTTCGGTATTAATGAGGTGATAAAACATACATCATAATTAGGAATTAAAAATTAAATATCATAACTTAGGGGTGATTCTTAAATAAAATTGAGAAATAGAGAATCCCTTACCTCAGGTTCAGCTTCCCTCAAACATGTTTAAACCTTCTGTTTGAAGGTTATATTAGTTCTATTAATATTTTATAGAAACATATTCTTTTTTATAGCACCTTTAAAGATCATTATTCCACCAATTCATTAATAATATTTGGTTAATTCCATTGTTTCGAGTGTGTGCATTACATGGTTTATATGAGAAGTTTGTAAAGGATATTCATGTCGGTTGGAAGTGAAAATATAGAATTTAAATGGAATGGTATTAGAATATTTGTAGAAACCTAAATTATAAATTTTACCATTTTTAATTCTAACATGAGGATGATTCATAAGATAAAACATTTCCAATATTTGTTTAGGTCATTTTGGCGATTCTTTGATCATAATGAAGTCAATTCCTTTTGTAAATTTATAACATGTGTATAAAATGACTAAAATAACTTATATGATATATAATGAATAAATTATAATCTAGATGAACCATAAAAATGGTTTCATGACCTTTCTTAAAGGATGTAATATTATATGAAATCCCATTGTCCATGATGTAAGTAAATAGACACATCACCGATGGTGATTTATTTTCTTGAAAAGTGGTTTAGGAGAAGAGGTATAGTGGTGAATCGCATATAAACAAGATGAAATCCAGACTATGTTTGACACTTCACAATTTATTCCTATTGGATATGGGGAGGTGATGAAAGAATAACAATATAAAATAAAAAGAAATGAAAATAAAGAAAACATAAAATGATGTTTACCACTTGATCTCTTCTGATTAAAATCCTTCTTAAGGCCCTTGGTTTTGGAATATTGGGGAGACCAGCCATTCTTGGACATGGGGAAGGATATATGGAAGATTATTGGGAAGATCTTATGAAATTATCAAGGCTTGAGAGCTGAGGGGGAAGAGGGGGAGTGGGTGGTATTTATAGTGGAAGATAGGAGGAGGTTTACATTATTTTAATCATTATTTTTTAACTTTTCTACTAGACAAGAAATAGTTATGGTTCTAATACCAAAAATAGTAATAAGTTCATTTGAGTTTGAAATAATGGTTTCTAACATTTTCAATGATTTAGGAAATAGTGTATTTATCTCGTAATGTATTTATACTATAATAAACATATTATCTTATTCACCAAAAATTAATTTATTTCAAAAAAATCTCAAAAATTCACCCTAACCATTTTTTATTTGAATAATTCAAAAATGGAATTCATTTTTTAAAATAATTTTTTATATATGAATAATTTAATTTTTAAATAACCTAATATATTATTCTAAAAACAATAAATTTAAAACATTTATTTACTTATTACAAGATATGGTTACAACATAACATCAATTAAATAATATATGTATACCAACATAGGTGAGGTTACTATTCATATGTATATGTTACTATTCACCAAAAATTGTTTTGGACTTATCATACTCTAAATAAATTTTTGATTTCAACAATATTAGTCTATTTTTCAAAATTCAAAATGCGGAAGTGGTAAAATTAAGTTTAGTTCTAAATATAACTATCTACTTAAAACAATGTTTCATGGACTTCTATTTACTTCTAAAATTTTTGGGGGGTAATTTTGTCCACACCTTCTAGAAATTTCATCCTCGCAATTTTATTTACATATTAAACAATTTAGGGAACCTTTCCTTCATAGAATTTTTATATTGTCATGTTTCCTCTAATACCATGATGTTTCTCCACAAAACATTTACCTGGTAGATTGCCTTATTCTGAAATACATTCCCTCAATGATCAAGAATATGAACTAGTCTATCTTTTTAGGTAAGTATCTCTTTATATTGAAATGGTTTTGGGAGCAGAACATGAGATCAATCGGGCACATACATTCTCAACGTTGATAAATGAAAAACTTTTTGTTCTTGAGTCAAACTCAGAGGCAATGCTACTCAGTAAGTAAATGGTCTAACCTTCTCCGTGATTTCAAAGGGGCCAATGAACCATGGAATCAGCTTCCCTTTATTACCAAAATTCATACCACTTTTCAAAGGAGTGATTTTAATGAAAAAATGGTCACCTACCGTGAAGGATAATTCTTTCCTTCTGTTGTATGCATAAATTTTCTTCCTGCTCTGAGTTGTCATCATGTGATGTTGGATCATTTTCACTTTCTTATACACATCCTCTACTAATTATGGCCCCAGAAACATTCTTTTCCTGACTTCATCCCAATATTCTAATGTCCGACACTATTTACCATACAATACCTCAAACGGTTACTTCTGTATGCTGGAATGAAAATTGTTATTAAAAGAAAACTCTTCTAAAAAAGATATTGATCCAAACTTCCCTGGAAATACATTAAAAATGCTCAAAGCATATCCACTAATATCTGAATCTTTCATTCTGATTTCCCATAAAATTGAGTTTAAAATGTTGTACAGAAATTTAATTCTCTACCTAATTACTTTTGAAGGCCCTTCCAAAAATTATGAAATGAACCTAGGATCTCAGTTAGATAAAATTGAAAGAGGAACTCCATATAACATGATAATAACATTGAGGTATAGTCGATGGAGCTTATCCATAGACATCTTATCCCAAATTGAATGAAAATGTGAATATTTAGTTAGTAGATAAACAACGACCAAGATTGCATTATTCACTTGCTAATTTATTGGTGGCCCCAAAACAAAGTCCATAGATATATTATCTCATTTAAACTCTTGAACTATAAAAGGATTAAGCATCCACTTAGGTAACTGTAACTCTAATTCAACCTGTTGTCATGTCAAATATTTCATGGTAAAATCATCATTATCCCATTTCATTTAATCACACCAGTAATACTGTCGAAGTTCTCCATACATCTTACTACATCTAGAATTAACAAAAAATCGAGAACTGTGAGATTCACATAAAAATTCTTGCTTCAACTAAGATTCATAAGGCACACACGAAATTTTTTTAAATATTAAAACACAATATTTATCAAAGTTAAATTCTAAAAACATACCTATTTTAACCAATTCTAACTTATTATACATATCCTTGTATGCCTTCAATGATTGGTTCATTCTTTCTGACATAGTTGAATTCACTAAAACCTGATAAAAAACTGAGAAATTTCGTGCACCAACAACTTCTAAGCCAAATTTTATCAAATATTTCATCAAATTATCATGTTCTAAATGTTTCATGGTCAATTTAGCATTGCTTTTACTACTCAATGAATCAGCCACTCTATAGGCTTTCCAAATAATTTAATGAATCATAAAATCATAATCCTTAATTATTTCTATACATATTCTCTATCTAATGTTTAATTATTTATGGCTAAATATATACTTCAATATTTTATGATCAGTATATATTTCACATTTTACTCTATGCAGATGATACCTCCAAATTTTCAATGCAAAAAAACACAGCTACTAATTCCAAATCATTGGTTAGATAATTTACCTCACGAGGTTTTAATTGACTTAAAGCACACGAAATTACCAGATCATTCTACATCATAACACAACCAATTCCCTTTAATTAAGCATCATTTTAGATGACAAACTCAACATTTTGGGAAGGTAAGGAAAAAACTGGAGCATTTAACAATCTCTTCTTTAGCTCTTGAAAATAAACAGCTCATTCATCTATACAAATAAATTTAACCCCTTTTCGTGTTATCTTATATAGTGGGATAGATAACCATGAAATGTTTTTAAAAACCGTCGGTAATAACATTCTAATCCATGAAAAATAACAATCCTTGTAACCATTTAAGTTGTTTTCCAATCATAAACCTATTTTTTGGAAGGATCAGCTATTCTTCCATCCTAATTTACAATGTTCCCATGAAAATAAATCTGTTGCAACCAAAAAAATATAATTTCTGAATTTTCTATATAGTTTATTTTCTTTTAAGGTTTGAAAAACAACCCATAAATGTTTTTCACACTCCACTTTTCTTCTACAGTATAATTGAATTTAATCAATAAACATAACCATAAATTTATCCAAGAACTCATGAAATATTCTATTAATATGATCCTTGAATAAAAAAGTGCATTAATTAACAAAAAAAAATTATAACTACAAACTCATAATGATCATATCTAGTATGAAATGAAGTCTTCAGTTAGTCTTCATTATTTACATTCAAATTATGGTACCCCAAACTCAGGTCTTTTTTTGAAAAAACAAGGCTCCCTAGAGCTGATTAAACAAATCATCGATATGAGGCAAATGATATTAGTTGTTAACAATAATGTTTTCATGGAACCAAAATAAATAAAAAGTCTCACTGATCCATCTTTATTTTTAGCAAACAAGATAGGATCACTACATGGTGAAGTGCTAGGTTAGATGAAGAATATATGTAATAATTATTTCAACTACTTTTTAATTCCATAAGTTACATTTGATAAATTGTATAAGGAATGTTCCAAAATTGGACTAGCATCAGGAACTAAGTCAATGTAAAACTATACCTTTTGATTCAAAATAACACTAGAAAAATCATCAGGAAAAACATCCAGGTATTCATTTACCAATGGTAAATAATTAATATTGATTGTTCCCTTATCATTAAAAATATTAGAATATAACTTTTATTTCAATATTTTACTAGTTTCTTGTCTTTCTAATATGTTATCAATGGTATGGGTTTATTCTTGTACACAAACTAAAATCTAGTTCATACGCAAAATAACATCAAACTCTAATAAAGGGGGAAAATATGGTTCTATAGGTAAACCATTCCATGTACAAAGATAGTTAGATTCTTATAATTTTTTTGCCATAATATTTCATCAATGTGTTCATACCAAGAGTTCTGGTAACATTTCATAAGGTGGAATTCCCAATTTTTCAACCAATTTCTCAGAAATAAAATAATTTTTAGACCGCAAATCAATCAACACATTTGAAAAATCTTTATAAACAATCAATGTACCTAATACCACCTCATTTTAGGGCTTCACATCTATTGATGTGGTTTTAAATGATTTTACCACACCCTTCTTCTTATAGTCTTACTGAATTACTGCCCGAGTGACTAGCTTCAGACAATCATTACAAAAATAACTCAATTCATTAAAGTTTAAGCATCTCACCATCGGCTAGTCATTAATTTTTGGATAATTTTATTTTTATTAATGATACATGTTTCCAAACATTACACATTTGTACAAATTCACAGAATTTATAAGGCATTCACCCGGATTCCTTTTACCACACTTTTCGCAAGAAGAGAGATTGATTTTTGTAACTCCAAACTTCTTTGACGAATTATTCAACAATTTTTTCCAACCTAACTATTTCTTATTATTGTTATAAAAAGTAACAAACATGTCAAAAATCTCCATCTCCACTTTTTTATCTCATCAAACAAGTTTTTAATAGGTTTTAACCTTTCGTGAAGTCAAATATCTTCATAGAAATGGTTTCAATATAGAGTAAAATCTATTAATCCAGCAATCAAATTCCCGAGTAAAATCTTGAATGTAACTAGACAGTCTTGTAAAATTCGCTTCATGTGATGCCACATAATCATCATCTTTCAACATCTGTTCCATGAATGTTTTCTCCATTCTGAGTCGAACATTTTTATGAAAATATTTTCCAGAAAAAGACAGATAAATCATTCCATTCTAAGCTGTCAAGATCATCTCTTTCTCTAATATTATTAACTATAGACTACTATTTATTGGATTCACCTTCCAAAATATAAATGGCTAATATTACCTTTTGACGTTCCAAACATCCCATGACATCAAACATCTTTTCTAATGTGTTGATCCATCCTTCGTTTATCACTAGGACAATGGTTCCAGTAAATGCTGGAAGATGATGACTTGTAAAATTCTCCAAAAACATGCATGTCACTTCATGGTATATAATGTTCCTATCATGAAAAGATACCACAACCATTTATTTCATGAGTTAACTGAGTAAATTATATCCCAAATTTCTATCTTCTAATCCCCCCATTTCAAGATGTAAATTCAGATAGACATCAGCCTCTTGGTGCCTTTCTACTTTAGCAACCCTATTTCATTAAAAAAAACCATTCTAAATAGAAATATCATAAAAAATGAAACATATTGATATTTAAATCCTTTAACTTTTCAAATTAACAATAGATTAGAAATCATTTTTGGTGTTTTTGTGACATAATACTAAGCCTTGATGTTATTTAAGCCATCCTTTGATACCAACTATAAAGACACAGCCTTAAAACATTATATAATCTTGAAATTTAGTCATCAAAATACATAATTACACATTGAGGATCTTTTTAGGCCAAGAGTTTTAGAGAACTAGGATATCTTACAGACATAACATACCACATTCATACAAATAGGATACTGCTAAAAATAGTATCCATTGTTTTAAATATATAAAACATTAAAACATAAAACATTCTTTCCTTAACAACACTCTATATCATTCATCAGGACTCTATTTTTTCTCTTAACCATACTTATATCTTATGAATTTTTTTTTGAAATCTTAATGTGAGTATAAAACTCATTAAGGGATATAAAGAATTAAATCACTTGTCAAGTGATAACATAAAAACCAACAAAACATATAATCATAAAAAACTCATATGCATAGAAACATCATGTAGTTTCCTTGGGACATATTTACCATATCACAAATAAATTCACCCATACCCATGGAATAACCTTTTTTTAAACTTCCATCTTGGGAGTACCCAATTCATTTGATATCTATAATGGGGCACAACTTTCATATTTTGAGCTATAATGGGCTCGACCTAACATATCAGCAGCTATAATGGGATCAACAGAAAATTTATTGAGCTATAATAGGATATACCCAATATATCATGGGATATAATGGGATCAACACAACATAACTATGTCCAAGTAACATATCATGAATAATACACCTGATAACTCATTTTAACCCTTGAGAAAAACACATTAATATTTTCAAAATTCCCTTTTTCGTAAAAAAATCACATTTAATGTATAAAAACCTAGAGCATAATAATGAAATCATAATAATAAAAAATATACCATGTCAACATATAATAGAAACATCATAGTAATAATAAATAATGAAATCATTAGAACTACTCAAGCGATATAAAAAATATTTTTGAATTTCATTAAAGAGATTTTATAAGGATTTTAAAAGATCGTCCCTTACAAATATAATTGGTGTGAGAATTAATAGAATGTAATGGATATGTTTATAATCTATAAATACACATAATAAAACAAAATATAAACAAAAAATCATCAGACAAATAACCTCAATACAACATAATTAATAAAGGATATGGTTAAACCAAAGAATGGAGATTGGGTTATGAATTCCATTATAAAATTTAGGTGTGGAAATGAATGTACATGGGAGGACATAATGAGATATAAATGGTGTATATGATCATTAATATATCATGTATCTAGTATGGGGGAGGTTCAAAAACATACACCACCCTTGGGAATTAAAAATTAAATATCATAACATAGGGCTGATTCTTGAATAAAATTGGGAAAGAGAGAATCCCTTACATCCAGTTTGACTTCCCTAAAATGTGTTTAAATATTATGTATGAATGTTTCAATAGTGTTATTAATATTTTATAGAAAAATATAAATTTTTATAACACCTTTAAAGATAATAATTCCCCCAATTCATTAATAATATTTTTGTTAATTTTATTGTTTCAGGTGTGTTCATTACAAGGTTTCCATGAGCGTCGTAAAGTATATTATTTTTTATTTGAAGTGGAACTCCATAATATGAATGGAATGGTATTTTCATATTTATAAAAACATAAATTATACCATTTATCATTTTTAATTATTACATGATTATGATTCATTAGTAAAAACATTATTGATATTTTTTAGGTCATTTTGGCGATTCATCGATCATAATGAACTCATTTTGTTTGAAAAATTAATAACATGTGTACAAAAAGATACATAAACCTTATATAAGATATAATACAAAAATTAATATCTTTTTAAACCATAAAAATGGTTTCATAACCATTCTATAAGGAATTAAAATAAATCAAAATCACATTGTCCAAGATGTCGGAAAATCGACACATCACACGCGATGTTTTAATTTCATGAATAAGTGGTGGAGGAGAAGAAGGATAATGATGAATCTTTCATAAACATGATGAAATAAAGAATATGTAAGATACATGATCATTATTTTCTATTGGATAAGATTATGCAAGGAAAGAAGAATTATAGAAAAGAAAATCAAAAGAATTGAAAGAAAACAAAAGGGGATTTTTACCTCTTGATCGCTTCTCCTTGAGATCCTTCTTAAGGCCCATGGTATTGGACTTATAGTGGAACCAGATGTTATTGGACATGGGAAATGGTCTTGGGAGAATAATTAGGCATAAAGTAGGCATGGATCATGTTTTATGATGTGTGGGAAAAAGATGTGGAGTGGGTGGTATTTATTGTAGAGGATATGAGGAGTTTTACATTATTTAAATCATTATTTTATTATTCTTCCACAAGACAAAGAAATATTTATTATTTGAAGATAAATAATATTAATAAGCTGAATTTATTTCTAACATGTGGTTTCTTACCTGAGACATTATGCATGAAATAGTTTCTTTACCTCATAATGTATTTTTATCGTAATTCACATATTTTACTATTCACCAAAAAATTCATTTCTTTTAGAAAAATCCCATTAATTCACTCAAACCATTTCTAACGTGTATAATTCAATAGTGAACTTCATTTTTTAATAGTAATTATCTAAATGTGATTAATTTAATTTTTTTTAAAAACAAATATTTTATTATAAAAACTACAATTTTAAAACATTTATTTAATTATTCCATGGTATGGGTATATCATAACTTCAATTAAATATCATACGTATATTATCACAGGTTAAGTTACTATTAATAAGGGGAACATTACTATTCATATGGGAATGTTTATATTCATCAAAAAAATTATGTTGTTCTTATCATAATCTAGACATCTTTTTAATTACAACGGTATATGCCTATTTTTCAAAATTCAAAACCTAAAAGTGGGAAGATTAAGTTTAATAGAAAATATAACTATCTACATAAAACAATGTTTCATGGATTTCAATATACTTTTAAAACCTTGGGGTGTTACAATATAATAATGAAATTAAAATCACCTTCATGTAAAAAAAATTAAGAGGAGTCACCCTGTATACTGATTGAAAGGAATGAGAAACTATATCATGTGTCGTAAGACTAGACTCCGATAAAATTATTTTTAAAAATATACAAAGCAGTTAGTCAATAAAATGGATGGTGAAAATGTCTCAACCAATTCACCAATGACAATTTTATTATTAAAATGAAATTAATCTACTAAGTATAAAATATGTTCCCTAATACATGGTATAATTATGGAAAACACATCAGAAACCTCTAAGACCAAGGTAACAAGAATAATATTATATAATAAATACCTCTAAAGTGGATCATGATAATGAAGTGGTTAAGGGTACACTTAATTTATAATATAGAACTATAATTTTTTTACTCAATTCTATTACAACTAAATCTTTTACATCATGGAAGTTCACTGTGAATTTTGATTCACAACCTCAAAACATTGATATTGAATTAATGATCAAAATAGAAAGTGGCATGATGATTGCATCTAAGATATCTAAATCTCCTCTAATTTTTGTTTTTTATAAGATGCTTCATGTAGATCTAATTCTTCTTCTGTTGGTGTAATTATATGTAACACTAGGTATGGATTGGATTTGTCAACATATAGCTCATATAAACAGACAGAAAAAGTCAACAACATTTTAAATACTTAGTTATGATGTTGTGAAATTAATTTGAAAATATGACTACGAACTCCCTTTGTAAGAAAAAGAACATAATCATGGGTATAATATCTTATAGTTAAGGATACATTTTTAAAATGATTAGAGAAGAGCATAACATCGATGAAAAACCAATTGCATAGTGGTTTTTGATATAAATCCAACTGATTTTCCTAGACTTTCCCATAAATTTAATGTTTATTTTTCAATTTAACACATACATGGTTCAGTTCCTCTATAAAGAGTAAATAAATAGTGGGTGTATTTAAATTTAATAATTAAATACGTAAATATGAGATAACTTGGACAAAGTTTGTTTATTTTTTGTTTCGTCACCACAGGGCGCACAAGGCATATTTTTTAAGAGAATCATGGAAACAAGAATCCATTCAATTATTAAATTGATCTCAATAAGTTCATAATTATGAAAATATATCATCTTCCCTGTATTGATGATTTATTTATCATCTTAGTGGAGTTAAATACTTTTCAATGGTCAATATTTGATATGGATAGCATTAATTAAGGGTCAATAGAGAGAATATTTTTGGACCCATGAACACCCTGATATGGTGTGGCTGAATCAGGGTGTTAACTTTTTTTTAATTAAAGGATTTTGTTCCCATATTGGTAGGAACATGTTAGTACTTTATGATTAATTAATTTAGTAATCAAACAATCACATACAGGGAGACAACATAGCAGTTCTACATGGTTCACAATTGAGGGATAATCTAATGATCATACGCTGACAGAGTGTCAGCCCTACCTAAATCTAATATATTCACTAGTTTTGTAATAAACAAGTCCAAACATTATGACTCTGTGTTAGGTACACATACTTTACAATATTTTTGGGATAACTCATAGCCTCCCTCAGAAAACATTTGTTGACTCCCCCTTAAAAATGACCTTGTGTGAAGTCTTACTCAGTTTAATGACATGATGGTCACTTTAGTAGATTGTAATTTAAGTCTTCTTTCATACCTATAATGAAGATTTTATTTCACAATAGTATTGATTTGATATACATAAAACAATTGTTCACTAAAACCATATGTTTGACAATATTGTTTGTGAAGCTCCATCATGAAGATCAAAAACTTCATGAAGCAAACATCCTTCAGGGATCACTAAGTCATCATGGAATAACTATTCATTCTGAAAATCCTTTTTTTGAGATACCAATGCATTGGTCAAGACTAATAAATACCTTTCTTGATACTAAGGATCACAGTGAATACGTAATTCCCAAATATTTTAGCCTTCATGAATTTAAACTTATTCATCCTTTTCTATAAAACATTTCATGTAAAATGAAGTGGGTAGTTTCTTATTTATAGGATCATCCATTCACAATGATCCCATTCCCTTAGTAAATTTTTAATGATACTCAAAAACCATGTCCATAGAGATGTTCAATTCACGAACATCTAAGGAAATTTCACTCATTCGTGAACACTCTTTTAGTTATAAAGATTCAATGTCATCTCATCATGCACATGTGATTCCTTTTGTTACTCATGGTGAATCATAGTATTTATATCATGAATTTATGAATATCATTCATTATGCTCCATATCATATCAAAGTTCCTAATTTATGAAATCCACTATTCCAAAAATTCATGCCTTTATATTATTTTATGATAGTCAATCCAAAAAAAATAAGTTATAAATCATTTACCTAGGAAACTCTATAATCAACCTATTGTGTATTGAAAACAGGCATAAATTGTACATCATTTCAAGCTACTAGTTGTGACAAGCCTTGGTTCCAAAAATATTATTAATAGAGCTTTTTCAAAATGTATAGACACTACAAATTCAAATTTATTCTATTTGGAATAAAAAAATTCACCATCTATCATTATGGATTTAATGTGTAGAATATTTATATATTACCTTGAAATATTTATTTTAATATTTATTTATTATATTTTTATAAATCCTAATAGTAAAAAAGTACATGAATATATTTTTTTTGATTTTTCTATGGACTATATAATGGGATTAATTATTTGTCATGTTCATCTAATGTGAGATTTGGTATTAAAAAACTATCTCTCTTCGATCATGTAATAACAAGAGGGATCATATATATTGGTTCATCAAATATATAAGTGATTTAATAATGGTAGATACATACCATTGGGAAAGAGATTCATAGTGATTTTGGGATGACTTGAAAATATTAGTATTTTTTCAAAAATCTATTATGATTATAGAACCCACTATCAAAGCTAACATGGAAGGGAGTGAAGTTCCTCTATATTAAATATTGTAAGGAATGATTAATGTATATTAAAAATATATTGGTCACATAACCATTATGTAAATTTATATGGTGTAGAGAAGGTTTTATAAATTACATTTATATATTAATAATGAGTTTTTAGGTGTTATTATGAAAAATGATATTGTAATTGATTTTGATTCACATAAATTTTTGACTAAAGAGAAAAATTAACTAATGCATGATCTGGGTGTTGGGATGAATGCATATACATAAAAAATTGTTGGAATTATCTCTATTGATAGAAGTGTGATGTCTATAAAAATGAAATTATCATAAAGTATATATTAAAAAATAGAATCAAAACACACATAAAGGATATTTTCAGAACGAATCAAATACAATGAATTACTAATACATTACCATCACATAATAGAGAACATGGTAGTGTTTTATCAAAGAATAAAAAATCATGAACCCCTATCTATGATGATAATTTAAATGGAAATAGTCTTTATGAATATTCAAAGGATAGATATAATGATTATAAATGAATGTATGAAATTGTACCTTTCTGAAATGATTTATAAGCCATCCATATATATAAAAATCATGAAAACCAAGATGAATCATATGGAACTACCAAAGAATGTAGAAAACATGTTAAATTCTAGTCTTGATGGGGATATAATTATAATACTTTTTACTACGATGTGTGAACTTACTATATCAGTAATAAATAGTTAGACTAAGGATAGTGCACATTTCTCATCCTTCTCATTTCATCATCGAAAAAAAATGTTTGGATATCTTAAAAAGCACTTATGATGGGAAAACAAGAAGTCTTATATTTCATATTATGTATCTTATTGCATATAGTGAAATTATTTGAAGGCTAAAAATACAAAATCTAAAGGTATAATGCAACCACTTCCAATAAAAGTATAAAAATGGGATAACATCAATAAGTATTTCATCACTAGTATTATTAATAATTCTATGAGTAAAAATTCCATCTATATATTAGTGGATATACTTATAATGTTTATATAATTCATTTCTATTCTAGAAGACTTCTTACATGAATAACATACTAACTTTAATATAAATAAAGTGGTGAGAGTACATGGAATACCACCTTAAATTGTATCTGATTGAGATCCAATTTTTACAACAAAATTTTGGGCGTGTATTCAATCAAAATTTATAAAATTGTGATGAAATTTCCCAAAATATCATAATCAAACTACTTATCAATCTAAAAGTACTATTCATATATTAATTCTTATGCTAAGATCTAACATGAAAAATTTCATAAGAAGGTGGGATCAATATCTTCCTCTCATGGAGTTATTATATAACAGTAGTTTCAACATTAGATCCCAAATGGAACCATATTAGACTCTATATGGGAATATATTCAATGCTTTAACATTTTAGGATGATGTTGTGGAAGGAATTTTTTTGGAATTGGTATTTTATATGAATTAATGTAAAGGGTTTAAATCATTCTGTGACATATTAATAAGATGAAAAGTTTATAAAATGGTATGGATTATAACCATATATGAGATTTGGAATTTTAAATTTCTGAAAATGTATTTTTTAGATATATCTTTGGAGGTGGTTATGGTATTTGCGAAGAAAAAGAAACTGACACCAAGATACATATACACCATTAAAATTATTGATGATGTTAAAGTTGTATCATATCTCTTAGAGTTTCTTATATAATACTCATAGGTATATGATGTGTTACATGTATCTATTTTTAGGATATACAAATTAAATCATCACATATATTTATATTATAAATTCTGTTGTTATATTATGATATATATTGTAAAGAATAACATATTGATATACTATATTGATGTGATAAGGTTCTAGTGAACAAGACCACCAACTTGGTCAATGTTCAATGGGGAAAACATAAAATCAAGTAAGAAATATGGGAACCCAAAAATATAAAAATGAAAACATAATGACTCTCATTTTCCTCTTAGTAATATAATATTTATGTTGAAATTATTTTCATATGGGTAGAATAAATCACCCTCGAAATTGTAATACTTAAAATTTATGATAGCTAGTTTTAGGTGCATCAAGAAGCATAAAAAGAACAACATTTTAATTAAATATGACCCATGTAACATAGTAATTAAATATATTTTTTATAAATATAATTAAAAATATTAAAAATATATACAAAAGTTTAATAAATGTAATAATGAAGTAAAATCATTCCATTTGAAACTCATTTTTTCTTGTGTGGAAGAGAGATAGGTTATTAGGGTATTCTATAGACTAATACCAATAAAAACTATAAATATTTCTAATTAACAGAAATAATTTTTTTTTAAATGAAAATCCAAATATTCACTACAAGATCCTTGAAAGATGAATCTCCACATTCAAAACACACTATTTCATATCTTTTCTATATGTCCGGCGTTCAGAATTGGTGGGATAGCTAAGTAGATGTTATGAAAATAAAATTCCCAATTTATAAATGGAAGAAATTATATTTATATCACATCAAATTTCATAAATGTATCATGATTAAATTGTTATAAAATTAAGTAAAATTTTTATTTAAAACAAATGTATTCAATTAATATATAATAAAATATTTTTATGCATAAAATTTTATTTTTCAAAAAAGTATCCTTTTATGTGCAATGAATTATTATAAGAAAATAAATATATTATGTATAAGTACTTCTTTTTATATTTGATACAAATATTATATCAATTCTCATAGAAATAATAATTAATGTGAAATTAGAAAAAATAAATATTTAATTAAACGTATTTTTCCACAAAATAAACTGTTATTTATCTAAATATATAATTTTTGCCATAAAATTTAATTTTATCATAGATAGAAATATATTTAGAGTAAATGGAGTAAAAATTTGGATTAATCACATCTAAATTAGGTAGTATGGGTCATCTTATATGTTTTAGTAAGGAAACTAATTACCATGGTGTTTATTTAATAAAGGATCACATGGGTTGAAATGGATACATAATGTGGCTTTAATTTTGTTAAATTAACAAGAATATTATATCAATAATATAAAAAAAAATTTGGTTTTAAAGTTAAATGCACATGTCACATAAAATAATCCTCGCCTAACTCACAAGTCTACCATGTGATTTTATCATTTACCCCTTACCTATCATTAGTTTACAATGTATAGTCCATGTTTTTCTATGATAAAAGAAAATCCCTTTCACCAACTCAGATATAGACCTCTGGTAATGACCCCAACCCTAATAACCTATAATCCTTGGTTATATTTTTATATTTTCACTAAATATGGGTTCTTAAATCCTAAAGGACATAATATTTTAGTTTTCCTCACAAACTATATACACACGTGAATCTAAAATAAAATCGAAATCATAATATACAACTCACTAATTTCTTTTAAAACATCATTATTGCACCTATAAATTCCTTTCAAGTTAATCATAGTTCATTTTCTAGCATCCTAGGGGAAGGAAAAAAATATGATCTCAAATACTTAGTATGGGTTATTTATAGAGGAAGTTATTTTCAGAAAATATGGAAAAATTTATATGGAAATATAAATTATTGAAAATAAGTCATTCAACATAATAAATTACATGAAAAATAACAATAATGTGATTTAAATAAATGATGATAAATTTTTTCCATATAAATTATTGCATGATCTAGAAACATGTCTAATGATATTATGACAATTGAATTAATCACATGGACTTGAACAATGTATTTATTAATAATGGAATTCCAGAAATCAAACATTATGAAATTAGCATTTATTCCTCGTCTAGTAATAACTTCTATTTTTTCCTGTAATGCATTTAAATATATGTAAAATTATTTTTACACTAAGCACTAAGATAAAATTATATTCCCAGACTTGATGAGCCTAGAATTGAAATTTAAAAAATATTAAAAATATTAATATATATCAAACAAATATTTCCTAAAGAAGTGAAATAACTCTCAAATAGATCCTTGGATTAGGAATCTATGTTTTTTTTAGCCCAAAATGGTGGCTTTAACCTAGGTGTGACATAATATTTCTCGACATAGGGTGTTTCGAAAAACATTTTTAGGGACACAATTAAAAAATAAAATAAATAATTTTAATAAATTTAGGCAATATCAAAATTCCTCTAATATAAGATCAATGTTATGCGTAAAACATATGGTTATCTACATAACCATGGAGATCTAGAGATGGGGTATTAGAGATACATTAGCGAAACACAACGGAGATGGGGATTAGATCGATAGTGTGGGGATCATATACTCCAATGAAGTTTAAGGATCACATCAAGGACTATGATGCAACATCCTTCTTCATTATCAATTGATCAAAAATCATGGTAGGAAATTTGATTTTTCTATATTTAGCCACATTTTTTTTCTAACTTGATTAACATTAATAAATCAATCAATGTATTAATTCACTAGTAGATTGTGTTACAGATATAGATTTTTTTTCCATGGGGTTTCAGTATTTGAATTTTTTATTAATTATATCTCCTCATTATTCATTATAAAAGTAATGAAATGAGGAAAATGTGTTCATTGGAAAAGGTATTTTCCCCATATTTTTCATTTTTTCATTTCTTTACCTGTTATTCAGGCATTTTTCACCAATGTTTTGTTTCAGTAGTGGTTCTACACAATACCTTGTAATCAATCATTGTACAGCCATTACTTAGTGAAATATAATTATTTGGAAAATCCATGTTCAATATTGAAGATAGTTCAATATATTATGGTGGTGATGATGAATTATGACTGGATTGGAGGATCCCATTTTCTGTATTTTTTGTGAGATAAATTCATGGGAAATAGAGGTGTTTTCCCAATTCAATTTTTTGGATGAAATAAAAAATTTGATGAAATCAAGGATAAAGTGAACCAGATATTCTATTAAATGGTGTTATTAGCGGCTAAATCAATGGTTGGAGGATTGTGTGATGATGAATTAGAAAACCAATAAATTTTTAAAACTTCCAAACTACATGGTGTGTAATCTAAAGATATATTCTAGTGGTTATATTGCTATTGAACTAGGATTCCATAGAGAAGAAAGAATAAAAATCCTTGAGATCCAACATTTCCACTTTCTATCTACCCTCATTAACACAGTCATGGCTTTAGTACAATGGGTAATCATTGTACAAAGACGCAGCCCTAGCACATGGGTTTATCCAGGAATTTTGACCTAGACAAGTATATTAGAAAGTCCTTTGGAACAAAAACGTGTCCAGGTGTACATGGGCATGACCAGGTGTACGTAGAGATAGGATATAGCCTAGGGGAAGACCCGGGGTTAGAAATACATGATGTGTAATACTATTATACGACATGTAATTTTTCTAGAGAGGTTTAAGGCCCATGTTCTCTTCATCATGGGATAGTTTCCTAAATGTTTAATTCTATAAAAACATCCATATGAGGGTATAGTATGACATTAAATCCAGATTGGAGGATTGTAATCCCCTCTAAGGTTTCAGATTCAGATAAACTTATCAAAATTCCCCTGTAAGGGTGTGCTAGAATTATCAATCGTCTTCTTCCTTAAGTGGGGATATCATGATTTTCCATAGAAAATTTTTCTTATTTCCAATCCCCTACATAGAAGTTAAATCTGTATTGGGTTATTGGTAAACCCTATGAGCCATGGGGTCACCCCATCTGTGTATCAATATATTCAATCATCTAGTGTGTGATTTATTTTGTGGAGAACTTCTGAGAATAAATTCTCAATTATATTTCATTTGTGCTGTTAAACTCAAAGTGTGACTTCTCTAAGGAAATTATTGTTAGAGAATCTTGAGAAGAACATTTTGTTGGAAAATGTGATTTTGTTCTTACTGTGATGCTTACTATCTACCATGAGTATTTATATATGTTTTCTTATTTGTATCATATTTGGATTGACATATCCTATGATTATTTGACTACTCTTGATGGTTAATGCATAATGATGTGTGGGTTTTTGGGTGGGTATTTCCATATTCACCCCTTGTTCCTGCACATATTAAGTCTTATGAACATGACCATCCATTTGAAGGGGTTCTTTATGTACTAGGAGAAGACAGATAATATATTGGGCTAAACTGACTATGGATATCTCCAAGAGACACATTCAAATGTATTCCCCTCATACGTGAATTTTGAACATCTTTATTGTTTTTGGTGTGCATGTATTTGGCCCTTTATTCAGACCAATATTATTTTTATACTCTTATTATGGTATTTTCATATATTAATGAATTTGGTATCATTTGTATTTTATATTTTAAAATTTAATGGTCTTCAAGATATTTATTTGAATATAGTTACCTTGGATTAATTCCACCAATGATTATGTTATGCCTTCTTGGAAATGGTCTCCAGCCACTACCCTATTAGAGGTAGTCTTATGGTTGTCACACATGGATTATCACTAGCAATGAAGACCCTAATGGATCAGTTCATGAGATATTGATATCATTTAAGATATATATTAGGACCATATTTTACATTTTTTTCTTGTTGTGAGATTGGTATTAGTTTTATGGAAATAGTGTTAAGCGTTTTGGGTTTTCATTATTGGAAAGAGACTTCATATTTGGTGAAAGAGATGAAATATCCATACCACATGACTCTGAAACCCATCATTTACTTGGAACATGAAGACATCAGTTGAGGTAAAACATTGTTATTTGCATCATATAGTAATGGGATTAATTAAATGTCCATCTTGAGGAACCTCCCCAGATAAACTTATTTATTATGGTATATCGCTTCTATTTTAGTATTTCCAATGTAAATTTATATATAGAAATTAGTAGAATGGTCAAGGGGATGAACCCCTTAGTGATGAGTCTTTGATATAGGGTCGTGTCATGGAGGTATTGTATCCAGGTTTTTTTATCCATATATCCACCCATAGAGAATTATATGGTACTAGCATTGCAAGTGGATGAGGTGTCTATAATTACCATAATTCATGACTTTTAAAATCAGTAGCCCCTCAAGTTTCAAGTTGAACCCCCCCCCCTGAGAATTTTAGGATTTTATTAATGATATTAAAGGAGTGTTTCACCTCATAAACACAGATACATACCGCATAGTGGTCATAGATGTAATCTTCTTTAATGGATTCATTAAGTGTTGGTGGAACCTTTTGGTTCAATCCTATGGTGATGATACTCTTTCACGGAAAATAATGAATAAATATTCATGGATTAGTAATATCAATCTATGATATGACTATTATGTATCCATAAAAATTAAAATAAAATGTAGGGTAGCGTGACTGTGGAAGTGTATTCATTGATGATTTCCAACCTCCACAATAGGTGATAGATATTTTTCAAGATCAATTCTTCAAGGAATTTAACATCGAATTATGTATATGAAAATACACATATGTTAGTGTGACACCTCTATATATTTCTATCTATTTTTTGTATTGGATCATGACTTTGTGATTGAGAGATTCTGGGCCAAGTAGACAACCAAACTAGGTTGCAATGGTGGGAGCACAGGGGATGAGACATCGGTGGGAGGTAGAAAATAGAAGATATAGAGATCATGACATGTGAAAAAAAATCATAGGTAATATTATGATATATTTTTAGTGGATCAGGGTTCCCAAGATAGTTTTTTTCATACTATGGACTAGCAGTTCTACTCTTGTCGCAATCGAGGATATCTCATGTAGGATTTTCTGACCATTATATAGGTGACAAAGATAATGTATATGGTCTAGCTTAAAATATTTATTGGAAGTATAATAGAGTTATATAGGGTGGAGTTCATGGTTGAAGAGTATGGATAGAATATGTAGGAGGATACAATTTGACATGTTTCCACAACCATCCCAAGATTGTCCCCTCTAGACTCAGGCAGCTAGTTGATATGGGATGGTGCATCTATAGGAAATAAAGGCATATAATCTAAAGGATTTAGATATTATTAAAGTAATTATCTATGTATTTTATACCTTTTTTAGACACAATCAGGATCCATAGTATCTTGATACAACCCCAGTTTGAGACCTAGAGGTTTCTCTTCATCCCTTTAATTAGCCCTTATACATGGAGACTCCTACTGTATTTGAATCATTGATGACACACAATTATTCATAGAGTGGTATAAATCATGGAGTATATTTTTTCTCATGGTATATCATTATAGAAATGATTAGGCCTTGAAGTTTCTACATAAGAATGTACTTGATATACATAGTTTATGCACAGATTGATGGATATCAGCGGAGGATGTGGTGTATCAATGATCACAGGAGGAGTTTTTCCATAAAATGTGAGAAGGAGACCTAGGTAAATTAGAATATACTAATAAATTAGAAGATTTATCCAATTAATAACCAATTGGATATCATTACTCTTAGATCAATGGATGTTATGAGCTATCAGATTCCAACTGTGGTGGCTGAGTATGAGGATGTCTTTCTTTGGGATGTGCCAGGCTTACATACCTATTAAAAGATACACATTTTTTCCTTACTCCTAAGAATAGATATGATATTTATATAATCATATAATATATATCCGGAGGTTCTTTTAGATCTAAGGGTGTAGTTGGAGGAATTAAAATTTAATATATTTGTTAGCTGTAATGTTTCCCACTAGAAATCCCCCATGTCATTCCCCAAAAAGGTGAAATGGGGCTTGATTGTTTTCATGGATATTCGGCTATGGAACTAGCTAACTATAAATAATAATTATCCACCACTATATATTGATTTGGTCTTCGATTATCTGAGAGGGGTGTTTTGGTTTTTGAAGATTGATCACATATTAGGCTAACACCAGTGGAATGTATGATATGAGGATATACCAAAGATAGCATTCATATTGCACTATGGACACTATTAGTACTTAGTGATTCTATTTTTCTTTTAAAATACCTAAATAATTACTCATAGGTCTCATGAATAGGTTAATTTATTATTTATTATCTAATTTAGCGGTATTCTACATCGATGATATCCTATTTTACATAGCGTTTGTGGAGGATCATGTGAGACACATGAGGATAGTCCTAGACACACTCTGAGAGCGCTAACATTATGGGAAGCTATCAGTGTTTAGGTTCTATATTTAGGATTTCAACATTATAGGACATTTCATCCTAGCATATGGATTTTCATTTTACCCATAAAAGGATGAGGAAGTCTTAGGTTTGGAACCTCATATGTTCCAGATGTATGTTCAGATCTTCCTTGGGTAAGAAGACTACTAAATGAGATTTGATCACAATTTATCCAATATATCAACACCTTTGAACACAATTACCTAGAAGGGGAATACTTGGATGTGGATGGAATGGTGTCACTATAATTTTCAAGACTTTATCTAGAGATTGATTATAGACCCTATATTGAGGTATCCAAAGGAAGGTGTCGAGTATGTAGTGTTATGTGATGGTTTATGGATTGGACTAGGCTGTATTTAGATGTAGAGGTGGTATGTAACTGACAGTGGGACTCAAAAATCAAGGCATCGATTACAGAACTACCTAATACATGGCCATGATTTTTCACTAGTTATCCTTCCACTAAATAAATGGCGCAACTACCTTATGGGAGAGTGGTTTATCATCTACTCTAACCACAAGAGACACATGTATTTATTCTATAAGAATGATATTAACATGATATATGAGTGATTTATTTACTACATCTAGGACCTCGAATTTTAGAAAGTTTATACTCATGGGGAGGGGAGAATTTTAGTAGATTCTCTTATAATAATACCTTTTTCTCAATTATTTATAGGGGATTTAGAGTAGTTACCCTATTTGTACTTGTACATAGTAAAAAATATGGTGATTCATGTCAATTGACAATTTTTATCACCATACCGCTTCTACATCATGTTATGGAGGCTCAGTAAGTAGATACCCACTATGAGATCATATGTACTCAAATATCCACTAGAAGTGCTCCACTTGGATTTTTTGAAGATGGGGCTAAAGTTATTCTTTTTATAAGATGTACAATGAACCATTAATTTTGTGAGAGGATATTATGAGGGAGTTACATAAAAACCATCTTAGAGAACATCTTGTTGTGTAAAAGATATACCAGGAGCTCAGATGTTTGTTTTAGTGTCTAGGATTGAAGAATTCATTAGTATAATTTCTCTCTCAAAACATCACATGTCAACGGGTGAAGGATAAGAACAAGTTTGAAAAAGATTTCCATTAATCCCATGAAGAGACAGAGAGTATGTGGAATGGTTTATCAATGGATTTTTTGATAGGGTTACCACAAACATCTAATAGACATGATTCCATTTAGGTGATCATAGAGAAAATCACCATGTTCTCCTGCTTCCTAGATATACAAAATCATAGTTTGATAGAGAGAATAAGATAAAACTACATGTAGTGGATAGTCCCACTATACGGATTTAACTTGTCAATTGTTTCAAATGATGATTCTCACTTCACATCACGGTTATAGAGATGATTGTAGGAAGCCTTTAGTAATTATTTACATTTGAGCATGGTTTTTCACCCCCAAACTGAATACCATATAGATCAAACAATTCAGGTTAAATATGACATGTCACAGTCCTCAAAAATATATTTTATTTCATATTTTGGAGGCTAATTTACCCTTGGTGGAGTTTGTGTACAACAAAAATACCATTCCAAAAATGGTATGGAACAATTTGAATTTATGCACGGAACACCCTATAGGTCACCACTATGGTGGAATTACCTTGGAGAGTTTGCACTCTTTGGACCAAAGTTGGTAAAATCACTGATAGGGTATTCATATTTCATCCAGAAGTGGATGAATACTATGAAAATTCATCCTAATTCGTATACAATCTTTCTATATAGGTCGTTGTAGTTTTAGGATGGAGACCACATGTTTTTTATGTTCACAACATGATGTGGATTGTAGAGATTTTAATGGGTTTTAATAATGTGTTAGAGATTAATTTTACCTTTATTGATAGTGTGTAGAGTTAGAGAGGTGGAGTACCATTTGTCTCTACAATCGTAGTTAGACCAGGTACACATTGACTTCCATTTTTTGCAATTGAGAAGATATGTGCATGACCCATCAAATTTTCTCGAATAATGAAATATGGGAATCGAGTATGGAGATTCCTTTGTTTTGGACCAAGTGGAGATCAAGGATTTGTATTAGAAGATCCTCTATGAGGGATCAATTCCATTAGTTCATTCCCTATGGAAGTATGGAAATCTATAGAAGAGCACCTTGGATTATGAGAGAAAAATACGGCCTCCATACCCACACCTTTTTATTAGTATTTTTCTCTAATTGGGAAGAAAATACCTAATTTTGGGGGAATATTAAATCTCATATTTTTTCCCTATAATTATTTGAAATATATATAGTAATATTTTCAATGCAATGTGTTTTGACGGAATGATATTATATGGCCTAGTGATCCCAGAATTGATATTTGAAAATAATAACTATATTAATATCATGAACACATAGTTTTCCTAATAATATGGAATACTACTAAATATAGTCAAATATCATAAATATAAGAGTGAAATTGAGTCTATAATGTGGGATTCACCCTACGAAAAACATAATATTTGTCGAACATGGGTGTTTCTGAAAAAAAATTCACAGGAAAAAATAATAAATAAATATATAAAATAATGTATTTATTTATACTGATGAAAAGAAAAAATTCCTCCTATGTAAATACCTTTTTATTTGTAAATCATAGTGTTATCTATACAACCCTATATATCGAGAGAGGAGTTGTTGAATGTTAGCAAATGACAACGGATCATGGGATCATATCGATACCATAAGGATCCTCTATGCCAACATTGTTCAAGGATGTTGCCAATAACTATATCACTATATATTTCATTATCGTTGATTTAACCAAAATCAAGGTAATATGTTTTATTTATTTGGATTTATAACCATTTTATTCCTCCATTTATTCATTTTGATCAATCAACCAATGGATTAATTGAACGTTCGATCATGTGGCACATACGGATTTGTGTTTCTTGGTTTTTGAGGGTTTTATTTTTGATTAATTATATATTTTAATTCATCATTATAAAAGAAATTAAATGAGGCTAACATAATTTTTTTTTGAAAATGGATCCGTGCATTTATGGTATGTTCATTTTAATCCATATTCATCATGTTTTCAACATCAATGTTTCGTTAAACCAGTGGTACAAAAAATACCCAGCAATCAATCTTTTTTCACCCATTTCTCCATCACAATAGATATATGACATTGATCTATGTTCATTATTAATGATAGATCACGATGATATAAATGAGATGATGATTTTGTATTGGATCAAAAGTCCCAATTTTTATAATTTTGTGTAAGATGATGGTATGGGCATTGATGGTGTTTTTTGACCGATATGGATAGATAGAAAAAATATATTATGATATAAGTGTTTGTATGGACTAGATATTTTATTACTAGTAATGATTTTCGGGCTGAATAAAAAGTTGGAGGCATAGGCAATGACTTGTTTAATAACAAAGAAATTTTAGAAATTTCGGAACAGCATGACTAGTAATTGAGAGATACACTCTAAGTTAGGTCCTGGATACGGTGTGATAAGATGAATTTATTTTTAAATATTTGGTAATTTTTTTTAATTTTATTCAAGATTAAATCAATAATTCACTATGTTTTTGTTTTTTCATAGGAATTGGGAACTTTGGACTCAAAGGAATAAATGTTGAAAAGGGAATAAAAATCAGTCTTTACACATCATGTATAACATACATGACATATGGTCCTCATTATCATCATTTACTCCATCAGACGCTGCAAGAGGCTTATGCATAATCAGATGTCAATTATTCATACCTGGAGGGAGGGAAATATGGTTGTAGATTTCCTTGCTTCTATAGAATCTTAGCATGATCACTCTCTTACTTTCACTAACCTAGGATCTTTTCCCCTGGAGAGGTCCCACTTTGTACAAGCTGATGCCCTCAGTCTTCACTACTTTAGCCCCCCATAAATGTTTCATTTTAAGGTTTAAGCATTCTATTTTATTCCCTTTCTTCTCAAACAATAAATATACTAATAATCATGGTGGTGGTGGTTGTGTATATACATTACACGTCATGAGAATTTCAAATTCAGAATCCCACTAAATGTAAATTATTTACACAGTATGAAGAGTTTACATGATGTGCGATATTAGAGAGACAAAATTGATAAAGATATGGAACGGTTCGCTAAAGGAAATTGGGATATCAAAGACATTATGTGTATCCTGATTACATGATGTGGATATTTCATAAAAATCTAATTAAATTCTATACACTTTGTAATGGCTTTACACCTTTTGTACTTTTCGAGCCTATATATTTTTTATCACTCCTCCACACATAAGAGTTCAGAGAACTACATTTTCACTAATTTTTATTCTCTAATTTTGATTTATTATAAACTGAAATTATTTGTAGTTCAGTCATTTAGTTGTTTTATCAAATCCTTTTTATATGGAGGTCTTTCTACATCTTTTCTACATCCTTTGCGAATTTGTTTCCTTTTCAACGCTCTTTTTATATATTTTTCTACATTAATCATGCATGATTGTGGTTCCTTCATAGTTTCTTCATTAAATGTAAGTGTTTTATTGGATTTAATTTTATTTTCATTATTTAATCCTTATTATTTCTTATATTAATTTCTAATTTCCTATTTCTGAATAATTTCATGATTATTTTTTTGAATGTTTCATATTCCATTTATTTTTATCAATATCTTCATGCACAACTAATAATATTATGGTTAATGGACAAGAGTAGTGGAGTTTCTAAGGATAATGAATCCTCGAGTTATACCTAGGTAACCCAAAATCTTGTAATTAGGTTAAAATAAACCCTTCATCACACTCTCTTGCACATCCTTGACCAGGGGATGTGAAATTGAACATACCTGACCAAATTGGAGTTTACCATGCTATAACCATTATCCAGTGAAACATTTTTTATAGAAGCTAAGTATAATGCATCTAAGTTTTTATCTATACCCAGACTTAGGGACCATTTTTCCATAGGTATATCCAATTGGTATAACCCAAACCAATTGGATAACCTTGCACCACTTGGCGGTATAAGCTGTACGACTATTAAAAGCTATATATAGGATTATCTTTTTTTCAAAACCCTAATAATTGACTGTGAAACACCTATAGATATATAAATTAAATCCAAATGACAATTGTTTAGAAAAAATTGGAAAATGAATGTGAGGAATCCATTCATAAGGTTTTTTTAAATGCTTTATTCCATTCTAGTGATCCATATGTGTTCAACCCCACACTTCCTCTTTACATGTCCATATTAGTAAGTATATTTTGGGACTATAAAATTCTAATTTGATCAACACTCATCATAATTAAAAGATATGTGTATGAAAATTAATGTAGTGGGGTTTTCATCTAGAAAAATTTATCACAATCCATTACACATGTGTCACATGTTGTTTGAAACATGTGACATGTCGGGTTAACTAACCTAGTGACTCATCATATTCCCTCTGATACACAAGAAAACCCAAAATATAATGTCTAATCCATGTACTCTGATGCAGACCATGCATAATAGTTGAGCTATGTACTTAGAAATTTCAAATAAAAAACACAGGAATGAAATATGATACCTGAAAATGACCAGGTGTATATAGGCATGACATGGAGTATATAGTCATGGAAAAGACAACACGGGTAGGCTTGGTACTAGATAGAATTATCATGTACATTTAATGTAGTGGTATGAGGACCTTATGACATTTAGTGAAGTTTAGTTTCATTACTGGTGTGTTCCCATAATACATACCTATGAGCATATAGTATGATATTACATATCGAGAATAGGATTATGATCACCTATAAAAGATTAATTTTAGATAGATATAACAAAAATTACACAATAAGGTTGGGGTGGAATACTCTATCATCATCTACCATAATTGTGGTTTCTAGAATTTTAATGACCAACTTTATCCGACTATTGATCACCTACATGGAAGACTAATCTATATTGGGTTTTTTCTACACCACATGGACCTGGGATGGATCCCCATCTATGTATAGATCACCTCAGACTTCTAGCATATACATTCTTATGTAGATACCCTATGAGTAAAAAATATCTGATAGATGCTAACAGTGTTTTATAGTCTTTGGAGTGAGTTCTCTAATGTGATTATTTCTATAAACTCTCAAGTAGAACCATAGGATAGAAATGTGGCCATAACGATACCCTATGACTTTTCATCTACAATTAGTATTTCTAGATGTTTTACTGTGTATTGGTTATTATTATTAAAATTTCATATAATGATTTGACTACACATAATGATTTATGCTTAGTGTTTTTTAGGTGTCCTACTAGGTATTATTAAAATCTCCCTTGCACAGTCTCTGCCTAAACATTTCATATCTTATATAGAGGACTAGTCATTTGATGATATTGTTACTGGACAAGAAGTATAAAGACCATTATTTCGAATAGAAAGAATATGGTTCACTTGAGGAGTCACATTTGACTATATCCCCACATTTCAAGTAGGTTTTAGTTCTTTACATTTTTTGGTTGTCTTGTATTTGTCCCTTTATTCTTTCCAATATTACTGATGTAGATTGATTCTATTATTTATATGTATTTACACATTTGGAATCAGTTTTATTATAAATGTTATATTTTTAATGTCTGGGATAAGTGGGTGTGTGTTGCCTCCTATATGACTATTATAAATATTCAACGCTGGTTTCCAACCTCTTTCAAATTGGATATTGGATTAGCACCCTCACACAAGGCTTATTGTTGGCCAAGCCAGCCCCGATGTGATGTGTCATGAAACATGTTAATACATATTACGTAAATGGATAATGCCGTAACCAAATACCCAAAAACAATTCTCCAGAGATCTACAGAATAATCTATGAGATTTATTATTATAGGGTCTCAATGTTAGTTAATACATCCAAATAATTAATTGTTTTAATAAATATTTTATATAATCAACATGCGATTTAATAAATAATTTTCCATGTTGAGATAACTAAATATGGATGGTTTATATGTTCCACATTAAAACTGATAATAAACTATATTCATAAATATTTTAATGGTACCATTAGTTTATTACCTCACAAAATCATAATATTAATTCATGGATGTTGATTTAGACAAAAATATATTTAAAATTTTACTATAAGATTTTATAGAGGAAAATAAACATTTCATTTAGAAATCACTTATTTCAATTTTAAATTTTTTTTAATATTAAATAAAAACATTAATTTGAAAATAATATGGAAATATTTTAAAGGATGCTTCAAATCAATAATTTTTCATGATTTTCTTAAAATTAATTCACACGGTGTATGCAAAAACAGATTTTGTTCACACCTTTGTTAAAAGGTGCCTCGTTTGGAAAATGAAAATAAAGTTAATTTTAAAAAAAAATTAAAACAAGGGTAAGAAAGACATTCATAAATAATTTTTTAATAGTAATAATATTTATTAACAAAAAAATATGAAAATATGGATGTGGAAGAAAAAGTTGTCTGGATAAATGAATAACATGGTTGGTTTTCCTTTGCATTGTTTAATCATCTTGAGTTCTTAAGAAAGTAAAATAAAAGTAAAACCAATAATTTATTGAAATAATGACAAGAAAAGAATATATATTTGTTTTAAGATATAATTATCATATAATTCTTCATAATGTGACTTAAACATAAACCGACCCAAATAATGATGATATTATGAAATAATCAACTTTGATAAATATTGCTTAAAACCATTTAGTTGAAATAATTTCAATTTTAACAGAAAATATACTAAATTCTGAATGAATAATGTTATAAAATGAAAATGTGTTAGCTTATACAACTTATATAATAAATTATTCATAAAACATTAAAATTTCTCTCAACTATGTGAAATTGAGATGAAAATGATTACCTCTAACATGAATTTCATTGAAAGTGAACTAACCTATAGTATAATAAATAAAGATCTATAATACATATATTCTAGAAAAATAATTATATATATAATACCAAATATGATTTATGAATAAAATAGAATAATTATATATATAGTAGTATTTATTATTTACTAATAACATTTTTCTCTCGTTTATTAATAATTCATTAATAAAATATTGTTATATTTGATAACTTCTTTGTTTTTAAAGTATGTTTTCATTCAGTGGTTTCAGTCCTTGTACATTGATCATAGTTACATATTTTACATAATAATAATCATGATATATGTCATATATCTTACTTATATAAATATTTATAAACATACATGAAAGGTAGATATAGAAAATGAATTACGTCGATCATGGAGATTGTTGGTCATACGTACACCCCAACGTTGTTTTCACTTTTAGATGATTGAAATTAACGAATGGTAAGTAATAATACAACTTTATAGAAAAATAATTAGAAAATTTATATCATATATAATTATTAATTATATCCTAACTACCATCCAAGTAAATAAGAAATTAATAACAAATCACATCTCTTTGTGGAGGTGGAAGTTCAAACATACGCATGAGCAGTGTTATCATTTTCCAACAAATTGAAATGTAAGAATGTAGACTTATTATTTTAATTATAAAAGTATAATTATGTTATAAATTTCACATATAAACATTATATACATCTTATTAACCATCCATGAGAGTCAGTCATGTAAAATTAATTGTACAGCAATCTGTTGGTCATAGTCCACATGTATTCTAGAGATATATTCTCACTTCTCATTTGATGTAAAAATTGGTAATAATGGTGATTATATAATAAATATAGTATTTATTTATATTAAGGATATTTATATTATTATTATATGATTTATAAGATATATTTAGTGGATCAATAAATGGATATAAATTGAAAGTGGCTCCTTATAAAAATTATCCCATCTCCAGTAGGACTACTTTAGATCCCATATTAAATACAATTAGAATTATCTCTTAAGAATAAATTAACCTCTAATTCATAGAAATTGATGTTGAGAATATTATTAGGTATATTTTGTTTAATATAGGTTATTCAAGATGGTGTAATGAAATGTGATAAGGGGTTTCCATTTATAATATAGGGGATGGGCTCTATCATACATACATATATTACTAAATTATTATTAATTTATTTTTGATAATAAAGAGATTAAAAATTGATATATATATATATATATAATATAATATGAGGATATGTAAAAATATTATAATAAAATACAATTTAGTAATGTTTAAGGAATTTGTTAATCCTTGTCTATTTGTTTGAAACCCATATAAACCTTTTAAAAATTACAGTAATATCATAGTTTTCAACTATTTATGGGTTAATAATTGCATTATAAACAAATTAATAAATCTTAAATGGATCATGGTTTGTATGTTAAACCATATACCTCTAAATATTCCAATTAATGGATTTTTTTTTATTTTTAAATCATTGTATAAAAAATGTTTTTTTATAAAATATCATTTATGTCATTTCAAGAACTTTTCATCTACTTTAACTTTAATGTCATCAATGCAGTCATTTAATTTTAATATAACCCTTTAAAACACCCCTAATATTGTATATTTAACTAAAAAATGTTATAACACAATAATTCATTCAAATTATCTTATTTTTAATTTTTAATTTTTTTCCATTAATTGAATAATTTTGGTGTCAGTATTGTAAAAGAATTTAAGTAAATAATTCAATCGATAAAAAATTATTTATTTATCAAATAAAAATTCAAATCCAAACTCATCATATTATTATCATTATGAACATTTAGAAATATTATAGTCAGGAGGGTGATATTTTGTATTTATTATTTTCTAAATATATTATATAGGGCATAATCAAATATAAATAAAACCATGTGTCCATAAATTCCTTTCATGGATGAAATTTCCTGAACATAATTCATTCAATATGAAAATTTGTAATGTTATAGTAATTTTACAGGATGGTCCCAAACTTTTATCCCAATTTAACTAGTCTTACACTTAGAGTGGTGACAAATATTTATCATGGTTATTATTCATAATGAACAAAATAAAAACATTTAACCATTTCAAAAATTTATCATCATAATTATAAATATTGAATCTATTTTTCATGATTGAATTTATTATAGTGGTAGAGTTTGACTAAAAAAATAAATCTAAAAATGATATTAATAGAATTTTCCAAAAAAAATACAAATTAAAAAAAATTACCAAAAAATCCAACATAAAATTAATTTCAAAGATGATAAGCAGTCTATTCGTAATTTAAATAAACTAATTTTATTTTTAATACAAATATAATGAAATTAAAACATTCTTAAATGCTTTAAATTAGAATAATTGTTTCTATAGAAATCAGTATTACCTATTATTCAATGAAATATTAATCTTTTTAAAAAACCCAAATTTTTATCCAATGTTAATTTTGATATTATTATTCCCAAAAATTATATCCACTTATTCCATTATAGTTTTCAAAATTCCTAGAAATTAATTATAATATCCATAAACAAAATTTCATGAAATCCATTATGAAAAAAAATTGATACATAAAATGACTTAATTAAATAACTAGTTGGTAAGAGGTAGTAACTAAAGAGGGGGGTTAATTGAGTTCCAAATAAAATTTCTATTTAAAACTACTTTAAAACATAATTCCTTAATTTTATAAAAATTCCCAATATAAAAAATTGTATAAATATATAAATTATATCGTTCAAATAATTTCATTGAAAAGGGATTAAGTCAAGGTTAAAATATCTTATAAATACATTAACCTATGAAAAAAATTACTTAATCGAAAAAATTATATAAAAAACGATTAAGGATACCAATAATTGTAATTTTTTTCTTACAGATTTAAAAATAGAATAAAAAATTATTAATGAAACAAAACATAAAAAAATAAACTATGGAAATAATCATGGGGTTCAGTATCAATCTAGGAATTAATACCATCCACTTGTAAATCACCATCTACCAAGGAGTTTCATAGAATACTAAATAGATCCACAACGTGGATCGGGGTTTACAATCACCAATTCAAAAGTTATTCCAAGCATAGGGCCTCTTCCATAGTTCTACATAGAATAGAAACTATACCAGATCATGAAAGATCTCTTCCATAGTTATTCATTCAGAAAATATCATGTATTCCCCATTTTAATAATATGGGGAAATGTGAACTGATAAATTGAGAACTTTAACACATATTTCAAATTTAAATCATAAAATTCAAATATTAAGAGATATATAGTGTGATCCAACTTTTTCTATGATGAATCAATTGTTCTGAGTATTTTATTTTTACTTTGGAAATATCTCAAACAAGTTTCTCATTGAATTTTAAAAAATACAGTGTCATAGAAGGTGTTCTCTTAAAAATTCCTCTATTATTTTTTGTGGGACATCCAATGTTTTAAGTATTGAATCACAAACTATATCAATAAAATTGAATGAATCTATTTGGAGTTATCATTTCTCAAAAATAGATGTTGGATTATAATAATCCATCATTTAATTCACATACACTTCATTAAATGTGTCAAAAATTGGTCGTTGGGGATTTTAAAAAGTACACTATTAAGTTAGACAGAATAATATATCTTCACTTGATGCACATTCAGCTCATCTCATGGAGAGATGGTATGGTTAGAAGATGTTACAAGGTTGTATGGTCAGTTCATCTCTTTATACTGTCTACTAAACTTTTTATGCAGTTAATTGATGACTTTATGTGGTAATATTGACCTTTTTGCGGTAACTACATTAGAATAATACTTTTCATTGTATTTCATTATGAAACATAACACATACCATTTTCTAGTAAGGTCATTTATTCATGTAGAAGGTATATTTCTTTAGGTTGTAAGGTTCTTTTCTTCATGTGGTAAGGTGACTTCTTTCATGTGTTATGCTGATTTATTTCTTATTGAATGGTTATTTACTTCATCTAGAATAATTATTTCTTTATCGTGATAATGATACATCCTTCATGTGGTAAGGTTATTTTCTTCATGTTGTAAGTTCATTTCCTTATTTTAGTATGGATATTTTTCATGTTGCGTGGTAAGATGAGTCTTCAACATGCAGTATGCTCTTAAAATATAAAAAATTTGATCACCTGTGTATTGGTATTAAATTTTTGTGCATACATTATGGTGAAATAGAACACCCATTTATTTTATATGGTCACTTAACTAACACACCATAATGTCTCATGGTATGATATATACTTAGTCAATTATTTCAATTTTTCTCAATAACAAATTTTCTTATAGAAAACTAAAAACTGTTAATAATAAGATAAACATAATTTGGGGTCATTAAAATACGAAGGTGTGGCTCTATATCAATAGGATCCACCTTTTTTAATAACAAAAATCATGAAATGTAAATTGAAGTGAACTGATTGTGATATATATTTAAAAGGGTTAAAATTACAATATAATGTTTCTGAGATCAGAGAAAAATTTCAAATAAATTCAATGAATTTTAATTTTTCATATTGCTCCATATTCTTATTTTCTTCCACCTATTGTATTATCCAAAAGAATAAAAATAAGAAATAACATAAAATAAAAATAAGAACATATAAAAATATATTCATATATAAAAATATATTATATTAGATGTTTATAAACAAAAGACAAGAAATCTCAATCATAGATCCAAATCTAAATCTTATTGGGGTTATATCTCGAGTCTATAATAATGATATGATTATTTACATTGGATTTAGAGGTATGACTATAAGTAGTTTCTAAATAATTGTAAAATTGATGGGTTCGAATAACTATAAACCTTGAAACTTATCTATGATATTAAAAATATTATTTATGAGTTTTTTCAAAATGATTGTTTATAGATGAGGTTATAAGAAGAGAAATATGGAATTGTTTAAGGAGCTAGGATAGTAGTTGGAGAGGTGTAAAGGTAAGGTTCCATCAACAGGGTAAACTCACAAACAACCCAAAAACCATTTTCTAGATCATTAGGGAAATCATCTTGATTATTCATTAATGATTAAAAAAAAGAATCATAGCTTTAATATTCTCAAATAAAGATTTGAAATCATATGTTATTGGAAGAATCTTCAAATATAAATCATGAGTTATAAACATTCCTTTCATATATATCTTAATAAATATCCAGGTGAGATAATAATCAATTTCCTTTTTCATTCATTATTAATCTTAACTAGCCTATTTAGAATCTTAATTATCTAACATTAGTTTCTTAGTAGAATTGGTATAAAATGAAACATACACAACTTTACATGTCTTTTTGAATTCATCAAATAAAACATTCATCACATTCTGAATAATTCATTTGATCTTTTATCCATCAACTGGAGGAGCATAATACATAAGAGATGTTTTAATCTTATAATTAATGAATATCAGATCTAATTGAATCATCATATATGATATATTAGCTCGAAACACACCCATATGATCTCTCATATCTTTAATCTCATTTTTCATATAGTTTGAATATTATTGATGACAAATGTATCATATTCATAAATTTAATTTTATATCACTTTTTTTTAAAGAGTTATGATTGTTATAAAATTCCTATTTGATTATCTCTAGAATAATTTTTTTTAAATATCAATTCATCCTTTGTTATATATTATGTTGATTGAATAGAAAGTGTTTGAATGGATGTAGATGGATCACTATCAAAATTCCTACCATCAAACTCATGTCAAATCTCTATCAAGAAATATTTCATAGTCATATCCTTAACTATAAAATAAAACTCAACTATATAATTATCATAATATTGAAAAATGTCACCATGATCAAAGAAAAAATAAGTTTCAATTATTTCCTGAGTACCAACATCAGTAATCAATGATCCTTAAAAATTTACATGAATAGAAAGAGTGGAAGGTCAAACATTTCCATTATACTACATCCATTACCTTCATCATCTAAACATTGATAATATAAGAACAATCCGAAAGATATAGTTTGATTCATTCCCATGATAAGGAGTATCTTATAATGTCTTTCAACGGGTACCCCAATAAAAGTGGATCCCTATGAGCTATCACTATTGGCATCATATTCAAATGATTTTTCCAAAATGGTATCAACTTCAAAACATATCTAATATTATTAATTAAGATAAAAAACCTTCTGTTATTCTTTATCTTCTTCGTCAAAAATATATTATTATTTACATACTTCCTCTTCTTCTACTTCTTCGTGATAAACAACATCAACAAAATACAACTATGTTTTTTTAATTTCAATACCAATATCTAAAAGATCCCTTTATCGATTTGGATATTTTATAGGATTAAATAGCTAAAACAATTTCTCTAGGTTACCAATCCATTCTTGTTTCTAATGATTCTAGTTAACTTTCATGTTCCTATAGACATTTTGAGTAAGATAAAATGAATCAGAAGTACTGATTTTATCTCCTTCTTGACTAACATGACCTTGGTACTCTTAAAAAATAGAAATTAATTTGGGATAGGTTATGTAGATAAACCAAAAATCTATATTATATAACTCAATGATATTCCTCATAATAAATCTGAATATATATATTTGAAAAATATTCTTCATTAAAATCATGAAAATCATAACTTGATTCTCTTGAATAGTAAAATCTTTGTTCTTTTTCCATATAACATGTAGAATAAAATTCACTAGGATATTTCATTCTCTATTCAACTCAATAGTAGGGGGACTTCCATGATGTCCATTCCAAGTGAGATTATATAACGAATTCACAAAATCAAATCTTGGATGGTTAATAGGATAAAAATTCTGATAAAATTCATACTATCCACGGTGTTGTATACCAATACATTTTTCTAGTTCTTCAATAAGAATTTGAAACCATTTCCATTAATCCATGATTTTAACAATCATTATTATCTATAATAAATAACATAATATTAGTATGAAATTCATTAATATTATTTTTATAAAAATTAATAGAAATTTTGTTAAACTATTTCATCCAACCATATTTCCTAACCACATTGAAAACTAGTGATCACCTCAACCTCAACCACTATGTGTCAAATTCTTTTTCTACTAAAACTGAAAGATTTAAAAAAAGAAGATTCTTTATCTCTACTAAATTACTTGAGTATTCATTAACTTCTTCCCAGGTGTAAATTGAATGGGAAATCATATTTCAATAAAAAAAATTATTCTCAACATTCTAATTCAATTCAAAATCTATAAACATTCTAAAACATGTTGTAGATAAGAGTTGATTAAGAACAGAGAGTGAGAAGTATGAGATGATAGAATATTATTCTCTTATATGACCCAAATAAATAGAGGACTTATAAAATAAAATACAGGTATCGGTTCAAATTTGGATTTTAGTTTTAATTTAAATAATTTAATGACAAAAAATAATAATATACATAAAAAAATCCTACCAAAATATTTTCCTGAAAATTCATTGTAAAACTATAAATTGTAATTCTAATATCCATATATTAGTAAATAACATAATCATGGTAGGAATACAAATCATAATATTTGGTATTTATTCTAACTAAACAAACAATGAACTCATGAAAAGTACATATTAACCATAAGATCATATATTGATGGTAAGAATAGTGATCATGCAATAATATATGATATGGTAAATAGTGCTAATGATAATTATACATATCAAATGAAAAAACAAACTCATTATCACCTTATTAATACTGTGAGTTAATCATGAAAATTATTTCTTACTAATCATTTAAAATAATAGTTGATAAAATTAATATAGGAATCGATTAATAAAATATAATTACAATAATTAAATATAATTTATCATTCTGAATTCCTAACTGTTATAGTTTAATATCTAAAAATTCAGGGGATTCGTAAAAATATAATTAATCTAATGTTTAATAACTTTTAATTCAATTATTATATCATCTTTCTGATAATGATATCTCTGAACGTGATGTCCCATATTGATTTTCTTTGTTCTAAAATTAATTATAGGGTACAATAATCTTATTTATCACACTTTTATTATCACAATTTTTAGGGAAATATTTAAATTTATATCCATATTCTAGCATTGTGTAATTCATTAAATTAATCATACCATATCTATATAATATAACTATTTAATAATCTTCATTAGTAGATAATTACATTGATTTTGGATTTTTAGTACACAATGAAAAAAGAGATTGGCCTAAAAAGTGATTCATTTCCAGAAGATATATATATCTACATTACAACCATTAAAATATGTATCTGAATAACTAACTAAATAAATTTCTTACCCTCTAGAAAAAAACTAACATATTTTGGTTGTATTCTTGATGCATTTAATAATTCATTTTATAACTAATAGATTTTAATAAATTTTGGTTTTCTTTAAAATCATCACCCATACACAAACAAGACAAAATATCTATCCAGCTATAAAATAAGTATAGTAAGCATCCAATCATAGCTCTATAGTTTTTTTGATTAGTTGGTTTCTTAAAATCATCAAGATCAAAATTGGAGTCTGTACTCATGGGACTATCACTTCCTTGAGTATTATCCATGATAAAATGTATAATAAGATATTTAGTTTACATTAATTTTTTAAAAAATAATCCATTATTTATTTAAAAAAAATTAAAACCAATAATGTATTTAAAATCACCCATTAAACTCATTTCAAGTTCACTTTTCATTATTATTGAAAATTTAGAAAATAAATAATTTTTAGAAGATACAAAAATAATATCATCAATATAAAATTTTATAATGAAAAATTCCTTTGAAAATATTTTAATAAATAAATTACAGTTATATATGTCTTTAATAAACCCATTATAAATTAAAAAAAATCTTCTTACCATAGCATGATCTGGGATCTTTTTTCAATCCATATAAATATTTTTTTTATTTAAACACAAGATTTGTAAATAGATAATTTTTAAATATATGGGAGTTTTTCATAAAAAACATCATCAACAATGTATCGATTTATGAACACAATATTGAAAACCATTTGAAATAGTTTGAAATTAAAATGTGCTACAAAGGAAACAAATAATATTATTGAATAAATTATAGGTATTAGTAAAAAAATGTTTCCTCTAATTAAATATCCACTTCTTTAAAAGAAACTTTTGAAACCAATCTACATTTATTTCTAAAAATATTGTCTGATGTGTCAACCTTTTTTCTAATAACCCATTTAGTTCCAATATTTTTTCTATTTTTAGGTATATACGTTATTTCCCAAACCGCATTCTATAACATTGATTGATTTATTATTATATTCCCATTACATATAATTATTCATTGATTTCATCATCGATTTTATTACATTCACGCGATGGTAAGAAAGATTTATGTTCAAATTTATTCCTAAGAGAAATGTCTGTTTTTGGTCCTCTATTTTGGTCTCCAACCACAACTCTTAAGGGATGATTTCTACAAGTCTTAAAATTTCTATGAAAATGAGATTTGTATATCTTGTTATCATCTATAGGTTTGGGTTCGTGTTGTCCATCAATATTAGAAACGTTTTTTATCAATGGTTTGATAGAATTATCAATAGGTTTGACAATTAATTCCAAAAATAGAAAAATTATCCCCAATATTTTCTAAATGAGTATTAGGTTCATGTGGATCTTCCTCATAAACTTTTTCCTATATATATTCTATCATAATATTATTCCTTTTTTAAAATAATCTATATGGTTTACTAGATGTTTAATACCCAAGGAACATACCTTCATTACTCATGGATTAATATATGTCAAAATTATCCTTTATGTTATGAATAAATACTTTGAAATCATAGACTCAAAAGTAATTAACCCTTTGGTTTCTTCTATTCAATTATTCTAAAGGGGGCCTTTTAAAGAGAGTTCTAATTAAAACACTATTGATTATATTAAAAACTAAATTCATATATTCAACCCAAATGTAAAAGGGTAGATCGGTTTCATTAAGTATGGTCCTATCAAATTTTTAAGGGTTCAATTTTTCCTTTCTAATACACTGTTCAACCTTAAGGTTTTAATAGTGAATTTTTTTATTATATCTGTGTTTTCAGAGTAATGATTTAAAATATTGATTTCAAAAATAATATCTGTGATCACATATTCAAGGAATCAACTCTAATTCCACTATGATTTCATATTTATTTGGAATAATTCAAAATGTTAGTACAGGAATCAATTGTTTGATGTCGAAATAATACCCCAGTATATCTAGAAATGTTATCTACTAGAACAGAAACATATTCATTCCCATTCAAAATTGAAACTCTATAATGTTAAAACAAATTCATGTGAACCAACTTTAGGGGGTGAGAATTTGAATCATATTTATTTTATTTGAAAAATATTTTGTTCTAGTTTCCTTTTTTACATGATTTATAGACATTATCATCTAGTAATTCAAGTTTAGGATGATCCTTGACTAACTCATTCATTGTTAACTTTCTCGGAAAATGAATATTAAAATTTCCCGGCCTCCTTTTCAAAATAAATTATTCTAGTTAAAAAACATGTATATGAAATATTTTTAGAAAACATGGAATCTTAATTACCAGTGTAAACATTATCATTTCTTATAGAATTAAAAAATAAATTATTTTAAAAATAGTAATTTGATAATAATATTAAAATTTTATATGGAAACCATCATCACATAATTATGTAATTCTAACCAGATTATATTTCAATCCATCCACAAATAAATATTTGGAAATTAAAATATTATTAGGGAGACAACATTAGACATAACCAATTATATTACCAATATTATTGTAAAAAAAGGGGACATCTCCAAAAAAAATATGATTAGGTTCTTGAAAGTTGAATATTCCTTAGTCATGTTCCAGAGTAGCCACAATTAGGATAAAACTAGTGCTTATTGAGGATTTTCAATCTGGTTTGGTAAAAAATAAATTTAAACTAAAAATGAATTTGGTAACTAAACTTTATTGGGTAAAAATCCATTAGTGATAAGAACTCAATGAATCCATAATCATTTCTATGGATTCTTATATGCATATTTTACAATTTTATAAATAGAAACATTGTTAGGTGTAGTATAATACTGACGTGGAATATAATTATAAAAAAGTTTTTGTGAATAAATTTATTTTTAATAATACTTATTTATTCATTTGATATCTGATTCAAGTAGTATACTTAGGAGATTTTTTATTTCTAATAATATAGTTAATATTCGGTCTTATATTGGAAACTTTATCTAGATATTTACTTGCTTTATCATTGGATAAATTCAACTAATTAATCACTTTTAGTAGTTGATAATTTGTTTAAATATATACAGAATGATTGATTTTAATGTGACAATAAAGATCATGTTGCTTCTATAAAATTTTATATTTATATTTATGTTTACAAATGGTGTATTCTAATATATTATAGTATTCATACATTTCTTAAATATTTTAATTTTATGAATTATATGGAATGTGAAAAACAGATTCATGAAAAACATCGAATACCAATAATTGTTTTCCATAAAACACATATTGCGCTTATCATGATTATCATATCTTCTTGAATATAATCCATTAGAATTTTCTTTTGAATCCCTCCATGTTTCCTTCATAGCCTTCTTGTATTGTTTCCCCTTATCATATTACATTTTCTGGTAATTTCTCTTTGAACATTCATCTTCAATATGTCCTTTTATTTTATATTCAAAAAAATGATTTCATTGGTTGAATGATCCTTTTTCAAATATATTATCTGATTTCCATAATCAAAATTTCTTCTATAATTAGTTTTAAAGAAAATTTCATACATAAATAGATCCTTTTGAAACACCTATCGAAATTTTCCAATTCTTCATTTCTATAAGCTTGTAAATATCTATCACTAAAGCTATCAACATTGATATTCTCTTTTTCATTTGATCAATGTAGGAAATGTACCCCCTAACAATGATTTAAAACCACTTGTATAGGCCCCATAACCACTGTTATAGTATATACCAATGGTTCTATGAACCATGGGTATTATAGGAATTAGTATAGGGATATAAAAATTGTTTCATTAAAACTGTTGGAATATATCATGGAAAATTTGGAATTCCCATGATATAATGTAAAGTGTGGTTATACATCTATACCAATGGTTCCTATAATCAGGGTTATAGAATCTTAACCAAAAGAAATGTGTACCAACGGTTCATAGTACCATTGATGTAGCTTCTTATCCTCAACACATATCAGCACAATCTTGAACCTCTTCTAGAACCTATAAATAAAATATAAAACACAATGCATATTTTTTGTAAAAATATTATATATTTAGAATTTCACCTCATATTTACCAATATCTTTAAAACCATTTACGATAATATACCATATATATAATACATAAAATCAATCAGTTGTAATCATTAATCATCAACCAGAAATATTTATCTTTACTTTCATCTCAAAAATAGGGGGATAAATATCTCCATCACCACCATTAGTTTCATCATAATCATCATCAAGGTCATTATTATCACCACTATGGGAACTAGAGTTTTCATCTTCAGTATCATCGTCATCATCTCCACCACCACCATCAACATGTGTATCATCACATTTAATAACAATATGACACTATTGTACAATAATAAATGCATCATATAAAGATAGCATACAAAAATTGAAAACATTAGCGGCCTCTGATGGAAGTGATAGAAATATAACTGTCATAGTTTTCAAGATCTCTTCAGTGACAATATTAACTCATTCATTCTTTGGTATAGTTATTTATTTCCCTCATCTACCTCTATATGAATGTTATGTATCTTGGTGTTGTGATATCATTGAGAGGTTCTTTATGAGGACCAACACCGATTTGGTATTATCCTTTTCCTAGTTCCACATCAGAATCATCCTTACTAATCCTCACATAATACCATTCTAAAATGACCATTAGGCCTAAATTTATCATCTACTTTCCCATTTAAGGACTCCAGGTCACACTATTGAATTTATAATTAATATATTTAAATATGTATTACTTATGAAAATTTCAAATATTAGTAAAAATACATACAACCAATTCCTGTTTATTTTCATTTATTGGACTTTCATCCTTTTCCCTCCTACTCAAGGAAAATAATTTTGATTGAGTCATAAGGCCTTTAATACCCAATGTTTATTAGTCCATAAAAAATTGATTAATATAATACTTCATTGTTGAATAATATGAAATTGATAAAAAAACAAATTCAATTTTGTAGACTTGGGAGATTAATCATCTACTCTTATATTGTTAAAACCTTCCAACATATGATTAAATTTTAATGGTGAGTCATTATGTTATTTAACATCAATTATCTAATTAGATTAAGTTGTAAGGGACTGAATCTACATGTGACTAAGGGAAACACAATTTCAAATAGTAAGCATAGATAAAGTGGAATCTGTTTTAGATTAGTAACATGGTGAGAAGATCATTTTAATGTAACAAATTTAAGCTATATAGGAGTTCAAAAAAATATAGAATAAAAAAAATTATTTTTCAAACAAATCAATAGAATTAAGAAGAATGTAACTATATAGTATGATATAACTCATAAATTCAATCCATATTGGTTAACTGTATAGTCTCTATCTGTTAGTGGTTTCCAATTATGAGCTAACTTGACCACATGCTATAATTCATAAATTAAAACCATATTAGTTAACTGCATTGTCTTTATCCATAAATATATATATATTAGTGTTTAACTACAAACTATTATATTTAACTAAAAAATCATTTATTTTTCCCATTTCTTTTTTATTATTTTTAATTTATTTTGTCATAGTTTCATATGAAAATGATAAAATACAATGGTAGTGTGTATTTTTATTTTTTAGCTATTTCAAATGCATGTACTGATGTTCATTGTGATGGTTTAATTTATTATCTTAGATTTGTTTTTCACTGTGGTCACCGAATTCCGGATTTGGGAACTTATTGAACATATAAACTCTATTGATTTAATGAATTATAATGGAAAATAATCTGACTCATTATTGGAAATGGCCATAAGTTTCACTCATTTTCTACTTAAACGTCTACATAAAGGTTATAAATATGTCCATATTGTTATTTAATCCTTATTTTATATAAAATTGAATGATTATTAGGGTATCATTATTAGTAAAAAAGAATATCGATGATCATATTGGATGAAATAATATTATCCTAGTTTTTTTATGACATTTTACTTCCACCTTTTAATAAATAGACATATCAATTGGAATTCAAATTAAAACTGACTTATCAACTAGAATTTCCTAATTTCGGACTGTTGATACTTGAATAGAACTATAATGAAATTATCGTCAATGGCGGTGAGATCACTTTTTTAGATAATAATATTATACTTAACTAAGATCTTACATGTTAATGAATTAAAATCCGCTTAGCTTAAGGGGGTAAATCGTGATAAAGAGCATAAAAATAAAAGATAAATAGAAATTTGGAAATCATGATAGGCCATATTGAATTGAACTATGAGGTATCATAGTCAAAAATTCCAATATTTAGCTTGTTATATCATCTATTTTTATGGTTGAGGTGTTAATTGATTATAACGAAAAGTATAATGGGGGTAACCCCATGTGAACTTATACTATATTGATGTGGTAGTTGACATGAGTGCCTGACTAAATTTTTTCTCGATAAATATAATTTTCAACCACTAAATTATTGAATTTAGAGTTGTTTCTCAATTATTATGAACAATTATAATATTTTAATAAATATTTACTCTCACTTATTCTATACATCAGTTTTTCTAATGTAGAGAGGGAGTGATTAACAAGAGGATCATAGATAGGATGTTATGTAGCATCATTTGTTTTTCAATATATTCAATCTAAATTGAGAATCAGTATTGGAATTATAATTTATTTAAATAAAGATAAAATTCTCAACCCCTATAAACACCATTGTAAGGATGATTACCTTTTTATGACTGATTATTTCAATATGTGTGGAATATTATATTGTAGTAAAATTTTGTTAAGTATATGAAGCATTAATAGGATGGAATGGAGTTCCAACAAAAAGATTCATTGTTCATAAAGAAGGTTAAATTGAGATAGATACATCTTAGATGAAAAAGTGTAAATGGGGGTAATTAAAAGGTTTCTACAATTATATTGAATATATATTAACACTATATTATATGAATTGTTATTTTTATTGTGAAATCTAATGATGTAGAAAAAATATTTTGTAGAAAAAACAATTTACATCCACCTATGTAGCGAGGGATTCAAAAGAATACCCAACCAAGTATTAAGGTTGTATACAGCCTCACTATATCTGATAAGATTATAGATAGTGACTATAACCTATATGGGTCTATGTGGATGTATACATGTGAGGGGTGTTTCACCTTCTATTTGATGGATGACATGAAATAAAGTTAGATGGAACTAGCACTAGGAAAATTTTAAGGATACACTTATAGAGAGTGGATTATTATAAGGAAGTGGTCTCTCAATGTTATATACAATGTGGAATATAGTATCCTATAAACATTTCTTTTTTAATATTTTGTTCATATGGTATTTAATAAATTATACACAAAATGGAGTGAATAAATATGTTCTTGGAATCTTAAATCTTCAATATTACGTTCTCTAATCTAGATGTGGATGATCTTGCACCACATACTACTAATAAATGAATCACAACGACCAAAAGGTATGATAAGTTTCAATATTTTTATATATTGTAAAAAATTAATATATAGGATGATGCAAATGAACCTGAATTTATAAAATAAAAATTATTGAATTGATTCTTTTGGACTTTTCCGTAAAAAAAATTTATCACACATCATAGAAGTAAAAGTATTACGATATAAATATTTTAACCAATTGAAAATATATTATTATGTGAAAGGTTTATAAAGTAGTGGTATTTTGGGAGGAATATGTAATTAAATTTGTAAATATAACATTAATATTAATGTTCCAAGTATTTATTAGGATAAAAGAAAACTCATGGATATAATATTTTCTGTCTTATAAAATGTGATTATTGGGTATTAAGTACCAATACTTTTTCAAATATTAGTTTTAACAAAATCATAATCATATTAACATATGATGATCAACATTTGAGAGATCCATAAAAATCGATATGAGGTTGTATTAATAAATTATTTTATATATAAATTTAATAATTATATGAATAATATAAAGAGCCTTGGATTTTATGGTAATAGATATTTTATAAATATGAAAGTAATGGTAATAGTAAGATATGTTTTTTACTAGTGAAAAGAATTAAATAACACCTATTTTATCATAAAATATCTTAATTAGTGATTAAATATAGAAATATAAGAAAATATTATAACTCACTCTAAGAATCATAAAAGATTCATGAATATTATATTCAAAATTAAAAGAAAAATTGGGAAGAAAAATTTGGACTAATTAGTGATAAATAATATTCCATTAACATAATATTTCGTGATCTCGGGATAAAACTACAAAATCTTGAAACTAATCTTGTTGGAGCTTCCCTAAATTATGAAAGTCGGTACTTCTCCATTTGATGATCTAATGAGATTAATTATTTAAAAAAGTTCCATATTTCTAGTATATATAATACGATATCACCAACATAACTACACATTTAAAATTTATGGAGAAAGGTAACTTCCATCTCTAAATCTGATAATCATATTAAATCTATTTTTTCAAATTTCACATGTTTCAAAGATAAATAATTATAAAATTTGATAATTAAAATTAATGATAATACGAAAATAATATCATTGGTGGATAAGATAATTTATAAATGTTTTTTCTACCCAATGTGTGTGAAATGTTCTTTTGAGAACTTCTGAAAAAAAAGATTCCATTTTTGAGATATATGGTAAATGAGAACTCAATATAAATAAACAATTATAGGTATTTGGTTTAAAAATTGTAAGATTATGAATAAAGAACTTGAATTTTTGGATTATAATTTAATATTTTATGAAATATTGAGAATTATATTTTAGTTCACTCTCAAACTAAAAAATATTGATGGTTTTCTAAGAGTGATATCCCCCACAAATTTCTACATCAGCAAATAAATCTGTTAGATATAATTAGTAATTTGAATATATATATTACAGCTATTCAATTTAATTTCACTCTCAAAGTGTTTAAATAAATCATACAATCCTATTATTGTTTCTCTAATGCGTCCAGAGAAAAAAAATTAAATTAATATGAATTTAATTTTCTTACAAATCAATAAATATTTTGAAAACTATAAATTCACTAATCTTAAAATAAATGATCAATTATTAGAATTGTGTTGTCATACAGTTAGTGCATATTAGTACACCCTCTAATTCAACTATTATTATACTCTTCCAATAAACATATAATTCATCATTATATTATCTCCAAAACTCCCCATGATCCATCCCAATGAAACATAAGAAACTTGGCATTTGGGAATGTAAAACTAATAATGGAATGAACATGTTAATACATGTAAATAATAAGTCATATAAATATTAATTTGAAAAATTTTCATACCATACCTCCACCCAGACATTATCCATTATTTCACTACTAATATTTCTCAATGAGATTGATTTCACTAGAATTATATTGTTGTAATTAGACTATGTTTCCATTAGAAAACTACATTACCTGGAATTTTTATGTATAATTTGATTTTAATAATAATACAAAACTATTATTTATGTTTTATAATTCAATACATCACATATACAAGTGTTTCCATGACTCCTACTAGAAGATTACAATTAATAATACAAAATAAACAAATTATAATTAATTCACAGAACAACTGCAAAAGATGATGTTATATAATTTAACACACTAAAAAAACCTTATATAGGATTACCATTATGCTATAATGGATATGTGTGTAGTTTTGGACTAGTAACCTCTTAATTATGCACCTATTATAATGGAGTGGAAGATGAAGGAGCACAATCATCGGATCCTGAAATTGTAGTAGGAAGTTGAGTTGGTGTAGACATTATAGGAGAATGATATGAGGGTTCAAGATACATCCTATGATATGTATATGGTATAGGTGTAAAAATACATAGATTATGTATAGACATGGTATGAAAATTATAACCTAAATAGAATGATTATGGAGGAATGGGTGGGAACCTCGATGGAGGCTCCAGTAGAAGATTAAATGTTGTAGTAGATTGTATGTATATCAGAATGTAAGAGTGTAAATTGGTATAATGGGTCCTCTATTTAGCTCTAGTAGCACCCTTTATAGGACTTATACTACTATGGTAAGGGGAGGTTTACTTTGGTTCAAATGAATCCCCCACAATATTTTGATAAAGAATAATAACATGACCATAAATGAAATGAAAAATAAAAATATTTCAATTATTACACTCACTAAGGGAACTAGAAGAGGTATACCTAGTTAGTGTATTCAACCATCATTATAAAATATTCTATCCCTTATAATTTATTCAATAAATATCAAAATCTTCATAAGAATAAAATTTAAAATTTTTATAAACATTTTTTAAAAATTCTTCATACAATACAAAAGTCAAAAAAGAAATAAACTATATCATTACATGTTTTAGAAATATAAATTTCAATCCCAGATGTACATGTTTTAAAACCCCATTTTAATCCATATTATCTAAATTAAAATACATACAATTAAAATTAATTAAAAATATCGATTATAAAACAATTAATAAGATAAATAATATATTATATAAGTGATTTCGAAAAATAACGAACCAAAAATGTATTAGACATAGAATGTGTAAAACTAATAAACAATCCAATTAATTTCATATGATCTATGACATTTCTTTGTTAAATTATCAATGTTTTTTGAGTATTTCTTTAATACTATTAAATAATATTTTCTTTATGAAGGAGAAAATTAAATCAAGAATTGTAAAAATGTGTCACCGAGCCTAAAAACCAAAAAAACATGATTTAATTATATCATTAAAATTATATCATAATAGATATGAAAATGGATAACCATTGAATCCTAATATCATACAAACATATATTTAAACAATATAATAATATTTATAATTTAACAAAAGATATATAAGCCCAATGTTTTATGATATATGAAATGTAATACAAATTTTGTTAAGAAAAAATAATCATCTCATTAGTGGAAATAAAAATGAATCACTTGTCTCCATCCATCAGATTGAATAATATCCAATGATCATCCACTAGCTAAAACTATATAATTTTGTTTCCAAAATCATACCAAATTGTTTCTATATAAACATGTAGTGATCATAAATTGTGAAAAACATACTCATTTAATATATATTACCAAAATATTCTATTTTTTTATAGAGATGATACATTAGTTGATTATTTAATTAATTACCCACAAAAAAATTAATAAAGAAAAGGTTACATCACATACTTGGGTTATAATGAGCTTGAACCATATTTAAATTGTAATAGATTAAAAATATACATCAAAAAAAGACACAAATCAGGGAGATTATAATTTCACCACTTAATATAGGAATCACATTAAATTAATAGATGTGGTATACTCATCTGATATATTGTCCATTTATAAATAAGAAATTACATTTGACAGTAAGAAATAAAGGGTCATCCAAAAAATGGATTCCATAAAGGTTTTTAATCATGAAACGTAAATAATCACATGCTAGTTATAAGTTAAAAATATACTTTCAAAATATAGATTGAAATAAACTTCAATAAAAGGCATTTATAGACCTCTTATTCAATAATAATAAGAAAATGAAGAGAAGCTCGTCATTCAAATTTCAGTCACCATAAACTGGAATGACGTACTATCAATGAAATTCTTGAACATATTTATCAAATAATGAACATAAATCATCGAGAAAAGGATATCAATGATTCATTAAAATCCATAAAAATATAAATAAAATGATTTTAACAACATCAAAATCCATAAAAATAATACTCCTGGGGAATACACTATTGAGGAATATTAATAAACATCAACCAGCATCAATACTAATATTTAACAAAACAAAAATATCTTCTAAACATCGGGATGCCGAAAAAAAATCAAAAGGAATCAATCCATGCAAAAGTGAAAAAAAACAATAAATACACTCCCATCTGTGTGTTAAACTATAAATTGAAATATAATAGTGATACTACCACACAAAATCTACTTACACAAACCAAACACCATATATTTATATATATCTATTAAAATAACAATTCTTATGCTATGAAAAAAACAATATAAACAAACTTTTTCAAAAAATTGGTAAGAATAATTGACTAATAGGATATTGGTTAGGTTTTTATACATAGATAACAATGAAAAATATATTCAGTAGAAATGAATAAGGACTCAAAACTCACTGATATGATTTTGTAGAATATTAGAATAAAAAATCCCTAAATAAGGTGAGAATTATATAGTATAAGAGAAGGTTTTCTCTATCTTAGGTTAGGTGTATTATAGATCAGGGGTAAATGGGGGAGGGTGGGAGGAAGAGGTATTTGATAAGAATGTATACTTATAGTTGTTAAAAAAAATTAGTATAGTTTGGGATATACCAATGGTTTTGTTAAAATAATTAGTATGTCATTATTTGTTACATCAATTTTGATAAATAATTAGTATATAATGAACCTAAGAACTCAATACAAATGGATCCTTTAAACCATTGCTATATATGCCTGGGTATAGCCCCATTTTATTGTTGTGAAGGCTATAGTTTTCTAATCTATATATTTTTTTCATCTTTTCAACTTCTTCCTTGTCTACCAATAGTTCATATTCATAAATTTTTATATTTATAATATTTTCCTAAATGGGAATTTTATTAACAACCTATGATTATCTTATTTAAACATATTTCCCCTACTATCTTTCTAGAAATTATCTAAGATAACATATGACTGATCCTTAAAAGTAATTTCCATTCCTAGTTAAGGAATCATGTTCACAATCTCATTCAACCCGTGATACCTATTGGAAATTTATTAATCTAGTTTCATTTTAAATGTATCATATTTAATAGTGTATAGTTTTTAAAATACATCATTAAAATTATATTTTCCTTCCTGATAAATAGCTAGTGTATCTCAAATTTCAAAAAAAAGTTGCATATCCATATATTATTTTAAGCTCGTCTTATCTAAAATTATATTATAAATAATTATAAACATTATAATTGTTTAAATATGTAGTTTTAGTAGTGTCACTGTAAGTAACACTAGCAGTTTTAGTTTTTTCATATCAAAAATTAATTACTATAAAAATATGTAAACTTATACAATCAAAATTAATTTTTAATTTAGTCTTCCACTGAGAATATATATTTATATTAAAAAAAGGATGTTATTTTTTGGTATTCCTATCTTCTTTATTATAACAAATAAAAAATTAAATTTATATATTAAATAAATTTAAAATCATGAAAATAAAACAAGTTCATAGTTAGAAATATATATTTAAAGGAATATAAAACCAATTTCTAGTCAAATTGCGTAACACAAGACGATTGAATAAGGCTCCCAATAAAATTTATGTCTAAAAACCCTTTAAAATATATATCCTAAATTTAATAATAAATCTTGATTAATCAAAAAATTATAAATATATATTTGATCATTCAAATAATTTCACCAAAGTGGGATTTAGTATCAGTTAAAATATTTTATAAATTCATTATCATTTGAAACTAAATTACTTTATCAAAAACCTTTTTAGAATATAGATTCAAACAAACTATAAAAGTAATTTTTTCTTACAGATTTGAAAATGGAAATTAATTTTCAGTTTAACAAAACATAATGTAAAAAAATCAACAACATAAAAATAGGGGTTTAGTCACAAGGAAAGACTTCATCCTCCCCCCCCCCCATATAGAAATACCTAGCTACCATGTTTTTATTATAAAAATAAAATGATCCATAATTGTGAATATTTTTTACAATCAATTGTGCACCATGATGTTTAGTCTTAGAGCCTCTTTCACAATTCTATGTTAGGTTAAAAATAATATCATATAAACTAGGTCTATTCCACCATTATTTGAGGTAATATAAATAAAATATTATTCAATAATATAATGCATTATTTATTTTTTATAAAGAAGAGAATATGTACAAATAAATAGAGTGTTTCAATTCACTACTCAAAATTAATTAATAAAATCAAAATAGAAAGAGAGAAATAGATAGAAAGATTGATGAACCATGATATGTAATGAGTTATTTGTTCTGAGTCTCTAGGTTTTTCTTTGGAAGGTTATCGACCATGTTTTTTGGTATGTTTAGAAAAAAATAATTCTATATAAGGAACTCTCTTCAAAAATACTATATTATTATTGGTGTACCATATAATGTTTTCAGTAGTGCATCATCACATATATCCATACATTCTAATTAATATCGTTAAAGAGATATTCGTCAAAAAATAGTCATTGGATAATAATGATCCTTTATTAAATTCATGTATGCTTCATTTAATGCTTTAAAAACTAGGTATTGGATATTTCAAAAACAATATTGTATTGTTAGGAAGGTAAGCTTTATTCACTCTAAGTACAGTTATTTGAGCTAATATCATATTGACACAGTGAAAATTTATGGAAAGGTGGAATGATCAGTTCATCTCTCCATGTCGTCATCACAACTATTCATGCTCTTAGATGATGATTTTATGTATTAATCATTTCCTTCATGCTGTAACTATATTATAATAATACATGTCATTTTATTAATTTATAAAAATTTACACATACCTTGACATGGTTAGGAAATATCTTCATGGTGTGGGAAACTTCATTTATGCAATAAGGTGATTTCCTTTATGCAGTTAGGTGATTTTTTCATACGATGTGTTTTTCCCTTATTGATATAATATGATTTACTTTTTTACGTAACATAATTTCCTTCCATCCATGAGGTGATTTACTTCTTATGGTACAATTATTTTCTTCATTCGATAATATTATTTCATTCTAGAAATAAGGCAGTTTCCTTCTTATGCTATTGGTATTTCCTACTTTATGTAAGGTTATATACTTGTTATGGTAATATTATTTCCTATGGTAAGGCTATTTTTCAGGTCACATGAAAATTTGAGTATTCAGCATGCAATGATATCATGACATAGACATATTTTGTTCACCTATCCAATGGTAAGTAGTTTTTATCCATACAGTGAGGTGAAACATAATGTGTGGTAATTTGATATAGTCACTTGACCTACACATGATAAGGTGACAAGTTATGATCTATATTTAATCAACTTTTGATATATGTTTTGGTAAACCATTTTCTAGAAGATAACATTAAAACCATTAACAAAAAGATAAACATCATTTCAGATCATTAAAAAAAGATGTGTTAGTCTAATATAATGGAATCAAATACTTTTTTATAATATATTAATAAATATATTTTATTTAAAAAAAATATTTATAAATATATTTCATAATTCGTTTGTTGTTATTCATACAACCAATTTTAATAGGAAGGTTATAATGGCCTTGTTTAAATAATAATATTTTGATAGTGTATCATGGTTTGTTAAAACTATGTATATTTATAATGATACCTATCAATCAAATTAAATTTATTTGAAGAAAAATATAACAAAAAAACTCAATGTGTTACTTTATCCTCCCAATAATTAATATTCACCCTCAAAATTTTATTTCATTCATTAAAGGAATACCTTTTGTTGAAAACCCACATATTAGATATTGATAATGCAACTTCTTTTGAATATGGAATGTGGGAAATGAAATGATCAACAGAAATATCATATATCCATGTTTCCTAATAACTATAACATTTAAGGTAAGATAAAATATAGACAAGCAGGAGAAAAATACAATCCAACGACTAAAAAATAGTAACTGAGAACATAGTCAGTAGAACATTAAAGAAAAAAAACTGAAAATCCATGTGTGTTGAAAAGGAAATCAATACATTGAAAATAAAGTTAAATGATAACATTTTTATTTCAAGATAATTTTCTTAATGTTGATATATTCTTTTACAATTAATAATTATAACATTGGAAAATGTTGTTACTAGATTTATTTCAATTTCATATTCAATAGACTCATCATATGGCCATTCTTGTAAAATTTCCAATTTATATCTTATTCCAAGAAATTAATATTCAAGATGAGTTTCCTATATGGATCACCAAAATTATGTTTAATGGATTATAAATATAGTTACCTGGATTTTCCATGTATTTTTTTTACTATTTTATGTATAATTTATTAGACCATGCACTGAGATGGTGTGTGAATCTGAGGCATGGTGTGCCCAGAACAAATGTTAAATATATATTAAATATGTGAAATAGAAATTGCATTAATTTTTCTATAAACATTTTGAATAACATTGAAATTTGGTCTCTAATAAAATTAAAATGGAATCATTGAGGTTAGAATATAGGTTTTACCCAAGGCATGACATAACATGGGTCGGTGCGGTGTGTATATAGAAAAGTCATCACTGGCATGAGATAAATAAATTTATTAAATATATTATTTTATTTTTTCAATGACACAATGACTATTTTCGTTATTTAAATATGCACTTATAATTAGTTTTAAGTGTTATATGCATAACTCTATGAATTTATGAGATCCATTGGAGATGTTGGATGATATCTCACTAGCATACAACAACTAGTTCCATGATAAATGAATTTTATTATAAGAAGTAAACGATATCTCCAAATCTCACAGTACAACTCTATTCTTCATCAATGATCAATCCAAATTTTGGTATGATGTTCATTTAATTGGTTTTATTCCTCATTTTATATTTCTATTTTAAGAAACTATGTTTTAAACTATACGGAATGCCGATAAAATTTTAATTTGTTGTGATTATTGGAAGGGTCATTTTTTTAAACATAACTTGAAAACTAAATTTTGATATTTGGAATGCATAAACCCGATGTCTTAGACTTGGTCAAAGGCCCGAGATCATTCCCGAGTAGCATGATGAGTTTCAGGAGCACTGGACCAAGAAAGAGAGGTTTCTAAGGATATAGATAGGGTGAACAGTTTGTCTAAAACCCTACGGCCCATAGTAGGTAATTATCTGACTTGTTTCAACTGGACAGAGGCATATATACAGGCTACACATGTATTTCCAAACTCTGTGTCTAGGCTGCATGGGTATTGCGACTTATAAATTAAATCTACATTGATCATCACACAATATATAAGCAGATAGGCTAACAATGTGGGACAAACCTTGTGAGGGGAATCTCTTAAACTAGGGGTGTCACACGGTTACTGCATGTTTTTTCAAAAAAAGAAACTTATATCACGTGGTGGTTTTTTTGAAAAAACTGAATAGAATTAAAATAAAATATTATTAAAAACATAAAGCATAATCACCCTTATCATCCTCATCTCTCTCTCTTATCCTTCAAAGCACATCCAAAAGGGGGTTCCCTTCGTCCTGTAACCCGCCTCCCACAAAATCCTCTCCTCCCATAAAAATTGACAATATTTATTTGAATTAGTCATATGAATCATTAACGAAATCACCCCTTCCATTTCTTCTCAGTTTCTGGCTATTTTCAGCTTATTCGTAGCCCATGTAGTTTGAATAAATGCACTAGGGTTTAGGATAACCATGTTTCTAGTTTCTTTCAGTGTTAGGGTTCTCAAAACGGCATCTGGTTTTATGTTGGTCCATGTTTTGGAAACCACCGCAGAAGTTGAGGGGATTTAGTTTGGTTTTCTACACTATCGTTATTTTGGAGTAAGTTTTTACACGTCTTTTTTGTTCTAATCCCTCTAAATTAGGGATACATGGTGTTTGTGGGTCCCGATTGTTATGTATGCTGAATTGTGGTTCCTTTGAAACACTTGCAGGCATATACGAAGGTATATGTATATGTATATATATATGAGTATGTAAATCCTCCAATTGTGTATCCCCTCAATGCGTAGGTAACACAATCATTGGGTTAAGGGTATATATTCATATATATATAGGTATGTGCATGTGAGAGGAAGACATCTAGAGTTAGAAACTATTGACTTAGTCTTCTTCTTGAGCTGGGATCCCAATCCTCGAAAATTTATTTAATAATTCCTTATTTTCTTCATCAAATAAGTTGTCTTTATGTTTTTCCTAGTTTAATGGAACTGTAAATCTTGAATAAAATTCTTAAAGATAAAAAATAACTTGTTGTTTGTTATGGAGATGTTTTTATAATAAAACCCCTCCAACGTAAGAGCATTACCTTCAAACAGAAAAGTATTTATAGTATTATATCATTCATTTTTGTGGTTTGAGTTTTCCATAAGTCTTACTATTAGTTCTGATATATTATATGTTAATGACTGTCCCCTTTGTTGTTGGTAAATAATGATATCACATGAGATAAATGTGGACATGTAAATATAGTTTTTATTTAGAAAAAAATGATTATTATATTCCTTGTTTCGCATGGGAGTTATCTTTAGTCTATAAGATATGAGATAGATTTATAATCATGAAGCACCACTTATTTTTTCTTGATAAATGGAACTTGTAAGGATTTGGCCTTAAAATCCCGCAAGTGTTCATTTTAACCCAATGTCATGGGATGTCAAATCTGATATTTATATGTATATCAATTCGAGGATTACATGGAATAATTGAGATGGGGTGAGGGACTTAGACCCTTTTCCCATAATATTAAATTTCATGATTAATCATGAATTGTCTTTTTTGGCTAATCCCACTTGATTTTAAAACTTCCACATCATGTAGTTTGTTATTTTGCATCATAATATTATTATATTGAAATCTTCCATGTGATTATTTAAATGGATTTTGAATTGATATTCCAACGTGAGTTAAATGATTTTTAAAACGTGAAGTAGTTTAATTTAAATGTGTTTCTTCTTATAAGAAATCTTCCCATGTTAGTAAACGAAATTCCCAACCTTATAAGGTTTATCCTTACTTGAGTCACCCTTTCGGGGTGAGATATATTAGTTGATTTTTCTTTCAACCTTAGAGTGATTAATAGAATGTTTAAATGGATGAAAGATAAATATCCTTGAGTGAATCATTGATTTTGTTTATAATTACATGGAATTGATCATGTGACTATTTTTCTATTATACCTTGAGTGAACCATAGATTTGGTTAGAATTCCATAGATGGCCTCAAACTGTTTATTATGTTTAAGGAGTGAGGGAACATTGGATGTCATCAATGTGATCATAGAGGCAGTTCTTATATTCCATGTGATAGATTGACACAATTTTATAAAAGATGTTATGGATGGGCTCAAGATTCATTTGACTATATGTCAAGATTGATATTAGGGCTTCCCTACTGGACCTCCAAGGATGGGCTCTATTGACATGGACTTATACCACACCTAGAGTGATATCAGGTTCCTGAGAGGTTCTTCGGGATGGGATTGTTGGGTTCTTTTGGAAATTTCACCTGGAGTGATACTTGAATTTTAATATAGGAATGTGAAGGAATGGATCGAGTTATAAATTGAATATTAAATGAACTGATTTATGAAACATTTTCCAAGCCAAACCACAAGTTTGGATTTAGTCTTGACTTGTATTATATAGATGTAATTCCGAGGAATCAGTTGTGATTATTGCTATAAGGGGCAATTCAGCCTTATGCCAGATCTTGAGACATATAAATTCATTGAAATGAAAGTTTAACTTTTGGTTAATTGAAATGGATATTAAATTACTACATGCATATCAAAGATGTATCTTTTGAGTACTTACATACTTTATATATATATATTCATTGAAAGTTTTTCATTGAAAGGGATGGATTGGGCTTGACATCATGGGTTCCGGCCTACTAGGATCATTATCTCACACCATGCTCAAGTACCATGGGTTCCCAAGTATACCTACTTGTTTGCAGGATTTCATACCTTGCATTTATTGTATTTGATGTACCTGTATATTGGGAGAAAATGACTAAGTTGGTGCTCGGGGTTCTTATAGTGATTGCCTTTGGTCCTTGGTGTCTTTTCATTAATATTTACTATAATGAAAACCAAGTTGTACTATTTAATTCATTCAGATAGGTATCATCATATGGAATCAATGCATTGTAAAATTGGATTTCCCATATTCTATATTATGTTGATATTACAATTGTATTATGATACATTTCTTATTTCTTTATACAAAATTTAATGTAATATTATATTTACTATATGTTTATGCTTTGCACTTTGATATTAGGGGTATATTCTCCCCACACAATTGTCTTTACACACTCACTACTAGACAACATCCTCTAGCATATGGGGATATGCACTTGACGTCATCTAGTGACCGTCCTCCCTAACTGTTAAGAATAAAGTTGGTCTCGGACATTACAAATTGGTATCATAGGTTGATTTTCCTTTGTCTTACTATTTTTTGATGGAATATAGGAGACTCGGAATGAATAGAATCTTAGTATATATCTATGATGGGAATAGATCACCCCATCTACACAAAATGTCCAAGTGGACAAGGCTTTGAATTGTTGTTTATACTTTTTGAAGTTATGGTTGATGTGATTTCACATTGGGTGAAGGGTATATTTTCCATGGATTATGGATTTATGGAATTTATGGTAAATTTTCCATTGTATGGAATGAAAAGTAAGTGACATGAGATGCATTATATTAGACACTTGGGGATTCACATATCATGCATATTCCATGCTATGTAGCTCCGTTAGTAGGTTGGATGCAAATTATATTATGTTCCTTGAGTGATATCATGCTATTTCTTACCTATTGATGTAATCTATTAGCATGGATTTTTATTTTTTATGTTGTACTTAAAGTGTAACATACTCAAATGATATATTCATGGCTTAGTACATGTTATGGAATGCCCATTTTTATATATGAATTGTTTTCATGGAACAGAAATTATTGATTATAGGATATGCAGGAGCGAATATTCAATTTTATGGGGTGTGAGGACTTATGATTTGGAAAATGGTGAATTGTATACTCAAAACAACTCTAGATATTTGTAAATGTTTATATAATTTTGTTGAAAATGAAATGGATTCTAAAGTTAATGGCTAAAAATGGAATGGGTTTTATTGATCGGATCCAAATTCCAACCTTAGGTTTATGGATGCCTTGTGGAATGTTATATTTCCACCCATGTGACTGGGATTTTGTATAAAAATTTTATTTTTTGTAATTTTTATGATTTTGAATGTTGTAATGTCTTTACATGAGTGAGTGCTTAACATTTGAATTCTTAACTGGATCCAAGAAGGTCTTTTGGGGAATTCTATTATAAGATAAATTGTTATGGTGTTTATGCTTTTTATAATTAAACAATAACTACTGGGTTTTTTTTAAAGAATCAAGTTTGGTATAATGGGAACCTCAGAGGTTTGTTAATCGGTTAAAAATGAATTTATGTACTAAATTTCATCATTTTTCTTTGGGATGCTAGCAGAAATGTATGAAAACTGCCTATTTTCATTGAACAATTCTTGAGGTTTTGAATAAAACTGTTTCAAATTTATAATGGTTGATATGAATTAATGTAATGTCTTTAAATTGTAACCTAAACTGGTATCCTTTTCCTAGTCCCTCATGTAATGTCAGTTTCAAATGTTTTTTGTGGTATTTCTTAGTTCAGATAAAATATTGTTCATCCATAGCTTGCTTATTTTAGCTTTGGATTAAATTTAATTGGGATATTGAACATAGAAAAATATTCTTTTGATGACCAAGAGATAGGGTCGATGATTATGATTTTTTAGGTGCCAACATGTGGTAGGTATAATCCTTTGATCTTGATGTCTTACTTTATGCTGCATGTTTTTAACGATGGTGTCATTCAAGTGTCCTTTTCCCAAGTATAGCATTTGTTTATTAAAATTAATCCCTTGTTTGGATGGGTTCTCATTGATTTAGACCCTTGATATTGGATTGATCAACAATGAATTCTTGGTTCAATAAGATTGACATTTCTTGTGCATGGTCACCTACTTATGAGGTCATGTGATCCACTCTCTTTTCTTTAGATATAGACAACTCATTACATCATCATATTTGTAAATGGATGTTTGGAATGTTGTTCTTTTGGGACCATTTCTTCGTGATCCATATAGTACATGATTTCATTGGGCGGGAAGCCTATGGATAGTTCTCAAGATGTCCCTTTTTCTCTTATAAACATTGTGTGTAATGTGATTATACACATAGTACGTTCGAGTGTTAAATGTTAAAATGAGCCTTTTGAGTTTGGTTAAATCATATTTTTTGAGATATTGTGTATATTTTCTGGTCATCTCTTAAGTATATTTACCTGAGCATTTGAGAATCTAGTTCATCGCACTGCTTGGGATGACTTTATGGGACTCGGGTGTTTGACAATCCGGTCAATTTATTTTTCATCATTCATGTCAAGTGTTTTATTGTATGTGATCTTCACTCAGGGATCATAATTCTAGTTCAGGTCTATGAATTAGATCTTGCTTTCCATTTTTCTTGGGATAATGTTAGCGGTATGTGAAACCCTTTAGAAGCATTGTTGGTCCTGGGTGAGTATCAGTGGTAATTTTGAAATCACATGAATATATCAAGTTGTATAAGCATCAGGTTTCAGTTGATGATGCATCTGTATGTGAAGGTGGTCTCGTTGTAAATATTTTAACTGTAGTGTTTTGATGGATCTTCATGGTAAAATTGTTTTTACTCTTTCTATTCTCTTTTTATTGAGACGAGTATATTTCCTATCATGATTTCATCCATGATGTGCTAACACAACACCAGTTATACACCGCACTATATATTGAAAATCGTTGGGCTATTTGTGATCCCTATTTTTGTTGCATTTAGATGAATGGGTTTCATTGATGTATGGTGAGTCCCAAATGATTCTTTGGTTCCAATCAGAAAATTCTATGTATGTACTTTTGGACACTTTCCACTTCTTTTGACGTGACCTCCAGGCGGAATCCCCCTAAGCTCAGTCAATGTTCTTATATGAATTTTTTGGATTTGTACCAATATCTCTCTTATAGAATCACTCATGTGATAACTGGGGATAGTTCCATGGATTCTAGTGGTTTTATCTAAGGTTATCCTAGACTTGTTGTTTGGATTTGTTGTGATGCATTGAGGGTAGTGTTTCCAGTGGGATGGAACAACATACACCTTCATTTGTGTTGAGGTTAAACAGTTTAAAATGGCTAAGTGTAGGTTTCGTAATGAAAATTCACCAGAATTGAGGTGCGATATTTTGTGGACTGGTTGTTCTGAAATGCAATGGGGCATGTTTGTATGTTAGGAAATTATAGTTATGGGGAGAAAGACCTAATTTGGAATTGCTCTCTTTCTATTGTTAAAGCCTAAGGTGGGGAGCATTTTTGGCCATATTCATAAAAATAAAAGGATGTGATTGTTTCTTTGTTTATGTGGGCTCAGGTAAAAACCACTTTGAGGTTTCAGTTGGAAATAAAGAATTGGCTCAGGTTTGATGGTGTGAGTGTCAAGTGCTTAAATGGTACCCTGAGTTTTTTTGGGCGTTAGAAACGTGACACAGCCATTTTAATGATGTTTCACGACCCTTGTAGGTTGTGTGAGGTCCTCATTGTTTTACCGAAGGCTTCTCGAGGATGAGAAGTTCTACGGTGGATATTTTGTTAGAACTTATGTTTTAAACTAGACGAAATTATGAGGTAATTTGAATTTTTTCATGTTTATTGGATGTGTTGTTTTAAAAAAGGACTTCTTAACTATATTAAATGAGTTGGAATGTTTAAAAGTGATGTTTTTTGGATTTAGGTGAAACCCTGAGAACATTATCGGTAATCTCAATGAGTTTTAGGATCATCAAACCGTGAAAGTAGGGTTTCTAAGGATCTTCTGAGGGTGCACGGTTTGTCTAAATCCACGATGCCCATAGCATGTAGTCGTGTGACTTGTTTCAGGTTTGAAAAGGTGTTCCCATAGGCTGAGAAAGATTTTCCAAATATTTTTCCTATCCCACATGGGTAGTGCCACATTAGAATTACCAGAACATTCTTCATCGAATGATCTATGCACAGTTAGTCTAACAGTGCAGGACAAACTGTGTGAGTGGAATTTCTTAAATAGGGGTTGTCACATGGTTGGTGCAATGTTTTCCAAACCATTAAGCTAATACCTTGTGGTGCGTGTGTTTTAATAAATTAAATAAAACTATAATTGAAAACATAAAACAAACTCACCCCTCTCAGCCCTCTCTCTCGGTTGACACACACAACACCCCCAAGGAGGGTTCCCATTTGACATGGAGTCATCCTCCCAATGGCCTCCTTTCTCATCAAATCTGTCATGATTTTTCGTTTTCATCATCCAAAACATCATAGTAAGAACCCTCCTTCCTTCTCCTCTTGGTTTCCAGCCATATTTCATTCTATTCATCACTCGATGTAGTTTAACTAAACACCCCAGGGTTATGGATAACCTTGTTTTCTATTTACGTCGGTTTTAGGGATGTGAAAATGTCCTCCCGAGTGAGTTTGGTCTGTGTTCTAGTAACCACTTCCAAAGTAAAGTTGGTTTCGGTTGATTCAATCTACCACCATCATTTTTTGGTATGTTTCTAAACCTATTTTTTATTTTGAACCCTCTAAATTAGTACCTTATGGTGTTTTTTGGTCCTAGTAATTGTGTATAGTGAATTTTTATTCTTTTAGAAGACTCGTGTGCATATACAAAGGTGTGTATATATATATACAAGTATGTATATCCTATAATTATTTATTTCCTCATGGAACGGGGAATACGTGCATTGGGATAAGAGTTTATATACATATATATAGAATTATTTATGTGATAGTGGATGACAGCTTGAGTTAAAAGCATTTTATTAGTCTGCTTCTTGAGGTATTATCACTATCCTTGACTATTATTTTAATAATTCTTCATTTTATTCATTAAATATGTTTTTTTTAGATTCCTTGTTTAATAGGACTGAAAATCTTGAATAAATTATTAAAGATTATAAATGACTCTTTTTTGACAAAGTCATTTCTACATAATAAAACACCTCCAATGGAGTTATGTTTCCTTCAAAACAGAAAGTATTGATAGTGTTATGTAATACTTGATAAGGGTTTTGGTTTTTGGTATGTCTTCTAGTTATTATTGATTTATAATATGTCATTGATGTTCCCCTTTATTTTAATTAAATCATGTTTCTACGTGAGATAAATGTGGACTTGTCCATGTAGTTTTTATTAAGTAGGTGATGCTTATTATATTTCATGTTTCCCATGTGATTTATGTTAAGACTATACCAGATATGATAGTGTACAAAACTTAAATCACCTCTCATGTTTTTAAGATAAATGTAAAATGTATTTCTTTGGACATAGACACCCTTTGGTGTTCCTTTTTACCCCATTTCATAGGATATCAAATATGAAATTCATTTCAATATCAGTTGGTGAATTAAATGGATTAATTGAGAAGGGATGACTGACTAAAACCAATAGAACGTAAAATTCCATTGCTTGAAGAAGCATGAAATTCCATCAACAACTAACCCCACATGAGTTTAATACTACCACACCATGTATTAGTATATAATGAAATAGAATCTTGTTATATTGAAATCATCCATGTGACTATTTAAATGGGGTTTTAATTGATATTCCCATGTAAGTTAAATGATATATATTACATTTAATACTTTAATTTACATGTGTTTCTTCTTATGAGAAATGTTCCCCTGAGATTAAATGATAGGATAGGCCTTGTAATGTTGGTACTTTCTTTGTACACCATTTTTCGGTGATATATATTAGACTCATTTGGTTTTTTTCCATAGAATTCTTAATTAAATGTATAAATGAATGAAATATAAAGGACTTGAGTGATTCATGGTTTCAGTTTAGCCTTCCATGGATGTCCTCATGTGACTATTATACAATTATACAATGAGTGATCCCTAGATTCAGTTAAAATTTTAAGGATGGCCTCTCTGGTTTTATTATGTTTAAGTCGTGAGTGATCCATGTATGCAATTTAAGGGCTTATAAACGTTGTGATTATATATTGAATGATACATGGACCCAATTATATAAGAGATTCCTTGGATAGGCTAAAAAGAAATTTGATTATATAACATGAGTGACACTTGTGGATTCTCTACAGCACCTCCATGGACATGCTCAGTTGATAAGGATTTACACCACACCTAGAGTGGTATCGAGTTCTTGAGAGGTTCATCAGGATGGGATTTTAGGGTGTTGGTAGAAATTTTACCAAGATTGATACTTGAATTACAACTTCTAAATATCAAGGATTGGATAATGTTATAAATTGAACACTGAATGAACTTATTTGGGAGGCTTCTTCCAAGCCAAAGCACAAGATTGGATTCACTCTAGACATCTATTGCCTAGATGGCTTTCTGAGTCATCTGTTGTACTTATAGCTATACAGGGAATCCCTTTCTTAGGCCGGATCTCGATACTTATGAATTCATTGAAATAAAATGGTAACTTCCGGTTAAATTATATTTCTATTAAATGAGGGCCTACATATGATGGATGTTACTTTTGAGTACTTCTTTACATGTTTTATATATATATACTACTAGATTTTCAATGCACGTGGTTTATTGGGCTTCAAATCATCATTCTCTGCTTTCTGATACAATTATCTCACATCCTGCCTAGGTACTGCGGGTTCCAGAGTTGAATTACTTGTTTACAGGGCATTGGACCTTTAGTTTTTTCTATCGCTCTTATTTTGAAGTAGGAGGAAAAGGACTTAGCTAGAGCTTAAGATTTTCTTGGTGATTGCCTTTAGGCCTTGCTTTCTTGTATTTAGTTTTTACTATAATGGAATTAGTATTTCACTATTTACATCATTTAGATAGGTATAATCATATGGAATTCATGCATTGTAGAACTATCATTTTCCATATTCAATATTCAGTTGTTATTACAATTTTCTTCTACTGCTTCACTTATAGCTTTATACTTCTTCCACGGTTATCTACAATTTACTATCTATTACTAGTAGTCACTTTGATATTTAGGTTATAGTCTCCCCACTGAACAACTTTTACACCCTCACTCCTAGTCATAATCCTCTAGCATATGAGAGGATTATTTTGATGTCATGTGGCATCTGTTATGGCTACTAGTTTAGTGTTAAGATAGTCTAGGGTATTACATAAATTATGAATGTGGATCAAAAAACTGACAGATTTGTCTGGGGATTGTGTGTATTGTGGGTTGGTAATATATCTACATGAATAATTTTTGGGAATTTATTTATTTTGGTCCTCCATTCATCATTTATAATAGAAATTAATCGAGGGAAAATGAACATGGTAAAGTTTCATTGATATTTTTGTGTGTTTCATGGTACTCTCCCATCATTATACTTGTGTTTATAATTAGGGTCTTCTTCTCCCATGGAATCGACTCAAATATAAAAAAATAGAATGGTGTGAACCTATTTATTGGTGCAATGATTCGATTTCAAAGATCTGGACTCAATATTGAACATGTATAATGCTTTGATGAGGGGTAAGAAGTTCATGACTGGTTTGGAATGCACATTTGTGGTTCTTGCACATGCAGCAATGTTAGAGGATCAGGACGATTCTCAAATGAATGAAGTATCCTTAAATGATTTTTTTAGTAATGGTTAGACTCACTTGATCCGGAAATGATTTGAAGGGTGTTATTGGAGGTGATGGTCAATGATCAGGGTGTCGAACGAACAAAATCTAGAGCATAAACTATATCCAGAAATATGTTAAATTATGCACTACATGATGGGTCACTCTGAGTCGCACACCATGTGGGCCCCTCTTAGCGGTGATACATAGGGTTTTGGAAAAGACTTACGTATTACACGGCATGTGACCCTGTCATCTGTTGTTGGAAATCTCCTTATTGGCTCAGAATATACCTATGAAGGTACACTGACATGGGTTGGAGTGTGTGGACATTGGAACACCATTTACTCCCACACTAACATGGCATGGCCAAGTGTACATCAGCATACCCTTGTATTGTTTCATGGGAAGAGTATAGAGTGAAGGATAATTCCTTGTACTATTACATGTAAATAGTCATTAGACAAGGTCAATTTACATTAGTTGGACTTGAGGTCGAAGGGATAAGGAATTTAACCCTACTTTAAACATGGCTTGGATCCCTTTTACATTGAATCTTGGATATTTTTGTTACAGTGGGTTCCCGTATCCATTCCATTAGGGTTAGTATGGAATCTACTCCTACTCCTAGGATAGTGATACCTTTATTAAGACTTATTATATTTAGTTTTTTGAATCCTTTAAATATTCCCATAGTGATATCCTCTATTCATCATCATTTCCTTGGTGTAGTTCTTGGTACCTTAATAAACAACACTATATGGTAGTTAATCCTCTACAGAGATGGTTATTATAGTTTGAGTTTTTGAAATAACCCCATGGCCTTTGGTGTCATCCTCATCTGTATATTGTAAATCTTTAGGCATTCATAATGTACTTCTAATAGAGAGACCCAACTAGCATTACCTCTCAGATGGACATCATCAGTGATTTTAGGCTCAGAAGTGTGTTCTCCTAGAAGAGTACATTTTGTAACATTCGAGCTAGAATCCATGTATGGAATTATATTTTTGAAATACCTTTATAATGTGTTTCTTAATTTATTATATCTACATATTTTTTTATTATATGTGATGTAAGCATATACCTGTTTAGATATGACTATATTCTCTTGTTTTATTCATTGTGGTTTCGGGGTGTTGTATTGAGTATTTTTGTACTCACACGTACATGAGATTTTCCCACGTGTGTCATGTCATTTGAAGATGACCAACCTTTTTACAATGTCCTAGATTGAAATTGACCAGATGAAGCTTAGTTATATCGGACAGACCGAAGTGTACTATTCTAGTATCATAACATAAACCCTCATTATTACTTTTTGGTTGGACTTGTTTTCAAACTCATTTTTGAGGGATATTATTTAGCCTTGTTTAATTTCCCTTAAATCCTTTCATACAATGGTAATGTAATATAGATGTATTCATTCATGGTTGTTTTGTTTTTTTTATTTCTTCATTGTATGGGATTGAATATGTTTGTGTGTACCTGTACTTAGACTAAGGCCTCCCATGTTAATGATATCTATACTCGGTACTAGCCACCAGCCACTGGACTATTGGAGTAAGGCTTAGGGAGTCATAGAATGGGCCCCATTAGGACGGATCATGATAGAGCTCATTCACATTGATCAGTTCTACCATAGGAATAAAATCTTTGAGACTGGTTTGGGGAAATAGTGTGATGTTATTTGAGTTCAGCTTTCAGGTCATATACTCTAGTATTGGTTTGTGGTGGATTTATCTATACACAAGGACTCAGATCACCTGATTTTTGGCATGGTACATGAGGCCACTGATAGAAGGGGGAATTTACACGCATCGTATAATAAGGGGTTTTGTTTTCCATGTCCTTCTTGAGTCGACTCTCTATATATACTAATTGACCATTTTACAACTTGTCTATTTCAGGATTCCTTTGCAATGTATGCCAGCTAGGATTTAGTGTTGTGATCCTGAGGATAACCCCCTCAGGAATGAGGTATCTATATAAAGACTATATCTAGAGGCTCTACCTCCATGTTTTGTACTAACTATATCTCCGCCTATAGAGTACCACATGATACACAAAGTACTAGCTGGTGAGGTTCACAAGCTGAGTGTACTCCATGAGTTTTAGAGACAAAGACCCCTCAGGTTTCAAGGTGAGCCAGACCCATAGAGGACTGAGGAATCACTTGAGGCAGTGGGCCTGGTTTTATATATAGTTAGTAAACCAGCATATCATATTCTAGTTAAGGTTGGGGGCCTTCTCCTTGTCTCAATAAGATGATAATGGGTGGTAATGACGACGTATTATGATAAGGAAACTCTATAATTTTCAATGTTTGAGCACCATTTTAGAGAGTATTTCACTCTATCTATGTTGTGGGGTGTATGTATCCAATTTATATTATATAACCAGTAGGGGATCATGACAGTGTCCATGTATTCATAGTTGTTTACTCACCTCTCTAGGTGCTTGATTGATATGTTTCATGACAATTTCTTTAGATCTTAGACATTCAATAGAGGAATTCTTAGAGACATCTAATCCATTGTTTTCCCTCTATGAATTCTTACCTATGATGGGGTACTAGAGTGATCATTGTGGGATGAGAGTTTTTTAGTAGAGTAGGTACAATCGGTGGTTGCATGTGATCTCCAAGATTGAGCAGAGACCTTAGTAGGAGGGAGATGACATCAGTATTAGGGACCTAGACATACAATACGTTTCAGAAGGAGGTCCCATGATAGAGGGTCTATAGATCAGGGTTCTCAAAATGGGTCTATCCATGCCATGAATAGGTCGTACTACTCATGTGATGGTAGGGGACATCATGTGTGAGGTTTTCTGACCATCAATACGGTAGAAAGGGAAAGCATAGATTGGCCACTGAGGTACATATAGCGGCTAGGGAAGGTAGGTCTGCTGGGCAGTTGATGTGGATGAGTATATGGGATAGTGGTGTGAGGTTGTAGAGGCATTGAATTTTTACCACCATGACCCTCAAGTGGTACATGCCAAGATTAGGGAGATAGAGGATAGTGTAGGGGATAGGTTCAGGCGGTCAAATATGATGACATGTAGGTTCTGAAATTGAATAGAGGTGGGATATATATTTTTTCTACCATAGTTTTAGTACTGATATACATGTTTTCTATCCATTATTTATTGACACATATCATGTTCGAGACAAATATATTTCAGTAGATCATTTAGCTTGAGCTGTTCTTGGATACTCCTACTCGAGATAACCCGTCTATCACAAACTTGTGCTGACAGTGTGACCTATATATTCTAAGAGATATTTTCTATTGTTATCTCTTTTTAGAAGAAATAAGGCATTATGGAATCATCTTATGTATGGACTGTTTATCCACATTTCATTTCTAGGTCATCTATTTTAGGTGACGGTTCAGGTGTATCCCTGCTGAAAGAACCACTATCCCCTTTGTCGGTAAAAAGGAATCCCAAAAAGCACATAATGGACTCATGCATTGGAGGGTGCATCTGATTACTCATCAGTTGGCTAGAATAACTCTTGGGGTAGAGGATTTTATGATTTATCCGTTCTTTGAAGTGGTGGTGGAGTACAATTATTTATTCGATGAGGTTGTTTTAGGTTTACCTCCCTTCCAATAGATACACTTCTTTATGGATATACACCCTGGTATAATAGTGATATCTACACCAGCATACTGAATGGATCCCACAGAGCTTCACGGACTAAGGGGGTAGTTAGAGGACTTTCAAAGGAAGATATTTTTTTCTCCCACTGTTTCACACTATTCAGCCCCATAATTTTTCAAAAAAGATTTGATGGATATTATGTTTGTGTTTGGACTGTTGGTGCATGAACTAGTTGACCATGAAGAAAAGTATTCTAGACTAAGGATCAATTATATCTTTCATCATCTTTGAGGAGATTAGTGGTTCTCAAAGAATGATCTCTGGTAAGGATATTAGCAGTTACGAGTTCATGAAGTGAATATACCAAGATAGAATTATGATGTCACTACACTCACTATGAGTACATGGTGATGTAATTTGGTGTGACTAACACTGTAGAAGTGTTCACAAGACATATGAACCAGATCTTTCATCCATACATAGACCAGTTCATAGAAATCTTCATCAATGATATCCATGTTGACTCAATGTATGGACTGGAGAACATGAGACAATTGGGGATAGTTTTGGATGTACTTTGAGGTTACCACCTATATAGGATGCTCATGAGGTTACTACTATGGATTTAAGTGGTCCACTTTTTTGGACACATTGTCTCATTATAATGACTACCAGTGAACTCATCCAAGAATAAGGTAGTGTTATCTTAGGAACCACCCAAGGGAATGATAAAGGTGTCGAGCTTCCATCGGTTGATAGTATAAAACCATATATTCATACCTAAATTATCCAAGGTATCAGCACCTCTGGGTTCTTTAAACTAAAAAGGGTAGTCTTTCTTGTGGAAATAGAGGTTCCATCAAGATTATTAATATTTTAGGTATAGTTTTATGATTTCTCCCATCATGATATTTCTAAAGGAGGGTTTCAAGTGCACAGTATTCTAAAATTCTTCTAGAACCATGATTTTTCAATCTGATATAGATTCATGAAGTGATTCAATATGTTTCACATCAGTTGACACCACATGAGAAGAACAATGAAACTCATGATCTCAGGATAGAAGTTGTATTATTTAGAATAAAAAAGTGGGGACACTAAAAGATGGGTGAGTTGTTTATCATCTATTATGATCACAAGATACTCAAGTATATATTCTCATAGAATTATATTTTCTTAAGATAGAGTCGATGGGTAGAGTTTCTCTAGGATTAAAAATTCAAGAGTTTCTGTTTTCCTTGTAATGGAAATGTGATAACAGATTCTCTCTATATGAGATATTGTTTGTATTTTCTAAACAAGGTATAAGATCAGTTAATCTCATTCTAACTATCATTTTTTAATATAGAAGGAGTATCTTACATTTATTTGATGGTTATTACCCTTACAAATTAAAAGTGGTTCAATGAGGAATAGATAGGGTATTCAACTCTAAGATCCACCATACATGGATACATACTGGAAATTTCCTTAATGGATTTTCTAATGTTGGAGAGCATGTAATTCTTGTTTTGGGATGCATGATGGTCCTAATAACATTATGAGAGGAAGTTCTGAGGGAACTTAAGTCACCACCTTTAGTGGTATATTTATGTTTGGAAACGATGTATTAGGACCTCTCATTTCAGTTTTGGTATCTAGGGATGAATAAAGCTGTGGTAGTGTTTTTCCTCGATTCCATGCTTGTTAGTAAGTGAAGGATGAGAACCATGTTCCTGCAAGATTAGATAAACACCTAGAGGTGATGGAGTGAAAGTGGGATGAAATGTCCAGGTATTATTTGATGGTATTACCACATATGTAGAAAGGATAAGATTTCATCACGTGATCATAGAACAACTCACCAAGTCATCTTACTTCTTATCTATTTTGGGGGAATAGATCATTAGAGAAATTGGGATGTCTCTATGTACAGGTGATTGTAAGACTCCCTTGTGTTCCCTTGATGATTATTTATAACAGTGATGATCTCATCAAATCTTAGTTGTGATAGGTATTACAGAAGGACATTGGGACTCAGTTATGCATGTTCACAATGTTTCACCACAAGAATCTGGGTCAAACATAGTAATATTTTCATGTTTTTATGACATGTTGTGATCATTCATGTAGGACATTAAATATTTCTAGGGGTATCACCTATCAATTGGGGAGTTTGTATGTATTAATATATTAAATTCAAAAATCAATGTGAAAACATTCAATGCATTGTATAGGAGAACTTACGGGTCACCACGTTGTTGGAATGACCCATGAGAGTTGGCATTCAAGATCCTAGAGTTGTTACGAGAAACTACCATGTAGGTGGATATCATCCAAATGATGATGAAGACTACATAAAACCTTCATAAGTCTTATGAAAAATGATTACAAGTTCCTATGGATTTTATGTAGGGATAGATGTTTGTATAATGGATTCATCTTAATTTAGATTACAATGATTTGACTAGGGAGGATATCTATCTCATTGATCCATTGGACCTCTCTATATACTGTATAGAATTGGTGAGTTGGAATATCTCATAGATATATACCTCTATAGTAAGACCTGTTAAATGACATCTTACATGGGTCACAACTGATGAGGTATATTCCAGACCCTTCAAACATTATTGGTTAGTATGAGATGGACATTGAGGATGAAGCTATCTTTGATGAGTACTTGTTAGAGATTGAGGATCATCTGGAGAGGATCCGTCATATTTGATTGATTCCTTTAGTGCATGTCTGGTGGTAACATGGGATGCTTTGTGAGAGAACATGGGAGTTGGAGGATCATATTCGTTCTTAGTACCCACATCTATTTATGTCGCCCTTGTTTTGGATTTTCGATACATAAATCCCAAATTTGGTGACAATTTAATGACATGGATTTCCAATGTATTATATTCGAATATTGTATGGATTATTTTCAAGACCATGAGCTAACACGATATATGATTCTGAGGCTTGTTGCACCCATAATATATTTTTAAAATATAATAAATATTTAAATTAGCATTTGAACATAGTTTTGATAAAAATTTGGAATAACTTCAAAACTAGATCATAGATAAAAAATATAAGGGAACCATTGAGTATAGAACATGGGTTTTACCCTTGGAATTTGTAACATTCGTGGGTGTAGGGGGTTTGTATAAAATTCATCGAGGGAATGGGATGAATAAAATAATTAAATAAATTATTTTATTATTTCATTGATGTAGTGATCCATTTTCCTTCTTCAAATATTCTATTATAGAATGTGATTACGGTTATCCATATAACCCTATGAATTTAAGAGAGACATTGGATCCATTAGTGGAGATCCCATTTACATATGAAAACAAGATCATAGATCAAAAAACAGAACTACAATAAATCAAAGGATCTCACCAATGATCATAGAACATTTTCTTTCCTTATCAGTGATTGATGAAGATCAACATAGGATTTTGTTTAATTTAGTTTTCTTTACTAATTTTCTATTTCTATGATGAAAATTGATCGATCAAATAACAGATTGATCTATGGATTGTGTGTATTATTAGATGGGATTATTTAAGTATGAATCCATTTTGGGATTATATTTATTCTGGTTCTACATTCTTCGTTTATAACATCAATGAATCGAGTCCAACTGATAATAGATGAGTTTTTTTCCTTTTTTTGTCGCATGGTATTCTCCAATTTCTCTACATTGGATCATTATGGAAATTTCATTTTCCCATTTATTCAACCCAAATACAGAAGAACCAAATGTTTCACACATATTTATTAGAATAACGATTCGATATCACAGATCTGGAATTATTATGGTGTAGGGATTATATAACAATGATAGAAAAAAGTAGATTAGAACCAGGTTGGAATGCATGGGTGAGTTTCATGGATATATGGATATAAAGGAGAATTGGTATGATTCATGAAAGAATGATGCCATAAAAAATCATAATTCTGGTGATGATCATACCCGATTGACCCAAATCTGAGTTCTAAAGGCATGATTGACAATGATATATGAAAACATGTATGTGGAAAGATTGGACGACAATGTGGAAACCAGAAATGGAAATATAGAAATTTAAACATGAGAGGGTGTTTAAATCAGATCCACATGTTCTGTGGGCCCCTCAAAGCAACGTCTGTGGTTTTCAGAAGTAGATAATTATCAAACAACATGTGAACCGGTAACGCAGTGTGTGACCTCTCATAGGTGGATCTTCATGTACATTATAAGGTACACAAAAATAGGATGGAGTCAACTAGAACATTCATGTCATTTACTCCCACATGAACATGAACTTTCTTGGTGTACACAGGAATTCTTTTGTACTGGTAAGAAGAAAGAGTATATAAGAAAGAATTAAGTCGTGTACTGTTACACAGACATAGACAGGAGACATTGTCCATTTACATAGGTAAGACCTGAAGTCGACGGGACACAATGTGTAACCATGCTAAACATATTTTACTCCTTAAAACATTTCTTAGATTACTTGCCCACTGTATCTTGGAAAATTGTCATTATGGTGAATTCCTCTTATCCTTTATTAATGGTTAGTATGCAGTCATCTCATACTCGTAGGACGATGATCTCTTCAACATGACTTCTCATATTGGGATACTAGAATCCCTTTATGAGGCCTAGACTGAGATCATCTATTAAGATTTGTAACCTAGATGTAATTCTTGGTATCATCATGGCCAACACTATTTTGGTGTTTATCCTCTACTTATCAAGATAATCTAGATTGAGTTGTTGGTATTCCCCATGGCCTTGGGTGTTATCCTCATCTATGTATCATATCTTGTTGTTTATTCTGTGTGTACTTCTAGTGGTGAGACCCGACAAGAATTACTATATTCAAGGAAATCATTGGTGATTTTACACTAAAATGTTTGTTCTCCCATATGAGTTCTTTGTAGAACCTTCGAGCAAGAATCTAAGTCTAGAATTATGGTTTTGACTTACCTTTATACGATGTGTCTTCAATAAGTATATCTAGATATTAATTTTTTATGTGTTGTCGACAAGTAAATATTTATATTTGATTTTATTATTTTATTGTATGTTTTCTATTTTATTGGTTCTCTATTGAGTATTTTTTAAACTCACCCATGCATGTGATTTTCCCACAAAAGTTATGTATTTGCAGAATACTAAACTATTGATAGAGTTCTAGATATACCCAGAGTAGATGATGTTGTGTGAGACCAGATAGAATGATGTGTATTACTATGGTATCTTGATAGGAGTACCTTATATTACTCTTACAGTGGAATTATTATAAAACACTTCATGTTTTCCTTTAATTTGGACTTTTTTAGTCCTTTAATTCTCATCATACTATGGTTGTCAGATTTAGATGTATGTATGCATAGTTGTTCAGTTTTTTTAGATTTCAGTATTATAGGGTCTTGGAGATGTGTGCATGTATATAGGTACTTGGGTTAAGTGATTCCTTCTTTGTGATATTCTTACTTAGAACTATTCATCAACCTCATGCATATTAGAGGATGGCTTGGGGAGTCATGGTATGAGCCCCACTAGGACGGTTCATGATAATAAAATCTATAAAATAAGGAAAATCCATTCGTTTTTTCTATAAATTATTTATCATAAGAACAATTTTTAGGAGATGTTGTCCAATATATTACGTTAATCTCCAAAAAATCAATAATAACACCCAAATCTCTACATAAATAGTTCCATCAGTAAACAATAATAAAACTCTTCAAAAATATTCTTATCCTAGACAAAAACCCAAAAAAAAATTATCACATGATTCTCAAAGATAAATATTACAATTAACTTTTTTCAATCCTACCAAAATGTATATAACCTAATCATATATTTTTTAAAATAGGATAATATTTTAAATAAAAAACATGAATTTCTATAAAACTAATAATATATTCTTCACAATTTTACCCAATATTTATTGTTGAAATAAAATCTTACTACTATCTCTATGATAAAACACATATTCCCAAAAATAATAACCTTGTATCACAAGTGTCTATAAAATATCATATTAATCTAAATTATTATCAATACCATTACACTTATGTCTACAAAATATAAAATCATTCTTCCCCAAATAACTTATTTACCACAATACATGTAATACATAAGGGTTAAATACACATCATACATCTACTAAAACACATTAAATGTATCTAAGGTACTTCTTTCACATAAAACCTCAAAAGGTCTGTCTATTATTTTAAACATAAGATTAACATTATACTTTTCATCCCAAGACATTTAGTTTTATCTTATATCACTCTGGAATACCATAGGTTTCCAAATATTTTATACTCCCATTCATTATAAATGCCCCTAAAGAAAATGAAAAATAATTAAATCATATCCCCGAGGAGGTTAAAACTATGTGCATAGTAAGGGCAAATTTTTCTATCCACCAAAATTATGGTCAGTATATTCTCAAACAACTCTTTTTTAGGTTATTAACCCTATATGAATCAATGACAAAACCATATCCAATTGCATTATACATATAGAGATTTATATCTTGGAAAACAAGATAATATCTACCTCACTAAAGTTTTAGAATATTATCCTATACTTATATCAATCCTCAAATTCAGTCATATCATATTGTTCCCAAATCTAGGTTTTCCTAAATCTAGTTCCCATGGATTCTAAAAAATTTCTTTGAGACCAACTGTAAATATCCCAACCACATTATCTTTTAGTGGGTGGTTAATTTATTTCATTTTCACCAGATACATGTTATCTTATCCATAAGGTCCGAATAGTTTCTAATATTTGTAAAAATCATACATTCATGAATCTCCTGTACAATTTAAAACATAAAATAATAAAAGAGTATTTTCCTTGAAAAAATCATTTCTCTCTGTTGAACAACCTAACATATCATTAATTGTATACATCCTATCATTTTGGGAAGAGGAAATAAATATATTTTTGATCTCAAATAATCTATTAGGGTGATGTAAAGTGGAAACTAACTTGATTAAATATGGAAAAATAAATATAACATGGTAAATAACATTAAAAACACTTCATTTAATCAATAAATTGAGAATGAAGAATAATACTATTGGAATAAACTATGATCAAATAAATACCTATAAATAATTACATGAGCTTAATGATATCAATAGATATCATAAATTTAAAAATAATCAGATAAAAGTCAAAAAAAATTATAATAATGGAATCCATAATTTCATTCAACATTGAATTACTATTGAGGACTCATACCAAGACAAACTTCATAAATGGATAAGCCCATGGCCAAATTCGAAACATGTTTTATCTTTGGAGACCTACCGATACATCTAAGTGGAAAATAATTTTGATCCCCACTAATCACCTTTTAAGTCCAACTATTCTCTAATATTAATCAATAGTACTACATATTCAACATTCATGGTAACAAAAAATACATATTAGAAAAAATAAATATGGAATACCAACATGTCCCATAATCAAACTGATCATAAACCATATAGAGAAATATTTTAGATGGTATCATTAGATTACAACCTCATTAATGAACATGATTCATTAAATGATGTTGAAATTAATGAAAATCCTTTTAAAATATCAATGTATGTTTTTTTTGAGGAAAATACTATTTTCATTTTAAAAACACTTATTTAGAATTTAAAATTTTCCAAAATATTAAGAAACAATCCCATAAAAAGAATATTGGAAACTTATAAAGGATATATCAAAGAAAGGATTAATCATTATGGCTAAAAAAGTCATTTTATTGTGTATGTAACATCCTACCCATCCTCATAACTCTATGAAATACTATCCCAATATCAATATCAAAGTATATCCAAAAATTAAATACAATAGAAAAGATTGAACTAAAAAATAAAAAAGAAATTGGTGCCAATGTGGCAGCATCCACGGCTAAGATGATAACACTTCCTAACTCCAGAAGAAGCCCATTCAGCATATTGGAGTCTGATTCCACATCATCCATATCAATTTTATAAATCATATTGATGGAAAATAATAGTTCCATTACTCTAACCACTTCCCCCAAAGACGTTTTTAGTCTATAGAATGCACAAAAAACTACAATCACTAAACATCTATTATACAACACAAGCCTCCCCCACCCCATTCATATTTTCCTAAATGCCAGGTGGGATCCATTTCACCTATCTTCATGTGTTCCTTATACAACTTCGTACCAGACCCTAAAAAGACCTAGGTATACATCTGCTGAATAGAATTAATGATTCCCCACCATTATTCAGATCCCATGATCCTTAATTTAGGACATCACGTGTACCAAAAATACAATACTAACCATAACTTTTTCCATCCCTTTCTGTGTTTCTCTCCTCCGAAAGAACATAGAACATCCCAATGAATACAATCCCACATACATTACCATCTACCCACTGATTTTGTACTCCTTGAAACCAGTCCTCCAAGAATTGAGGAACTCACTCATCACCTCTATTTAATCTATGCACATTCCCTAAAAAGTTATAAATCCCGATTGTACATTAAATTTTGAAGAAATGTTTCCAAAATGGATCTAGACTTGATGATGAGCAACATATGTGTCCTGAATCCACTGATACACACTTCTATTATACATTCTTTTAAGTGTGTTGTGCTTTATTCCTCAACCACCACACTAAAAATTTCTTCTTCATTGGAATATCCTTCACCATATTTTCTTCCACATTTATCATGCTCATTCCTAAATTGTATCATAAATTGAAAGACTACAACACCAAAATCCCCATCTACTAATCTTGAAATAATGTGTGTATCAAGTTCTTCATTCCTGTTGATATTATCGTGGAGAAACTTTTCCAGATAATTGATAAAGGTGATGATAAAACATGGGAACTAGCTTGCTTCCCTGAATGATGTTCTTGGAAAAGGATACCTCAGAAAGTAGATAGCCGCCCACCCATATTTAATTCTCAATAACATATATCTCCATTACCCACCACCCAACAAACATCATCCTCCAGCAACTCTAGATGATTGAACATGCATTTAGGAAGGCTTAAGGTTTCCATATTTCACTTCTTCCACTGCTTCCAATTGCACCATTAACTATTTCTCATTAATCTTGACCATTGTGCATTTCCATCAATGATTTTCCGTGTTCCATTATATTTTTGATATACCACCAATAATCTTTCTGAAAGTCCTCATAAAATTCATTATGAACTAACACCACCATTTTTTCCAAGTCAATAATCCATATCAAATAGTTTTACATAAAAAACATTTATTTTAAAAACAAAATCCTTAGATGAAATTGTATGTAAAAATGTAAAGATAATCCTTAAAAACAAACCCATTTGAGATCACATAAAACATGGGTTTTTTCATACAAAATAATCACAAGATTTCCAATCAAATCACAAGAATAAATTTTGATTATTCAAGCCAACAATTTCTAGAAAAGTATAATACGAGAGAAGAAACCTACATTTACTAAGATTATTGTAACGGATCGAATAATATTTCATGGATAAACCTATTCCTTTCATTCATCCATAAAATCCCAATAATATCTCATCACCATAAACCCAAACCCATTAATGTAGGTATCGCACACTGTTCAATAGTTCAGATAAAGACAACACAAAGAGATGAAAAATGGGTGGGAAGGATTACAAAATAACCTTTAATTTTCATTAAAAAATGATCAATGATTTCTTGGAATATTAGTCTAAAATATTACTTTCACAAAAAAATAATTATAGAACCCCTGGATGTTTTGATGAAAGTGGAGTTGTTGAATGATAAATACTATAACTGTAGGATTGGTAATTCTTACCATTCATGGGATATTCATGCTGTTGATTATAAATTCACATAATGAATTCCTTGAGTGTTGACTAAATTGATATTTTTTCCACCTCAACATCTTTTTGAAGAGAAATTTATTTTTTGTGCATAATTTTTTTCACATCAGAGAACAATTTCATATATAGAGCGTACCTGGAGAAAAATATCATGTTATAAAATAAACTCAAAAAGTCACCTTAATATAATTAAATTAATGAAACCATCATTCATGACCTGAATATTTATCTATAATATTTCCCGGCAACTAGTTTCCTTATTTTTTGTTTTATCCTCCACACACTCCCAATTAAAATATTCCATGAATCCATGAATAAAAAAAAGTTTATAAAGTGATGGTTTACTTAAAGACATGGGTGATACATTAACCCCACCATTAATCATTACATCCTCAAGAAGAAGAATATCAATGTTTCCTTTGAATAAAATGCGCCATTTTTATTTTATATACTTTTGCAATTCCCATGATTCCTCTTGGTAAAGAATATGCATCTGTAGTACTCACACCAATGAAAAATATCTACTCCAAATGATATTTTCTAATATATTTAGAACCCATATAGGTTCATGGATGAATGTTTCATTTAGATAAAGAGTAACATGATCAAAACTAATCACATTTCAATGATCAAGATAATACATATTTATTTAAAAAACATGAAAGATGTTTTGAATAACATTGAATCGTAGTGGTATTGAAAACATGTATTCATTAGTGGTGATATTTTCAATAAAATTTAATGGTCTCACATATCATGATGCTAAATTCAATTGATTCTCATATAATTGATGAATAACTTTTGGTTTCATGTTTAAGAATACATGGTCACTCACATCAAAATGAAATACTTGCTGATGATTATCTATATAAAAATTCAATCTAAATTGTGTTTAGGCCATTAATTTCTAAATAAGTTGTATTTTCACAGTATTCTCATACTCAAGAGTCAGTCCAATTGAAGAATTCCCTCCTAATTCCACCCAACATTAAGTAAAACTGTAGGGATGGCTATACAAAACGTTAAATGGTGGAATCTATAACATCTATTAAGAAATTTTGTTATTGAATAATTCAAATGAGGAAGTATGAACCTCCAATGAACCACTAATTTCTATAAAAAGGTGATGTTTCCACACACCATAAAGTAAAATTATATGGATGGATCTATAATTCCTCAAATTCTAGAATTACTATCATCTCCTATTAAGAACTATTATTTAATAGTTCAACCAAGGTAGTATGCTCCACCCATAAAACACCAATGTCCACGACACATGCTTTGGACATATCTTCTAATGTATGAATAGTTCATTCTAATTGTGCATCTGTTTTTGGATGATATATTGTGATAATTGAAAATTGACTTAAAATATCCTATTATAAAAATCCCATAAATCAATAACTATAATAGAGGTTTCTACTCGATATAATCAGAGGTGAAACTCCATGTTAATTGACCACATCCCAAGTGTAACATTTTTTGTGTGTCCTCAACAATGTTGGATTCTTTCATTGGGATAAAGTGTGATGAATTAGTTTATTAATCCTATAATATCAATATTAAATCATGTTTATGTAATGTTCTAAGATGTGTATAACAAAATCTAATACAATTTTATCCAGAATCCATAAAGGTATTGGTATAAACTAAACGTTACCAACTACTCATTGAATTTTAGACATGATTAGATGACATGTCAAATATTTGATCATATAGTATGCAGTTTTGGGTTTCATACATCCCCACTATATATTTTCTATTATCTCCTTTTACGTTTTCTAAACACATGGATGAATATCCTATTTTGAATGGTATTATAGTAAAATAAATTTCACCAGAAAATACAAAGTAACTAATTTTAAATTTTGAAATCACAATAAATAGATTTCAACTTCTATATAGTCATAAAGAGTCTACATGCAATATAGGTTTGAACTAATGGTGATATAATCTGTGTTTTATGTATGATATTCTTTTACTAAATTTATCTACACTACAACAATATGGATATGAAAATAATTGTTTTTACTACTTGTCTTTTAAAATATAAAATCATACTACAGATATTTTCAATCATCTTTGATTGTTCATGATTTTCTTAGACACATCACTATATGATTTTTGACTCAATAGATCTCCTGAATAATTCCCACTACTAGGTGTGTATACCCAGTTCATATTGAAAATCAAGAGCTACCCATTCCATCATCATATCTTCAAGTTCAATTATCACAGTGATAAGATATATTTCACCTTTTTAGGGACTGTTAAAATAATTAAATTTTCTCTAAATACATAATTTCCCCATGTCATTAAGTTAGGGACAACTACTACCTATTCCAGTTCACATGCAGGATAAATCTACATCTGTACTCACAAATTCCATGAAAGAAAGTCCACAAAATGGTTTCCCAAAATTATAATACAAACTAGACCAGATCAATATTCTTCAAAATATGAAAAATAGATATTACCTAGATATTTAAAAATTTATATAACTACAGAGGTGAGAGTAGTTTTGAATTTCAAAAAGTATTTATGACATTCATCATTCTATACGAATAAAAAAATTCCTTATTAGAGAAGTGTATGAGAGAATAATGTATTGTTAATTAATAAAAAATTTACCAATAATAGTTAAGTAATACTAGAAAACTATATACCACAAAAACATTCTTTGGTGTCTTCCATGAGATTAATTCATCTATCTTTCTGCATTAAAATGATTTTATTTTTCAAAAATAATATTCCAACGTAAATATTCTTCTTTATTCCATAATTCACACTTATAAAACATAATGTACAAATGATGATCTCATTATGTAATCATTACATCATCCAAGTGATCCTTGTGTTCAATCTTGTTTCTATATAATACCAAAATATCATCAAAAATATGAAAAAATAGTTATCTAGGTAGATACAAAAGATATGATTCAACAAATCCATGAAAACATTTCATGTATTTTTCAGGACAAAAGGAATAATGAAATATTCAAAATGGATATATAAAATAGGATAATTCTTCTTTAGAATATCCTCTCTTATGACTATGATATAATTAAATCCCAAGAATAGATCAATTTTGGAGAACCAACTAGCTCCATTTAATTTATCATACAAGTTATCTATTCGAGGAAGAGGATGCTTATTTTTTATCATTAATTGATTCAAATACGATAGTCAACACATCAGTGTAGTGTACCATATACCTTATTTAAGAATAAGATGTTTCTTCCTGAGGTGAAATACTAATTATGAAAAATCCTTTTTATTATAATTCTTCAAATTGAAATTTTATCTCTCGTAACTAAGTAAGAGCCATTCTATAATATAATACTAAAATAGGGATTATTCTGAGATGTAGGTCAATAGTAAATTAAGTTAAAATTTTAGGTGGTAACCCAATGAAATTATTTAGTAAGACATCCAAGAATCAATACACTATTTCAAGAAGAGACCAATTCCCTATTTCACAATCTACGCTCAATGTCTTAGCTACTAACTACCGATATATGGTTCTTTCAATTGTCACAAATGGTTCTGTTCTTCAAACATTTATATCTCAATCACCTTTTTATTGGTGATGGAATCTATACTATGAAATAAATGAAACCTACCATATGTAATAGTACATAAGGGATTTCAATACCACCAACAATTTTATACCAATTTCAAAATTAAATGCATCCATCTCCAGAACCATGAAGTTCTGGAGAAGTTGTATTCCATTAATGGTAATGGAACTATTTTGTAATTTAAATCCTTTACGCTACCATTGTCTAATGGGTATCTTGATACTCACGAAATGAAACATATCATACACATATGAACCAAATTTTTTAACCAAAATAGAGGTAAGGAAGTAATTTGACACACCATTATCCAACATGACATGCATAAGCATGGAGTTTCGAAGAATTGTTCCTCACTCTGTATAGATACCTAGTTTTTGGATAGTAGTACACTATTATTCTCCATATAATAATCAATAAACTATCATGGTATGGATCTTGATTCCCCAATAAGATGTCGACAAAAAAACCAAGGTATCCTGGGAAACATCTTGGATCACTTTTTTTTATCAACTTGAACTAGTCTGATTGTACTATTCCATCCAAGCATAAGTATGAGAAGGCTGATTTGAACCTATTTCACTTGATTATCTATAATTCTTAAGAAAATATTTATTTATATGTACTCTCTTGATGTAGTGGTGAAAATTAATTATTGTTGTAGTATATTATTTCTTCATATGTGTATATTAACTACATTTAAAACAATCACATTTAGCATCAGAACCTATGGGAAAATTAACAGAGTCATTAGTCTGAGTCTAAGTTTTGATGCATTAATGAGAGATGAAATCCCTCTTCATCATATTTCCACCACTAGATTTAAAACCTGTCTCCATGGGAGAAGATAGAATACCTCATATAGTGTTCCATATATAAACCCTTTCTACAATTGTTTCCCTATTAAAAATCTCTCTATAATCTATAATACAAAGAAAATATATCATTTATAGAATCTTGGGTCACAATCCAAACTCTAAAATTTAAAATTTCAAGGATTCACTATAATCTACTTATAAGATGAAATGAACTAAGTCAATAAAAATAGCTACATTCTCTATCATAGAGTTGTTTTCTTATTTTAAGATGTGAAAATTCCATATTTTTATAATCTTGAATATGTGTGGGTAAAATAATTTATTAAACAATTCCTCAAAACATTCACACATAAGACTTTGGTCATCTTTATCTTGGAAAAATAAATTTCACTATGGGTGTAAAAGATATTACAACATATAAATTTATAACATAATCTTGTACTTTAATGTTGTACTAAAAAATATATTTATTCATTTTAGCCATAGTTATGATTTTTCATGTTTATAATCACTATGAAAAACAAGTATATTCTACTTTTAAACTATAGTTAATGAATCACAGGCCTCAGATAGTAATTTAGATTTCAACATTCAATAGATTATAATGATTTCATAATACTTTTTATATTTTGTTGGTTCACTTGTGGTTTATGTGAAACCACACTCTCTTAATATTCTTCATGTTGGTTTCTATACCATCTTCCTGGTTCCATTTTCTATTAGTAGCAAAATGCATGTCTTAGAGAATTTATCTATCTAGTAACTAAATTCCTAAATAAATTGTAAAAAATTATCAAAAACCACAATCATCGTGATTAACAACAATTTCAACCATTATTTTAAAAATATACCATTTTTACCATTTTCAAAAACACATTTCTATGTCACTTAGATGTGTACTCCACTTATGTATTATACTATGTTAATCTATCAATTTAAAGATACTCTTGACAGATTTTTTTCATTCTTATTGACTTGTACAATTATTTAGGTCATATTATCTCACAAGTGATATGAAATATTGTTGTTTCGGTATATTGTAAAATATTTTGAGAATGTTATGGAAGAAAGAAACATAAAATATAATGGTACATAAAATTACCTCTTCTTTATGTGTCTTATTTAATATTACAAATTATGCCTTGTTAAGAAGGAATTTTGGTGACATGAGACCTTTAAGACGTGGGTATGAATGTTGGTATTCTATTTGGGTTGGTATTTTTTAAACTAGATTACACAATATGTGTGGAAAAGTTATAAGAGGAGTCTCCCTTTTATAAGTGGTGTCAGTTATGAACATATAATTACTTGAAAGTTTATTATATAATACTTGTCTTTCTTGTGTAAAGTGACTCTAAATTTTGAAAGATTCTCAGATAATTAGGTTAACATTGATATGAAATGTATCAATGAGATTTAATAATGTGTTTTTGTTATCTTAGACCTAGTCTCTTACGTTAACTTCCTTTTAACCCTTTTAACTATTGTTATGGTAATAATATTTTTACCATGGTAACTATTTATTATGGCTAAAAATTAATTAGGATATATTACCAAAAATTAAATATAGTAATTCCAAATTTGGTATCCATTTTATAGGATTAAATTCCTATTATTTCTAGATATTAATTCTAATATCCACATACAAAATGCGTAAAAACAATATTTTGAGAAAAATTATTTTTAAACATAAAGATTATTTTAAAGTCATTATTAAATTTTGATAACATATTTTTAAAGATTTAATCACTAAATTTTCAATAATGAAAAACTTTATAAATATTTTTTTAATAAGGTAAGTAATATACATACCCCTTAGTCCTATGGTTATGTGATAATTGTCACATTTATTTCAATAGTATATTTTGGATTGTAAAAACATGGTGTTCTGTTGAAATTAATATATTGAAATATTTACATTTATTAAATAAAAAATATATAATATAAAATATTTTTGAGTGAAACATGTTTTCTTAATAATGTATATATTTTATTACTCATTTATTTTATGGACTTTTTAGTATTTGAAATTTGAAAAAATGAAAAACAAATTGAATAATATAGTATGAAACGTTAGAGTGTGTTTTTTAGTAATAATGTAGCCCAACCAATTTGGGGGTTTATATAGATATAGACATGAATAAAATGGAGGGGCACTACATTTCTGTCCATGAAGTCATACCATGCTTTTATAAAGATATAAAATATATTTATATTTTATAAATCATTTTAATTTGTAGACATTACCATAATACCCTCATATTTTGGGACCTACTTAGGAGGTATTTAATTTTCAATCACTTATTCATGTTATCTCATTGTTTCTTATTTTTAATTATCATCTAATTCAATCATAGAAATTATTCTTTCACTTTTATTTCTATTCCCCTCTTATTCACATCTCTAATACCTTCGTGTTGTTTTCCTAATTCATCCATGGTTGTTGATTCCATTTCTAAGGAATGAATAAATAATTAGAATTTTATTTTCTAGGTATATGAATATCCTATTTCCCACGAATCAATAATTATTCAAAGAAGTTTCATCACTTACATTGATTTGAGGTAGGTTTTTTTTATGTATTTCTTTTAATATCTAATGATCTTGGTGTTTTTGAATATGAAGATCTTTTATCTAAAAATTTAGTACCTATATAAATGATAATTTATGGGATAATAAGATATTTCTACTCTTTTATATATTTGAAATATATTTTAATGGTTATAAATTATTACATTTTCAAATATAGTTTTGATGATTAATGTGTTTATAAAAATGGCATTTCCACTTTTTCTAACTAAATTGATTTATAGATGGTTTTTCAATGGTTATTTTGTTTCAATAAAAATTGTATTAACGATTGTTTATAATGTTGTGATTTATAAAGGTATGATGGGGATTATGTATTATATTATTGATTGTTGATACCCAATTTTATATATTCATGTTATAATTGTTTTTATAACAACTGAAATTTATATATTGATCATTTTTATTGAATTGAAAAAATGTTTTTGAAGATATGAATTATAAATTTACTTTAATGTAAATATTTTTCACAATATTGATATTAGTTGGGTTGATATGGGAATATTGGGTTGTTATGGTTAAAATTGAGGATAAGTATTGAACTTTTTGAGATTGTGGGCTTTCTTATGGCCCTCAAATTTAGTCCATTCTCTAACTATTGAATAGTTACCTCGCGAGTCCAATGGGTCCATATTCGAAATTATTTTTATAGGATCTCATTGCAGGATAGTATATATCTCCAGAAATAAACTCCTAGGATGTCCTAGTATACATGGGGTTGTTATCCTATATTTTTCATTACATTATAATTTAATTTAAATATTTTTTTAATTCACCCTATAGAATATATGATGTATTTTATTTAGAATATTATTCACTTTATACATTTTATTACTCATAGAAAATATTATATTGAATTTTAATGAGACATAAATATTATTCATTTTAAATATTATGTATAAAAAAGGTGTATTAATAATTTCATTTAAAACTCAAATTTTGATATTGGATTATAAAAAGAAGTAAATATATTCTATATTGAGTCAAATTGGGAAATATCATACACAATATATATAACAATTATTGGATTTTTATAGAAATTATTTTATATGATATAAGTAAATGGAAGGATCCATCCAAATTTAATGTTGTTCTATAGTTTTATTATTAATGTTTTGGTTATAATGATGTTTGGTTGTTACATATGTTCTAAAAATTATGGTTGATGTGATATTTATGAATATTTATCATAATGGGATAAACTATACTTTATAAAAATCACAGTCTACTTTCTTTTTAGTCTCTATTATTCATTCATATCAGTATCACATGTATTAAATTTTTTTAGTTCTGTATTATGAGTTGTTTATTTTTATGAATAATAGTTATTCATAATTCTTATTGGATAACTATTTTGAAACCATTTTTTATAGGAATAATTTCCATCATGTTGATAATTGTTTTCAAATTATTTATAATAGTTTGATTTTTTATTTACTATTATTAGAGGTAAAATAATTTCCAATTGCAATTTTTTGATTCACTTGGAAGTTGTTAATATTTCATAGTGATCGATATTGTTCTTTAATATTTGTTGAATGAAATCATAGGATAAATGACTTGTTAGTCTATCTAGGTTCATTTAAAAATATTATTAGAGCCATATTGTTGTTTTTTGAAGTAGATATATATTAGTGATTGTAAAATTATAACTTAAGAGGTATGTTTGAGAGAGTGACTAGTCAACTTTTACAAATGTTAGTCATTGAGTGGTCATCGGTATTATAATCCATATTTTGAACTTAGGTTTTATTTTTACATATTTCATATATATTTGGGTTTAACTCGGCTTTATTATAATATATGTGAAATTTCTAATGTTATTTCATAAGGTTTTAGATATAAAATAGATAAAACACTGAGAGTTAATTTTTATTATGAAATTATTAATAATATTTTCCTAGACCATTCACATAGTTTCTTATAATTCTAATAGGGTTTCATGTGGTTGTCCAAATGTTTGGGAAACATTGTAGTTTAAAAATTATTTAAAACTTCTTGTTTTTTGATGTTTTTATTCATAACGATTTCAAATTTATCTAATTATTTATCATTAGATTAGTATAATGATGTAAATTTATTTTTTAAGATATATTGGTTTTATTAGTTGAAAGGGGTGTTGAGTGAAATATAGATCTAATAGTGGACCATTATAAGGAATTCATGAGGAAATATCAAATTTTGTTTAATTGAAATTCATGATATTAGGAACCCGATGAGTTCTTACTGAAATTTTAACACATATTTAATTATATTTAAACATCTAGGACCTATAATATGATTATATATATATGGTAGGGTAAAATCCATATATTGTATGATTCCTCAGTGTATACCATTGTGCATGAAGGTCTAACATAGAATGATTTTTATGATATGTTAATCTAAAAAATTGTAAAAAACCACAAATATAGTCCAATAAATGACGTTATTGACCATTGACAAAGTGACCCAATATATAATTTAATATAACTACAATTTTTCTTACTTATTCTTGTTATCTAATATGATTGTCTTTAGAGACACACTATAATCTTAGAGTTTTGAGATGGTCTTCAGTCACAATATGAAATTGATAATTTTCTCGTCATTTTTCTTATATATGGGAAAATGGTGAATGTGGTAATGATATTGAAATATGATTTGTTAGGTATGAACAATGTGGTGTGTGCCCCATCTAAAATTGGTGAAAACCATAGTTCCCTTTGTTATATTAAAATAAGGTTTGAGGAATCTAAAAGAGGTAGTCATTGAAATACATACTAACTTTCAAACCATTTTCCCTTTAATCAGACATGGAATAGACCTTTGATGTGATTTTATTATAGGACGACTGGTGATTCATGTCCAGTTTTTAATAAGATGGTAAAGTATTCCAATAAATGTGGAAGGCTTTTCTACCCATAATGATTTTGTATGAATATTGCTCTATATGTTGGTAGGCCTAATTCATCATTTACCAAAGGATCTAAAATGTATTCAAATATGTATATTGGAGTACTGACTCATTCTTAGAGATGTGAAGATCAAACCACAATCTTTGGAGAATATCATATGGGCAAGAAGTCATAGAGAATATCTAAATTTTGGTATCTATATAGAGTAGATATTCACCTATAGAATAATAATTTTTTCCGGTGACTAATATAGGTTTCATGCTTATTACCACTTATATATTTTTACCTTCACTGTATATATAACAATTACAATATTTGTTATCCACTATATCGATTAATCAATTGATAATATAAGTAAATATTATTTGTTTTTTTGATGGATATAACAACTCTTTTCAAAAACCAAAAGAGTGGGGTTTCAAATTGCATTCTTGTCATGTATTGATTATAGATAATAAAGTAGTTTGAGACATTCTCAATCAATATTTATACAAGATTAACATAATTGTTTGGTATGTATAATCAATATTAATTCCCATGATGGTTACTATCATTGAGGTTTGTGTTACACCCAATTCCTTATCATCTTATTCAATAACCAATTGCCTAATTTTATTTTAGGAAAACATTTTTTCTAAAGATATACAATTCTCATTAAAAACCTATTAATAGGATTTCAAAATAACACATAATATATTTTCACCAAATAAAATAAAAAAGTGACTCTAAGCGTGTAAAATTTCCTATGTTTTAGGAGAAATTCATTTTTGAGTTAATAATTACGCACATTTAAATGACATGAACATAAGAACATAAAAATAATTTCCAGAAATTAAATGAATGAAATGTCATTAATTTTTTATGATAGCCATATCAACATATATGCATGACATATCCATCAAAAAACCATATTACATATTAAATTGTTAAATAAAAATTTCATATATATTTTGTAAACAATTAAATTATTTTGAACTTAAACAATAAAAATCTATGTTTGTTTATTTCATAAAAATATAAAATAAAACCATAAAATTGTTAATTAATTATTAGAAAAACTAATGGACTACTCTTTAATAATTTTAAACATAATATCATACTTATTTTATGAACAAAATAATCCCTACAAATGGGTTTTAGAAGAAAAATGGCTTAACATAAAAATTTATTTTTCCTTACTAAATCAAACATAAATTTTAAATCATATTTACACTAAATTCGAAGTTTTATTCAATGAATATTTTTGAATAAATCTAATTTAATCCTTTTTTAATCAGTAAAATTCTTATTAAAAACAATTTGACAAAAATAACTTAAATACATTATCTAAAAATAGTATAAAAGGATGAAATGAGGTATGATAGTTTTTTTAATGTAAAGAAATTAAGATAGAGATTTGGGGGGTGATTCAAGTCCTTCTAGTGTATGGAATATGCGTTGTTTCTATTCTTATAGTAGGTTTCACTTGGGAAACATATTTTCTTGACCTAAATTTATATTTTGAGAAAGGTGGAATGTTGAGTATTTGTAATAGATTTTTGGTTTTATTATTACAATATATATATGTTTATATGTTCATAGCACACTAGAACATAAATTTTAACGAAACCATAAATAAAAAATGAACTAAAGACTATTGGAATTTATGAATGTATATTTAGGTATATTTAAAATTAATATGGGGATAATATATTTTTATCATTAAAAATCACCTTATTTTATATGTATATAAAAATATCCCAAACCTATTTAATGTGATAACTAACAATTACATATTTATATCCCATTTGAATATCATGATCCATTCTTATTTAAACATTAACATGTTGGTCCATGGTTCAATGATGGTAAATATATTAGCATAGGAGAAAGAAAATTGTTGTGTGGAGGGTTGATCGGCTGAAAATGTGGTTTAAGTGAATTGGAATATATTTTAAATTGGCAAGATAGAACTGATCAAATTGGTATGATATAATCTATCTTATTTAAGTCAAGTGAACAATACTTAGATCATGTTTCATAAACCGAAATTTTTTAGTTCTAGTCATTCTTTATAAGTTAAGAGGTTACAACTTTGTTCCGAAATCAAAACACACACTACACACAACTTTGACCCAAGGGGTGATATTCCCATCCTATGTGCTTTTTATGGGCCATATACCCGAGAATGCATGGGATTAGCTAGAAAAATGCCTCGGTCTCATAGTATTACACTAGTTAATCTACATCTATGCCTTCGGCGTTTTGTCAAGTGCACTGCTACCCACCAAAGAAGTGGTTTCTCATGCACTTGGATACCCTTTCTTTGTTAGTGGATAATTTATTTTATTAATTTAGAAATAAATAAAATTATTACAAATATTATTTTTCTTTATGATAGTCACATTGTGACAAATTACTATAACTTATTATATCAAATCTAAAATTATCATTTAAAATATAATTATTTTAAATTTTTTTCCATCTCAATGATTCTTAATAAAAATTTAATAATTGTCACTATCACATCTTAAAAAATCTAATGAAGAAAGTTTTATATTCTAGTAAAAAACATTCAATTAATATTCATGCCTTATAGGACTTCAAATAAACCATTATTACTCAAAATCTATCTTCTTACTCCAAAATGGTCTTCTACTTTTATCTTACTCTATATATATTTACTATATTTCTTTCATTGACTTTTCTAATCATGGATGATCCAATAGATGTGGGATTTAATTTTATCATTATTATATTCACCGTTGGTGTTATAATTGTATTATTGATTCTTGTAATAAGATTATCAAATTATTTTCAAGATCATGTGTTTTAATGATGTATTAAATTCAATTTATTAATAAAATTTTCTTCATTATTCTCTTTCAATTTGGAATCTTATTTATTCAGCGTATTTATTTAAAATAAAAAATAAAAAAAATGTCTGGGTGTCACAATCTCTCCCAAATAAATGAATTGTACCACCAAAATTCATTCATAGTTATACTCTAGTAATTAATTTTCCAATATTAAGTATATACTTGTGATGTTCCTATAAAAATGAATTTTTTACAAAACATTTATTTTATATTTAAAATGATTCAAATCATCAAATAAGTATCCATTTCTGGTCATTCTCATGAAATGGATTTTTCCTTCCAACCATACTAACCCTTCAGGTGTTTTCATGTTTTTTAACCCCTCTTACCCATATGATACTATTTGAATTTTTGTGGTACCAATGGTATAACATCCCGCCTTTTTATCACATAAACATTCATTACATTTTACAAAACCGAGGATCTTTAAGGTTTAGTGTCTTTGAAACCAGGAACATAAAACATGAAAAGAACAAAAACACTCTTCTTAAACACTTGAAAGGCTTCTCCTTAAGTTCATCCTAGGTTCATTACTGCATCTCATAACCTGGGGACATACATCAAAAGAAAGGATGAGCAGAAGGCCCAGCAAGGGAAACAAGTGAAACATTTTACATATAAACTTGAGATACATCAATAAAGTCATGAAAAGAACTTTAAGGCATGAAAATGAAATCATGAGGCATATCAAAATAAAAATTAAAACTTTTTCATAACATGAAGATGTGGCTACATCATTTAACATAGACAATCATGAACATATCACCAAGGTCCATCCCCAAGGTGTCATTTGAAAATTACCAAGGTTATTCACCAAGGTATCGTGAAAATTGTAATCTCTAGTGGTTACATCATTACCCAATGCATTGGAGCGCTATCAGGGAGCACCCTTAAATTTTCCTTTATTATCATGTGAGCCACATATATCATCATCAAACATTTCATAAATAACCCATATAGCATAAAATAAATGGGTTTCATTTCATAATCATAACGTTTTAAAAACTGCTTTAAAGACATGATCTTTATGTCACTTTAAACCCATAGAAAGGGAAAGAGGGTTTCATGTATGTAATTAACAGAATTTAAAATAGAACATTTTGATATATATGTGAATACCCCTATATAAATAAGAGCTTTGAGTATTCACTTTATAACATAAAATAATTTTTGGAAAATAGAGAGAGGCATTTTGAGACGAAAATTCTGCAGCATAACGGCTATGTTACAAGGTTTTAGAAAACATTAAGAAGAGAGGGGACATGGGTCAAACATTCATAAATGACCCATAAAACAGTAGAGGTACAAAATATAAGGGATTTAAGAACATGGTAATGAAATTTGAAAATATACCATATGAAATGAAGAACATGAAAGGATGAAAAAAAATGATTTCTCTTGTGAGAATTCGGCAGCCTAACGGCGTCACTTAAACTTCAACAAAATTGAATTGACAAGGTCAAATAGGGTCTCTCATCATATGAACATAATAATCCAGTATGATAGATATAGATATCATACACCGATATAATAGAAAGGAACTTGAAAGAATTGACATGAAAGTAGAACTTCAAAATGAGAATGGTGAAGAACCACTTAAAAAATTCGGCAGCCTAACGACGCCACTTAAAACATCAAAATACTGAATTGAAGATATCAAATTGGGTCTCTCATAATATGATCATAAAAGATCAGTATGATAAATTTAGAGATCATAACCCAACATAATAGAAAAGAACGTGAAATAATTGACATGAAAGTAGAACATCAAAATGAGAATGGTGAAGAACCACTAAAAAAATTCGGCAGCCTAACGGCGCCACTTAAAACTTCAAAATACTGAATTGAAGATATCAAATGGGGTCTCTAATCATATGATCATAAAAGATCAGTATGATAAATTTAGAGATCATACCCCAACATAATAGAAAGGAACTTGAAAGAATTGACATGAAAGTAGAACTTCAAAACGAGAATGGTGAAGAACCACTTAAAAATTCGGCAGCCTAACGGCGCCACATAAAACTTCAAAATACTGAATTGAAGAGATCAAATGGGGTCTCTCATCATATGATCATAAAAGATCAGTATGATAAATTTAGAGATCATACCCCAACATAATAAAAAGGAACTTGATGGACTTGACATGAAAGTAGAACTTTGAAAAAGAGAAGGGTGAAAGAATCCCTTAAAAATTCGGCAGCCTAACGGCGCCACTTAAAACTTCATAAAACGAAATAATGAGAGTAAGAGGGGATCTCTCATTATATGAACATAAAAAGGGCAGTAAGAGGAGTATAAAAGAACATCCTCCAACATAAGAACATGGAGCATAAAAGGAATGACATAAAAGAGATCACTTGAAAAGAAAGAGAAAGATTGGATCCCTAACCTTAAAATGTAACTCTTAAACCTCAAATGTTGGGACCTTGAGGGCTTGGGGGCACCTTGGGAGGGCTCCTTGGGAGGTAATGAGACCATAAATACGTTGGGAATGAGTGGGGAGTCGAATGGATGAGAGGAGGGCTTGGTATTTATAGGGAAAGTGAGGGGACAAGGCATTAATGGCGAAAGGACACCTCACATGTGCTTTTCTCAAACCCATGTGCTCTCCCTTGGCATTTATCATGGAGTTAGGCCACATGGGGCCCCCAAAACAATAATTCATCACCCTTGGCCGGCCAACCCTCAGAAGATCGCATGACATCATCATGACACCGTTATGATGTCATTAAACATACCGAAACCCTAAAACTGTATTTTTACTATTCACTAAAAATTTAACTTTCTTAGAAAAATCCCAAAATTTCACATTAACCAAATATAAATGCTCTGATTTCAAAAAATGAAATCCATTTTATAAAAATAATTTTCTAAATATTTTTAATTTAATTTTTAAATAAAAACACTATTCATCGAAAATTCATTTTTTCAGAAAACACCCCAAAAATTACCATAACATAATATCGATGCTCTGAGTTCAAAAATAAAGTCATTTTTATAAAAATAATTTTCTAATTATTTTTAATTAAATTTTTAATTAAAAAACACTATTCACCCGAAAAAACTAATACTTGAATAATAATTAATGAAACCGTTATTTAACTATTTTATTGAATCACATTACTTAATCAAGGTGCCTAGATTATTTTAAAACTTTCTTTAAGTGAGATTACTAATCCATTTGGTCATATTACTAATCCTAATCATAAAATAACTATTCATAATTTACTATTCATCAAAAATCAAGTTGATCTTATTAGACTCTAAATTTAGTACTGAACATAATTGTAGAAGACCATTTTTTGAAAATCATTACACATTTTTAATTATTTAGGGTTTACATAAACATATTTAAAATATCCTTTTTTCTAAAATTCATCAAAAATATGCATACAATATTTATCCGGTCATTTCAAAATTCATAAACTTCATCATAAGAAGAAATCCCAATTTTTATTTAAAACAAGGATTACACAAGGTAGTTACGGTCTCGTTACATAACCCCTTATAATACCAGCATAGGACCTAAGAGTAAGGTGTGCTAGGGTGATAGAAGCTTGGGGCGGCTCAGTCAACATTGCTCGAGTAGTAATTTCTATCAGTTTGAACTTCTCACGAAGGCGATTCCGTTCCAGCTTCACATGATGAAGTTCGGCTTGGATTTGATCCAGAGCAAATCCCAGTGGTGCTACCTCCTTCCCAAGCTCTGTTAGATGGGCTTCAATCGGTCCAAGACTACTAGGTGAGGCCATAGAATCTTCTTTCTATAATAATTAACCAAGATTACTTGTATTTAGAGACAATAATCAAAACATTTTGTTCACAGTGGTCATATTGACCGATGGTCATATAACAATCAAAACCCAATGGTCTCATTTTAATTTTAATTATGTTTATCAAATAAAACATTTTTGTTGAGTATAAAAATAAAATAAAATAACACATGAGATTAGGAAACAAGACTTATTCAAAATTTCGGGCCGTTACAATCTTCCCCCCTTAAGAAATTGCGTCCTCGCAGTTTTTTTTAAAATTGGGTTTTGAAATTTCATTGAAAGTCCCACATCGGAAAAAGAGTCAGTAACACTGTTACTTTAAAAGAAATAAAAGGGAGTACAAAGGCCACCCGAGTTTACTCATACTAGGATTCCATGTAGGAAACATGGACATGGAGGAGAAAACAAAGGGTCACGTTCTGAGGGAGAGTGATAGAGAACATGATTAGGAGAAAGTTAACCATAAGAAAATCCCAAACTTATGATGTGTGTAAGCGGTCTTTGATTAACTTGTTGGAAACGTAAACCAACAACGTTTTTGTTTTACGTTCCTTTTAATAACTTTGAGGAATTCATTTACAACATAGAACAAAAACATAAGGAAATATATCTACCTTCATGTAGAGTTTCATACTTTAATAAGTTTCTACCAAAACTAATCTTTTCTCCAAACGATGAGCATTCAAAACTACTTGGTCTCATGAAAACACAAGAATCATCTTCTAGAGAATCTCATAATCCACAAAAGATCAACTATCTATTTCTTCTATCTTTAAACATTATCCCAAAAACCGAAAGGGTAAGGTAAAACAACTCTTCAAAAAGAAAGAATCCCATTGGAATGGAAACTACTTTTAAATCTTCAAAGTTCCATGGTACTACCCAAAGTTCATCATAGTCCAGTCCATAAATAACGGTCCTTAAAATTCCTCAAAATAAACCAAACTAAGATTGAAACCCAAATACAAGAAGGATTTGATAACATAGTCTTCCAAAATAAACTTCATTGTTCATCTCCAAACAACATCAACCACTCCTAACATCTTATAACAAAAGTATCTAATATAAACATATTTAACCCAAGATAGGTTAATCATTCCCAAAAGTAACCTAAATTACTATAAATCCACCTTAAATTCTTCGATTCTTCAAATATAAATCAACCTTACTCCTCAATGAAAATACCGTTGTAATCTATTTACCTCGATCATATAGGGTCCCCAAAATAGTGAATGTATTCCAAAATAAAAATCATATTTTAATCCCCTAATCATCTCTGTCATATTAATACGGCAATCGTAGCATTTCCTATCACATTGGTTGTTGAGACATGTTCTTCCATTTCCCGCCATTAACTAAGAAAAGAAACTATAATTAGGGGCTTAAATACTTATCCAATAATCATGAAAAGAGACTTAAAGCATATAAGGATAACTTGTAGTTGAAAAGTATACCCTAACTTGTGATCCCCTAGGTTCCCATCTAGGTTATCCATGATCATATATTCTTTTGTGAATCTTCATTTTATTTTATCTTTCTTCCTTTAACAATGGTTCATACTAAGCTCATGAATTTACCAAAGCATATCCCCCGGGAGTGTCGTAACCAAGAGTGCAGCAAGGCCCGTTGTCGTGTACCAGTTCCCGTTCGAGTCTAGCTCAAAGCGGTGTTTTCGGGTTTTACCCCTATGTACATCTGTGCCAGAGCCACCTCTACCTGCTCGTATCCAGACAGGGAAGTATTTGCTTGGCAACCCCTTACTCAATACTCACCAAAATACCAAGAATATTTCCTATATTTTAAATTTTCTATAGGCTTCTTCCTAAAGTTTTCATATCCTAATTTCTACAAATAAATAAACCATCCTTTGATACTAACTATAACATCCCGCCTTTTTATCACATAAACATTCATTACATTTTACAAAACCGAGGATCTTTAAGGTTTAGTGTCTTGGAAACCAGGAACATAAAACATGAAAAGAACAAAAACACTCTTCTTAAACACTTGGAAGGATTATCCTTAAGTTCATCCTAGGTTCATTACTGCATCTCATAACCTGGGGACATACATCAAAAGAAAGCATGAGCAGAAGGCCCACCAAGGGAAACAAGTGAAACATTTTACATATGAACTTGAGATACATCAATAAAGTCATGAAAAGAACTTTAAGGCATGAAAATGAAATCATGAGGCATATCATAATAAAAATTAAAAAAATTTCATAACTTGAAGATGTGGCTACATCATTTAACATAGACAATCATGAACATATCACCAAGGTCCATCCCCAAGGTGTCATTTGAAAATTACCAAGGTTATTCACCAAGGTATCGTGAAAATTGTAATCTCTAGTGGTTACATCATTACCCAATGCATTGGAGCGCTATCAGGGAGCACCCTTAAATTTGCCTTTATTATCATGTGAGCCACATATATCATCATCAAACATTTCATAAATAACCCATATAGCATAAAATAAATGGGTTTCATTTCATAATCATAACGTTTTAAAAACTGCTTTAAAGACATGATCTTTATGTCACTTTAAACCCACAGAAAGGGAAAGAGGGTTTCATGTATGTAATTCCCAGAATTTATAATAGAACATTTTGATATATATGTGAATACCCCTATAGAAATAAGTGCTTTGAGTATTCACTTTATAACATAAAATAATTTTTGGAAAATAGAGAGAGGCATTTTGAGACGAAAATTCTGCAGCATAACGGCTATGTTACAAGGTTTTAGAAAACATTGAGAAGAGAGGGGACATGGGTCAAACATTCATAAATGACCCATCAAACAGTAGAGGTACAAAATATAAGGGATTTAAGAACATGTTAATGAAATTTGAAAATATACCATATGAAATGAAGAACATGAAAGGATGAAAAAAAAAGATTTGTCTTGTGAGAATTCGGCAGCCTAACGGCGTCACTTAGTCTTCAACAAAATTGAATTGACAAGGTCAAATGGGGTCTCTCATCATATGAACATAAGAGTCCAGTATGATAGATATAGAGATCATACACCAATATAATAGAAAGGAACTTGAAAGAATTGACATGAAAGTAGAACTTCAAAATGAGAATGGTGAAGAACCACTTAAAAAATTCGGCAGCCTAACGACGCCACTTAAAACATCAAAATACTGAATTGAAGATATCAAATGGGGTATCTCATCATATGATCATAAAATATCAGTATGATAAATTTATAGATCATAACCCAACATAATAGAAAGGAACTTGAAATAATTGACATGAAAGTAGAACTTCAAAATGAGAATGGTGAAGAACCACTAAAAAAATTCGGCAGCCTAACGACGCCACTTAAAACTTCAAAATACTGAATTGAATATATCAAATGGGGTATCTCATCATATGATCATAAAAGATCAGTATGATAAATTTAGAGATCATACCCCAACATAATAGAAAGGAACTTGAAAGAATTGACATGAAAGTAGAACTTCAAAACGAGAATGGTGAAAACCACTTAAAAATTCGGCAGCCTAACGGCGCCACTTAAAACTTCAAAATACTGAATTGAAGAGATCAAATGGGGTCTCTCATCATATGATCATAAAAGATCAGTATGATAAATTTAGATATCATACCCAAACATAATAAAAAGGAACTTGAAATAGTTGACATGAAAGTAGAACTTTGAAAAAGAGAAGGGTGAAAGAATCCCTTAAAAATTCGGCAGCCTAACGGCGCCACTTAAAACTTCATAAAACGAAATAATGAGAGTAAGAGGGGATCTCTCATTATATTAACATAAAAAGTGCAGTAAGAGGAGTATAAAAGAACATCCTCCAACATAAGAACATGGAGCATAAAAGGAATGACATAAAAGAGATCACTTGAAAAGAAAGAGAAAGATCGGATACCTTACCTTAAAATGTAACTCTTAAACCTCAAATGTTGGGACCTTGAGGGCTTGGGGGCACCTTGGGAGGGCTCCTTGGGAGGTAATGAGACCATAAATTCGTTGGGAATGAGTGGGGAGTCGAATGGATGAGAGTAGGGCTTGGTATTTATTGGGAAAGTGAGGGGACAAGGCATTAATGGCCAAAGGACACCTCACATGTGCTTTTCTCAAACCCATGTGCTCTCCCTTGGCATTTATCATGGAGTTAGGCCACATGGGTCCCCCAAAACAATAATTCATCACCCTTGGCCGGCCAACCCTCAAAAGATCTCATGACATCATCATGACACCGTTATGATGTCATTAAACATACCGAAACCCTAAAACTGTATTTTTACTATTCACTGAAAATTCAACTTTCTCAGAAAAATCCCAAAATTTCACATTAACCAAATATCAATGCTCTGATTTCAAAAAATTAAATCCATTTTATAAAAATAATTTTCTAAATATTTTTAATTTAATTTTTAAATAAAAACACTATTCATCGAAAATTCATTTTTTTCAAAAAAAACCCAAAAATTACCATAACATAATATCGATGCTCTGAGTTCAAAAATAAAGTCATTTTTATAAAAATAATTTTCTAATTATTTTTAATTAAATTTTTAATTAAAAAACACTATTCACCCGAAAAAACTAATACTTGAATAATAATTAATGAAACCGTTATTTAACTATTTTATTGAATCACATTACTTAATCAAGGTGCCTAGATTATTTTGAAACTTTCTTTAAGTGAGATTACTAATCCATTTGGTCATATTACTAATCCTAATCATAAAATCACTATTCATAATTTACTATTCATCAAAAATCAAGTTGATCTTATTAGACTCTAAATTTAGTACTGAACATAATTGCAGAAGACCATTTTTTGAAAATCGTTACACATTTTTAATTATTTAGGGTTTACATAAACATATTTAAAATATCCTTTTTCTAAAATTCATCAAAAATATGCATACGATATTTATCCGGTCATTTCAAAATTCATAAACTTCATCATAAGAAGAAATCCCAATTTTTATTTAAAACAAGGATTACACAAGGTAGTTACGGTCTCGTTACATAACCCCTTATAATACCAGCATAGGACCTAAGAGTAAGGTGTGCTAGGGTGATAGAAGCTTGGGGCGGCTCAGTCAACATTGCCTGAGTAGTAATTTCTAGCAGTTTGAACTTCTCACGAAGGCGATTCCGTTCCAGCTTCACATGATGAAGTTCGGCTTGGATTTGATCCAGAGCAAAGGCCAGTGGTGCTACCTCCTTCCCAAGCTCTGTTAGATGGGCTTCGATCAGTCCAAGACTACTAGGTGAGGCCATCGAATCTTCTTTCTATAATAATTAACCAAGATTACTTGTATTTAGAGACAATAATCAAAACATTTTATTCACAGTGGTCATATTGACCGATGGTCATATAACAATCAAAACCCAATGGTCTCATTTTAATTATAATCATGTTTATCAAATAAAACATTTTTGTTGAGTATAAAAATAAAATAAAAAAACACATGAAATTAGGAAACAAAACTTATTCAAAATTTCGGGCCGTTACAAATGGAAGCACCCAGAAAAATTTAATGAAGAGGTATTATAGTAATATAATTTAGGGATGTCTTATTAGATTTTATCCATATAAGGTAGTCATAATTAACCTTATTCTAATATATCAAAATCATCTATGATTCTTCCAAATAATCTAAAACATAAAATTTTTCACATATAAGATGTTTATTGGTAACCTCCCATTATAGATTCGTGAAAATATAGCAGTAATTCAAAAATAATGGATAATATTAATCATTTTATTAGACCTTCATAATACCTTCCTCATCATCCATAAAAGGGAAGTTGACAATTCATAATATTACAAATGAAAAATCCATATCCATGAAGGAGTTAAAGTATTTCAAGTGTTTTGGATATATCATAAAAGTTTTTTCATGAGATTCCAATTTTGTAATATGGCTCAATGTCATCTGAGACGGTTTTCACAATTATCTTCACAAATATATAATCATGAAGGGACAGAAAATTTTTTTGTGTTCATCCTCCTTCTGTATGTATTTAATTCATATTTTTTATAGATTCTGGATTTAGTAAGAAAAAAGAAATATTTACCCTATCAATAATTCAAATTGTTTCCTATGGTGTGTAGAACATTGCTATAAAACAATCACTAAATTCTTAAAACCAATCTACTATACTTAGAACCAAAACATTTTATGATTTTGTTTTTAAATATAACTAATAAATATAAAGTAATTTGTAAATAAAAATTCCTTTTCTGTTATATGTTCTAAAAATTAGGCATAGAATTAAAAATTATCAATGAATACAAAGAAATAGTTATTATAAAATGATCAATATGGTTCATGTATTCTAACTCCATAAAAAATCCACTAATCTTATAAAATATTTTATACCAGTAAAAATAATTTTAAAAACATAGGGTGATCATAAAAATACCCATATTGGTGTATTAAATCTAGTGAAAAATTCATTAATGAATTATTATTTAAAAACCATTTTCACAAAAAAATTATCAACTATATATATTTTAGATATTGTTACATTTCAAAAAAAATTTAAAATGGGTATAATTTTGAAATCCAAACAAAACTATTCCTTTGAAAAATAATTGGGATCTCTCATTAAAATCATTTAAAAAGTATATTTCTTTTATATATTTTAATGTTACATGGAAGATCCTATGAAAATTATGTATATATAATCAGTATAATAGGTAACGCAATGTCTTGTTCGGGTTATGGGTTTACACCCAATCCCTCATCATCTCATTTGACACCCAATATATGAATTTTATTTTAAAAAAATATTTGTACTTAAGATATGTCTTTCACGTTAACAACTCGTTAAAAACAATTTAGAAATATTACCTAATTTATTTTCATATATAAAAATAAAAAACTTCTAATATTGTATAAATAACATATTTTTAGGATAAATGCATTTCCATAAAATAATTATTCACATTTAAATGATATGAACATAACCTCTTCTAAATAATTGCTTCAAATTAAATGCATGAAATTTCATGAATTACATTTGATGTCAATATATAATGATATACATGACATATACATCACTTAAAACCCATCATTCATGTAAAATGATAACATCCAAATTTAATAGATACTTTTTTAACTAAAATTCCATTAAAATTAAACTATAACAAAACATTTTTTTATTAGTTCATTAAAATTTGAAATAAACCCTTGAAATTGAAAATCAATTCCCTGGAAAAAAATTTAACTTATCTTATATAATTTGGAATATTATATCATCCTTTTTTTCATGAGAAATTTATTCCTTATAATAGGGTTTTTAAAAGAGTAAAGGCTTAACATTAAACTAAAATTCTCATTATTAATTCAAACATAAAATGTAGTAAATATTTATTCCAAATTCAATGTTTTATTCAAGAGGTTATATTGTGTAAAATTGAATTAATCCTCAAAAAATTTGTAAAATTAGGGTTGAAATGATATATAAGAATAATTACATAAATCCCTTACCTCAAAATTGTAGATGAAGATGAAACAAGGTCGGTTGGCCTTTTTTAACACATATATAATAATAGAGAGATTTTTGAGGGTGTGAGTCGGATCCTTCAAATTTAGATAATGAGGTTTGTTTCTATACATATAGAAATCTGCAATTAGGAAACATATTTTATTGCCTTAAATTTATATTTTGGTAATGGTGGAATGTTGAGTAACCAAAATATTTTTTGTTTTTATCATGAAAAAATGTATATATAAATATATATATATAATTCATATCACGCTAAAACCTGAATTTTGATGTTCCATAAAATCCAAAACCAACTAAATATGATTAGTGTTTAAGATAAAATATTTAATGATATCCACATTTCTTATGTTGATAACCAATATATATATATATATATATCATAAGATGTTTTCTCTTTCTTGTATATGTATATAAATATAGCCATATCCTATTTAATGAGATGACTATTGATTACATATTTTATACCATGTTTCAATATTTTTTTCCATTTTTTGTTATGAATTAACATTCTTTCCCATGGTTCAAGAAGGGTTGAGGTTTTTATTGAAATAAATAAAATGGTTACATTTAGGGTTTCTTGGCTGATGTCGGGGTTGAAGAAAAATTGTTTAAATATTTTGAATCATCAATGTCAAATATATCGAGCCACTATAATATAACCAATCTTATTTAATTTGGGTGAAAAATACTAGGAGAATATTTCTAAGATTGATAATTTTTTAGTTTTCACAATTCTTCATAATTTAAGCACTGTGCGCCTTTCTCTAAAATCAAAAACCACAATACACACAGCTTTGACACAACGAGAACTATGGTGAACTGACGTGTGGTTCACTGACCTTATAAATGGGCATTACTAAGATTATCCAAAACTATGTTTCCATACCATGGGCTTACATATGTAGACCACCTTTTAGGCCTTCCAGATTGGCTGAGTGCACTGGTTCCAACCTATGCATTGGTGTCACTTGCACTTAGAAACATTTTCTTCGTTGGTGTATTTTTTAATAAAGATAATAATTTTTAATTAATAAAATTGTTTTTCTCTAAAAATTTGACATGTGATATTAATAAAGTTTACTAAGAAATATTATATTAATTCAGAAATTATCATTCATCTTGTAACTATATTAAATTAGTTTTTTTAGGTCATTTCATATTAATGTTTCATTTAACAATGTCACTATCAAATTTAAAAAAATCCAATGGTTATATATTTCAATAATAGTTAAAACAAAAATCCCATAAATAATAATGACCTAGAGGTATTCATAAAAATAATTATTATTTCAAATCTATTTTCTTACTCCAAAAAAGGTTCTCTACATTCCTATTACGCTCTATATTTTTTCTCCTTTTTCCTATACTTTTCTAATAATGGAAGATCTAGAAGAGTTGGGTTATACTTTTGGAATTATTATGTTGATATCAGGTGTTATAATTTCATTTGTTATGCTTGTAATAAGTTAATTGAAATATTTCAATCTCCATTAATGTAATGATGTAATGAAGTCAATGTATGAACAAAAATTCATTCATTTTTGTCTTAAATTTGAAATATTATTTATTCATATTATTTATTTAAAATAAAATATAAATAAAAAGTAAAGGTTGTTATAGAAATGGTGAAGCTATATATTTTTGTCTACATATTTTTAAGAATGTGTACCATTTTGAATGTTTTATGTTTAAATTAATTGATTGTTTTTTGTGGGAATTCATCATTCTAATAATCTCACATTTCATGGACCACCTCAAATGCTTTAGACACATCATGTGTCCCTGATTCGACATGATGTATTTTTCATTAAATTTTCCTATTTATTATTGAATTTTTCTTTTTCTCTATATTCATATCTTATTTGTATATGGTTATTTGGGAATGTTGTATCGACTGATAAAATATTGACATTGTTGATGACTCATAATCTAAATAAACCCAAGGTTATAGCTCTTAATGTAAGTTATCTTATTTTTTATCAAAACATACACATATATTTATATGAAAATAGATTTATATTTTTATATTACATCAGATAAATATAAGGTTTAGCAAAAAAAGCACCAAGATGAATATAGGAAACATTCCATGTGGAGGATTAGGTATTTCATCACAATTTTGGTCATGATGGACATGGATAAATGTTGACATTAGTAATAGTAATTCCTCATTCTATAGTTTGACATCTTGAGGTCATGTACCATGTAGGTATTGGGATGATACAATAGGTGAAAGATTTAGAGGCATAGATACATGCCTTTGGGGATGTGAATATGTATATGTTAGTTGAGTTTAGAGAACTACCGGTATAGATACACATGGGTGATGGTTCATGGGATCCAATAACATAAGCTTATATTAGATTTTTATTCTTTATTTTTTTATTATATTCATTATTATTTTTTAAATTTTTTAATTTTCTTAATCGTGTTACTCTAAATTCATTTAGAAACGATTTTCCAATATGATATAACAGATCATATTAGTGTATTTAATTTTATCTTTCTAGTTTTTAATTCTAATTGAATGTTTAAATTCGTTTTCTTATTTTTTTGTAAAGTAAAAAAATAACATTTTCATTTTCATTAAAATTTAATTTTACCATATAGGTATTCAGATCAAATGAATACATTTATATTCATGAGAAAACATTAGAGAATAATCATTAAGTGATTTTTTATCTTTAGATATAATTTATGGGCCAATGGGAATCTTGGAATGGTCAGTAAAATATAAAGTTCAATTTCACATCTATTATTTTATCAAAATGACTTATTATTGGTTTGAGATTTAAAATGATGAAATATAATTGTATTAAGGTTTGAATTTTATTTTTCAGTAGTATAATCAAAATTGGGGTCGTTCCCTTAGATTATTATTTAAGTGAGAAGTCACATAAAGGGGTAAAATACTTAAAAAAATTCTATTACATTGAAATAAAATAGTGGAAGAGTGATTATCGGGTATTTATTTATATTTAAGATTCAACACCACATTAATTTTATACTCATGTTTCTCTTTATTATAGAATATAAAATGGAAACATTGTACAGTTTTATTCAAATGACATATCTCTTATTATGGAGGGATAATAAAAAAACACTATAGGTTTATGTTAAAAACCAATAGAAAATTCTTGGAATCATTGTTGGTCTATTACAATCTACCACAAAAAAATTCTAATTCCCTGATTTATTACTATGGATTAATATATGATATGAAATTATTAACATTTTTTGTAATAATGGGAATATCATGTGTATTATGGTAAAAACTATCCAAATTATATTTTTTTACGTGGAATATTATTAAAATGTTCTTTAATTCATTTATAATCTATATGAATTATCGTCACGTTGATTGGATACAAAAATTACATAGTATGATTTAAAGTGAAACATATCCCTCAAATTTAGAATTATATGAAAAAATTATGTAAAAGGTGTCAAAACCAATAAATCATACATATATTAACATGAAACTTTGGTAGAAAAATCATACAATCGTTTTTTTACTTTTAGGAACCAAAACTACAGCAATTTGATACTCATGTCAATTGATATGATGGAAAATGATGGGTTATATTATATAGTATTATTAAAAGGGAATATCACCCATAAGGGGTATAAAACAAGAAATATACTTTGTATTGATTTGAAATTCTTTAATAACATTCCTATAATTACATTTGGCCTATTAGAATCAATCGTGCATCGGTTTGATGCCTGGATTGATCAGTATGGCTTAAGTAATGATTTTATAATATTAAAATTTTGTAATAATGGTAAAATCATTTTTTTTGGGTCAAAAACAACCAAACGAGGTCTAATTGAAATTATATATTATAAAAATGATCTTTATATTTTTGAATATCTATATGAATCATCATCATTTTGATTAGATACCCAATTTTGATTGTGTAATCAAAAGTGATATGAATCCCTCATATTTTGAGTTTTGTGAAAGATGACATAAAACATGTATGTACCAAAAAAGAACTTTTATTTACATTAAATCATTATAGAATGATCATTGGTCTTGTTTTTATCTGTATAAATCAATATTATATCAATGAGATTCTCATTTCCCTCGGTATGAAAAAAAATAGTGGATAATGATGTATTGTTTTATTAACAAAGTCATATCTCAAGCATGAAAACACATTGGATTAATGTTGAAATATAGGACAAAGTTCCTCAAAATACTTTTGATCCATTGGAATTAAATTCTTTTTAATATTATACCCATATTGATCATTATGACATTAGGTATTATTTGAAATTAATATCATTTTTATTATAATATAAATGTTATAAGTGTAGGGTTCAAAAATGATCAAAAGATCTTCAATTGATGTGAAATCTTAGGAAATTGATATATATTTCATTTAAATTATAAATCAATCATCATCTCGTCTTTTCGATTGCCAAATATCTCATTAAGATCAAAATTTGTGCTTGTCGCTCTAATTTAGAGTAAAGTAAAAAAATCATAAAAATAAATAGTTCATTACATAAAATGGTGATGGGATTGAAATAAAATCAATAGTGAATGATCATTGTGTAATTTTTGGCCCATATAAATTAATGAAACATCAATTAGACTATCATGGCACTCGATATGATACTAAATTATGGTAAATATTTTATACTTTTATTAAATGAAAATATCATTTGTTAGGAGTTCAAAAATTAGAAATCATTATAAGATTAATTTTGAAAACTAAGGGAATATTCATTGATTCATTTTAGATATACTATGATTAACTATGTGTCAGTATGATTTTAGGATTCCTCAGTATAACTAAATGTTTTATTAGACAATATTTAACATATTTGTAATAATGGGAAAATAATGTGTGTCTAGGGGATAAAATTGACCAAATGATCTATGATTGACAATTATTACCATGTAATTTTTTATCTATAAAAATCAACATGTAATCAATCAAATGCTCCAGTCACACTATATGATAAATGATGATGGAAAAAATTATATAGCATTATTAAAAAGACATATCTCTCGATAAGGTGTAAAATATGATCAAATGACTTCACATTGATGTGAAAAGGTAGTAGAACATACCTCAATCCGTTTTTAATCTATTGGAATCAACTGTATTGAAAAATAATGTTAATATTGTTTGTATATCTAATTGAATGAAATGAAATTATTAATAATTTTATAATAATGTGAAAATAAAGTGTGTGGGGTTGTAAAGGACATCAAACATGATTTAATTGATATGAAATCATATAAAATTTCTATTATCACATTTATAATATTTCTGAATCGTTTTTACATTGGTCTTCAATATTTCAGAAAAATATTTATGGTGGTACTTGTCCCTCAAATTTGAGAATTAAGTGACAAGTCACATAAAGAGATCAATACTAATAAAACATAGTTGAATTGAGACGAATTTAGGGATAATGGTTTCCACGTAATTTCTGTTCAACGGTAATCAACACATCATTAATCTAACGTGTGTATCACTCTAAATGATGTAAAATAATGAGAAATGGTGTATTGTTTTATTAAAATTACATATCTCACGTCTAAGGGTTCAAAATGAAAAAAAACATATTCATATTTATAATATATTATTGGATAACATTTCATGGATCATTTATAACCTATTAGAATCAATCACAAATCAATATGATTTTTATATTGATCAGTTTGGAATAAGATATGATTTTACATTAGATTTATTTTTGTAATAAAGGGAAAATCAGGCGTGTAGGGGTTAAAACTGACCAAAAGAACTCTAATAGACAGTAAATATTTGGAAAGTCGTCTTTTTTCATTTATAATTTATAAGAATCATTGACTCCTTGATCAGATAACTAAATTTATTGGTATAATCAAAATAGATTCTTGTCCTTTGGACTTGAACTTAGGAGACTGTTTCTGACAAAAAACATGTAGCATGTTGATTACACAAGATGTCTTTATTTAGCGGTGTTTAAATGTTGCACAATAATTAACATTGGATTCACCATTTTTTCAATGGATTTTATCATGTTTTTTTTTCATAGATCTGGATACACACAATAGTTCCCTTATTCAATCAGTTTCACGAACCTACATTCCAAAGGAAGTTTTTCATTGGGATATGTTTCTAATGATGCTTATATAATCAAAATGCTCATTTGTAAATGATTTCAAGTTCATCACACCCTTTTGGGGAGATTATTATCTACTCTGGGACTCTCTTACATATTTAAGTCATATTCATGAATCAATCATTCATTCTCGTGTATGAAATGAGAGACCCTTGAATTGACATTCAATTCATTGAAATCATTCATTTCTAATCATATGTATGTATATTATATTATTCATCAATAGTTATTTTTGTATGTATATGAGGTTCTCCATTCATGATACTCTATTGCATACATATTATAAACTCATTGGTCGTTTATTATTATGATGTTGGTTTTAAGCCATGAATTGGGGACCTCAAGAGTTTATCTTCATCGGTAAGAAAAATGTTGTTTTGATGTTAGTATGAGGCCCATAAGATAGTATTCCATATATATTCATGAAAGGAATCATAACCCGTGTATTTTGGTTCCACATAGTGGGGCACATCATACCTTTTAAGGTCCTGTGATGTGGACCAAACCATGCAATTTAATTTCATGCATCAAGGATGCCCAGGTCAAAGGTGCCTAGTAATTATTTGGTGAGAGACTTATCCCCAATTGGAATAATGAAATAAAAAGGTATGTTAGATCTTATGGTACATATAACCCTACTAAAAATGTCACTTAGAAAGAATTTGGGTTGTTTTGGGGTGTTGGGTTTGAACATGAGGGAGTCTTCATATATATCCCATTTAGAGGGGAATCAAAGCCCACAAAGCTCAAATCGGTTTGATTACCCACACTTATGAAGGTCTTATGAAGATGTTTCTCATATTTAACGTGTCTCTATTAGAGTATGATAACATGGTTGGTGTTTACACTATACAGTAGAATCTACATCGAGTTGCATACATGAAGTTGATGGCCCATACCTTTAGAGGCCCTCTATAGAAACAAGAGGCGAATATAATGAAAAGAATTATATTCCATGACATGTATCAGAACATGTGGATTTATTGATCATAGCTATCATATAATACCCCACCAATCATGCAAGAATGTGAGAAATGGATGGAAGTGTAAGATCTAGAAAAACACTTGATCCTTGTTTCATTTATAGAAGAAGTCAGATATATAGGAGAATGAAAATAGGAATTGGGGTGCCCACCTCCTCGCATTTTGGTAACCTATATAGTCACATCTTACTATCCAAATGGATATGGACCATAATAAATTTTAGGTGCTTACTAAATGAGAGATACCTGATTCCCAGTTCAATAGAGGATAGGAGTACAATCCATTATTCCCCCATCAATGTGAAAAGAAATCATGACCCACTCCCCCCATAATCTGAAATTGGAGGTCCCTAGTATCCAAGATAGAGATTTAAGGATAATTCAGTAGACCAAAAGTCTTATAGATGACTTGGAAAAGACAAGACACTAACCCATGAATCTAAAACTAAGAGGTCTTTATCACTACACTATGTTTCCTGGTCCTAATGAATGATGATATGCATAACTTCATACACCCTCAGGAATATACACGTCAGGTAGTACAATTGTGTGACACCTCGGACCGACGTAATTCATTACCTAATTGAGGACATGTTTGTGTGTCTCTTTCCATGATTGTGGAAGTAAATTGGGTTTAGTGGAGTCTTCTATTTGATCTTCATTGTATGGGAGTCCAATGGAAGTATTTTCCCTACAATTGGTGGAGTGAAGAGGGATTGAAGGGGGCTTTCACAAGTAAAGGATGGGAAATCCAAATGTGTATCACGTAGGGTAAGGCTTGCATGGATCATAATTTCTTTTCACATGGTATGGTGTACATAGATAAGATGTTCATCATGTAGGTTAAGACCTTTGTGACCCATAGGTGACGTATGGATGACAAAAAACATAGAAAGAAACACTTGTGTGGGGAATTTCATTAGGCTCCAAGGCTCTACTTAGGTGACCCTAGAGTTGTCTCGTATAAGTCCCTAATTTAGAAGAAAACATTCATGCCAGTGTCTCTTGAATAAGTAGGTTGTTTCTCCTAAAATATTTTTTATGTTTCACACCCTTTAGATACTCTTATCCCATTATCCCTCTTAATTCCATCATCTCATGAATTTTGGGGAGCTACATGGGTGGTTTTTAATAACTGGGTGAAGGAATATGGATAATAGAGCTTTGAGTTTTCTTTTGGGTTTTTCATCATCTAAATGAGGATACCTATAGTCTAATGTATAATAAAACATTAGACCCTAGAATATGTATCCAAATCACATAGTCGGGTCACATAAAAGGGTCATCCAGGTGGGTTGTGTGGGTCCACTGGTCATGCTTACTTGGGAATTCATTGTATCACTCGGCATACATGTAGGACCTTAATGCAGACACTATTTTTCTCTACATGAGATGGATTCCAATGAACATGAAATCCATGATATAATTACCATTATTTATTATTGGTATTTTCCTTTATTAATTTCTCATCCTTTTGACAAATTAGAGTTTCAACCAAATCCTCCTCTTGGGATTGGATCTAATAGGAAGATAAGGATTTGGTCTGAAAGTAAAATAATGAAAAGGTCTTAAGGGTCAAACAAGTCAACTATATAAGTCATCCATGTAGGCAGATAACACTTATGATTCTCACACACAGATCATTCATAGGGTCTCCTTGAATCATTAAGTAGTTTTTATGCCCTCAATAATCCCCCTTCATAATTTATTGTTACTACTCTTTTCACTCTAGTCCTCTATGAGGATTGTTATCTTATTACTTAGTTTTAAAGATTAATTCACAACGAATATGTCTCCACCGTTCTATGAAATGCATAACCCTGGTCATGTGAGGTGTGTGAGTTCTCTATGGTGATCGACCTACACAAGTTCACCTTTATAAGATACATTTTTGACTCCATTCCTTTTCCAAATTTATGAATTTATAAAGGAAAAAAATTCCAAAACCATTACTAATCTTCAATTTAAATCATTATACTTATATGGAAACTTCCAATGGTTGTTCGAAGGTTAATGTTTCTGAATAACAAGATGGTAATTGTATCAAGGAGATATTTAATATAGTAAATCAAAAATTATATGAAGTATATGATTCTATATTTTAATACTTGGTGAAACACATGGAGAACCGCCACCAGGAATATCTGGAGAGTAGCTATCAACCACTCTATAGCCACAGACATCCAAAGGATGTCTTCATCCTGATTATGAGGAATTATATCCCATCATCCTAGTTAAAAAAATATAATAATTTTACCACATCAAACATATTGGCTCAGGTTGCATACATAAATGTGGTAAATTCATCCATATCATGTATCATACTTCATAGAATGTGGGATCCAGATTTTAAGTTTCCCAATCTAGAGTCAAAGTCATACTGTTATTCATCTTCCATTGTAATTCCATGATAGAACAATCAAAAGGATGTTGGGGAGACTTCGAAGTCCTCTTGGGAGGGTCTTTTAGACTTAATTTTATGTGTTAATTCTATGTGTGCTAGACCTATAGTGATTCTTCCACTGAGATGATGGTGGTGGGAATTAATGAGGTTCCCTCAGTGGGCCAGAAATTTCAATATGAAAATCCATATTTCATGCTTGAAATAATTAGCAGATAGATCCCACAGACCAATTCCTTCAATATGATACATTGAGAGTTCATTATCAATATATGTTATATCTACAACATCTCTAGAGCTCCCATCCTTAGTGAAATGTATGATGAATTCATCCCACTTAAATCCTCCAATGAAGATACATAAAGGATGCAAGTTCTAGTTTGTGACCTATTGAAGATGACATGGGATATCAAGGAAGAATACCCTCACTAAAAGGGTTATATTAGTTCCAATGTAAGGACGAGTGATTTTTTAGAGCCACAAGGGGAGGGTCCCATTTGGAAATATCTCATGGGTTGTACCATGTTGGATAAGCAGGGATGTCCCTATAAATTATGTCCCACATTGGAGTCGTGTGATTTAAATCTGTTAGAGAATGTAAAATAATCTAAGGTAAACACCATGATATTTATTTTAGGCATCTATGAAATTTGACTAATCATATATATACTTCCAATCTACAACTCCAAGGGTGGTGTGAGGTTGGGGAAAATTTTATAGTGGAGAACAAAGTACAGAGAAGTCACATAGGGTTAAAAATCCCTATTTGGGTGATATACACAAGTTCTTGTTTCATGTGTACATAGGGAAGGCCTATTTACTAATTTTAGGGCCTCCCCGAGTACTATATCAATGGGTTACAACCCATATTTCCTCATATCCCATGTAGAGTGGAATTAAAGTTCCTAGGGTCCTATTTCAACCATTTTTACAATCTATTTTTTCATCCAAACCATGTACCTAAAGCCTTTTGAAGCCTTTATGAGAATAAATCAGTTTATAAAGTCGAATTTTCATCTATGTAAAGATCTTCCCACTAGGATTTTCACTAATGACAGTAGGGATCATGATTAATGAAGACCATACCTGATCACCTTCAAATATGGTGTGCTGGAAATTTGAATCGATGGAGTGGTTATTTCTTGAGTCTTATGATCCATATATATATATAATTCCAATTAAATTTTATATATAAAATAATTTTATCTACTCTTATTCATATCTGAAAATAGAGTCACCGAATGGTGGCTCAAAAACTCCGGATGCTCACAACTATGGAGGTGACTCGATAAATAATTAATCTGGAACTAGTGAGTGCATCCACTACATTGACCTCATGGTATATTGAGGCTGGGATTTAATTATATCCCCATGGTGTGTGGAATAAAGTCAATTAATAAGTCCTGACTATAATGAATACTTAATATAGAATGATTGGTAGAAAGGATCCACACGTCCATGAGAGTAAAAGTGAGGAGGCTCTAATCCAACCCAAATAGCCTCATTCACATTTTATCCCACTATTCAGGGTCAAAAGTGATATTCCATATAGGATTGTGAATGGACGGTGCACTCTCCATCATCAAGATGGAATTCAGCCTACAATTTCCCACCCATGAACTACAATAGAGAGAGTTAAGAATCCAACAAAACTAAATAATATCAGGACTTATTAACGAACATTCCTGAACATCCTAAAATTTTGTGCAGCTGGAGGTGGTTCATATTTGGAAAAGAATCCACTCTACATCTAATGACTTATGGATACTCCTTTTCTATGGTTACCGATTCCATAGATTGAGGATGTTTGATACCCAAGAGATATCAAATTTGATGCTAGCCTTATTGAGGCAAAAATATATATCTAGGATATTGCTATTCTCATTTACTCCACCAATGAGCTGGTCTTAACCACAAATTGGGTAAATGGTATACAAAAATGGGGACTAATAATGTAGTTAATGACCCATTTGTTGATAAATCAGAAGAAATAATTTATACACGGGATATAAGTTTTCCACCCCTCTAAAATACCTTTTTTCATTTTATTACTTATTTGGAACAAAATATCATTTCAAAATAAATTGTGACCCTCACTTGTTGTGGGTAGAGGAGGAAAAGCCCAGGATCCATTAATAAGAATATGGACCAACAAGCTCTCATGTGGGGGCCAAATAATCATCTCAGGAATCAAGGGGTCTATTACTTAGAAAAAGGATGGTTTTGGAGGAAATATTGGGATATTTTTCCTATATTCAACCACCAATACCTATATTTGCGAAGGAAGGTGCCAAAAATCCTCTATAGAAAGTGAAGGAATTGACGAATGTAAAGTGCTTGGCCCTATGCATGACTATTTAGGGTGAGTTTTCTTGAAACTATTTATTCTTGACTTTCCCAAAATAAATTATTGATTATATCATTTTTTTGTATGATCCACTCCTCTATCTTCACTTAATGGATTTAAGGATTCCCCTTGAGACCTGAGGAGGATATTATAGAAAAGTATTGGAGTCCTTCTTGTGAGTATTATCCCTAAAATGAATATGTATCTACGGTTAAGGTCAAATCATCTCCCATAACTATGGTGTTGGAGGAGAAACTTGGTAATGTCAACAGGCATCATAAGGTATCATGTTTCAACTATGGAATTTTATTCCTTAGGAAATTTTAGATTCACCACACACACTAGAGTACCCTATGATTTCTATAGTCAGTATAATGACATATCTATAAGGGGTAACATGGATCCCATACCATCCAATTATTGTAGTAGAGTTGATTCTAATCCCATGGTTATTGATAGTGTCATGCCTACTGAAATCATGGTGAATTTTGTCGACGGTAGAGCCAATTTGGGTCCTCATCACATCATCTTAGACACCCATAATAGTATATATTATATGAATCTTGAAAAAATTTGTCATGAATTAATATACATAAATAATCTAGATACTGATATCTCATGTTCCCTTGAGGAGTTTTAGCGGTTTAATAGAGAATTGAATGAATGTGGGTTTTCTCATTATTTCAATTTCAAACATATCTAACCTTCTTTAATTTGATATTTTACACCATACCTCATCTTTTTTATCATTTTCTATAGAAAACATCTCAAAATAATATAAGAATAAGGTCATAAAATCCCATACTACTCCCATTTCAAGTGGAGTAACTATTGAGAACCCTGATGTAGGAAATGCTTGAGGGCCCTCTACCCGAACATTGGGAAAACTCAGGGTGATATTCACAACTAAGAGGTCCATAACAAAATCATTGAGACTGGAGCTATTAGAGAGGCATTAGTTCAAGTAATCAATCCATGAATGGTGGGGTGTGTTTAATTATTATGGTTGTTTTTTCCCTTGTGGTTTGTTAACTTCCATATTTTATTGGGTAGTTCTATCTTATATCCATTTCCATTGACATCATTGGATGACCTTGAGGTGGGTTATTCTACTCCAATTCAGCCAATAGTAATAGGTAATTATGACACTATTTTGGAGGTAGAGGATCAAGGTTCCCCATTGATTTTTCTAATCAAAAAATATACCTCTATAACACCCCATGATTTTGTTAAAAAAATCAAATTAGTTTAATTGTTTTGAAATTTTTAATTTCACACAACACTGAATGTCAATTTTGTAATATGAAACCACTATGTTTGGATTTCATTATACGCAACATAAAGTTAATACTTCACTAACTTAAACTCGTATATTAGATTGTGGTATATGAAACACTATGTTCATATTGTTTTACATCCAATATCAGGTCACTAAGATAGCTTTTGTTACATGCAATGATGGGTTTTATTGAATTATGTTATATTTCAAATGTTATTATTAAAATATTATTGAAGTTACCACATATTGATTTTAACGAATGTTATGAATAATATTATGTAAATAGTCAAAAATGATATACACAAGTGTATAAAATTAATCATTTTCTATTAAAATGGATAGAAATTAATGTAAGAGCTATTTAAAAATAAAGAAAGTACTTTTCTAAGAAAACTATTTTTCTCTGCACAAACACAATTTTTTCTCAATAAATTAAAGAAACCGATTTTGATGAATGGTTTCAAGAATATTGATATATTATTCAATAAATATTTTTGATATTCATCCAATATATTTTATAAGTATATGATAAGAATAAATACAATTTTATGTATAAAAAGATGAAAATTTCTAAAAGGTGATTTTACCGAATTTTAAGGGTGAACCAATTTTGAAACAAACATTTATTATTTTATTTGATAAAATGACCTTAGTTTATGAAATAGTAATATCAAATTTTACCTCACGTGAATTTTTGGTATTTTTTGGAGAATTTTAATTTTTTGATGAAAAGTGAAAAATACCAAACTTTAATTCAAAATAGATTATTCAAATAGTTTATTTATATTTTTATGTTATATATTAGTTTAGTTTTAAATAATAATTAGATCAATTATACGTAAATAAACATAATTTAGGTCATTATAGCCAATTTCACATTGAAATTGGATATAAAAACATTTTAATATTTTGGAATTTTTCTCTTTAAAACCCAACATTCATGACACATCTGCAGGATAGAATTAAAATTAATTTCTAGAAATTCTGTGGTAATAATTATGAAAATTTAATATATATTTGTAAAGATAATAATTTATAATATCTATTTAGGTAAAATTATTTTTTTACTAAAAATGATATTTAATGTAGTTAAAATTAAATACAACGTTTAAGGTAAAAAAAGAGTTTACATAGTGGGTATAATACCCAAGAAAAATGTACAAGAATGTTACTCCTCCACTGCTATAAAAGGGCACTCACCCCCCCCCCCCCCACCCCACTTCCTCAAAACACTCAAGAAAATTTTTATCGTCTATCCCACCCCCAAATAAGCTATCAAATTATCTTATCTAAACCTAGAATTATCAGTTTAGGCATAAATAAAACCATGTTAGTCCTTTTTTGAAAACCAATAGAATTTACCCAATGGAGATGTAACATCCGTCACAAGATTTTTTTTTATTTTGATTCTCCACCACCAAATTTATAATTATTGAATTCTTATATAATATCCAATTTATACTAAATATATTAAGTTGTTATTATTCTATGTTTTAAACCAACACCTACACACACCTCCCTAAAATAGGTAATGAACATTGCATTAGTGTGTATGGAGAACTACCACCTAGAAATATGATGTCATTAATTTTTTATTTACCACTATTCATGTATACAAACTATGATGGAAAAAATATATATTATATATATGATATTTATGAGTTATTTATGCTAATATAATTAATACATAAATTATACCTTCATTCTTTTCATTCTGTGTAAATATAATTACTTCACTTATGGACGTGTGGAATATTTCTTCCTCAAAGTGATTTGATTCCTTTATTATTTACATGGAATTCATGGATGATGGGTTTAATAAAATTATATGTTATATATGAAATAATAATGTAATGGTAATTATAATATATATATATATATATATATATATATTTCATTCTTTCAATACAACAATAAAATTGAAACAGCATTCATGGTTACGCATTGCCTACCCTCTCCATGTACGGTGCATTCCATTTCATATTTATATATTTTATATATTATTATAAATATTAATATAAGGAATATATATGTTCCTAAAATAATTTTTTAATTATATAAATATGTAAATAATTATCTTTGTAAGATGATCTGGAATAATAAGTCCAAACATATTCAAAAAACAGTATAGATATTACACAAAATGTAACAATAACCTTAAATTGTTAATAAATGGGTAATATAAAGTCATAATAAAATAATATATGGTATAATATACGACATTATAGTTATTTTTTATTTATAATAAAATTATATTTATTATATATGAGTTTTGATTATGTATTAAGAATTTTAAGACTTATGATTAGGTTTTTTCTCATCTCAATTTTATTTCATTGAGATTTATACATTATTCACAACTAATTTATATTATTAGGGGTATATATTACCCATGAATATATTATAAGAATATAATAAATAAATTTAAGGTAATTTAAATATCCATTTGTTGATTTTTTTCACTGAATTTATGGTTTAAATCTTTCCAATTCAGTAATGTAATTTTGTCATAATTTTCTTATATTGAGATGCATCTCATGTTATGCACCTATACTATTCTATAAGGTGTATATACTTCCCTTTAAAATTTTATATCATTAATATACTTATATTCAGGATATTTTATTATTCATATAATGTTGTTCTTTCATGGTTATTATGATTCAATGTATCCCAAGTGGTAATAGTTTATTACTACAATCTCATCATGTATCATGATTGTTTATCATTAAGCTTCCATTAACGAAATATTATGATTCATATCTCAATAAATCAAAGGAATTTTATTATCATATGGTTATTTATGATATATAGATTTAATTATTCCATTTATTTACCCTTTTTTAATTATGATAATAATATTAAAAAAAATTAAGAAAATCAGAATTTATTTCCCATTTCAGTCAGAAATATTTCTTACTTGAAAACAATGTATTATAAAAATGTTTTCAAAAAATTTAAACTATACTGCTATGTTATTTAAAATAAAATTTTACTGATGTTTTAATTATTTAACAAAATGTTATTTAAAATGGGATCTTCCTAACATTATCTGATCAAGGAACTTTTCTAAACATTTTACAGCACAAAAGTAATATTCGTGACATATGGATTTATCCACCTTAATGAAATACCTTCTTCTGAAGTATCTAATCTAGTTTACAAGATTTATTTTTATGGAAAAATATTACCTAATTTTCTTGTCATTTATTGGTTTAGAATTTTTTTTCAAATTAAAATGTTTAGTATTTTAAAAAGTGTTTAAAATGGTTTTTGAAGATTCCATTTTATGTTTTCACTGTTTTTTTCAATGGGAAATTTTTCAAAAAATTTATGATTTGTAAATATTTACTCAATGAAGAAAGGTTATTTTATTTTAGAAATGTTTTAAATTATTTATCATGATTCCTAAGTATGTTTTTAAATTTGTTTAAATGAAATTGATTTTGAAAATGTTATATGATTTTAAAAATTATTTTCAATCAAAACATATATTCCAAGTGATATTTTGAAATCCTCATCTATCTAAGATTAAATAATTTTATTTTGTTTATTATTTACTAGGATAATGATCATATGAAACCAATATTATTCATTTTTAGAATGTTTTATTTTAATATTATAGTTTTCTTATGAAACTCGTTTCTCTTCCATAGGTTATACATTTATAAAATTATTATGAAACCCACTTCCTTTCATGAGTTATTATATGATGAAATGATTATGAAATTTATATCTCACTTATGGTTTATGATATGATGAATTTTTTATTGTCTTATATAACACGTATTAAAGAGTTAATTAGGAGATGGGTGGGTCCAACACCTCCCTCCAATGAATTGGGTAAAGATTTATATCTCCTGAGATTGACATGGTGGTAACAAAGAGTGAAAATAGTTCAATAAGATAGGTATGGAATCAGAAATAAACCCTGTTCAGAAATATAGGGTTAGAATGTGGAGTGAAACGGGTTCAATAATACATGGATAAAATAATGATAGGACTGGGTTCACTAATATGGGGTTAGAATGAAGAGTAAATAAGGATCATAAATATAGGTCTGTAATGGGAGATGAACCTAGTTCATGGGATAAAATGAGTAGTGAACAAGATTTAGTAAAATAGAGATGGAATGAGGAGTGAACACTATTCATTAATACTGGTCTGCAATAGGGAGTGAACCATATTCAGGAAAGGACTTTGTCCACTATGATTTTTTGGGTAGTGAACATTGACTACTAATATGGTTTTTGGAGTAAACCCATTCCATTAAGATAACCTTGGATATATGGGCTATCTACTATAAAAATCATTTTATATGTTTATGTTTCTACTATAATGGCATATATTATTCAAGTTCTATGATATCATGGATTATTCTCTTTATTTTCATATGATTCATTACTTATGAACTACCAATATTTACACTACACCAAACAGACAGTTTAGTGGTAGTGTTTTAGCAGCATTTTATTAAAATTCAATTTTTTCTTAAAGAACTTAGCGGAGGTTTCTAAAAAACCACCACTAAACAGTCAAATGTTTTTAATATAAGACACTCTCCCACTCCCCTGACCCCCCCCCCCCCCAGACTCTATGAAGACTTAATTGGCCCTTTTTCACCCCTCGCCTCTCCTTGACACCACCCCTCACAATGCCTGATCTCCCTCTCCATGCCTCACCGCCCTCGCTGTGCCTTTCCACAATCACATCCCTTGTCGTGTCTCACTATTTCACTACGCCTCCCTTTCTCTCGATCCTCCATTTAAGCCTCCTCAAGGTTCATTGGAATGTTTTTATTAGTTTTAAGGTTTTTTTTATATTCTTTACTTTTCCTTCCCTTTGTTCCTTCTTATTTATTGTCATGGATATATCCTAGATGAACTTGAGGGGATATGTCTGGTGTTTGGTTTAATTTTTGTAGATTTCATGGTGTGTGGATTGTTACTCAATCCTTATACATCCTTTTATGATAATTTTCTATAATTATCACACTATTGAGGTAGTTCTTGCTATATGTTACCTTTCCAGAATAATATTTCAATTCTTGATCATTCTTAATTAAAATCTAAATGAGTTTCTCCAAATTATGTTTTGTTTTTTGGGATTTTATTGGTTTTTTCATGTTTGATTTTTTTATGAAAAAAGGGGTTCAAAATGATTTCATTTAATAAGACTATATGTGTGTGAATATAAAGAGTTTTATAAAATGACAATTTATTTTCAAATGTGTAATTGAGTGCTTTTTATATTATTTTAACTTTGGTTCAATTTTTATAGTTAGTTCGCATGTTAAATTAAGTTGTGTGAGTGATTTGGTTTCCTTTTTTGGTTTGAGGACTGTTTCTAAATTCTTATAGATGGTCACAATTTTCCTTATGATTTCTAAATTAGAGTCTTATATGTTTTTGAGATACCTTATAGGAGTTTCATTAGATGTTGGAATATCCATATGTAAATGTGGGATATGTCTAATTTTTTTATTTTGTTCTCCCACCATGAAAAATCTCAACCACACAACCATCATTAACATAAAATATAAGTACACAAGCTCTCAATAAAATTCCAAGAACATAGTCCTTACCTACCTTAAAATCATGATTAATAGTTTATATCTATCCACACTAAACATTAATCCTCTTGGAGTTCATACACCCCCTTAAAAGTAATCATGGAGTATATTTCATCCCCAACTCCCATCACCAGAACAACACTGTGATCCAACCACAAACTATGGTGTCTAATTAGATACATAGATTCCATCTAATTACCTCAAGAACCATGAGGATAATGAATCATAATAACAAAATTCATTATCAACAATTTACTATAGGAACATCCTAGTGAGGGTTTAATCACCTCAATAGTATAATATCATGATCATCCCATGACGAAAAACTTATCACAAGATACTATACTCTTTAATAACATCATATCACTCTGAATTAAGGTTTTTCTATGGGGGAATTGCATAATTCCCCACGTATATGGTTTTTTTGTATAATGACCCAAGGGATTATGGTATAAAAATCTACCCTAGAAAAACACCCCTATCCATCTAAGCACACATTGCATCATGACTACAGAATCAACGCACATCCAACCACCCAAGAGAAACTTGATATAACTCCACCAAAGAACTCTTTAGGATGAAACCATTTTTTTAAAGTGACACATTCTCCTCAAGTATAATTTATATAAAAACAGCATGGTTGTGGTGTGATTTCCTATAACCCTAAAAGTTATTCTTATAAAACATACACACCATTCCATAACAAACATTGTTATAGTATGATTTTGAAATACCTTCTACCATCTAAGATAAAAACATCATGAATAGTTCTCATTATTCAATCATCCTCCTTATTCTGGATTTCACCATTATATGTTGTTGAATAACTGACTATTATGCCTTCATAATTCCTCAGAAAATGGACATAGTTCCTTTAGATTTGACTATTTTTATATGATACTCCACCTATCAAACATTCCATCATTTACCATGGGTGTCATGTCTTTTTTTGTCTTTTTCAACTATATATCCACATGCTGAACACAACCTTATTTGATGCATCATTTTTTACCGACAAAACATTTTATTTAATTTGTTGCTATTTTATAAATACAACATATATTTAGATGGAATCCTCGTAAGAATTATACACAACTTGTTGTAGAAAGAAGACAATAGAAAACATTTTTTAACATTATTCATTATTTAACATATGTATTCATATAAGAGAACCTTTTTTATCATATTCTTTTTTTCAAATAGTATATATGAATGTCATTTCCTATTTAATATTAGTTATCTGTTTTAATTTTTTTATAATTTTGTAGGAACATTATGGTATACAAGGGAAATAGCAGCACTAGGTTACTAAGGAACACAACTCAATATGAAAAGGGTTTGGGAGAGTTTTTAGATTTTAAAACTTCTAATCTATCAGTTGAAGGGAGAATAAGATTTCCATGTCCTACATTTAAATTTATATGATTGATGAAGAGAGATAACATTTATGAACACTTGATATTGATGAAATTCCCAACTCAATATTTTTGATGGATTTGGCATAGAGAATAAAATGTTACAGAAAGGCTGATTGCTGATGTCAATACAAATAATGAGATCCCAACTTCATATAAAATGGAAAATGAAATGAAAAACATTATAAATGATGAATTATTCATTGCAAGACAAAAACATCAACATCAAAACATATCATAACAAAGAGTTTTGGGTGCTACAAATAGCTACATGATATGTGATGTTTTTTCAACTTTAGGAAACCTAGATCAAGATTGTAACATATCATTGGATCCTCAGCTTAATTCAATGGAGAATAATGTAAGAGAAAACATCACTAAGATGAATACATTTCATGGTATAGTTGACATTGGAAATTAAGAGTTGTATATTGGATGTTTGAAAAATTCAAAACATTCTTTTCTGCCAAAGTTGTACCATATCAAATGCCGATGTGCAATTACAATTAAGGAAATGTGCATGATATTGGAATTATTGCGTGATTAATTTCTTAAAGAAATGATCCCCATGTATTTTTATGATATGAAAAAAGTTGTTAACATACTTGGTTAGAATTATACAAAAAATACATGTGTGTCCCAATGATTGTATGCTTTATTGGTGAGCGGATTCAAGTAGACTGAATATCAAAAAAATTTCTTCTTCTAGATGGATGTCAATGGGTGATGTTGGATGTCTGAATCAACATACTACCATAAATAAGAATAAAATTAACCCACCTACAAATCTTTTTCTTTACATTCCTTCAAATCCTTGATTATAAATAATATTCATTTCATATGAACCCTCCAAACACATGAAGTGAACTTCTATATATAATAACAACGATGGGTTATTGTGAAATCCATGAGGTTCAAAATCGTGCAATACATTTTATTCATTACATCTAGATTTCTAATATGATCCTAGGAATGTTTGATTGGGATTTTCTGCTGATGAATTGAACCCATTTGAGATTTTTAGTACTAGTTATAGCATTTGGCCAATTATTTTGATCCCTTACAATCATCCTTCATGGCTGTGTATGCCACAAATGTATTTTATCATTTTGTTGATTATTACTTTAAAAACATTCATCAAAATGATATTGATGTATACTGTCAAACTTTAATTCATGTATTATTGCAGTTATGGAGAAATGGTGTTGAGACATGTGAGAATTATTTTAAAACAACGTTCGGAATGAATGCCTCTCTAATGTGGTCCATTAGTGACTTCCCTAGGCATGGGAATTTAGATGGTTGGAAAAAATACATGGATTTGGAATGTACTATTTTTAACATGGATTTTTCCCCCAAATGGATACCTCATAGTAAAAAATGGAGATTGTTGTGCCATCAAATATTTCTTGACCTATCTCATAAATTTCCGATGAACTGGTCTTAATTGAAATGTTTTTTTGATCGTATACCACCTCTAAAGTTGTTAAATATTTCTAAAATATGATCACAACTTGGAAATGTTGAAATGTAATGTTTGAAGGTTCTTCATTTGAATTATGATAGGAACAGAGTTTTAAGTGCATTATCTAGTGAAATTGGCATGCAATAATGGATGAAAAAAGTATATTCATCAACATTCCGTATTGGTGATTTAATTTGTTTACCATAATCTTGATGTGATGCATATGACAAAAACGTTTTGTGAAAATTTGATCTTCACATTTCTTAATGAGAATGGAAATTCTAAATATCATCTCTATGCTCGGAAAGACTTAGATGTAATGAATATAAAAGGTGATCTCTCACGAGATAAGAATGAAAAGAATGCTCTGGAAAATTTTTCATTGAAAAATATGGATAAAGATAAATTCCATAGAATATCAATTCACGTGAAGGTATATGATGGGTATTCATGTAACATCTTAAGGTGTGTTTACCTAAATCATTATAGTTCATTTGGATTGAAATTCACGATTCAATAATATTTTTCCGGAATTTCTACCATTGGCATTGCGTACATTATTACTAGAAAAGGTTACTGCTATTGTACTCCAATTCTACACATTTTTTATGCAACTATGTTAGAAATCTCTACATAAATTTGTTATTGAAATCCTTCAGGAGATATTTGTATGGGAACTTTGTACAATGAATATGATCCTTCCTACGCTATTTTTTGCTGTCTAGATGCATTTAACTATGCATTTTTTTAGGAAATTAAATTACGAAGCTCTATACATTATCAATGGATGTATCTAACTAAGAGGTACTTTATTTATATTTTTTTAGTTAAGTTAACAATTCATGTAAAATAATTAAATAACTAATTATGTTCTTTTATTTTATTTTACAAATATCTAGGGCATTTGAAATCATATGTGTGAAATAAATCTCAACCTGAAGCCTATATTTTTTAAGACTATTTGGAATAATATTATCTTACCATTAGTTCTATATACTTGGATGATATTGAGACAATATTTAATAGAGTTTTAAGTGTTGAAGAAACATCAACTCAATCTCAAATACATGGGATATCAAAAATACATCCTGTTATTGGTCAATTAGTTAGGAGGACCTCAAATGTTACACTGAATGAAATTGAATTATTAAAAGTACATAGAAATGAGATACTGAATAGTGAAATTTAATATCTATTTATTGAAAATTTGAGGATTCAAACAAATAGAAAAATAAGATGCCAAATGCAAAAGGAGAAAGATATTTAGAAAACTATTAATAAAGATCTTTTAGAATGGTTTAAATGATGTGTATGTTCATATATATTGCAATAAATATAGATATTAGGATGAAAATATATTTTTTAAATATAATAATGTATATTTATTTTTTACTTCATGAAAAATGATACTTGACTAGATTTTTCAGAAGACTTTAATTCTCTTTTGTGAAGGAATTTAAAATAGGTTTTAATGTTCAACACTTACAACATGAATGGATTTAGATTTCATACAGTCGATCAAGAAGAGGGTTTCAAATCTCTGAATAGTTGTATAATTACATTTCCTTAAGTGGGATACTATATAAAGTTGACTGATATTGTGAAATTAAACTACCATAGGAATTTCTCAATTATATTATTCAAATGAAAATTGGCTAATATTATTACATATGTTAAAAGATATTCCTAGCAATTTACTTCTGTCAACCTCACTCGCTTGATTAATGTTTGGGGTCATGAACTGCATGATCCATATATATTATCATCATAAGAAAAAATGGAATATTATGTGAATGATGTAATGGAGGATGAGTGTGGTGTAGTTGGTCATGTAAAATAAAGAGATTTCTATGATATGGGTGATGTAGTGGATGATTTGACCTCTGATATTAAATCTATTCAATAGAAAAAAGAAAATTTTTTTATCTATCATGATATTGAAAATATAATTCTAGAAAGTTTAGATTTAGTGGATGATGTAATGGAGCAGTAAAAAGACATGATTTAATTGGAAAAATATTATATGTATAATTATGCATTCATTTATGAACCACTTATTTCATTTTTGATGTTATTCATTATCATTGTTATGTATATTTTGTTTTTTAGTAATGTGCATCTATTATCATTTTTTATTTTTATTTTATGAAAATGTTTTTAGTAATATATATTCTAAACATAATAATATTTTATTAAATGATAGTTATGCCAAGGAGGAAGAGGGTTCCACTTCTAGTTATTCACGGGGATACTAGAGCATGACAGTTATATGAACAAATTATAATATAAATAACTTTATTGCACTTTTTTGTACAAATTGTTTATTCATAAAATATGGAAACAATGCAAGTATGGAGAAAAATATTAAAACATCATATGTATGGAATATAACTATAGAGAAGATAGTTGTACCATTTGATTCATGTGGGGTCCCTACGGATGACGCAATATGATTACTTGGTCAAATTCTAGGCTAGCTTCTCATTGAGCCATTTCCCTTCCAATTACATATGATGATTAGAGATTATGAAGCAATGTCAAATTGAAAAGAAAGGTGGATGTAAAATGGGGCTCTTGGATTGATTTTATGGTGTTGTGAATTTAGGGGTGGTTGTAAAAATGGGGGTTGTAAATTGGAACTCCTGTTATGAACACATAAGATGTGCATGTATGTGTGTATTTATATATATGTGTGTTCATTGTATGTATCTTCTGATTTCTACATATACCCTGCCCATCCTAGAAGTTATAAATAAATTTCACATGTTTTTTATTTCAAGGTATTAGTACTAGGGTGGTACAATTAGCAGCATTTTTTTAATTATAAATCTACCATCAGTAGAGGTTGAAAATGCTTCTAAATAAATGGTCCTTAGTTAACGATGGTTTAAACCGCCACTAAATACATATGCCGTAAAATTTGGTGGCTGTTTTTGTTCTTATTTTAGGTTTTCATGCAAAAATGGATATTTTTTAGCGGTGATATCCTCATTTTCAATTATCATTTAGTGGCTATTGGTGTGGTTTTCGCAGCATTTCCCCAGGAACAAATGAATCTTATTTTAGCAGTGGTTAAAACTGCCAATTATTGTTTTTACAATGACAGTTTCCAGGAACCATCGATAAATTGAATAAACCACCACGTATTGAACACCGATAGCATATTTAGTGATGGTTTTAAAAACAATCATTGAAGCATAAGGCGGTCATTTAAAACACCACCATAACAAAACAAACTGTTGTTATTAGATTAATTTCTTGTAGTGTTGTTCCATGATTCATTATTCTGATATTTGATTTTTAAGATATGTGCTTATAATATTAACATCATGTTCTCATACCCTTATTCTCATGTTATGATTACATATCTCCCTTGTTTTCCATTATTAAGCAAGTGATCACACACCTTTCTTATGGTTACCTTCCCCATGTTATGATGATGGGTTTAATGTATGAGTAGAAAAAAGTAAGATCTTTAAAGAAGGTATTACCGATCTTTCGCCAAGTTAGAATATTATATATTAATTTTTCCAAATAAATATAGTCATTAATGTCCTTGGGAATACACTATCTTAATGTGATGAATATTAATCTAAAATAATGTAATATCCATCTATTTTCAGCCTAAGTAACTATAGGTGTTATTGAAGGAAATTTTTATACCACCTTGGAAAACTAGGGAGAAAAAAGTTAGTGAGATCCATAGGGATATTTAAAAACATGTTTCTAGGGATGTCTCTACTAATATTCATAGGTTGATATAAATTAAAAGTAAGAGTCATGATTTAGGAATCATATAAGTAGTTTTTTATGATTATGTGGTTTTCTTCTATGATAATTATTTCTCACCCTATAATTTCAAGTTTTAGTCAGTGTAAGGAACTAGAAAAAATTTGTATAACATTGAATGTTTTCGATATGGAATGTTTTAGAATTGTTTAAATAAACATCCTATGTGTACAGTACATAAATATAATTAGGAAGGTGGTAAGAGTGTTGGTTATACTTCGAAAGATAAAGGGACCACAAATTCCATGTGAAATGTATGGGATGTTATAATAGAGTCTTTTGAAATTAAATGTAATAAACATGATTAGATATATGTTGAGGAACCATAATACATGATTCATATTTCATATTCTAGGAATGGTGTACTATGTAATAAGATGATGAAGCTTGACTAATTCATTAAGAATAAAGATTGATTCTTGAAGAATGTGTATGGAATTAAAATATTATGTTATATGAATCACTAAATATTTTAGTATTTTTAGTATATGTTTTTCATTATGGAATGAAAAGGATATATGGTATAGTGATAAAGACATAGAAACATGATTTAAAGGAAAGGTGATGTTCATGGGAAACACATGACTAAGGTGAATATTACCCTTACTGTGTTCCTTATGATAGGATAATGATGTTTAGATAAGTATATGTTTCATATGAATAGGAAAATTTGATGGTACTAATCACATTGGTAATAATTAAGGATTTATTGAAATGTGTATCATGATATCATTGATAATGTTTCCAATTTAATGTATTTAAGGATTATATCCAATAGACTTTGGAATAAGGAAACATGCCTGTTTTTAATAAGGACTTATTGTAATTCAGGTTATTACGATGTTTTTGGAGAATATATTATAAACGTAATCACATTTTTGGTATATTATAAACAAGAGAGGGTATATAATATTTAGGTGATTAATACTAAGATTTTTTTGATAGAATTAGTAACCTTCCTTTTAATTTTTTGGACTTCTATATATTTAGAAGGGAATTAAGGTTAACGATTAACAGAATGGATTATGCTAAACATCAAATGAGGTTTTGGAGATTAAATTAGTATCTCACCATATGAGGCTGTATTGATATTGGATAAAATTTGATATCATTTTTGTTGTGATAACTGAAGACATATAGAATCAAATATAAATATTTTTATAGATCTCATGATCTGCTAAATATTTCGGAATGAAAAAATCACATTAATTTCATGGATTATTATATGATGAGGAAATTCATCAAGGAAAAAAAGGGTGATGCTCTCTTAAAATAATGTAATTATATCATCTCATAAAATTTCTTCATCAATTTAAAAAAAGGGTCTTGGAAAAAAATGTTGTTCCATTATCATCACTTCTAAAGATATGAGGGACTTATTTTATGCTTCTTTAGTTTAGGGTTCGGTGATTGTTAGAACTCTCTACGTAACACACTTTCTTGTGATCGGTTATATTTATTAATCAATAATATTATTTACTCTTCTTCTATGTTTGTCTTTTCACATTCCACCTACGTTAATTTATATAGAATCATATTTATGACTTACTATGTGAAAATATTATCTTTCTAACTCTCCCTTTTAAAATCATGTTTTAGTATTTATTTTTATGATTTGGGTCTCCCTGAAAGGAAATTTCAAGTTTTAAAACAATGATTACCAATATACATTACAAGGTAGAAGGAATAATGTAACACCCAAATTTTTTTTGAAAAAAGTGAATTAATTTAAACATTTCAATATTTTTCATTTCACACAACACCGAAAAAAGCTTTCTTTATACGAAACAACTCTATTTATCATACATTATACTTGACACCGAGATAACCTTTCACTATACAGAACACTTATATTGTCAATAGGCACATGAAAAACTATGTCTATCTTTTGTTACACACAATACGGTTCCCCATTGATAACATGAGTTACATGAAAGGCTGAGTTTTCATGAATAGAAACATACCATTTATATTGTTATTAAAATATTATTATTGTTACCACATATAATTTGGAATATATTTTGAAATACTATCAACTAACTTGTAAATAATTATATACAAATGTATATAAATTGAATCCTTTAGTAACCATAACAAATTTTTTATTTAGTGGTGGGTTTTTAGTTGTGGTTTAGAAAATTACACCCAAAATAAATTAAAATGATTTCATAGTAGTTCTTTGAAATGTACTTCTAAATTTTTTTTATCAAAGAAATACACTTATAAATTATTCCCCATCCTTCTCCCATAACTCCCAATCTTGTCCCCTGATCTCCCCCACCCCTTGCTTTAACCTCAATCTCGAGATTCATTGTGGTTCCCTACTCACCAGTGGGTGATTATCTCCTGATCTATATATGCCCAAACACCCTAATCCCCATGCAGTGTTGCGGTCCTAGCCCCCAACCTGTAACCCCCACCCTTTACCTTACTTGATCCATCATTGAACCAAATACCTCCCCCTCCCCAAATTTATTTCCTTTGCTTGAGCCCATGTGGGAGCTATGACTAACCCTAAGTACCTTATCTATCTCCTTAAACTTCTCCCACAAACCATACTAGCCAACCCCCTTATCTTAATTCTCCTTCAACTTTACTAGTGGTTTCCCCTCTCTTATTGTTATTTTCTATTCTCCCCAATTCCCTTTCCCCACTACTAATTTTTCTTACTACTAAAATCTCTTATGAAGCTTTAATGATATGGATTTTGGTTATCTTGGAAGAGGAGGTTGATTATTTTCATGATTGTGTAGTATCCTACTATTATACATCACCTAGGTCGCAAAGTAGGATGGTGATCTTAATTTTCATGTTTTGTATAATTATTTGTGTGTTTTAATTATAAGAAAAATACAACAAAAGGTGTTTCCCATATTGAATTCATCATAGTTGGCTCCATAAAGAGTTTATGGGTGAAAAATTTGTTTTGACTTGTATATATTTCATTCAGTACATTGTTAAATAGACATTTATTTTTAAATCATATATTTTTTATAATGATATCATCTATAAAGGATTTCTAAAACTGTTGGGGTATTTTTAAATGACTATAGGCTTCTATTTGGGTTAGTTTTATAATAGTTTGAAAATAAATAAATTTTTTATGTTCCATTATATTTGTTCAATATTTTTATATTGTTTTAATACATCATATTATTTGATTTAATATATTTTTTTAGAATGATTCTTATTATTATGATAATTTAAATTGAATAAAATATGATTGATTTATTCATTTTTTTACTATCCTATTTACATTTAATGCTTATAAGGTATTTAATGGGTGTTTCTATTTGGATTATATTAGTTATAAAAATGATTTATTATTTTAATCCAATGTTTTTAATGAATTTTATTTATGGAGACTACTAATATGATCCTTAAATTCATTATTCAAATATATCAGAGTATATAAACTAATGTTCTAAAAAATTGAATTTTTTATTAATTGGGTAGTTTTAACAGCACGAATTTTTGTTTAAAGTAGGTAGTTAATGTAATTTATATACTTCGTAAAAAATTATTAGTTAGATTAACCAAATATTAATGAAAATATTTTTTTTATAAAACATTTAAAGGAGAACTAAATATATGGATAAATATTTTTATTTTTTAATAATTATTGTTTTTTATTAATATTACATTGTAATGGATATTTTTTAAAACAAAAATACCAAACTAAAAATTGTGGTTTCCTATTAATTATTTAGAAATATAGATTGTATTAAGTTTCTCATGTGAAAATGTTTTGAATGGATATTGGGATAAAGGTATATGCCATTATTTGGGTAGAGTGGAATATTTTTGATATCCTAGTATGTTCAGATTTTAGATAATTTGGTTCAGAGTTATTTTTGTATATGATGTAGAAACTCTCACACTTTACATTCATTATTAATTAAATTCTCATTATATATCATTACCAATAAAAATTATAATTATATAAACACAATATAAATGATATAATTTATTTATAATATTCATATAAAAAATAAATGGTATATGTATCTTATCTATCTAATCATTTAACATTCCCATTTATGTAATGGATTTCTATAAAAAGGGATGAACATCAGTCTTTATTTATCACATTCTAGGTGGTTGTTAAAATTCTTAGTGGATTTTTAATGTTTATTAACTATTAAAAGGGATGTTCAACCCTCTTTTTGTAATTAAAATGATTGGATGTTATTTTGGATGAATTGTTTTGGAATTGGTGGTAGCTGACCATTAATAAATTTTTAAATGGTTTTGAGACCATAAGTCATAGGGTGGAATGAATTGTTTCAAAATGTGAAATTTTGGTCTTCAAATTGGGTTATTGACCGCAGTTGACTACATTCAAATAGGTGTCTCTTTCCTGAAACTTGATTTTATGGAAATCATTATATTTATAAATTTCTTTTCAAAGTTAGGTTTGATAAATGATTTTAAAATAACATTTAAAATGTAGTTTTCAAATTGTGTAAAAGTGAATTTTCTTCTTATGACCTTTATGAACTCTTGATTGACACATTGATAAAAAAATATAAATTTTGTGAGACCCCCTTGAGCCTGATGTGACTATATTTTTTCTTAATGAGACTTGTGATCCCATGAGGGGATTTGTTTTATTGATGAATCATTATGTGAATCATATTCATTATATGATTTTTATCTTTGTTCAATTTTAAATAATGATATCCATGATTAATTTCCTTTTTTAAATTGAATTTTTTAGTATTTATATGACTCTTCTTATAACTAACTGGGGGTTTTTCCCTTATATTTATCTCATTCCTACATAGTAATACCTATGTGTTTTAAATTTTTTTAATAAAGTGTTGGGATATTTATATATATATAGATAGAAGCTATACAAAAATACTGAGTAAAACACCACTGTATTCTATGGGTTTGGATGAGTTCTTAGATTTTGAAATTTCCAATCAATTCGTTGATGGGAGAATAATATTTCTATGTCCTTAATATGAATTTATAATATGGTTGAAGAGAGGTTAATTTTATGGACACTTGATATTGAATCAATTCCATTGTTAAAATTTGTGTTAGATTTGGCACTGAGAATCGAAGGTTGTACCACATTTGAGAATTGAGGTCAATCGACAGAATGAGCTCCCAAATTGAACAAAAATAGAAAATAGAAAGAAAAACCTTATAAATGATGCACTGTAAATTTCAAGAAAACAACATAAACATCAAAACATATCAAAACAACTAGTTTTGGGTGATACAAATAGAAATATAACAATTGATGCTTTGGGGGCTATAAGACAACCAGTTCAGGATAATAACATATCATTGAATCCTCAAATTGATTCTATGGAGGCTATTGTAAGAGAGGAATTCACTGAGCAGAAAAATGTGTTTCATAGTTTATTTGATATTGGAAATCAAGATCTATTTGGTGGCTATTTGAAATATTCAATAAATTTTATCTATTAATGTTGTATTATATAATATTATTATGTGGAATTATAAAGAAGTCTATCTCCATGATATTGAGATTGTTTTAAGATGTATTTCATAATGCTACGATCCTTGAGTCTTTTTATGGTATGAAAACTTTTTTAACAATCTCGGTCAAAACTATAAAAAAATACATACTTGTCCCAATGGTTGTATGTTTTATTATGGAGTTGATTCAAGAATAAAAAAATGTAATAAAATCATCTTCTAGATGGAATCTAATGGGAGATGTTATAAGTTTGAATCAACATACTACTTTGAATAAGAAATATAAATATAACACACCTTCAAAGGTACTATGTTACTTTAAATTAAATCCTTAATTTCAATGATTATTCATATCATCAAAAACCTCTGATCACATGAAGTGTAAATCTATATATCAATAAAATGATGGGTTAATGTGACATACAACTGATTCAAAATAGTGGAAGAAATTTTTTCCATTATATAGAGATTTCATATCTGGCCATTAGAATGTGTTGTTGGGATTCGATGTTGATAGATTCAATCCATTTGGGACTTTGTTAACTATTTTTATCATTTGGCCAGTTGTTTTGATCCATTACAATCAGTCTCTGTGGGTGTATGTCAAACAAACATATTTAATAATTTTTATGATTATTCCAAGAGAAAAACTCTTGGAATTGATTTTGATGTATACTTTTATCCTCTAATTGAATAAATACAGGACTTATTAAGGGATGGTGTTGAGATAGATGATTCATCTTCTAGAACAATGTTCAAATTGCATGCTTCTATAATTTAGACCATTAGTGACATACCTAAACATAAAAATTTATCTAGTTGGATGACATACATAGGTTTTGATTTTCTTTATTTTATCTTTGATTGTTATCCCAAATGATTACCTCACAATAAAAAATGGTTCTTCTTGTGTCATAGAATATTTCATGCTGCATCTCATATATTTTGGTTGAACAAGTCAAAATTCATTGGTTATATTGATCATAGACCACCTCCAAATTTGTTGACAGGTTTGGAAATATAGGCACAACATGGGAATGCTAAAACAAAATTTTGGAAGTTGCATCACTTGAATAATTGTGGGAAACGAGTTCAAAGTGCATCATTCAAGTGAAATTGGAATGAAATAATAGAAAAAAAAATTGTTCTTAAAAAATGTCTATTGGGAAATTTATTTGATGTGGAATAATCATGATGTTATGAATATTAGGAAGAATATTTGGGATAATTTGATATTTATGTTACTTAATGATCATGGAAAATCATAGGACCATCTGAATTCTCATAAGGTCTTACAAACAATGACCATAATATGTTATCGTTGGTCGATTGAGAATGGGAAGTATTCTACGGTAATGTTTCCAGTGAAAAATAGGGATAAAGATATATTCCTTCAAATATTAATCCATGTGAGGGTATGTTATTTGTATTAAAGTAACATCTTAGGGTTTTTTTTACTTAAATCATTATAGGTTAGATGGATTGAAAAGTCACTATTCAAATATTTTTTATAGGATTTTCCACAATTGGAATTGTGTACACTATTACCTGAAAAGGTTACTACTTTTGTACTCTTATTTTGAACATTTTTCAGACAACTATGTGTGAAAATATTACAGCCATTTGATCTTGAAACCCCTTATGAGATATTCTTACTGAAAATTTGTGCAATGGATATAATCTTTCCTCCGTCTCTTTTTACAGTCATGATGCACTTAATTCTGCATTTTTTCAAGAACGAAAAATTAATAAGCCTCCTATGTTGTCAATGGATGTACCCAATTATGAGGTGCTTTTTTTATTTTTTATTCTTCTTAAGTATGCAAATTTTAAAAAATTCATTAAAGAAAAAATTGTGTTTTATTTATTTTATTTCCAATATATCTGGGTAATTTGAAATCGTACGTGAAAAATAAAGCTCAGCCTAAATGCTCTATTTTTAAAGGATATTTTTATGATGAGTGTCTTAACGTTTTTTCTACATACTTGATTGATATTGAAACTTGATTCAATCTATTTTTATTTGTTGAAGATACATTAGATCAATCTCAACTACATGGGAATTCAAAAAACAATCCTTCTATTGGATTGTCACTTAGTAGGAGCTCAAATGATACACCTAAAGATATGGAATTATTATACACATATAGAGATGTGCTTATAAATAGTGAATTTGAAGATCTATTTACAGAAGATCTTATGATACAAACAAAGATATTAGTGAGGAGAAAAACATGAAATGTGAATTATATAACAAAATCTAATAATAATGTTCTTTTAAAATGGTGTGCATGACATGTAAGTTCATAATTATTTCAATAAATATGTAAATTTTGTTGAAACATATTTTTTAAAATATAATAATGTATACTAATTTTTTAATATCCTGAATAATCATAATCAAACTGATTTTTTAGAAATTTTGAAATTTTCGGCTCAAGGTCCTCTTAAATAGGCTACAAACATCATCTCTTATAATGTGAATGGATTTAAATTTCATACATTCGATCATGAATAGGGTCTGTAAAAACAGAATAGTGGTATATTAATTGTTTTTTAATCGGGATACTATGGAAAGTTTACTGATAATATCAAATTAAACTACCATAGACATATTTTAGATATTTTATTCAAATGAAAGTGGGTTGTTATTATAATGGAAATTAAAAGATATTACTTACAATTTAATTTTGTGACCTTTTATCACTTGACAGATGTCGGTGATCATTAATTACATGATTTATAAATCTTATCATCATAAGTGAAATTTTATATTATGTGGAAGATGTCATATATTAAGGGTGGATAGTAGTTTTTCAACTAAAATAAAGATACTTGTATTATATGGGTGATGAAGGGGAAGATTTACCCTCTGATATTGAATTCGATCAATACAAATAAGCGAACATATTTATCGATCAATATATTGAAAATATTAGTACTATAAGGGTTGGTAAAGTTAAAGATTTGTTCTATGACATTGAATCCCATCAACAACAAGAAGTGAACTTATTTTTCCCTCATGATATTCAAAATATTAGTCTTGTGTGGGTTGATGAAGTAGGTAAAAATGATGACAGATCACGAAAATGACATGATTTATGTAAAATTATTGTATTTGTACACATCCATTCATTTATCAACCACTTATGTTATATATGAAGTCCTTCATTTGTATATCTATATATTTTTTATTTTTCAGTATTTTAAATCAGTTATCATTTGTGTTTTTTTCTATATGAATTTTTTGAAATATATGTTATGATTTTAATTTAATTTGATTAAATAACATGATTTCTAATGAGGAAGTATTTTACTAATCCCAATTGACACTTCGCGTTCTGTCCACTACACTAATAGGTGATGATTCCTTGACCTCTGTTCCTATAGCATTTGATTCACCCTTTGGTGATATTATATTGATGGCTTGTATTGAGGAGGTAAATTACAAAAAATCAAAATAATTTAGTACAGAAACATTTATTGTTTTTATGTTTAAATTTAAATATACTTATCTATTTGATTTTCATAATAATTCTCATGTATGTTCCAATTATAGGAAGTGGAGATGGAGATAGAGATGGTGTTGAGAATTATTAATTGGGTATTTATTTGGGTTTACTTTGGATTTAGATATTATGTGAGATGAAACATATGAAAAACTAACATGAATTTGGTGATTCAGAATACATGTTTTGGTTTTGGGTAGGGATATATATATTTTCCTTAAATTTATTCATAATCTATATTATTAGTACATTTTTAGTATTTTTTTGGATCGGTAACTACTTTTTTTCTAGGGTATGGTTGAGTACATGGTAATTACACCATCTTTTGAAACATCTAAATCGTTTTCTTAGACATTGTTAATGGTATACAATCTAGAAAATTCAAGGAATCAAAATATTTGTTCATAGTTGGTTATTTACATACCCTTCTTCTTGTATTCTCATATCTTCTTTAATTAAATAATTCTTTGACTATGTATGATATCTCATGACCAATTGGTTTTTAATTTCATAAATAAAATGTCTCTAGATGACAGGTTTAGTGGAATGAATGAACATCGATGATTCATGGATTAAATCACTTACATGAACTTGGGTTGAATAGGCTATGGTGATGTCATTATTTTATTTCATGTTCCCACAATTCCAAAATTCGTTTTCTAGTGTAGTTTCACATGGTTAACAATCTCCATTTGAGACTTCTATGAAATCATGTTGAATCCCCTTCAATTTATAGACGAGGATTGAGGTGTACTAAATGATTTTTCTAACCATATAGGTAAATCGTGATACCTACTAGGTGATGAGAATTTTAGTCATTTCATGTTTTTTAAATTTGGGTTTCCTTATATATAACCCCCCCCCCCCCTCATATTATATATCCAATGAGATCCTCCCACCTAATTTCCACCACCTCCACTCTTCCCATAGTGGTTCTAATGAGATTTATTAAGGAGTTATCATCCAAGAGGTAAGGTGATAGCTATCTTCTCATTATCCCCACTCTTTATCTTTCACTCATCCATGTTATTCATTTAATCTCTAACCCTATTGTCTGTGGTGGTTGTGGTTCATGTCTAGGGTTGTTTTAAATCAGTGTTCTTGGTTTCTAGGTCATCGGAGTCCCTGTTAAGTCATTTTTATACGGTATTTATTAATGGATAAATGATTCTATTGATTAAGGATGGTTTCTTTATTAAATTCCATTTATTTGAAATTTTCACGGTTGTTTAGTACTTTAAAAATTCATTTAATATATATCAAAATATAATATAAGTTACATATAGTAGTTTTATCATGAATCGTCAATGTTTTTTATTAATTTACTTGTCATATAAATGGGGGTTCTAATTTGAGATTATTTTATTTTTTAAAGTCATGATATAATTTAAAAACATTTAAACATGATTTTACCCCCATACTTCACTAATTGGTTGGTTAAATAAAGTTCAAGATCCCAATATATCTGTCATCGTGCATGGTTAGGGACTTATTCATTCCAATAGCCAAAAAATTGGTAGGCAGACGGTCACTTCATGGGAGGTTATCAATATGAGTCCCCCTCAGAATCATTATTCATTTCCTTCCTCTTATAAGCATTTGTATTCTCACAATGGTTAATATTCTCAACAAAATTTCATCTTATATGACTCATGTAGTGATTTTGACGCCCATTTGTTGGTCTACGATACGCAGTATACAATTTATTCTCCAGACCCAACAATCACCCTCAACGTGTCATTACAAATTGATTCCTTTTATGCATTTTAAAAAATGGGAAGGAAGGATTTTATCAAATATATTTCCTAATACATGGTGTTTTGAACCAAACATGATTTATTGAGTTGGTCATTTCATAGATTAATAATTGTTCTTAATAATCAAGTTTTTGATTGGCATATGCAATGGTTTTAGTGAAATCATTACATGATTGTGATTAATATTTGATGTCACTAATGTTTTCTTTAGATTTCACTTTGTTTTCAATGTGGTTTTTAAATAAATTTTAATTTATATGACTAGTAACATAAAACAATGTCTTATTGGAATATTTTGTATAATGATTTCAAATTTTATGGTTACAACCTTATTTAACACCATGATTATCATTTTTTCATCATGTGTATTGTGATATTTTTAGATAATGGATTGATTCTTATGAGCATAATATGGGATCATTTATAATGTCTCTTGGATATGGGATGGATAAATATTTTTATATTGGTTTTGATTTTATAAGGAAATTATATTGTTTTATATTTTGGAGTTATATTTGTTTTTGAAATTATATACTTTTCAACAGTTTAAACCACCCATAAATATGCCAAATTAATTGTAGTGGTGGTTTAAACATATGATATATAATGTCAATGTTTTGTGGTGGTTCCTAAAAACTAAAGCTAAATGGAAAGAACCTATGCTAGTGGGATGTAGGTGCAAAAAATAATGAGTATTTTTGGAATCCATCGTAGAAATATTTGGTTGCAGTTTAAACCACCTCAAAATAAAAAAAAATTAATATGTAATTTTGTTTTGTTGGGTTATCACTTAGTTAGAAAGGAATGAAAGTCCTATCAAAAAATAAATAAATTGCATTAGGAAGAATATTATTTTTCTATGTACAAACACACTTTTATCTCATTAAATTAAATAAATAAATTTTGACTAATGGTATCAATAAAATTTAGTTATTCTTAAATCAATATTTTTGATCATTGTCTCATATGTTGGACAGGTACAAGATAAGAATAAATCCAATTTTATAAATAATGAAATATATTTTTTAAAATATCATTTTACCTCCTTTTAATAAAGAATGCATTTTAAATTTATATTTTTTCACTTTCATAATTTTTATTTTCAAATTTAAACTTATTTTTTAATATGGAATATCAACATATTTATTCCGTGATTTGTTGTATTTTCCACAAAAGTTTCATTTTTTATGAATAGTGAAACATGCTAAATTTTAATTCAAAATTTATTTTTTGTTCGGTTTCTTTGAAAAGTTAAATTAAATATTTATTTGTTTTTATGGATTCATTAGATCTATTATACATAAATTAATCAAATTTATGTAATTTAAACTAATTTCACTTTTAAATTCAATGTAAAAACATTTCAATCTATTGCACTTTTATTATTTAAAACCCCGCATTCACGACACGTTTGCATGATTAAATTTACATTAATTTCTTACAATTTTGTGTCTGGATTATGAAAAATTGATTACATGTTTTTAATAATCATAATTTAAAATATATATTCTTTTTAAATTATTTTTTTACTAAAAATATAACTAAATGGAAATTAAATTTATTATAGAGGATAAGGTAAAAATGAGTTTACAAAGTGGTTAAAAATTAACTTAAGGGTCCAAATACCATAGACACGTGTACAAAATCCATTTCCATTAAATATTTTGACCTTATCAACCATTTTATATAAAATTTATTATTATTGGACACACATAATAATAGGTATACCTCTGAATAGTGTGTAACATTTAATATTTACAAGAATTCCAGTTCTCTTATACTATAAAAGGGATCTCACCCCCTCACTTCCTCGCACCTATTAGGATACATTAGATTGTCCAATAAATGACCAAGTAATAAAAAAACATTCCTCATCACAACTTATAATAGTCACACATTGGTAGAAATAAGAACATGTTATTCATTCGGTTCAAACTAAAAGGAATTACCCAAATAAGAGGTAACATCCTTCTATAGGCTCTTTTGTTTTATTTTCATTATCAACATCCTCAATTATTATTGTTAAATTTATATATAATAACATCAATATCCAAAAAATACTATGATTTATTTTTATAAGGGTTGGACCTACCCCTACACATACTTCTATAAAATGGTTAAAAAAAACATATCGTTTGTCTGTATGGAAGAATACAGCCTCGCAAAACGATGACATTCATTTTTACTTAAACACCTCATATGGTTGGGAATTATTATCAAAATAATATTTTTATATGATATATATTATATTTATGATACTTTTATTGTTCTTTAGGAATAACATATAACATACATTCATGCTTTCCATTTTGTGTAAATATGATAACTTTGTTTTTGGACGTGTGGACTACCACCTTTTCAAAGTGATGTGATTCATTCACAAATTACATATAATGTTTTAAGTATTGGTTTATAAAAATTATTTTATATAAATGATATAATAATTATATTATCACTATAATATATATAAATATATATATCTTTTTCTTTCATTCATTCAATACAACAATAAAATGAAAATAGCATTAATACGTATATATGGCATATTAACTCATTGGATGGTGTATTCCATTCCATATTTACATATTTTATAGGTTATTATAAATAGTTATGTACTAATTATACATGATATTTACATGATGTTTTATTTATTTAAATACGTAAATGAATATCTAATTAAGTGGATCAATAATAATAAGTCAAGAAAATATGAAAAACAAAGAAAATATTTCCCAAAATGTAACATTTAAAAGAAATTATTTATAAAAGCGTAATATAATGTCATAAAACACTAATATATGGTTTTATATATGAAAATATAGTTATTTGATATATTTATAACAAACTTACATTTGTTATAACTGATTTTTGACCATGTACAAATAAATTCAAGACTTCATGTACAGGTTTTTCTCATCTCCCTTTTATTTCTATCAAATTTATGTCTTATTCACCACTCATTTATTTTGTACGGTGTGTATACTACCCATTAATGTATTATATTATTATAATAACTAATTTTATATGTATTTACAAATCTATTTTTTTATTCTTCTTTCAAGGGGTTTATGGTTTAAAATTTACAAAATCAGTAAAGTAATTTTGTCTCAATTCTCTTTCATTGATATACATGTCTTGGTATGAACATATATTTTTCTATGACATGCATATAGTGATATTTTCATGTTATTTCATGAATATATAAATTTTCATGATATTTCTAACATTATTTAATGTTTTTCTATAATGTTTATTATGAATCATAGTTACCCAAGTGGTTATAGTTTTTTGTTATAATCTCATTGCTAATCAAGATTGTTTATGATTATACTACCATTAATTAAATATTATTATACTTATCTCATTAACTATGATTAATTTTATTCTATTATATTTATTCATGATACATTCATGTAATGGAAACATTTTGTTCACTCACTGTTGCTTATGATAATTAATAAAACATTTTTAAGAATGTCTCATAATATTTCTCCTTTCGGTCGGAAAGTAATGTTCTTCCAAACCCATATTTTATAAATATGTTTTCAAAAAAGTTCAAATATTCTCCAATGTTATTAAAAAGACATTTTTACCCAGGTTTTACCTTGTTAAAAAACATTTTTTAAAATGTAATTATCTTTTCTTTTTCTAATCGAGGCACATTTCTAAACTTTTCATGGCACAAAAGGAATGTTTTGCATGTACAGATTACTCTACTATCATGAATTCATTTCCTTTGAATCATCCTTTTTAATATTAATACATATTTTATAAGTAATCATTTTCCCAAATATTATATAAATTTATTATTTTTACATTTTTTAAAAATAAAAATGTTTTCAAATAAAATATATTTTTTAAAAAGGGTTTAAAATTGTTTTAAAGGTATCGAATATGTGTTTTCAATGTTATTTTTAATATAAAACGTTTTAAAAATGATTATGTTCTAAAAGCAGTTACTCAAAGCTGAAATAATATTTTCCTCAAAAAATGTTTTTAATTATTTTTCACGATTCTTATATATGATTTCAATTTGGTTTCAAATAATTGGATTTTGAAATTTTCATATGTTATAAAAAATTATTTTCAAAGAAAATTAATGCTCCTGGTGATATTTGAAAATAAAATCTATTTAATATGTTATCCTGGGATATATTTTATAAATTAATCAGGTTATGATCCAAGGACACCATTCTTATTCTTTATTGGAATGTTTTATGACTAATATGACAAGCTGTTTTTGAAACACTTTTATCTTCCCTGGGTTATACAATGATAAAATTCTTATGAAACAACATTATTTTCATGGTCTATTCTATGATGAAATGATTTTGAAACCCATCTATTTTTAATAGGATATCAAATGATTAATATTTTATTATATAGTTCCACATGATCGTATAATTTCATTATGAGATGGTTGAGACCAATATACCTCTACACCATATCAATTAAAGATTAATATCTCATGAGAGAGTCAGGGATGGAACTCTGAATTAACACAATTTAGTAATATAGGGTTGGATAAAGGACTGAACCAAGTTCAGTAATACATGGTTGGAACAGGGAGTTTACTCAGTTAAGTAAATTACTTTTCTCCTTAATATGGTCTTGGGAGTGAACTGTGACTACTAAGATGGTTTGGGGAGTGAACCCATTCCACTAATATATGCACGGAATAAGCCTTGGCTACTATGGAAATATTTTATATGTTTATGTGTCTTCCAAAATCACATGTATTATTATTAAGCTATTATCTCTTGGATTAGGCTCAGTAATTCAAGGCTAGAACTAGAAGTGAACACAGTTTAGTACTACAAGGATGAAATGAGGAGTAAACTAATTTGAGTAATTCAAGGATGAAATGGGGAGTCATCCAAGTTCATAAAATTACAATATACACTATTATGGTCTTGAGAGTGAACCTTTAATTTTAAGATGATTTTCGGGGTGAACCTAATCAACTAAGATGGACTTTAAATTAATCCTTGACTATTATTGAAATCATTTTATATGTTTATTTGAATACCATAATAAAATGTCACATGTTTATATTATGGTATCATGGATTATGTTATTTATTTCATTTTGATTCATGTGTTTTTAGTAACAAATATTTATTCCATTGCACTTGGATATGATCATTGATTTGTAGGGAATGATCTTTTATGGTTTTGATCACGTTCTGTAACCCTTATTCTATTTTCATGATTATATATCTCCCAAGATTACCCCTACGGAGCATATAAGATCACCCCTTTCATATATTTACTTTCCCCAAGTTATAAATATTGTTTTTAAGTATGATTTCTAAAGGGGACGATCTTTAAAAGACATATCAGTGATCTTTCACCAAGATAGAAAATTATTCTTCCATATTTCCTAAGAGACCAAACTATTATGGTCCTCGAGAATGTATTTTCGGTAATGTGCTGAATATAACTATAAAATGTTGTAATATCCTTGTATGTTAATAATGGGTCTGTATAGTCTCTCTCTTAGAAAATAGTTCTGAGTCGGACTTGGAGATGAAGGATACCATATGCACCACACGTCCTACAATTTGGAGAGATATCTAGAATATTGTCCCAAATAGGCCTTTAAAAGACTTTCCATAGTTACTTTCACAACATCCATCCATGTTTAACTTTTTAGGGTATGATTGGTTGGACTACTGCACTTTCCACCATATTCTGAATTCCATAATTTAAAAATGGGAATAGGGGAAAAGGTCATAGTAGTATGAGGCATATTTAGAAGGCCATATTTATGATCTCAAGTTTTTTGTGTCCCAGACGGAGAATAGTCATACCAAGGAGGTGTATGAGCATCAACCCTGTCCTAATGATAAATACGTCAAAAATGTACACCTTCAATAAGTTCTGAATTCCATACAGGAAGTGGTTTTTCAAATCCACTATTCCTTAAAGAGGTCCTCATCACAAGGAAAATAAGTTGTGGCTTTGGAGGATGAGATACTCTGTTACATAGAAGAGGTTTTCGCCATTGATGTACCTCATAACACCCTGAGAGGGGAGGGGTGAAACAGGGTGTCAAATTTTTCTTTTAAAATAATTGCTTGTGTTCCCACATTGGTAGAAACCTATTAAATGTGTCTGATATTAATGTGCATTAATTATAATTTTCACAAGTAATAAAATATAGAAATTTTTCTAAGTTCATTACTAAGGGCCAGTCCAAGGAGCACATGCCGATAGTGTGTCATTTATACGTAAGTCCAATATTCGTCACAAGATGTGGAAGACAAAAGCATATACACATTCAATCCATTCTAGACATGCTTCATGTACAAGATGTTAGGGGTATCACACTGTGTCCCTCAGAACACTTCTGTTGACTCCCATTAGCTCATTACCTTGTGAGAAGTATGACACCGTTTATAAACATGAATTTCTCTTTAATATATTTTCATTGAAGACTTTTTCCCTATCTGGCATGAGACTCTTCTTGCATCGAAGTCCTGAATTAATTCACTTGAATGCATTGATCAACTAAACCGTATGTTTATAACTTGATACAAGAACAGAATAGAACTTACACGTAGCACCTACTATTGCAAACAAGATTTTGGATTGTTGCACAAGATGGAATTCGCACAACACTTATCTTTTGTAAAGTTACATCACATGTTTCACTATGTTTTTTAAACTAAAGAAATAATTTTTGTGAAAGATTTACTTTATGAAACTCTTCCACATGCAATATTTCCACACGACTGAGGAACCTTATCTTTCTTCAAAGGTTCTATGTATTTAGTGGGGGAAGCCACCTATTTGTAGGCCTTGATTACCCTGTGGGTAAAATTCTATTCAAGAACATCAAATACCTTTTGATGTCGCATTGGATGTGTAAGTCTCTTCCATGAAACCTCATCTTTTGCACACATTTAAATCTTTCTCCGGATTTTTTCCTTAACCACATTTTGATGCAATGGTCCCCAAACTTGTCTTGTGTGAAATTTTCCACACCACCTTCAATATTGAATGAAAATTCTTTTTCCAAAAACATGTTTCTCTTTTCTCCAATTTTTTGACCCAAAAATGTCACAAAAAATTGGGAAATTATGGAACCTTTAATATTGTATTCATCATAAACTGTAATATCTATTTCCTTGAAAACTCTCTAATATTCTTTCTAAGGATTGAAAAAAATACAAAACATACTACCTTTATAGGAAAGAACATCCTTGGTTCCAAAAATCTCCCTCGTTTTGTTTGGTGGAAATATATAGATAAATATAATAAAGCACCAGCCACTATGAAAACCTAATAGACAAAAAACATCTCATCCAACACTCTAAGTCTACCTAATAAATGCTCAGTGTAGATAAAATAGGGGAAGAATGAATTGGTTTCTCATGTTATTGAATAATTAAAGATTTTCAAGATAATATTCCATATATAATCTATGAATGTTTCTTCATAACACATAATTCTCATTGTGTCATAAACGCATTACATGCCCAGAACTTTTTCCTTGTTACACCAAATTCTCATTTTTCCCATTTTAACTCATCATTCTATTCCTTGTTACCGCTTATTTTTATCCATTCTACATTCTCCATTCTCCTACATCTAGAAAAAAATTTCATTCTCATCCTTTTTACCATTTAATTTATAGTACCATTGAATTTATCCATTATCTTCCATTGGAAATAAACCCCAAGAACCAATCTTTTACTTATAGAGCTCAAAACATAGTCCCACTATATTGTATCTCCCCCATAAACCAGAATAACATCCACCAATAGATTAAAATAGTTTACCCAAATATGTATAGGGTAATAATCATTACCTCCTCAAGAACAGGGAGGTGGTTGAACACTGAGGATCGATCGATGCTTCTCGAACACATGTGCTAACAATGTATTGGTCATTATATCAACCAATTAATCATCAGTTCCAACATGATCTATTTCAATCAGTCCTTGTTTGATATTGTCCTTGATAAGGTGATTTCATATTTCAATGTTTTTCATTTGATAATGATAGAAAAGATTCATCATTATATCAATTACACTCTTATAATCATACTGAATCACCATCACACATTTTTCCTCATCACCAATATCTATTTGTTGTTTCACTATCCACAATAGATGCGTGAAATCCTTTGTATAACAGATATAATCAGATTCTGTAGTATTTAGAGAAGTCAATTACTATTTTTTACTCATATATCCTACAAATTTCTACTCAATAATGAATTCTCCACCACTTATTCTATTTCTATCAACAACATCTTTATCTCACTTACCATTAGAAAATGTTTACAGTTCATTATCTCTTCCTTCAGAAAAATATAGGTCATAATTGACAGTACCATTAAGTTATCTCAAGAATAATTTAATTGTCACCATATGTTCCTCCTTTGGATTACTTTGAAATATAGTAGCTAATAATGTTGTAAATAAAATATCTATTCGTATTGGAGTTAAGTAATGTAATCTTCCAATGATGCTTCTGTACTAGATGGGATCTATAGAAGTCTCATTCCCATGATTTCAAAATTTTAGTTATAACCAAAATCTGAGTTGACATTGATTTTAACTCATTCATATTGACTTTTTTCAAAAAATATCTTTCATAATTTTCCTAGGAAATAAAATTTTAGTTTTTCCTCTAAATCACTTACATCCCCAAGAAGTATGTGAGTTCAAAAATCAGAGAAATTTCAAATTATGATTTCTTATTACTGTAAAATTCATCCATCTATCCCTACATGCTTCTATAAAATAAAATATTATCTATATACTCCAGTACCATGAATGGATCTTGCTTAAAATTCTTAACTTTGAAATTTTTGTCCACTCCTCCTATTTTAAATTCGAGGTACTATAGATATGAATCCAATCAAGAGAACCACACCCACAGCTCCATCAATAAGACATAGTGTGACTTCTTCAACATGAAAAACATAATTTCATCATCACCTAGTAAAAATCCCATTGGTTTTTCGATGTAGACTTCTTCAAGAACACAATTCAAGAAATTTGTTTTGACATCCATTTGGTATGCTTTGTGTGGTCTTTGAATTTCCATGGAATGAAAAATCATTATTTTCTCTAGTCACGCCACTTGAGAAAATGTTTATTCAACATAAACAACTTAAATCTATGAATATCCATTACACACAAATCATGCATTATTTATAATCGCATTACCTTTCTCATCATATTAATTCTTAAATATCCACTTCATAAAATCACATTGTGAATTTGTGGTATCGTAATAAGATCCCATTTTTTGTTCTAATCAATTCATTCTAACTCTCTGTTCATGGATTTAACCCATGATTCATCCTTGTAATATTCTTTAAATGATGATTTTTACACAACTTATAGAAGGGACGATTGTGAATTATTCTCATTCTCCTTATCAGTTTGAGTTTTTTCCAATCCTCACTGATGTTACATTAATCAATCTCTACTCTTGGATTTCTCCAGTTAGGTTCAGAAGAATTTTCTTCACCAATGGTTTCTTCTTCTGATTATTATTCTGAATCAACATCATGTTGTAACCCATAAATTTTTTGAGCATCTTCATCTATATATATATTTTGATATATTCCTTGTTAACATACTTCCTCATCTTTAAACATGTCAGCTTAAGAACTCTTTAAGGCATTTGCGTTGTTATCTTAATGATATTCACATAAATTATTCCAATAATTTCTTCCAGATTATTATTGAAACACTTGTATCCTTTTCTCCTCATTGAATATATGAAAAATATTCATTCATCTACAGCATCACCATACTTCCCTTGATTTCCTTCTTTGTTTTAGATGTACCATTTACTTTCGAAAACATGAAAATGATTCAATGAGATATTACTTCCATGAAAAAGCTCTTATAGTTTCTCGGCTTCTCTCATATAAATCCCTCTTTGATTTTGAGTATACATTGTATCTTGAACAACCTCTTTCTAGTAATGGTGAGGGATACAACTCTCAATCAGCATAGTTTTGGCCATATTGTTCACCTATTGATTCTAACATTCAATAAATCCCTTTTGTGGATTTTTACCAACATCCACCTCATTTAATGTTCCATGTTTCTAAACGTATTTTCAAAATTCAATGGATGTGTTTTCCCATCCAATGTCAGAGTGCAGAACATTGATTATCCATACAGTATCATCCTCGTCTATTTGGTGAAATATTTTCATGCTATAAATCACTTGTCGTTTCTTACGTAAAACCATAACACAAGACTTTATAATGAAATCGTAAATAAAAAAAATTAATTACCTCCCTCCATATGTTTGATCCACATTTATTGGACTACATATATCTATGTGGATTATATCAAGGATTTTTGCTTCCCTTTTCTTCTTTGGGAAACATTAGCTCCATACCATCTTTACTCATATGCAAGAGTCATATGTATTCTCTCGTTCACAAATCAAAAAATGAATATACATGACAATATTTCATTTAGATATCGTTTACACTTCTTTTTTGTTAGTTTGAACCAAACTATGGTTCCACAATATGTTCTCTTCCTCAATTATCTTATAAGAAATGTTTATTCACTCTCAACCTGATATAACTTGACATCTATTCTACATCCTTTCATGAGGAAGTACTATTCCCTTACTTTTACAGTGATACCCTTTTTATTGAATGTTAATATGAGTCTTGATTCACATAGTTGGATCACACTCAAGAGATTATGATGTAAAATTTCAATATAAAAAAACACCGGTTTTCTAAAGCTCATCACTTTCCAATTCAGTACTCCCACTCCTTCGATCTTCAAAACCCCATAATTAATGAACCTGACTACTCCATCAAATTTTTTCATGAAATTAATAAATAAATATTCATTTACAATTATATGGTATGAGAATTCACTATCAATAATACAGGTTCTACTTTTCATTGTAGCTTTGATTAAAACTTCAGCAAGATTGGATTTCAGGATCTTCTTCTTTTTCCTTCCAGGAAATATTATATTGAGTGAAAGATGAATATGGACATTCTAATATATCTCACATGTGAACAAATTCATCATACTAATACTCTTATTATATTGGAAAAAATATATTTATCAGTTAAACACTACCTGGTTGACGAGATGTTTCTTGTCTCTGAGTTTTGTATGAATTCTTCATGCCTTTCCTCTACCTATAATAAATAGCTCTATAAGAAAAGTTAGAACGATGAAAATAATATACATAGAAATTTTTAATTATATAAGAAGTAGGATATTAATTCGTTCTCCTTTATTAAATTATTATATATTCTCCCTTCGAACTGCCCATTACTACTTCACAATATTATATGGGATGGGCCAAATATCCACAGAATTAAAATTTCATAATAGAAAATGTCTTCTCACTTTGGTTTCCCTCCATGCCTCATTCCTTAGGGATAGAATTTTTCTAAAGATAATTTCACTAAACTTGTGGATAGTTTTCAGTTATCCTTTCAGTTTGATTTGGGGATTTCAATGTAAATACTTCATTTGACTTTGTGATATGTATAACTTTCAACATCCATTATTTTGGTTCTTCTTATTTCCAACCTTTGCTGTTTTATTATCATAGACAATTCCACTAATTTCCATTCATTTGGATCATTTATAATAAAAGTTCTTCTCTACTCCCTCATAACAACACTTGCCTCTCTCTATCATCTCATAATTTGAAAATCTTCCAAATATTATTTTCTTCTTTATTTCCATTGAATTTGATTCACTTTATAGTTTACTCTTAAGAGTAACAAATTATTATCCAAGACCCTAAATAGTCTTGCCGTTCTCTTCAATTCTAGATGTATGGTCATTGATTCCCTTTTCCTTTTCTTCAACGTTGATATTTAGTTCCACTAGACCTTCTTTACATTCAAATAATGTTGACTATTCTCTAACAACTTCTTATTTTCATTTAATTTCAGCTTCAAGATGATCAATATATTCTAATGATTCTTCCACAAATTCTCCCAACTTTTTCATCTATTACATTAAAACACAAGACTTCCCAAACCATCCATAAGTTGTAACTTTAAAACATTATCAACAATCAACTTATTATCTTTATAATTATCTTTTGATGATTTTGACTTTTCGAATATATCCATCATAGACATATGGGTTATATATTTAAACTTGGTTCTTCTTACTCAAAGAATTCATTTACATCATACTTCTCTTTACATAAAAAACACTTCCTCTGTAATTTCTTTCTAGATAAGATGTCTTCGTTCTGAGAAAACCTTTTCTGAGGCTTATGAAAATTTATCACTTCACTTTCCTCGTCATCGAGCTTCCTTGAGCACCAAGAGACAATGTTCCTAACTCTTCCCTAAAAAATAAACACAATGGAATATTTTCATCAAATATCCCTTTTACTCCCTTGAATTTTTTTCTAGAATAGAAATAATTTATTCTTTCTTATTATATTCATTAGTTATTCTATAAACACCTCATGTTTTTTCATGTCATTGAAAGTCATTTCCTTACATACTCGAGTTGTTTCATCTTCTGGTTTTATTCTCATTTCATATGCCACCAAACTACTCAGGATATCATCTAGAGAAAATTTAGATACATCCCTTTCCCCAAGGTATGACACCTTTACATTGTAGAGAGGTTGAAGCCATTTCAATATTTTTTTTACCATATCAATATCTTTAGTTTATTCACCAAATCCAGGTATTGCTCTATAAAATTCAATAATTATATTAAAAAAGTATCATCATTTTAATCAAGATTAAACTTCAAGTCCTCAAACCTATTTTGTAGGACTTGATGTTTTTCCTCCTTCTATTCTTTGTACCTTTCAAAAAACTTTTCCATTTTTCCCACATTGAATTTTCTAGAGTAAAAATCATCAAATTTAGATAGATTTGATTAGAAATAAATGTAGTGAAGTATTCTTTATTTTAGCATTAACATCAATAATTTTCATATTTGTATCATTCATAGACATCCCACTTGGATTAGTGACTTGTATTACTTTTGTAGTGGAAAAGAGTACTTCAATTCTAAGATATCTTTGATGGGATATCATATTATGATTTCACATTTGAAAGTTAATTATATCAAAATGGGTTACAACCCTAAAATTTACTGAATTATCTATGATAGTAAGGATGGAATGATTTAACACCAGAAACATTTATCCTATGAAACAACATAAATGACTCCAGATCACCCTGAGAGGGGTTTATTGAATCAGGGTGTCAAAAGTTTCTTTTAAAACAATGAATTAGTATCCATGTTGGAAGGAACCTGTTAAACTTTTCTAATGGTAATATGTAGTAACTAAAACATTCACATGTGTCAATATGGAATAGAAATTTTAATTGGTTCGCCACTAAGGGATAGTCCAAGGAGCATACTCTGGTAGTGTTTCGGTAATACCAAAATAAAATATTCATCACTAGATAAGGAATGAAAAATTTCAGATAGAGACACTATGTGCTAGACACACATCCATTACACAATTCTAGGGATAACACAATTCATACATTAGAACACTTTTGTTGATTCCCCTTAGCTCACTTATTTGAGAGTGTTTGACTAATTTTATCGAATTGATGTTTCAAATAGTAGATTTTCCTTAAAGGATTTTTCTTTGTCTGGCATGAGATTCTTCGTGAATCAAAGTCCTGAATTGATTCACCTGAAATTACTAATCAAACAAACTAGATGTTCATCAAGTGATAGAATCACACACCGACACTTGCGCACATCACCTACTCTTGCACACAAGGTTTGGGATTATTGCACAAGATGGATTTTGACCAATTATTATTTTCCAAATAACCCTTATAATTCATGCTAATACACCACATGTTTCCCTTGGTCTTTTTATTCTAAAGGAACAATTTTTGTGAAAAATATAATTTTTAGAACTCTTATGCATGTAACTCTTTCTCACGGAATAGGAAACTTATCTTCGTTGAAAGGTACTAACTATCGAGTTGGAGTAACTGCATATTTATAGGTCTAGATGACCCTATGTGTAATATTATTTCTTATATCACAAAACTCATTTTGATGCCACATTGGGTGCGTATATTTCATCTACACAACCACATCTTTCATGCACATTTCAATCATTCGTATGCTTTTTTCCTTTTCCATATTTTGATGCTATGATCCCAAAATAAACCTTTCATAAAAGTTTATAAACCACCTTCAATCATGCATGCAACCACATTTTCCATAAACATGTTTCTCTATTCTCCAATTTTTAGACCCAAAACATTGCAAACACTAGGAAATGAAACCAACTTCAATACTGCTACTAGTTCAAACTATAATATCAACTTCCTTGAAAACTCCATGATATGATATGTCAGGATTGAAAATAAACAAAAATAATAATCCATTAATCGAAATGAACATCCTTGGTTCCAAAATCTATGCAACAAGATAGGTTTCAGAAAGCATTAGATAATTCTCAAGCCAGATTTCAACATCTCAAGGTCTATGTCCTTGAACACATATAATATTTTAGGGAGAGACTCTATCCTATGGAAGTTCCTCAAAATTTAAAAACATAAATGAAAATTATTTCCCTTAATTATCTATTACTATTTTTTAATAATTATTGCAATTATAATTCAATACTTATAATGACTCATTTAATTTAATTTTGTTATATTAAAGTTCTACAATTACAATGAAAAAAATTAGAGTGCCCTAATTTTATCTTATACCTTCTACCCTATTGACTTTATATTAACTATTTCTAGAGTCATGTGATAGAAACTATGAAGATTGTGAATTTTTTAACTATTTTCATATTTTTTTACAAATTCAGAATGTAAATTACTTATGAAGAGAGACTTGTATTTACTTAGTCCACAATTTGGGGTTTTAATCCTAACAATCATTATTCCTTTTTATTTAATATGTTTATTCTTTCCAAGATCATACTGAGTACACGTCGAGTGAGATGAGACTCAAATTTTACCCAAGGTGATGTATTTTGGGTTTTCAACCTAGAAAGTATTATGTCTCCTTTTTCAGGCAGTTTAATGTCTTTAAACCTAGAATAACACCAATAGTGTATTAGGTAAAATATGATTGACTATGATTTATGGAATCATGACCCAATAACGGATTAATATATGAGAATTTTATGAAAATATTCATATACATGAAGGGGAATGTGGATTCCTAATTTTGATATTTATGTATCTAAAAGGTGGTTTGAGATAACAATACAAGGAAGGAATACATACCATAACCGAAAAGTGGTTTATAAACATATTTTGTTTTGGAGAGTACAGAGATATAAGAAGTATCTCATATGATTGAATGTGACTCTCACTAACTGTTCATAATGGTGTGTAACTTATGCAATGGAAACAAAGCAATATTACTACATAGTCATACAAAGGACTTCTTAAGAAAATTAAAATCTATTACCGATGAGTGGAAGAGATTTTTAATATCCATTTTTATCAAGACCATAAAGGATTGTTTACTAATGTAAGTTGCTTGATGATGAAGATAGCATCTATATTGTAATTATCCATTAATATAAAAATGATCTTATATGAATTATTCTTGTCTAAAAGAATGTACATTCTATTAGATGGATAACGACATGAGGAATGGATCCTCCCTAGAAAGTCAGGAAGAATCGTGCATTTTAATGTCATGAGATTAGGACATGGACCACGTATTTTGACATATTATATAAAGGGTGTTGAGGGATAAAATTTAATGCCCTTTAGATTTGACTGAAAGATTAATGATTTTTCATTTCATTGTAATATGTCCAAGAATGTTACATTATATTCAGACATGAATGGGAAAGGTTTGTAATCCATAATATGCGGGTTTATGTATTTGAGGAGTGGTATGGGAGTAAAAAATTATAGTGGAAAATGAGGATTGAAGAGGATACTCCAAAAATTTATATACCTCTGTTTTGTAAGCCCTTTTAGTGGATGATTTTTTCAAAGCCAACTAGGGTGTGTTTCTATATAGTCAAATAGTGTCTTACTTTGGATAATGGGACCTTTTTGTGGGTGATTATACAAATAAAACTGGGGTGTATTAAATATTATTCAAAAAAAAAGGAATCCTTAGGAATCTGTCAATCCACTACTAATTATTGGGGAAAATTATGGTGATTCAGATTTTCCCAAAAATAGAGTTTGGTCTATGTGATGAAAATACTGGAATATGGTATGACCATTTCAATTTAAAATTTTCAAGTATGGGGAGAACTTATTTCCTTATAGTGTTCTTGACTATAGGTTGGAAAATGGTATTTTATTTTTATATTGGGGTTGGAACAGGGTATAGAAATCAGGAATCACGAAGTATCTCATCAGAGTAAGAATCAAGAAATACATTAGTTTTAAAAATATACCATAAAAATATAATTTCTATATATGTATGGGGATTTTTTTGAATGTAGGGTCACGAATTTGGTGAGAAACCATATTAGATCCTCAAATTCATATCTAACTCATAAATAGAATAGTGTTGGAATTTCTCATATCAAGGGTGGACTGGGATATAGGATCTGAGCATCACTATGAAACTCACTAAATTGAGAATCCATCCCCATGTCTTTCATTAATTGGCGTCAAGAATAATGTTTAACATCATGTGGTAGGGACATTAGTGTTCATTTTAAGGACTTCTGACCCTTACCATAGTAAACTAGATGTGAATTGATATGCTTTGATCATGAGGGTAATCCTTTACCAATGATCCAAGGCCCATGTGAGCTATGTTCTGTGTGAGAAATAAGGAGTGGAAAATATTTATTCAAACATAGTAGAAGATAAAAATAAAGGATTAGGATATCTAAATTTTGGGAGGGATGAACATGGATATTGGATTCAGGTATCAATGTGTATCTTATTATTATGAGAATAATGTTGTTCTTAATTATCAGAAATCATGTAGTTTTGTGCCATGTAGTGAGAACAGCATCGATGTAATGTAACATCATGTAGTAATAATGAATTCGACTCACTAAGAAAAAAATAATTATTGAGGCTGGAACAAAGACTGTAGATCTGGACGTCACAATGTGTCTCATAATAGAAGGAGCCAAGCCATATGTAGTTTCCCAATTTACATCAACCGTCCAATTTAACATCATTTAGTGAGAAAATAAGTTTCATTTTAGTTTTAGGTAATATAACAATGACTATTTTTCATGTAAATGATGAGTGATGTAAGGATTAAAAGGAAAAGGGGTAACCAGAATGCTTTGTATGTGAATGATTAAACCATAAACCATGATATTAGGGGTTCTTAGGTTCAAATTGTGATATAGTACAAAATTAAAGGGATAAATATAGATTAATATTCAAAATGTGGGTTCTTAGAACAGGGTTTTTGAGGATTGTGGAGATATAAGAGTCTCTCGATAGGATGGATGTGCCTCTAATTGATAAGACCTTTTCGTGGCCATCATATTCAAAGATAACTGGGGCGTACTACTGCATCGTCAAATAGTGGCATCCACTAGATAAAATTCCATTTTGTTAAAGAAATTATGAAAATAAAACTGGAAATTATTACTTTATATTTAGAAAAGGTTGTTTTCGAAAATCTAATATCCTATCTCTGATGACCGATGAAAGCTTATAGAGATTTGAAATTTCCAAGGACAAGAAGTTTAATGTGTGTAAGGAGTCTGTCAGCACACAAAGGAAGCATTTTGGTCAAAATTATCTGTGGAGTGTGAAGTCCACTACATTGATTTTTATTGATATGTGGGAGAGGAATGTTTTTTTGTTTCCATGATGGGCTCCTAGATGAGAGAACATGTGCTATGTTCACTAGCATAGAAGTGTTTTCTATAGGAGAGGGAGATTTTTTTTCATTGTGATTAGTCCTAGTACATCTGGTCTGGGAATAAATATATATCTAATGAGAATTATAATCAAGCAACAAAATTTTTTATGTCTTCCAGTGTTTGTCTAACCCATACATAGGGATGGGTCATTTTTCATGTTCTAATTGGACCTAATATTAGAGATCTAAGCATCACTAAATATTCATTCATGGTAGGAATAAAGATTCATATAGTTCATGAATAATAGTGTGGCGGGATATTGCAACCAAATATTATTATCAACTCAAGCATGTATAAAAATGATATACTATTTTACATCATGAAACAAGGACATGATCCATGCAGTTTTACACCGTGCTGTAAAAATGATGTCATACAATTTTACATATTCTTACTAGGAAATTAGGCAATGTAGTTTAAAGCCTTATATCTCATCCTATGATGTCTTTTGTTTTTGGTTCGTATGACTAGGACTATAAGATGTTCCTTTTAAAGTCGTACTTACATGACTATTATGTTTTGTAGTTTAGTTTCATATTTTAAGGTTGTTGTTTTCATGTAGTTTTTCATATTATGGTGTGGAAAATGGTGTACTTATCACACATAGTACTTCTTGAGAAATATTTTGTTATATGAGACGTAAGGATCTCTCCATCCATTGATACTAGGGAATAAAATTCATTAGATCAGAACTTTTATATGGAGAAAGTCCCTTCCCAATTTGTCTCATGCTCTAGTGAATCATCCCTGGTATCATCAGAATCATTAAGACTATTAACAGCTCTCCTTGGAGGAACAAATTAAGGACAACCTTATTTTTAAAATATCTTTCATTATTATTTTTATAAACCACAAACTTGTAACGACCCAAAATTCCATTAATGGAAAATCCCTCTTGATCCAGTTAAATGTTTATTTATGTTTTTATATGATGTCAACTTATTTAGTTTAACGTTAAGATTTGTGACCGTTACTTTTATAGCCGTTGAACAGTGATCATCTGGGTAGTTTAAATATAAGGCTTTAACGAACCAATTTTCTACTCAGACAAAGGAAGCGATGGACTCATCCAGTAGAATTGCCCCTTACGAAGCCCATTTGTCAGAGCTCGGAAAGGAGGTGGCGTCTTTGGGCTTTGCCCTTGACCAAGCCCAAGCTGAGCTTCATCAAGTCAAGCTGGAACGTGATCGTCTACGGGAAAAATGGAAGTTGATAGAGATCACCACTCGAGCGATGTTATCCGAGCAACCCAAAGAGTCGGTCACCATCGCACACCTTACCCTTAGGTCTTATGCGGCTATTTTAAGGGGTTATGTAACAAATAAGTAGCACCATGTTCATGTACATTATTTTTGTATATAATAATGAATATAATTTCTAGTCATTTTTGATGCATTGTAATTAGTTTTTAAAGTACAAATGATGTTTTTAGTTATTATTTAATTAAGAACTATATTTTATTAAATTAAAGGATTTTTGAATTAAATAATATTTTAATAAAATATTATTATTAATATTAAATTAATTTTTATTAAATATAAATGATCTTATAATTTTATGAATGCAATTAAAATTTTTATTAAGGTTTGAAAGCCATTTCTGTCAAAACTCGTGAATTTTTTATAAATGTCGGTTTTTATTTTAAAAGTGAAAATTCACATATTTAGAAAATTATTTAGATAAAATAAATATTATTTTTGGAATCAGGACGTCGAAATTATCCAACGGTGAATTTTTCATAATTTTCTGAGACAGTCAAATTTTTGGGTAAAAATTAAATACCATTTAAATATATAATGTGTTTTATGACATCATAATGACCCAATGGTGATGTAATAAAATACCATAATCCTTATGTTCGGCCAATATGTGTTTTATCAATAAAATAATGAGGTTTTGGGTTTGTTTGACTCACCTTTCAAAGCATTAATGGAGCCCTCAAGACTTATTCAACACTTTGCCTTTTTAAATTAATTTCCATGGGAGTGTGACTCACCTCCACATAAGCAACCCTAATTTTTTAATAAGTTCGGACCTTGGCCTTGTAAAATATTGTTTTCCTCTTCCCTTTTCCGGAAACCATGGGCAAATACCATGGGATGGTTTGTGGTTTGGATTATTTTAATATAAGGGGTCCCAAACCTAAATAATAAAGAATTCTCTCACCTTTCCTATATAAACCCACCCAAGCTCCCACATTCTCCTCACTCAAAGCCCTTTAAGTTCGTCCAACCTCTGCCCTACTCTCTCTAGAATCCTCTCAAGGTGCCCCAAGCTCCCAAGAAGCCTCTCACAAGCCTCTGCCTAGCCTTTGGAAGCACACTTCCAAGTAAGGGTTTTTCTTCCTTTCTCATTTTTTGTCAATTTTCTTTAAGTTGTATCGCCCTTTTAATTTCATTTATGAATGTTGGGGTATGGTTTCGCACCTCCCCCATACTGCCCTCTTATTGTTTTAATGATGGGAGAACCCTTTCTCTCTCATTAAATGCCTCCCATGTACACCCGTTACTATGCCGAAATTCCGAAAGGAACTTCTCTCTATTTTCTTTTACATTCAAGCAATACTTTTGTATCAGGAATCTAAATTCCATTTCTATTGTTGGGACATGTATATATATGATCTCCTTACTGTCCATTACATGTAAATATGATGAGGAACCCCTTTCTCTCTCATCAACCTTTTTTATGAATTCTTATGTCACGCCGTTACGCTGCCGAAATCGCACCAATTTTCTAAGCCAATGTCTTTGTGTAGTGAATACCATGCCCATTTCTCCATCAAGGGTATTCACCTTTATGCACATATACGTATTGATTGTAAAGTTTCATATATGAATTCCACATTCCTTTATCGTGGAAGAAATGATTATGTTTTATGAATCCATGTTTTATGATCCATGTGGCACACTTATGCATGAAATGAAATGTTTAAGAAGGGTGCGCCCTGATAGCGCTCCAATGCATTGGGTAAAGTATAGTATCATGATACGTCATGTGCAATGAGTATTGACTCATGCTAATTCAAGTGCAACGAGGGTTTACTCGTGCTTCAAGTGCAATGAGGGTTTACTCATGCTCCATGTGCAATGAGCATTGGCTCATGCTAATTCAATGTTAAGTGTTGTTGCCACATTTCCATGTTATGATTATCATGCTTTATCATGCCCTTATGTTCATGTCTCTCTTATGCTCTATTGATATGCCTATTACCTAACATGTATTGTACTCCTCATGTTATTCATTATGTACTCCCTTACTGGGCTTTATAGCTCACCCTTTTCTTATGCATGTCCTCAGGTTATCCCATGCAATGCTAAGTACGAAGGAATGTAGTGGTCATGTAAAGGAAGTTTTCAATAAGGATGTTTTGTTTCAAGTTTAAAGTTTTTATGTAATGATCCTCAGCCCCAAAGACACTAAACCTCTCGATCTTATTTGTTGTATCAAGTGAAGTTTTATGTAATAAAGCATGTTTAAGTTGTAATAAAAAGCAGGGTTGTCATAGTTGGTATCAGAGGATAGGTTTAGTTATTTTTGGGATTAGGAAACCCTAGTAAAGCCTTAGATACAAGACTAAGCATAATAAAAACATCCCTAAGTTTTGGTAAATACTAAGTAAGTGTTTTATCAAACAAATACATCCCTGTCTGGATACGAGCAGGTAGAGGCGGCTCTGGCACAGATGTATCCTAGGGGTAAAACCCGAAAACACCGCTTTGAGCTAGACTCGAACGGGAACTGGTGCACGACAACGGGCCTTGCTGCACTCTTGGTTACGACACTCCCGGGGGATATGTTTTGATAAATTCACAATCTTAGTATGAACCCTTATTAAGGGAAAAATGCCCCTAAGAATATATGTTAGAAGGAAGATCATGAAAAGCCTGGATTGAATCCTATAGAGTTAAAGAGATTAAAGTTTATTTATAAGTTGTCAACTTTTGTCTTTGGATTACCCTTTATGTGTTACCCCTAACTTTCCTTTTATTCCAGCCAATGGCCGGTAATAGGAGAACTCGGGCTAACAACCGTTGTGAAGATCAGTGTGATGATTGTACCAATGAGATGCCCAATCCAATGGGAGCGGGAATCGCGAACTTTGTCACGCTTCTCTCTCAGTTAACTCAAGTTTTGAATAGAAACACTGGTCAAGAGGAACGTTCAACCCCCCCTAAGAAAGAACAAGTCGCTATTGAAAGCTTCATGAGACAAAGGCCTCCTACTTTTAGTGGATCATCCGATCCCACGATTGCTGAACAATGGATCAACTCCATTGAAAAGATATTCTCCATCCTCCAATGCTCTGAAAAAGAGAAGGTTCTCCTGGCGGCTTATCGTATGGAGGGTGAAGCTGATCAATGGTGGACGTTGATCAAAAATACGAAGCCTGAGGAGGAGATCGAGGCTTTGGAATGGAAGGTATTCCGGAAGATGTTTTTCGATAAATATTTTCCACGCACCCTCCGTCTTAAGATGGAAAGGGACTTCCTTTCCCTCAAGCAGAAAGATGAGGAATCTGTGGGAGCGTACGAGGAAAACTTCACAAGGCTCGCACGATACGCTTCCGGCTTTGTCGTTACCCCCGAATGCAAGGTTGACCGCTTCTTTGGTGGGCTGAAGCCTAGCTTGCGGAAAGCATTAGCGATCCGTGACTTCGACAGCTATGAGGAAATTGTCCGATGTGCCCTCAAGGTTGAAATGGAGATCGTAGAATCACAAGGGTATCATGGGGACAAGAAGCGGAAGGTAGACTTCAATGCTGGTGGTCCGATGGATAAATCCAACGGCGCTAAGAAATTCCAGCACCCCACTTGCCAAAAGTGTGGAAAGAAGCACCCTGGAAATTGCCTTAGGGGGACAAGAAAATGCTTCAAGTGTGGAAGAGAAGGGCACCTAGCTGTTAACTGTCGGCAAGAAGGACCCGCGGCTGCGACGGAGGGGAGGAACGCTCCGTTCGAACCTCAACGCGTTGTTCAATGCTTCAAATGCAAAGAACCGGGTCATTTTGCGAATCAGTGCCCTAATCCAAGGGTTATCGGAGGCAATCAACAACCTCCAAGACAGCAAGGAAGAGCTTTTGCCATCACTTCTGCCGAAGTGAACCCCGACAACGAAGTGGTGACAGGTACGCTAGTTATTCATTCAGGAATAGCGAACGTACTTTTTGATTCAGGTTCTACGCATTCTTTTATATCTCAAAAGTTTAGTAGAACAATCCCTGCACCACCACAAACCATGGAAGTAAAGATGTCGGTGAGTACGGAAAATGGGGCAATCATTGCATCCCATGAGTATAAGTCCTCCCCTGTTATAATCTGTGGATTGAATTTCCCAGCGAACCTCGTCATACTCCCTTTGGTGGAATTTGATGCAATTCTTGGCATGGATTGGCTTTCCTTATATAGAGCCAACATAAATTGTCGGGAGAGGGAAATCACACTCCATATGGAGAATCGACCCCCGATTCTTTACAAGTGTCAGGAGGAAGATGAATCTCCTTTAGCTCCATAATCTCAAGCATGGATATTACTACCTTATGAGCACGCATATCTGGCTCAGATGATTAAGTCCAAGGAAGAAACCACCCTTGAAGAAATGCATATTGTGAGGGAATTCGCTGAAGTATTTCCCGAGGAACTTCCTGGTCTTCCTCCAAGAAGAGATGTTGAGTTCTCAATTGAACTTATACCTGGGGCGCTACCAATATCCAAGACTCCATATAGAATGGCTGTGGTTGAGCTTGAAGAACTGAAGAAACAACTACAGGAGAATCTGGATAAAGGGTTTATACGCCCAAGTGCATCACCATGGGGTGCACCAGTCCTCTTCGTCAAGAAGAAGGATGGGTCAATGCGGCTTTGCATCGATTATCGTGAACTTAACAAAATCACGATAAAGAACAAGTATCCTCTCCCAAGAATCGATGACTTGTTTGATCAGCTGCGTGGAGCACAATACTTCTCCAAGGTCGACTTGCGGTCGGGATATTATCAAGTAAGGGTGAAGAAGGAAGATATCCCCAAGACTGCTTTTCGTACAAGGTACGGGCACTATGAATTCATAGTAATGCCGTTTGGACTCACCAATGCTCCAGCAATATTCATGGACTTGATGAATAGAGTCTTTAGAGATTACCTAGACAAATTTGTGGTAGTCTTTATAGATGATATTCTAATATACTCCAAAACCAAGGAGGACCATGAGGAGCATTTAAGAACTGTACTGGAGACTTTGCGCAAAGAGAAGCTCTATGCCAAGTACAGCAAGTGCGAGTTCTGGTTGAAGGAGGTCTCATTCTTGGGCCATATCATCACAAGCAATGGGATATCTGTGGACCCCTCCAAAACAGATGCAATTGAGGGATGGCCGAGGCCAACATCGGTAACTGATATCCGTAGCTTCTTGGGGTTAGCTGGATATTATCAACGATTTGTGAGAAACTTCTCACGATTGTCCAACCCTCTTACCAAGCTAACTCGAAAGGGAGTAAAGTTTGCTTGGAGTGATGAATGCGAAGAAAGCTTCAAGGAGTTGAAAAGGAGGCTTATCACTGCACCTGTGCTCACTTTACCCACAAGTGGGGAGCTTTTTGTGGTATTCAGTGATGCTTCGAAGAAGGGCTTAGGATGTGTGCTGATGCAGAATGATAAAGTGATATCCTATGCCTCAAGACAGTTGAAAATCCATGAGCGAAACTATCCAACGCATGATCTGGAGTTGGCGGCGGTGATCTTTGCCTTGAAAATCTGGCGGCATTATCTCTATGGAGAGAAATGTGAGATATATACTGACCACAAGAGTCTTAAATATATATTCACACAGAAAGAGCTTAATATGCGCCAGAGAAGATGGATAGAGCTCATAAAGGATTATGACTGTTCAATACATTACCACCCTGGGAAGGCGAACAAGGTAGCGGATGCCCTAAGTAGAAAGGATCCAGCAATTCTATCAATGATGAGAATTGAGAAGGATCCAATCTTCTTAGACTTGATGAAGATGGACGTGGGAATCATAAAGAAGGGAACATCATCAATCCTTTCACAAATGATTGCTCAACCATCTCTTTTGGAAAGGTTAAAGGATGCTCAAAAGGATGATGCGAGAATCCAAGAAAAAGTGGAAGCTATCAAAAAGGGAAAATCCTCAGAGTTTAATGTTAATGAAGAAGGAATTGTGCGGTTTGGGAAAAGACTATGTGTCCCATCAAGTTCGGAGCTGAAGAAGGAACTTTTGGATGATGCACATAGTTCAAATTTCTCTATTCACCCAGGGAGCACAAAGATGTATCGAGATCTCCGAGAAAACTTTTGGTGGGATAATATGAAGAAGGAGATCGCCGAATATACATCAAAGTGCCTGGTGTGTCAGCAAGTGAAGGCAGAGAGGCAGAAGTCTAAGGGGATGATGCAACCATTGCCCATACCAGAATGGAAATGGGAGAACATCACCATGGACTTCGTCACTGGACTTCCAAGGACATCCAAAAGCAACAATGCAATCTGGGTTATTGTGGATCGTCTTACAAAGACTGCACACTTCATTGCTATTCGAGAGGATTTCTCTTTTGATCAACTGGCACGGATATATATCAGGGAAGTGGTACGGTTGCATGGAGTACCACTATCTATTGTGTCGGACCGAGATCCAAGATTTACCTCTATGTTTTGGAAGAGTCTTCAACATGCTCTGAATACTGAACTGAACTTCAGTATGGCCTATCATCCTCAAACTGATGGCCAATCCGAGCGGACTATCCAAACACTTGAGGATATGTTGAGAGCGTGCTCAATGGACTTTAAAGGAGGATGGGATCAACATCTTCCCCTAGTTGAGTTCTCTTATAATAATAGTTTCCACTCGAGCATCCAAATGGCACCATATGAAGCCCTGTATGGGAAAAGGTGTAGAACACCGGCATGTTGGGATGAAGTCGGTGAACGTAAGCTGCTTGGACCAGAAATGGTCGAAGAAATGGTGGAAAAGGTGAAAACCATTCAGCAGCATATCAAGGCAGCCCAATGTCGACAGAAGAGTTATGCAGATAATCGTCGACGAGACCTTGAGTTTAAAGTCGGAGACATGGTGTTTTTACGCATATCTCCGTGGAAGAAGGTCATGAGGTTTGGAAAGAAAGGGAAGTTAAGTCCAAGGTACATCGGCCCATTCGAGATTCTTGATCGTGTTGGGGCTGTGGCCTATCGACTAGCACTTCCACCTACTATGGCCAAGGTGCATGATGTCTTCCATGTATCCCTCTTAAGGAAGTACATACCAGACCCTTCACATGTACTCTCTTCCGAGGTGGTACAATTAGAAGACGATCTTTCTTATGAGGAGCAACCAGTGAAGATCATAGATCGTAGAGAAAAAGTTCTACGAAATAAGACAATGCCCCTCGTCAAGGTGTTGTGGAGAAACCACAAGTTTGAAGAAGCAACTTGGGAGTCGGAGGATATGATGAAGCTAAGTTACCCACATTTGTTTTAGTGTGGGAAAAGGAAAATTTCGAGGGCGAAATTTCTTAAGGGGGGAATGTTGTAACGACCCAAAATTCCATTAATGGAAAATCCCTCTTGATCCAGTTAAATGTTTCTTTATGTTTTTATATGATGTCAACTTATTTAGTTTAACGTTAAGATTTGTGACCGTTACTTTTATAGCCGTTGAACAGTGATCATCTGGGTAGTTTAAATATAAGGCTTTAACGAACCAATTTTCTACTCAGACAAAGGAAGCGATGGCCTCATCCAGTAGAATTGCCCCTTACGAAGCCCATTTGTCAGAGCTCGGAAAGGAGGTGGCGTCTTTGGGCTTTGCCCTTGACCAAGCCCAAGCTGAGCTTCATCAAGTCAAGCTCGAACGTGATCATCTACGGGAAAAATGGAAGTTGATAGAGATCACCACTCGAGCGATGTTATCCGAGCAACCCCAAGAGTCGGTCACCATCGCACACCTTACCCTTAGGTCTTATGCGGCTATTTTAAGGGGTTATGTAACAAATAAGTAGCACCATGTTCATGTACATTATTTTTGTATATAATAATGAATATAATTTCTAGTCAGTTTTGATGCATTGTAATTAGTTTTTAAAGTACAAATGATGTTTTTAGTTATTATTTAATTAAGAACTATATTTTATTAAATTAAAAGATTTTTGAATTAAATAATATTTTAATAAAATATTATTATTAATATTAAATTAATTTTTATTAAATATAAATGATCTTATAATTTTATGAATGCAATTAAAATTTTTATTAAGGTTTGAAAGCCATTTCTGTCAAAACTCGTGAATTTTTTATAAATGTCGGTTTTTATTTTAAAAGTGAAAATTCAAATATTTAGAAAATTATTTAGATAAAATAAATATTATTTTTGGAATCAGGATGTCGAAATTATTCAACGGTGAATTTTTCATAATTTTCTGAGACAGTCAAATTTTTGGGTAAAAATTAAATACCATTTAAATATATAATGTGTTTTATGACATCATAATGACCCAATGGTGATGTAATAAAATACCATAATCCTTATGTTCGGCCAATATGTGTTTTATCAATAAAATAATGAGGTTTTGGGTTTGTTTGACTCACCTTTCAAAGCATTAATGGAGCCCTCAAGACTTATTCAACACTTTGCCTTTTTAAATTAATTTCCATGGGAGTGTGACTCACCTCCACATAAGCAACCCTAATTTTTTAATAAGTTCGGACCTTGGCCTTGTAAAATATTGTTTTCCTCTTCCCTTTTCCAGAAACCATGGGCAAATACCATGGGATGGTTTGTGGTTTGATTATTTTAATATAAGGGGTCCCAAACCTAAATAATAAAGAATTCTCTCACCTTTCCTATATAAACCCACCCAAGCTCCCACTTTCTCCTCACTCAAAGCCCTTGAAGTTCGTCCAACCTCTGCCCTACTCTCTCTAGAATCCTCTCAAGGTGCCCCAAGCTCCCAAGAAGCCTCTCACAAGCCTCTCCCTAGCCTTTGGAAGCACACTTCCAAGTAAGGGTTTTTCTTCCTTTCTCATTTTTTGTCAATTTTCTTTAAGTTGTATCGCCCTTTTAATTTCATTTATGAATGTTGGGGTATGGTTTCGCACCTCTCCCATACTGCCCTATTATTGTTTTAATGATGGGAGAAACCTTTCTCTCTCATTAAATGCCTCCCATGTACACCCGTTACTATGCCGAAATTCCGAAAGGAACTTCTCTCTATTTTCTTTTACATTCAAGCAATACTTTTGTATCAGGAATCTAAATTCCATTTCTATTGTTGGGACATGTATATATATGATCTCCTTACTGTCCATTACATGTAAATATGATGAGGAACCCCTTTCTCTCTCATCAACCTTTTTTATGAATTCTTATGTCACGCCGTTATGCTGCCGAAATCGCACCAATTTTCTAAGCCAATGTCTTTGTGTAGTGAATACCATGCCCATTTCTCCATCAAGGGTATTCACCTTTATGCACATATACGTATTGATTGTAAAGTTTCATGTATGAATTCCACATTCCTTTATCGTGGAAGAAATGATTATGTTTTATGAATCCATGTTTTATGATCCATGTGGCACACTTATGCATGAAATGAAATGTTTAAGAAGGGTGCGCCCTGATAGCGCTCCAATGCATTGGGTAAAGTATAGTATCATGATACGTCATGTGCAATGAGTATTGACTCATGCTAATTCAAGTGCAACGAGGGTTTACTCGTGCTTCAAGTGCAATGAGGGTTTACTCATGCTCCATGTGCAATGAGCCTTGGCTCATGCTAATTCAATGTTAAGTGTTGTTGCCACATTTCCATGTTATGATTATCATGCTTTATCATGCCCTTATGTTCATGTCTCTCTTATGCTCTATTGATATGCCTATTGCCTAACATGTATTGTACTCCTCATGTTATTCATTATGTACTCCCTTACTGGGCTTTATAGCTCACCCTTTTCTTATGCATGTCCTCAGGTTATCCCATGCAATGCTAAGTACGAAGGAATGTAGTGGTCATGTAAAGGAAGTTTTCAATAAGGATGTTATGTTTCAAGTTTAAAGTTTTTATGTAATGATCCTAAGCCCCAAAGACACTAAACCTCTCGATCTTCTTTGTTGTATCTAGTGAAGTTTTATGTAATAAAGCATGTTTAAGTTGTAATAAAAAGCAGGGTTGTCATAAAACTGGTGTAAGATATGAAATATTTAAAAATAAATTCAATCCAACTCATTCATTAGTTTTCTAGACTCCACAAATAATGATAGCTTATCACATATAGAAATGCAGAGTGGTGGAAATTTGACCTCAATGGTAAGGACTGCATTTTCTCTAAATGAGTAAATGTGGATTATCCTATGTAGTAGTACAAGTAGTAGTTTGGTAGGCCCATAATTAATGAAAGTTATTTTTAGGAAAATTCTTTTTTTCTTATCCACCCTATTTTAGAGTATGTCTGATATGGTCTAGTTGAAAGCCATTATCTATCCATTATTTATTGCACGATAGTGGGGTGAAAGGTCTGATTTGATATTATAATCCTAATACAACTTCTTCAACTCAAAAATAAAAATGGTATTTCTTTCCATAAGTATTTTATGAGGGCCACCAAATCTTGTAATGATGTGTGCTTTCACGAAGTTGATGATTATTTTTGTTATGAATTATTTGAGGGATATAACCTCATAGAATTTGGAGAATAATTTAGTTTTAGTTATGATTTATTTGAAATATGTGTCCAAATCTAGGTGATATGTACCTAAAATAATCATTTCCCATATGTAAAATGGCCATATGTATTTGTTTGTATTTATTAACTCTGGGAGTTGATGGATAAAGTTGGAATTCACTTTGAAGGAATGACACTTCTTAGTGAATTTTGGGAAATATTATTTCATATAAGGCCAAACATATAAAATCCATTAGACTTCATTGTAAATTATGATCCCTAGATAATGAAAACCACAAGAAACCATATGAACTTCTTTAATGATGGAAACGTTCTCTTCTACTTCAATGCATCTGAGAAAAACTCCATCAAAACCTCTTACATAAAAGACATTATAGTTATTTGGCCAATAGTAAAGGGTAAATTTTGTTTCTAATCATTTGATCTAATCTTTTCAATCTCTTTTCTATGAGATCACTCAATTTTTAGGTCTTCCACAATGGGTATCACCCAACAAGTTATACGTCTCTCTGGTTCAGGGATGGTAATAACCTCATCGATCTCTTCCATAATGAAACATAAAAAAGGTGAGACCATTCTTAAATGTGCAATGATGATGAATTATTCGTCGTGAAAAAGATATTCTAGAGTCATATATGCATTTTCCAATTCATCAATTTAGGAATTTAGTTATTTTGGGATGTCTATCATTGTTGCCCTCGTGGTAATTCTACCGTTATCCCTCAGACATAGTCATGAAGGGGGGGGGTATTCTTTTATGATAGCAGAATCATTTTGGATCAATTTTATTACTAACTATGAATCACCTTTCACTTATAAGGGTCCCAACCAAATTTTAAGTCTCTAATTCTATCCTTGTAGTGAAGGGCTGGTATTCCACCCCATTATTTGTACAAACTTTTGAAAACAGGAAGGAGTATGGAAGGACTGACTTTACCAGAGATATAAACATGACTCCCAACCTAACAATTTTTAGTTTAGGTTCTTCCTTTATATTCCCTATTGGGCTTATGTATGTTATATTAAAATAAATTTCCCACGTCTAGGGTCCATCTTGAATAGAAAATATCACATTATTTGCATATAGAGGATTTAATGATGTTATTAATAAAGATGGGTGTTCTGAAATAAAATCTTCCCAATCATAGCCTTTCACGAATTTTTGAGAAAAAACTGTATGTAAAACTATTTTATGATAATCTCCCACCATGCCAAACATATATTCAACATAGTAAAACTAAAGATATATTTGAGCGGGTTGTTTTGGGAGACCAAATGGACCTCATGGTGTAGTAGGAAATGCCTCAGTTTCTGAAACATGAATATTAATGATATATTGTTCCTCTAGATATTTGAATAAAGGGTTTTAGTATTGATCATGGATTTAATGATGTGATAAAGGATGTTTTCATTCTGGGTATCATTATTTTTTGTGGGGAAATAACTGATTGATTGTTCAAGGGTTGATACATAAAGATGAGAATAGTCCCCTAAATAAGTTCAATTAATAATAGTGGACTCAATATTTATTTATTGATGATTTAAATTGATTCATAATAGCCATCGTTACATTGATATGTGAACCCCTTCTTCATCTACATAGTAATGGGAAAAAACATTCCTGTTGGGTTCGTTATAGAGTGTCGAATGTAGGCAAGGTGTCTCTATCAACCCCGTAACTCTTTGATGTTCTAAGGAAGTGAAATTTTGACTATTTCCTTTCTATTCTCATGGTTTACCTCAATATCATGATGGAATTAGAAAATATGAGAAATTTCTTGGAGGTAAACCTGAAAGAAACTTTTAAGGGGTTCATCATCAGGCTCTGCTGTCATATATTTTTTGCGATGGTCTAAAGATCATCATGGTTGTCCTAAAATTGTAGAGACATAACCACCAGGTCATCATCATACCATTAAAAATACTTTCCAATAAATTTTTGAATCTGTGATGCTTTTATTGCTATTATATAACGTTAGAATTCTCTAGAAAAAGAATATTACCCAATAGAAAAGTACTCTCTCAGGGGTTTTGAAAGAAGTTTTTTCTTCATATCCTTAGTACATTTGAATATAATTTACCTTGAATATACATCCATGAGGTTGAAGACATTATATCTATTTTTGGCATCAATCAGTAGCTCTATGATCAGGATTGGGAAATTATCGTTATGACAGTGTCATTTGAGATCTCTAAATTCGACGAAGACTTTAATTTTCTCATTCTTCTTCTTTACTAGAACTATTATGGTTATAAAATTTTTATATTGGACTAACAAAATGAAATAGTATATTATAATACTATCTAATACAGCTTCATTTTTAGTAGAAAGAATCCATTTTGTCCTTCTGGATTATTGTTTGTAAACTCGATGGTTCTCTATAAAACAATTGGTGAGTGGGCACCTAGGGATCTTGTCCCTGAATCTTTCTGTAGTTCTATGTGAAAATGTCCTGATGTTTCTTAATAAAGGTGGTGTATAACTCTTTTTCTTTGGAATACATTTCTACACTGATCCAGGTGGATCATAATTATTATTTTCTATGCATATTTTTCTCTCGAAGTTCATCAATGGTTGTAGAAACAACTTTCCAAAAAAGCTAGAGGGGTGTCCCTGAGGTCATCCTTCTCTTCCTCATACTCTTTTTCTTTATCTTCTTCTTATTCCTTTCTCTAATGGGTAGTACCTAATAGAGTATGCTCCTAAGTTTTAAAAGGGGTGTCAAAATTTTAAAATCCATAAGTTGAAGCAACACATTTCGACCACACTAAAAATGTAGGGTCCTTTTAATGCTCTAAAAGGGATATATTAGGGAATATATAATAAGAATATTATTTCTATTTTGGATTGTCTGATAATTTAGGAAAATATTGGGCCTCCATGGGTGGAGAGATGGGATTTTCATTCAAGAATTGCCACTTTTTGGATATTTTGGGGCATTTTTTGCACTGTCAGTATAAGTTTTCATGACTGGTTATTGATAGTTGTTGAAAATTCACCTAAATTTTGGCCTACTCTTTTTTTATTATTACTAAGGACATATTCATCATTTACTTAATTGAAGGTATTTTATAGTGATATTTCTAGACAGTTTGGGGATGTGACTCAAGTAACACTATTGATTATTATTTGTTTCACATCCCTCTGTAAGAACCCTTCATCAATGTATATAGTTTATTAGATATAAAATGTGTATATATCACCATAAAACATACCAATTATTCCATTAATACAATATTTTAGGCATTGGAAGTATGATGACGGGATTAATAAGTATTGATGGGACCATGGTCTTCCCAGAAGAATGTAGAAACATGTGTTTTTCTAAATAGCCATATATTTTGAGTCAGATACAAGCCCTCCAAACTGAGCCTTAATCTTGATTCCACTAAGGGGGTTTATCTTTTTCTTATTATAACTATATATGCTCATAGTAAAAGGGGACAATTTGGCCTCCCAGAAACTGATTCATCAAATTGGTCAGACTGAACTGAAGTTGACTTCTGATCTATTATCAATAAAAGAACATCAAATATCAACATCATTAACGAAATACAAAAAGGTATGATGCTTCATTGTATAATGTCATATTTTTCTATATTAGTGAAATGTATTATTGTTTGGAATTATATAGGTTTTATCATGGAATGATATACTTTAGCATTATCAACATCAACCATAAATTATTGAGTTCATGAAAAAGCCTGTATGAGCCCTTCCCAAAAATCTTTTGATAGACTCAAAGAGTCCAATATCGAAAAATTGGTTGGTATCAGTGATAATTAATTAAAAATTTCATAAATATAGTATAAATTTATATGCTTCCTAGTTTGATATCGAACTCTCAAAATCTCTCTAGGAACTCACATACTTAATATAGGTAGTCCAGTTCCTATAACAAGAATTCAAGGTGGAACTATCCCCGGTGGGATTTCAACTAAGTATTCCTACAAATAAAGAATGATTCAGTGATGGAATCCCCTCTAGTTGATATTAAAAGAATATAATGTTAGGAAAAACCCTAGAATTTGGGGGGGAAACCTTTTTTTTCTTCTGAGATCACTGGAGGGCTCTCCCATAAGTTTAAGATTTGTGGATTGTGTTAGTGATACCTTATACAAAGTATTGATTACTTACACAATAAGGTCTTCCCCCACATCTTCTACCTATGTGACCTCACCCCCTATTCCCCAACAGGATACAAAGAACATGGGATCCCATCCACACTCATTATCTGATCAGGGATCTATTAAGTTAATTATATTAATGGTGCTAAAGATCAACTCTTTGTCTGGTGAGGAGTCTATTTGATGGGTCGAAACCTGTTATACCATTTAGTGGGGTAGCTCTCATGTGTCTAGAAATTATTGCCTCAATTTTGATACAGTCAAGTCCAGCATAAAAATTTTAATGGTTTCTTCTTCAAGTATTTCCTTCCCACTCAATCAGACATGTCATTTCATGAAAGATTGTCTTTCATCGAACGTTCTCATCAATGGAGTCATGTATTTCATAGGGGAAGTGGCTAAGGAAATTGGAGGTTGTGTCAACTATTCTAGTACTATAACATGAGTCTTGTTGATCATCTTTTTTAAAGTCCCATTATTTAACTTCTATGTAGGTTTTTTAATAACTTTCTTCCATTCAACCCCTCCCATTGTATTTCCCATAGAATCACATTCTACCTATGGTGATGCTTTACCATATTTACTCGTCTAGATTCCACAATTATTTTATAGAATTTTTTTTAGAACACATTATTCCTAAATATTATACCACATTGTTCAATAGAAATGGAGTGTTTTTGTGTGATATTCAAGATTATCCCGATCGGGCCTCTTGGGAATTGGCAACGTGGCAAAGTATTTTTTTTAATTGTTAAATGAAGTTGTCTAGGACATGGTAGACTGGGAACATATAATCCTTTTTCTTTATCTCATGAAATTAGATTCTCCTATAATTTCTTTTCTCATCCTAATGAGAAGGGTGTTTCTTTTGATGCTCAGGAGAGGAGGGAAAACGATATGGCAAAGGTTTCGGGGAAATAGCCGGGGAAGGGGATGGAAATTTTATAATAGTGGTTGCCTCTAATTTCCATGTTATCTTACCTTGAGATACTAGAATTATGTAGTACTTTTCTGTGGTACACAAGATTGAATCCTCCATTTTTTGACCCACTATGGTGATATCATAAAACCCTCCTATTTATTTTAAATGAATGGGTGGTAAATGAAACATTTCAAGGAGGTTATATATATAGATAGGCAATAAATCTTCATGGTGAAGCTATAGGTTTAGGGTGGAGGTAAAACCTTTCCATCATGCAATGAAATAAAAAACCCTATCATTCATTCATTGTTTTCAGATCATGAGCTTGATGACTATGGTCATTTGCAGTATTGAGATAAATTGAATGATAAATTATCAACAATGATATTACAATCCTATGATAGAATGAGATGAAAATCTAGTGTACCATACAAATAATGGACTATGAAATGTTTGTACAAAGCATCTTAATTTCATAGCTTCTTATTGTGAAGGTGTACACATCATGGGATAACATCTGGACACTAAATGAGTCGAATGATACTCTAGGTCCCTCGAACTGTTAAAGATGGGAAATGTGTGGTTCCTAATATTTGGCATGGGTGGGGTCTGATCAACCCATTCAGGGAAGGGCATCTTCTCTAGTATTACTATTGAACATCATTCTTCTATAGAAACTAATTTGTCTATTAATGACTCGATAGTATTTAGGAACACTTGATGAATGTGTGGTTGAACAAGGGGCTTGAGTTTGGGAAGGAAAAGTGACCAGTCTCGATAATTTCATCACATATAGGGGAGGGGATGAATCAGTGATTCTTTCTATTTTATGTTTCCTTTAAAAGAGAATTCACCTATAGTTAAATATTCAATTTCCTTCTGAAAATAATTCAAACACACATCCATAGGTACACAAGACATTACAAGGGTTACTATTCAATAAGAATAGCTGCGTCATTGGTATAGTTTGGAAATAATCTAATAAAACATAATGAATTAGAGAGAAATCATTTGAATACAATGAGTATGAAATTTCCTTTCACTCATCTATTACATTGAATATTATCCAAAAGTGTGTGTACACCGTCTTTGCACAAATAGAGTAAAACAATGTTTGTGTAATGAATCATGTTATCTATGATTATTTTTATCATACACCAATATATTTTGGAACTAATTTCTTATGTAGAAGATAATAATAACTTCAATGACATTGAAATAGAATTAAAATTTGATTGTCCAGTCCGATCATTCTGATTTTCTAGACTTGATTACCCAATATGATAGATATAGATCTTTCTATAATCCAATTGAGATAATTAATAATTCCTTGTTCCCTATTTTAGAAATCCTAATATAAAAATAAGAATCCAATTATCCATCTGGATATGATAACCAGACAAATATGATGACAATCCAAATCTGATAGATATCTAAATATAATGATCACCGAATATGATGATCAACTGAATACAAACTTTTGACATTGTCTCTTCTGCTTTCACTTCTCATTGTCAAAAATTCATAAACAAACCAAAATATATAAAACTTATTTTAATCCCAATAATGTTAGAGTTTCTATCTCAACCTGTGAACATTACATCAGTTAGTAAAAGATTAAATTTCTTTTTCCCTTTTATAGGTGACACATGAGAGGTGACTCGTTGTAATGGATTACTTATCAACAATTCTAATCCTATGTGTTCTAACTTGTTATAGAAAACAAAAATCATGGACAATAAAACCATGTTATCCAAAAAAAGTGATTATGAAAAAATGTCTAGATTCTCACCTTTCTTTTTTCATTCTAGTAAAAAAAGAAATTTTTCTTATAACCAATCCCATAAATAGTTAAAAAATTTCACACACAATAAAATTAACTCATAGCATACCCACAGTCCCCTATTTTTATATGAAATAAAAATGATTGATTAATGAAAAAAATTCATCCATTTAAAAATACAATCCAATGGTAATATGAGAGGTGGGATCGAAACATTTACCTCAAACGTATTGAGAAAGTTGATGTAATACCATGGTCAACCTCAATTTAGAAAATGATTCCTTTAGAAAAGGTATTTTAAAAATGCTAGCAACTTGTTCCAATGATGGAATATACTTCTTCATAAATTCATTATTCTCCACATTATCTTGTATGAAATGACATTTGATATCAATATAGTTGAATGATAATGTTGAACTAGATTCCTGGTAAAATTTATTGAAAATTCATTTTCACAACCTAAGAGCAAGGGTAACTAGACTTCAACAAGTCTTCCAATTTTCCTTTCATCCACATAAGTTCAGTAATGGATTCTATAGAAGCAACAAACTCAGATTCGAATATAATAAGAGTCATTGAATTTTTTTTTGAATTATAACTAAAACAATTCCTTCCAAGAAATAATACTCCACCAAATATAGATCTTCTATTAACAACATTTCCTTCCCAATCATCATACAATTACATAAATAAATCCATAGTATTTGAGTTGTCGTACTTGATTATTTATTTTGATCTTAATTTGATTTACCTTATAATTGTTTTATAGAAATTTAATGTGATTGTTTTTAGCACTCTGAAATATTGAACATTAGTTGATAGCATAATCATTGTCATATCTTGAGGCAAGCAAATACAATAGGCATCCCATCAGCTTCCAAACTTCTTTAAGATAAAATTATATTTGTTCTCCATCATTATTAAATTTTTCCCACTATAATTAGTGTGTACCAAGTTTTGAGTTTTCCTAATTTAACCTCTTAATAAGTTCCTTAGAATATGTTTTTTGAGAAATAATAACGTATTTCTTCTTTGTTAAAATTTTTAACCCAACAAAGTATTTCTTTTCCTCTATCATGGAAATTTCAAAAACATTTTTCATCTCATTTGTAAATATTTAACAACTTCTTTCCTCATTCCTACTAAATATAATTTCATAAAAATAAAAAATTATGATATAAGTATACTCTTTACTTTCCTTGACATAAATATTTTTATCAAATCTTCCTTTCTTCAAACAAAAATTCCTTAAGAAAGTATCCAATTTATAATACCAAGCTCTCGGAGTATATTTTAGCCCATACAATTCATTCTTCAATATTTGTACCTAACATTCATCTTTCCCAACAACAAATATTCGATTTTGTTTAATATAAACTTCTTCATCCAGATCACTATTCAATAATTTGGATTTAAAATCCATTTGAATGATCTTCTAGACTCATTGTGCAGAAATAGAAAGAAAACTTATGATTTTTTATAATCATGAAACCGGAGAAAAAAAATTCATCAAAATAAAAACCTTCAATATTTGAATACCCTTTACACACTAATTGTTCTTATTTTCTTATCACTTCACCTTATTCATTCTTCTAGTTTTAGAAAACCCATTTTGTGGTAACATTATTCTTGCTTTATAGATTGGGTTTTATTTGCTATGTATTATTCCTTTCAATATGATCCAATTCTTCATTTATGTATTGAACCCATTTTGGATGCTCAAAATATTCTTTTACATCATTCCACTCAACTTTTGAATACAAATAATTTTGTGTAATGGCATTTTTTGATCTTTTTATTTAAGCATTCAGATGTTAATCCCCAATGATATTCTCAGATTACACTTGCTTCCCCCACCTAGGATGAGATTTTAGAGTATCTTCCACATCATTTGAAATATCTAGTTCTGATTCTTCTTCTTGATAAGGATTATAATTTCGTGTATCATTATCAGAATTGTTTTCGAAACCTCTCTTATCCTCCTCGACGTCCTTATCTGCCCTAATACACTTTTCCTCCTTAGATATTTCAATTACTTTTACATAAAATTAATCAACAATTCTTCATGTTTATTTTTTGAAACATCTATATTTTCTTCTTTCTAGAGCATATCGAAGAAAAATTCCATCTTCATCTTTCTGCTCAGCCATTCTATAGTTTCCATATATCTTCTTTATAATACATGGACTCCTGAAAACACTCTAGTGTTTAAAATATGGAGTTTTTCATAAAATAATTCATAAGGATTCATACCTGATCTAGTCCTATAGAAACATTGTTTTAGAATATAAATAGTCATACTCATGGATTTCCTCCAATTTAAATGTGAAAGACAATGTTCAAGTAACATAGTTCTCCCAATTCGCACCAAACGTCCATTATTTCTCTCTACAACCCCAGTTTGTTGAGGAGTATATGGTGAGACATACTCATGATGAGTTCCATGTTTCTCTAGATAAATCTCAAACTCTTCACCTTTTTATTCACCTCCACTATCTGTTCTCAATTTCATCACTAAATACTCAGACTCATTTTCTTCTATTCTTCATAAAATTTTATCAATTATCAAATTATATGATTTATGTTTTATATATGTAACACAAGTAATGAAATTAAAATAATCAATGAAATAAATGATGTAATTATCTCTATTGGTGTTTGTTTTCTCATTGTCTCACAAATATCAGAATGAATCAGCTCTAGGGGTTGTTTGGAACAAATCTCAACTTTATTGTGCACGGAATTTGTAATCTTTATTTCCTCACAAGAAGTGAAAACCCAAAATCTACTTGTTGTGAAATAAAGAATGTCTCAAAAACTATGTTGTTTTGAAATATTACTCTTATTTATTTAACACATGTTTCCAATCCTTTTATTCCACAATTGATTCTATTCTATCATACTCACGTAATAAGAGTTCTGTATTTCAGTAACCTGAAACATGTTTTATTTTGTATGTTGTCCTTTTCTAACAATATTTTAAAAAATTTCACTTTTCACAAGAAACCCATATTTCTTAAAGATAACAAAGTTACCCTCATCACATAGTTTTTAATCACTTATAATATTATGTTTCATCCCATCAACATATATTTTTTTGTATTTTATCTTTTCTTACCCCATGATATCTAAACCATCATCTTTGATTTTCATGGATTCATCAATGTTAAATTTCATTGTTACTTATTTACAGTCCTTCACATTCTTCAAGAACTTCAAATATTCTGTCATATATGAGGAACACCAACTATTAAGAATCCATTGTTGTTCCCCATTTGTATTTTTCAAATTGGTCTCAACAACATGATATTTTTCTTCTTTCTCTTCTTTTTTCACTTATGGATTCTAAGAATTGTTAGGAATATTTTTTTATTCCAGTAACTATACAATAATTTTTTTTGCAGGGTTTATAGATTGTTCACACCTTTGACATATAGTTTCTGAGGGTTGGAACCTGTTTTTGATATTCACACTAACCTTATATGATTTCATTTTTTGATTGAATTTACTAACCTTAAACATTTTCTTTTCATAACATGTGGATTTATTGTAATGTTGTTGGTTAAACCAACACAGATTATTTAGGTTTCTGAATCCACCACAATACCAGCAGTTTCCATATAAATTGAATTTACCTCTGAAACATTAATAATAATTGGAATTTTAAATCTTTTTATCTATAACCATTTTTTCTTTCTATATTTATCAACCAACATTTTTATTGTTAACCATAATTCTACTTTTCTTATATAATTTATCGAAACAACGTTTATTTGATTCTTTTATAGATTCATAATTTTTAGATACATATAAATTCTAATTTTTTTTTAGTTTTTCACACATACACAACTTTCCAAAATTTATTATTTTCAGAAAAAATTTCTTATTTCTTCTCTACCATTAATGGTAACTTTTGTTGACCATTCTCGTGTTTCTATTTTCAATAACTCTCACCAACCTTAGATATAGAGTTTTTGAAACTTTTATTCATCATATCGGCATTATATAACTTTTTTAAAAAGTTTCAACTCTTCTTCTTTTGTTTTAAAATTAATATCTAAAATCTCATTACAATTCTTTTCATCATCAATAGATTAGTTCAAATAATCAATTTATTTTAATAGCTTCACCTTCTCATCAAAAAATCAGTCTAGGTTTATTCTTTAGGTATATTTATCTTCCAACATTTTTTTATTTTCAAGCCTTTTGATCTTTCTCAGACATTCATTCAACTCTTCTTTCAAATGAAATTCATGTTGAGTTTCTTCTTCCTCGGAACTGCTACTTCTGAATTCTTCCTCATTCATTATTACAATAAGAATATTCTCAATATTGTACTAAACATATTTTTTGGAATCATATTCACTGCCTTATTATTCCTCATAATTGGATAAGAAACATCTTCTTTGGGATTTGAAGAATTTTCCATCTTTCCCTATGGAATAAAATTTTCCTTTACCTCCTTGTTTCTTCCATGATTTTCTTTTCCTATTTTTTTCTTCATCACTCTCCTCTACATTCTTTTTTTGATGAAAATTTTCTGAAAAATTCCCAACAGCACCAAATTCAAAAAAAATTAAGGGAAATCCCCACTTGTATTTCTTTGAACCTTTATCCACATTTTATGAAAACAAGGATAAAATTTCATCAAAATCTTTACATACCACAATTTCATAAAAGAATTCACCATATTTATCTTCTTTTACTTTTCTTTCTTAGGATCCCTGAAATAAATTTCTCTATCAATTATTTCCATGCTTCTGATAGCTTTCTCTAGTATATTTTCATAAGTAATGAGGGTGATATAAAAATCATGTTGAGATATTGTACTAGGATCTCTATCTTCCAGCGAAAACATTTTTTCATCAAAATTGTCAGGAAGGATTCTAAAAATATTTCTAGTAACTGTTTAGTCATATTAATTTTCAAAAAGACATATAATAGTGCTGAAAATGTAATGTATCCTCATAATTAATTTATCATCATATGCATATTCACTCATATTCAAATATTACTACTTCAATCTCATATTTTGTAATTTTTCCTTCATTACTTTTGTATTTCATTCCTATGTGTTTTTCAATTTATCCCATAAAACATTGGTTGTTCAATCCCCATTCACCCTAAAGAAATTACTTTAAAAATGTGGTGATTGTAAAGCATTCTTGAACCTTCCGTCATTTTCAAGATTTTTCTTATCAAATGATATAAGAGGAACAATAAAATTAATTGGAAGAAACCTATATTTTTTCATAAAAATCATATCAAATAGACATAAGATATGGAAAAATTATATATATCTAGTTATGATAATTATTTACATCAAAAACTAGAATACATTTACTATTTATACAATTTAAATTCTCTATTAGTAAAGAATTAGTGAAGGGAACATGTAGTCCGATACCACTTAAAATTTCCTAGGCAGGATATTGTATATATAAGAGGGAGAAGTCTAAATCAAAAATGAGTTTTATTTTATGATTACATTAAATAACCTTCACCTCATATTCATGATTTCAATTCGTGATGAAAAAAACTCAAACACATGTCCATAAAAATACAAGAATTTAGAAGGATCATTATTCATTAAGAATAGTTACGTCCTTAGTATGGTTTAGAAATGATCAATTACCAAACAATCCCCAAGAATGAAACCCTTGGAATATAATGAGTAGGATATACCCTATCACACATGTATCACAATGAAGATAATCCAAAAGATTGTGTACACCCTCTCAGCACAAATAGGGTAAAAAAATATTTGTGTAACAACTCACATTACCAATGATTCATTTAAACTTCCACAAATATATTCTTGGAAATTTAATTCATAGATTTTCTACACATAATATGATAATAACTTCAAGTAATTTGATATCGAATTCAAATTTGATTGTGAAGTCTGATCACTCAAATTCTTCATATTTTATTTCCCAATTCAATATAAGATTCTCTTCTAGAATATGATTGAGATAATTCAGAATTTCATATTCCTCAGTCGGAAATTCCTAAAATGAAAATCATGATATGATTATTTATCATTATATGATAACTAGTAGAATGTGTTTACAAGATAAATATAATATACAACTTTATACGATGATCACTGAATATAATAATTAGCTGAATATAACATTGTAATCTTTTCCCTTCTCTTTTCACTTCACTCCATAAAATAATATTCAATAAAATATATTATTAAAATGTTATTTCTATCCACATAAATTCATATATTCCCTCTCTTTTTGTGAATATTAATTCAATCATTAAAAGTAAAAAGAAGTTTTCTCCCAATATAGGTTACCCATGAGAGGTTTAGTCAAGAATACCAAATACTTTCACGCTCAAAAAAATTTAATACAATATTGATTTCATTTGAATTTCAAGGGAATTTATGACTTTTTAAATTCTTATTAAATATTATAAAATATTATTGAAACTTTATCCCTTCATTGGAATTTCTTTTTCAATTACATGTTCTTATCTTATTTCCCAATACAATTTAAATTCCCAATTATGATTTTTAAAATATGATTTCTTCAATACGATTGTATTGTACCAATTGAAGAGAATCATTGATTGAATTTCAAGCTCACACTTGAAAACACATATAAATATTTTCATCGTCTTATCTTATGATCCACTTTAAATACAAATCTTATTCTTCATCTGTATTTTTAACCCACTTAAACATGAAACCAAGCAATTCAACCCCATTTAAATGGGTGACAAAATTTTTTATCATATTATTTTATTTTATTTTCATTCATATGTCTCAAGATATTATTCCTATAATTACTATGGTTATTGACCTGATGGAATAAAAAACTCTTTTGTTATAAAACATTCAAGGCCTTTATGAATCTGATAAGCCCATTACGATGGCTTCCCCAAGTTTCACCTTCAAATCACATGCCTCTGAATAAATTAATGATCGGAATCTAAAGTGGTTGTCTTTATTTTAGAAACAATATTCTTTATAACCTTATTTGGTTATGATCTAACCGAATACAATCTCTAGAAATATTTTTATTTTCCATTCAGATCCAATCAATGTGAATATAATTTCCATCTTCTATTTCACTACCTGTTTATTTCATTAAGATTAAATCATATGTTTTACCAGAAAGTTATGATTTATGAGACCTCCAAAATCAGTAAACCATCATCACTTTTGATTTATTATAGTCGTATATACTCTAATTCTCCCATTATGATCAAATCTTCAAAACCAGATTCAGAGTAAATCTGATGAACATTTATATCCTGAAAGATTCATCATCAATACGATTGAACTTCTCATTCTGGATTTATTGTGAGTCTAATGACACCTTTCATCTATCAATATTTAACTGAATATGATGGGATTTTTCAACCATTGTGACTATGTTTCTCCAAGTATGATGGTAATCCCAAATTTCCACAAATACTAATTGATGTGATTTTTTATTTCTTCAATAACATACATGACTATAAAATAAAACACTTGAATATGGTCAAATTAATAATCATCATGGTTCTGATAGGAAGAAATAGGTAAATCCATGTATGGGGTTTCAACTCAAACCTGTAGTGTAAAGCCCATATGGTATGATCTAAGAGGATATGTCTGATACAACTCTATTTGTGTTCCTAAGGGAGGTAAAATTGGATATCTCTCTATTTTGGGGTCTATATATAATGTTCTTTGGCCCACATGTTAAAAACAATTTCTAGTCCCACATCAGTTACTAGGGTGGACCAAATTTTTTTAGGTACAATGATTGAATGTATGAGTATAGGGTCTTCTTTTGGAATATTTTCAATAAAAACATTTCCTTGGAATAAATTTTTGTTGAATTTTTTAACCCTTTAATTTTTTCCTCATTTCAAGTGAATTTTTAATCGAGTACTAGGGGTTGAACTTATTTTAAATGAGGTTAAGGCACAAACATACCATTACACTTTTTATTGGTGGATACTCTTGAGGGAGGTGGTAATTTGGTGGTGGATGGAATTCCCAAATTCACACCCTATCTCTAGTTCCTAGTACACACACCTCCATCAATTATTTTTGTGTGGACCATATTATGAACCATTAATTCCTCCAATTTCTCCTCTATATTCTCCACATGTATTTTAGAGTCTACAGGGGTGGTGTTGATGACCTTCACCTTTGTGTAACATAATACATGTGTTTCTTTAGTTTATTTGTGAGTCATCATTTATTTTCACCCTCCATAGGGCATTGTCTTATTCTCTTCTTGTTCTCTTGGAATTATTTGAAAAATGGAAATCCAAAGGGAGTCTCTATAAAAAAAATCATGTGTGCTCTAGGAGAGGTCATCGGGTCACGGGATGGGAAGAATCAGAAGGATTTTTCCTTTGGTGTTCACTCTAATTAGTAGAAGACTATATTCTAGTGAAGAGGAGGTTGTCGAGGTAAAAACTCCTCCAACCCTAAGGCTCGGTGCTTATCTTTTTCCATTTTCATAATATTTTGAGCTTTTTCACCCAATATAAGAGGATGTGGTAAAAAATACCCCAACCATGCAGGCTGGGGTTTTCTTGGATTTTCCTAGGTATTAAATTTTGACTCATTAATTGATTTTATGGATCCAATTATAAACATGTTTCATATGCATTGTATAATCTAACATGTGCAACCTGTTTCCAAAGATGTTTGCAATATTTGAAAAAATTTCAGTACCTTATGGTTAACATATCTTAAGAGTAATTATTGATCAATATTTTCATATTCCTAATAAAAAATTATTTCTATAGATTTCCCAATTATGGACTGACATTGATGGGAATCATTTTGGGCTTATTTTTGCTGAGTGATTTCTTTGTTGTGAGTAGATTATATTTACTAAAGGTATCCAAAATGTATGGAATTGCATGATGTTACTCTTGGAGAGATTTTCTGATTTTGAATCATTGTGGAATTTAGTGCTCTATTTTCATCCCATACTCTAACATGAACATTGGATAGGTCATCTACGATCAGCGGATGCAATTATTTTAACACATTATTCCATTCATTCTAAAGGAATCCCTGCTATTTCCCTAATTTTGGTTGTTATGTAGATAAGAGTTCTTCTATGTTGGTTTGTAATTATATCATTTCTTTTAACTTGACATGGATTCGGTGTTCTTTTATGGAAATACCTTTTATCCTAAAATATGAAGACTGTTGCATATATTGATGTGGATGTCGTACACACAATCTTCCAATAATTATTCTAGATTGATGTACTCAATAGTCGATAAAGACTATATCATGACTGTTCTATCATCATTAGCCAATTTATTTCTTATATTAAATGTGTCTTCTTCATCATCCACAATAGCCTCCTAAACCTAGTCCCAAAAAATGGAAACATCCCTACAACTTTATTTTAAATAGAGAGATCATTTGGGACATCTTCTTTTATATTGGATGGTAAGTTATAATAGGGTGGTTTGGAGAATGATCTCCACCTTGTGGTATGTTTTTTCTAGTAAATGATTTTACTTGTTAATTTAAAGGCATCATGCATGACTAGCTTCATTTTACCATGTTCTTCAAGATATGACTTCATTTTCATCATTAAATCGCCAATGGAAAACATCTTTGATGAATTGAAATGTCATTATGGGATGGATAACATTACGGATTACCATATAGATAAAATAGAGTTCCTATTGCATACCCCTAGGGGTACCTCAGACAATATCAAGGTGAGGGCCTACTAGTTTTTTGATCTTCATGCCACGTTGAGGGTTTTCATGTCTCTCATCTAAAGATCATCTCTCGAGGTCTATGAAATTAAAGACATAAATAAATCCATCATGGTAAGGTGTTCGGTGAGGACCTATAGAATAGATAACAATATTCACTTATAGTGATAATGATATAGTATGATATTGAGCAATTATATATTAGTGTTTGAGGGATTCATGAAATACATCATTAAGAATAGAAGAAACAAACATCAACTCTTCATAATCTAGCCCTATCTAGTGATCTATTATTTTGTATGAGTTCTTATGGGAGACTAGAGATGATTATTGTGTAAAGTGGATTAAATATTTGTAATCATGTTTAGTAATCTCATGTTTCACTCTCTAAATTTTTCAAAAAGTTAATATAATTTTGGAAGGGGTTTTTTGCTACCTTTTTTAGCCATTAGAATAAACTGATTTTCTCAAGTTAGAATAGGTTATGGACCCAATTTGGTTTTACAAATATCATGGGGTAATGTTTTTTACAACCCTATTAAACAATAGATTTAGTGACCATAGACTTTAACACATAACATCACATGATTTTAAGCATAATAAATCGTCATATTACAATCCATAGATAGAAAATTCATGTGTCTTGGAAGACTAGGTACATTAAACTGGAAAAATGGGATTAAATAGCACATTTATTTATTTATTCCATACAAAGAGCTCCAAAATCCCATTATTCTCATACATCCTCATAGGATAACTTGGGGATAACAAGAACAATGCGATTATCTAAAATCCTAGTAAGTGAATAAACATAAAAATAAATAATTAACCCATGGGTTCGAAGGCATGGAATAATGATATAAAATGCCATTGAACATATGAATTCATAAAATATATATATGGAATCATATAAAAATGGAGTAATAATAATGTTTAAACAATAAAAAAATGAATGTGGCACAATTCAAGTCTCTTTTCACATAGTGGAGCAGTGGTCAAGGTTAACCACCAAAATTATTACACATGGTAGCACGAGTTACGGATAACCACCAAGACCGTTCCACATAACGTCTCGTAAGACTCAAATTTAACCAATTATATTGATTACAATATAGTTGAACCCACAATAAAATATTCATGAATATGATTTCCACATATAAAATCATACATAATAAATCCAACATAAACATAAGGGTTCCCATGGAAATAAATGGGTATAACAATCATGTCATAAGCATAATTAATGGCTGTATAATCAAAGTTTCCATGAAAGAAATAAATTTGAACATATATTTACATTCATAAGAGAAAATATAAATATATCATGGTAACTGATGTTAAAGAGAATTAAAAATATGTAATAAGTTTATTTTAAAAAATTTATCATTTACATATTTTAGTGCGGTTTTATATAATATATTAAAGAGCCTTCAAAATAGAAAGGGGAATAATATTTTATATAAAACCAGAAGTGAACCAAAAAGGTTTTTATAATATAAATACTGATTTCATGAAAACAATTGTGTCTTAAAACAGATGATATATTACACCTGAATGTGGGTAAGAATTCTAGAAGTTCCCTTACAACGAGATTGTTTATCGGGAAATATTGAGGAGGGAACCAATAAAAAACATGTATATACATGAAAGAGAATAATGAATGGATCTTAAAAGATTAATTTAGATCATGTAAATATCATTTTAAATATGTACATAAAAATAAAAGATAACTTAATTTGGGTAAAAATAAAGATAGAGAAAATCGACGGAATAATAGAGGTTTGGGTAGAATCCGTTAACATAAGCATCATGGTGTCCTTTGCATCATCTTAATGTCCTATATAACCAAAATAAATTCATTAATTAATATTTCCAGGACCTATTATAATTTTAATTGATTTCTTATAACATTATTATGTTCATTCATGAGCATTTTGATGGGTTTAGAGGTTCAATTTCATTGTTTGAGAGAGTTTGACTCCTTAGTTTTTCATGAATGTTTAAGTTTTATATATGTAATGATAATCATGTAATATGAGAATGGTTTTACAGAACTTAATTTTTAGGTTATTATTTATCATCAATAATATTACATGGTTATAAAATTCATTTGGTTATTTGGAGTGAATATTTATCATTATATGAAACATTAATGATAATCTTTTTTGGTTAATTGATGGTTTTTTGACCACATCGATCTCATTTTTCATAATAAATTATTATCATGTGTAAAAAATATTAAAGAACATTAAATTGTAAATAATATGTATATTATAGTATGTTTCAACCATAAATATATTTTCATGACCAGAATTGATGACGTTAATATAAAGTTGAAAACTTGTCGCCCTTGATTGTGATAAATTAATACATCTCAAGTGGTGTTTTCTTTTCTAATAGATAAGGATGGGAAAGGGTTAATGATGATAATTATTCCATTACCATAAGAAAATTAGTACATGTTAGTTATTGTATTTATCATAACATTTGGATGAAAGGATGTGAGGAAATAAAAACAAACAAAGGAACTCAAAAGAAAATAAAAGAAATACAATGAGAAATTTACCTCTTGAATATATATTCCTTGAGAACCTCTTTATGGGAGAGGATTTGGTATTTTGAAGAGACCAAGGGTTTATAGAGGAGGGAGAGGGGATTATAGATATATTTGATCAGAACTTTTACAGGGGACAATGATGGAGTGGAGTGAAGAGAAGAAGTAAAGAAGGCGGGTATTTATAGAGGAGGAGAGGAGGGGTTTCCCATTATTTTAAAAACTGGTTTAATATTTTTACTCAAAAAAATGAAGATTCAACATTCATATGACCAAAAATAGTAACGATTGTATTTGAATTATATATAATTTCCTTACATCATCCATACATCAGTTGATGACATCATAATTCTTGTATTTTTCATTTACCGTAAATTATTGTATTTTACTATTCAATTAAAAATCAACTATTTTAGAAAAATTACAACAATTCACCCCAACCATATTTGTATTTGTAGAATTAAAAATTGAACACCACTTTTTTAAAATATGTTTATTAATATGAGTAGTTTAATTTTAATTCAAATCAAATTTTACCTGAAAAATAAAAAAAAAATTAAAACTCCTTTTTAACACATTAAAAATATAATTATTGTAAATTAAAGTTATAATATAATCATAAGCCATAAAAATAAATATTTATGAATGAATTTTAGTAAAATTCATTTTCTTTTAAATTATTAAAGTAATCATGAAATTTTAATTAAATTTATATGACTTACAAAAATACCAACACTTAATTAACAAATTTTAAAATATTTACTTTCTTTTACTATGATATAATTATATAATATTATCACTTATAATATGGATAAATTTCTTTTATAATTTAATTTTTGAGGTTGGTATTCAATTGGTCAGTTTACTATTCATAACGGTTGCATCAGTATACCGAATGTCAAGTTACTATTTCATCGGTATGGGTTCTTTAACTTCTAGAGATACCTTTTATTTCACTCATTGTTCCTTTATAAGATTTTTAATATGTTCTCAAAGTAATATTATGTGATTACATCAGATATTACAAAAAATTGTGCCCCAAATCTGACAAATTATTCCTTGCCAATCTTGAACTCATAGGATTTCCCATTTCTGATATGTTCCAAAATTTTCTGAATTTCCACATCATTTCATTGTGAATCCTTTATTTTCTCTATAAGGTATGGTTGAGAAATAATTTGAGAATGTATTTATATTGTTCTTCCATTAATGATTCACATTCCAATACTTTGAAAATCTATGATGATTGGATCCTTTTCAATTCTCATCACTAATAAAGATACAGGATCCATTCTATTTAGGGAATTTTCCACCTTATTTGCCTTACCGGGATTATAGTGGATTGGGTAGTCATAATCCTTTATGAGCTCTAACCATATTCACTAGCACATATTATGATCTTTATTTGTTAATGTATATATATATATATATATATGAGACTCTTGTGATCAGAATATATCTAACACTTCTCCCCATAGAGAAAATGTTGCTAGATTTTCAATACTGATATCACAGCCGCCAACTCCAGATCATGAGTGGGATTTTTTTAGTTGTGGACATTCATATTCCTTGAGGAGTATGCTATCACCTTTTCATTTTTCATTAGTACACAGCCCATGACTTTCTTTGAAGTATCATTTTACACCACAAAGAGTTATACACTTTTTGGCAGCGTGAGTAATTGTGCAATGATAAGCCTCCTTTTGAGCTCCTTAATGATTTCCTCACATTCGCGAGTTCATAAAAACATCATTGCCTTCTAAATCAACTTGGTAATTTGGATTGAAAAGCATGATATGTTCTTAAAAATTGTCGATAATACCTGGCTAGACCTAGAATGTTATAGATCTTTGTTATAGATGTTGTCTTGGTTTACTATTCAATTGCCTTTGTATTGGAAGGGTCCACATATATTCCTTTCCATGTGATTACATGACCTTAGAATGATAATTCCTCTATAAATAAATTACATTTACTATAATTTTCAAAAACATTCTCACTTGTCAAAATCATTATCACATTAATCAAATGTTATTCATGTTCTTCCATTCTTATGAAGTATACACTACACTAAAATGACCATTTTGTGGCGGTTATTTTTGGATATAGTGGTGGTTTAAGCCACTGGCATATGCTTCTATGGAAGTTTCAAAAAACCTCCGCTAAATTGTGTGTCAGCATAAAATAAGCAGAGGTTTCTTCAATTTAGTAGTGGATTATGGTAACCATTGTAGTGGATACATTTAGTGGTAGTTTTTAATGGTTTTAGCAACTCTTTTCTAGGGGAAATATGCTGCTAAAACCAAGATAACAATCGCGAAATAATAAAGGAATATGAAAATTATGAAGCGGCGGTTTTTACCCCTACTAAATTATTATTCGTAGTGGAAGTTTTAACTACTATGGATAAAACAATACCTAAATTTTAGTGGTGGTTAAAACTGCTGCTAAATATAATTTATTTATTTTGTAGTGGTTAAAACTGTCGCTAAAGCCTAATTTATAAAAACAAGCATCTGATTCTGCATCCCCAATACTAGTGCCCTGAAAACCCATTCCAATTTCACATGCACATAGATCCCACCTCAAAAATAATATGAGGATACCAAAGTTTTCATAAGAATCACATGATAGCTACTTGAACAATAGTTTTAATATGATTTTCGTTCATAAAATTTATTTTATCTATATGAAGTGTCACTTTTGGATATATTGGTTTCACAATTATGGAAGTCCATCGATCTCGGGTATGTTGATGTATTTGTGTATTTTTCTTAACTGGGGAATATAACCGATGGTTGATTTCTATTGGATTGTACATGAATTAAAGGAAAATAATTTGGATATCTCTCACTTAGCATTGCTAAGGACCACAATTACTAAGAATGGATTCAAGTTTCATTGTATATAATAGTGTGAGGATGTTTTTATAGTGTTGAAGAAGAGGTTTTTGTGAGTTCTGATCCTAATAATTCTTGAGGCTAATGTTGGAAATGTAGTGAAATGTGATGTATCTAGTTCTAGCTTAGGATCTATAATGATGTTGAGTGATAAATTAGTCACTTTGTGTTTCATCACCTTTTAACCCACAAGATTAAATACTATAATACTGTATTTTAGTATATAGTTGTTGTCCATTCATTGAAATGATCATGACAGAACCTCTTGGGAGAGATATTTGTTGGGTAATTTGGTACCTAGAGTGCATATAATATTTTCTCACTATGTAGACATAATCATTATTAGATAAATTTCATAGAGTACTTGTATATTTTTGAAATTGATAAAAAGTATTAGAATAGAAATTGAAATGTAGTGTTAAATGAATTGGGCTAGAAAATGTAGGATATGGGAGAACATAATTCATTAGTAGAATAGAAGATCTCATCTTCACTGTAAGAATACTTGGTGGATGTAGTTGAGGGTTTAGGGGAATCAATGTGGGTATCCTTAGAGATAATGATTTCATTGGATAAACAAGTAAACAGAAGTTATAATATTGTTCTATAATTTATTATGATGTGAGATAGGATGGAAGAATGAGAAATTATTTCAGGATTATATTTTGATATACATAGAGTGTTTATAGTTTGTAGCATGGTAATGGTCGCATATTCCATGGGAGATTAGTTTTTGAAATCCTATAATTCATTGAATTAGTATGTTCACCTAGGGCTGAAGATGATTTATAATAATGAAAGGAGGATATTCTAGTGGCCCTCCATAGTAAGAGACATTGGAGGCCTTGTTTCACATTGGTTGAAATGTCCAAAAATTATCACAGAGTGTCAAAGTTGGTAATTTAAGTGGGATGTCCACCTAGGGCCGACCTATTTTACCTCATTGTTTTGTTAATTATAATAGAATTATATGAGTTGATAGTTAAATATTTGTATAACCTCTTATCCTCAGATAGATGAGAAATCAAGAACAATGATCCAAACCATATAGAACATGATTCAGGATTGTATTTCAGATTTTAGCCACCAAATTCATCTTTTGAAGATATAAAAATTTTGGTAGGGTAATACACTCAAGTGCTCAACAGATATTTGTAAATTCTACTATTAAAGAAGTGGATAGTCCCTCTACCTTAAGAGGATCAATACACTCAAGTGTTAAACTTACATTTGTAAATTCTTATCAAAACTATTTTGAATAATATAAAATCATAAGTGGGATTGATCACATGAAAACTATTAAATATTAGAAGATATTACTATAAAATTTTAAGAGAGAAGAGACATTCACTAAAAACAAGTTGAAGGGAGTTACAAAACCGGACATTCCCAAGAAAATAAATAAAAAGTTTGATCATTCATCCTTGGGGAACAAACCTAAAATATTTGGGAAAAAGATTCATAAAAAATTATTCTTGAAAATAAATAATCTAAATATAACATTCATACCACACTAAATAGATCAATACATAAAATCAAACATCAGAAATCAATAAAATACCTAAAAGGAAATATGAGAAATCAAGAAAATGTAAATTCATGAAAAAGTTTTGTGGAAACTATGTTACACACATGAAAAATATACAAACCTAATTTTACCATATTTTTCCAAAATATCAACAATAAAACTAATCATGGTCCGATGATGAACACAGCTCATCACCCTCTCCACCTCCATCTCTACTTCCTACTACCACCTATAAGAACATTATATTGAAAATTAAATTCTATTGTATATTTATATTTAAAATTAAAACCAATAAAAGATTACAAACTAAATGATTTTGATTTTATGTGATTTACCTACTCTCCACCATTCGATGAAATACAACCGAGGGAAGATCGGGTATTCTTTATATATAAATCAATCAACGCTTTCTGTAATGTTGATATATGAGCCCCTGGTATTGAACTGTGTTTCGTATAGAAACAATATCTCTCTGAGTATCTTGTGGTATTGAATGACTACAACAAGTTTTAGATGCATCAGAAATCCCCGGTGGCCTACTAAAGACCTTAGATGGTACAAGTTCTAAACCCATACCACGCACTCTACTAGGATGCTACTTCCAAAGGGATTTAGTAACCTGGTCATCCTAGGAGACTGAGTAGGGATGCGTAAGATTTTTATCCCACATTTCATTAATTTTTACCTATAATCTAGAAGCAGTAATATTAAAAGAAATATATATTAACATAGTAACAACTGATGATATGTTATTATAATAAAAAATGAGTTCATACCCCGACTTCACTGGAAGGATCATTAACAAAACATCCATCATAATTTTGGTGAACATTCAACCACACATCTGTTTAGGATGCTTCGTTCCCTAAACTCTATGACTGAATTAAACAAACACAAATAAACAATTTAATGTATTAAAAAAATAATGTTGTATTATAAATATTTAAACTAATGAAAATATTACCAGAACAAATCGGATTTTATAAAAAATAATCAACCCATCATTGTGAGGGATGACTTTCTTATCCCAACTTGATGCATTCTTTTTTGAAATATCATGAAATAAATAAAATGAAATTTAATAGTAATTTATTCAATATAATCACCTATTCATGTAGATGTATAAATGTATGATGAAATTAATATAGTAATATATATTTATACACCATCTACTTATCCTCACGATGTTTTTCCAAAATAACATTCCACTTCACTTTGGGTACCCCATCGGGTAACTTGTCATACATTGGTTGGGATGTCAAAAACGTATTGTTGACATCACCCCACAATATCCATTTAATTTATTTAAATTTTTTTCATGATTTTCCAATGTCCACTTTCGTGTTATCACATCAACAATCGTAAAGTTGAAAAATATCTATATACAGAAATTCATTTTAAAAATATTAATAGCATGATTTTAAATTACACTATAATGTTTTAAAATTAACATTAATTGGGAGTCAAAAACATCATTTTTCCAACATGTAGAAATATGCATCCAATCATTATAAGAAATAGGAATGGAAATGGGCTCGGTGGCCAACTAGCGTAAAATTGGGCCAAGTAATCCTACGGTGTCATCCGTGGGGATCCCATATGAATCAAATGAGACAACTATCTTCTCCCCAGTCTGATTCCATACATATGAACTTTTTATACTTTTATCCACACATTTATTGTTTCCATATTTAATTAACACACTAATAATATTAAAAAAGTGCAATAAATTTATTCATATTAAAATTTGTACCTATAACAGTAACCCTCCAATATCCCATCGAAGACTATAAGTGGGGCAATGTTACCCCACTGCTGAGGCTCCTTGAGTGGGAGGCGATGACTGATCTGCTGAAGGGACTCTCATAGAGGGTGTGAGAAATGGTACATGGGAGATGTTGTAGGGGGAATTCATATGGGGGCTCAGACATCATATAGAGGGAGACATATGGATCGTTATCTATCGCAGTGGTCTATGAAACTGTATATCGCTTACTCCTTGTAATTCCTATCATTTAATCAAATAAAGTTATGTTCAAAACATATATTTCAAAATGAAATTAGAAAAAAAATGATAACAGATGCATTGTACTAACAAACAAAATATATATAACAATGATAATGAATGATTTCACAAATGAAAAATATTATTTCAAAATGAATGCATAATTGTACATAAAATCATTTTATCCATTAATCATGTCAGTTTCCTGCTCCATTACTTCATCCATTTCATTCTTCATTACTAGAATAATATTTTAAATATCATGATGGACCAATAATTCGAGTTCTTGTTGTTGATGAGATTTAATGTCAGAGGTCAAATATTTCACTTCAGGACCCATATCATACAAATCTCTTGGTTTTACATGAGAAACTACACTCCACCCTTCATCCACTACATCATTCACATAATATTCAATTTTTTATTGTGATGATAAGATATATGGATTATGAAGTTCATGATCACCAACATACATTAAGAGAGAGGATTTCATATAAGTAAATTGCAAGGAATCTCTTTTAACACCTCTGATAAGATCGACCCAATTGAATTTGAATAAAACAACTAAAAAATTATCATGGTACTTTATTTCAATAATATTTGTCAGTTTTCTATAATATCCCAGTTTAGTAGATGTATATATATAACTATTTTGTGTCTTCAATCCCTCTTATCGATCAACTATATGAAATCTGAATCCATTCACATTGTAAGCATCGAACTTTTTTACTTGTTTTAGAGGACCTCGAGCAAGAAACATCATAACTTCAGAAAAATCTACTCGAGTGTCATTATTCATGATCTAAAAAAATAAATATACTTTATTAGAATTAAAATATATATATTTAAACCTAATATTCAAATTTATTGCAATATTTATGAACTTAGACATCATGAAAACCATTCTATAATATCTTTACTAACATCTATTGTTATATATTTTATCATTTTGTATCTGGACTCTCATTCGTCTCTTAATTTTTATTATCAACTCTTCAATAAATGGATCTTTAATTTCACTATTCAGAAGTACAATTCTATGTGCCTGTAATAATTTCATTTTTTTCAGCTTAACATTTGAGGTCCTCCTAACTGATCGGCCAATAGCAGGAATTATTTTTGATTTCCCATGTATCTGAGATTGATTCGATGTGTCGTCCACACTTCCAACTCGAATAAATCATGTCTCAATATCATCCAAGTATCTGTAACTAAAGGAAATATTCTCCTCTCCCAAATATCCTTTATAAATAGATCTTTTTGGTGGAGCTTTATTTCTCACGTATGATTTCAAATGCCCAAGATATCTATGAAATAAAATAAACAAAAATAAAAATTCATTTAATTATGTGCCAAAAATTGTATAATTAACTAAAAATAAATAAATAAAATACCTCTCAATTGGATACATCCATCGATAATGAACAGAGCCTCCTAATTTACCTTACACAACCAAATGCACAGTTAAATGCATCGTAAAAGTAAAAAATATAGAAAGAAGATCATCTCCATTTTAAAAAATTTCAATACAAACCTCCCCTGATGGTTGTCGAACTCAAATGGATGTAGAGATTTCTCACATAGTTGTCTGAAATATTTATATAATTAGAGTACAATATCAATTACTTTTTTAGGTAATAATGTATGCAATGCCAATGGTATTAACTGATGTAACAAAATACGTAAATCGTGACTTTTCAATCCATGTAACTTATGATTCATTAAGTATATAGACTTTGATATGTTACTTGAATACCCATCAGATAATTTCACGTGCTTTAAAATTTGATGGAATGTATCTTAATCCCAATTTTTCGTTACAAAAATTGTTGAATCATACTTTTCATTCTCATCTGGCCAGAGATCACCTTATATGTTCATCACTTGTAAGTATTTCTAAGCATTGAGAAGATCCTTAAACTTTTCATGATCATTAAGAAATGTAAAGAAGAAATTTTCATAAACATTCTTCTAAATTTTCATCAGATCATGATTATTCTGAAAAAAATTATATTCCCGGTACGAAAGATTGATGAATATTATTTTTTTCTTTCATTTTTTCATTCTGATTTCACTTGACGATGCACTTCGAACCCATTTCATGTTATCATTCAAATGATGAACCTTCCGAAAAAAATTCAACATTTCTATATTGTGTCAAAATTTTAGAAATAGTTAAAAACATTGGAGGTGGTCTACGATCAATGAAACCATTAAATTTGGTTCTGTTCAGCCAAAATCTATGAGATGAATTGAGAAATCATCAATATCACAAGAAGCACTGTTTTCTAATATGAAGTATCCATTTGGGATCAAAATAAAAGTTACAAATAGGAAAATCAAGGCCCGTTTAAGTTTTCCAACAAGATAAATTCCCAAGACTAAGGAAGTCATTAATGGTCCACATTAAAGCAGCATGCATTTTGAACATTGTTTTAGAAAAAGCATGAAATGTATCAAAACTGTTACTCCATAACGTCGGTAATTCTTCAATTATAGGATGCAAGTATACATCAATATCATTTCTAAGAATTGTTTTCGGAATAATCATTTAAATGATAAAAGATGTTTATTGCATTCACATCCACACAGGTAGATTGTAAGGGATCAAAACTCTTGGCCAAATGTTATAACTGGTACTAAAAGTCCAAAATTGGTAGAATCCAATGATAGTCAATCCCAATCGAACATTCCCTGGATCATCTATGAAATATAGATGTAATAAATCAAATTTATTCCATGATTGTGAATCTCATGGATGTGGAACTAACCCATCATTGTTATTATCTACAGAATACCACTTCATGTTTTTGGGTGTTTTCGATGACATGAATAATCTTTCCAATCAATGATTTCAAGGAATTTAATGAAAAACCATTGGTGGTGTGTTCCTTTTATTCTTATTCATGGTAGTATGTTCATTCAGACGTCAAATATCACGCATTGACTTCCATCTAGAAGAAGAACATTTTTTCCAATTTTGTCTACTTGAATCCTGCTTCCAATAAAGCATACAATCATTGGGACACACATGTATTTTTTTTATAATTCAAACCAAGGCTGTTAACATCTTTTTTAATAACATAAAAAGACTTCGGGATGTTTTTGTAAGGAAATAAATCACACCAAACTTCTAATATCATGGACATTTTCTTATTTTTAATTCTATATAGACATTTGGTATGGTAAAACTTCAGCAAAAAATAATGTTTTAAATAATCAAACAGCCACTATACACCTCTTGATTTTTGTCATCAACTAAATCATGAAACATATTTTCCTCAGTGAAGTTTTCTCTTACATTATTCTTTACATCATCAGGAGGAGGATCCACTTATATATATCAATGTTGATTTGGTTTCCTTATAGTTTCAAAGACATCACTTGTCTGGTTTCTATTTGTATCACCATCCCATGATTTTTATAATATGTTTTGATATTTATGTTGTTGTCTTGCAGTTCCAAATGCATCATTTATAAGGTTTTTCATTTCATTTTTCATTGTCTACTAATATGGGAGCTCATTCTATGTATTTACATCAGTGCTCACCCTTTTTATATTTTTTGATCCTCGATGCCAAATCCAAAACAAATATTAACCAAAGAATTGCTTCAATATTAAATGTTCATAAACTTCAACTCTCTTCAACCATCTTCTAAATTTACTTTTAGGTCATGGACATATTATTCTCCCTTCAATGGATCGATTGAAAATTGAAAAATCTAAAAACTCTTCCAAAACCATAACATACTGAGGTGTGTTCCTCATTAATGTGATTCAACTTTTCTCCATGTATATCACAATGTGCATACACAATATTAAAAATAATAAAACACATAAATATTTCTAAGTTGGGAAATATATTCATATATACTAGTTGTAAAAATATATAAATGTGTTAAATAAGTTCTTCCTATAGAAATACATATGTTAAATAATGAACCCACCCACTAAAAAACCAAAGCATGCTAATTAAAAAGATCCATAAAAGAAGAGGAGAACATGGATCCCATCCCTATTGTTTTAGTTTGTTATTTTACAGAAAAACAGATGCACAAACAGATGATGTCATAATATTGATATCACTAAGGTAAGGGATTGATAAATCATATAATAATTGAATAGAAGTTATGATATTAAATAGAAACAAACTATTACCTTAAACATGACTTGCTAATTTAGAAAATTTATGGGGAACACAGATGTAGAACATGCAAGGAATAATCAGGTGAAAGGATTCATGTCTAGGGTAGATGAATCCAAGTCTTATAGAAAGTGGGAAAACCAATTAAATATACCTTTTCAATTTACATTTAATTTTGTTTCAATTATAGAAATTGTGAGAACCTATTAAATCCATAGTCATATGGAATTCATATAAAATATTCAAGCCCCAAAAAATTGACAATTGGGGTAGTATTAAATATTTTATATATTAATAATTTTTGGAAAAATTTTATGTTATTGGTGGCTTCAAATTAGGTTTAAAATTGTTGGGTATGGTATGGGGATGATAATTTTTGAACATGTGGGGTATCATGGTGAAGTGTAGCTTGTAGCAACATGTTGTGGCCCTACATGTGATTAAATTTTTCAGATCCGGGGTAGATCATAGAACATCAACGGGGGTTGAAACATAATGTGGACCTCTGCCTGAATGAAATTATAGTTGTCCCTATGTTGTTTCCTTTTAGTAACTAAGTAGATAGGTAAGTATAACCAAAAAACTGGGACAATAAAATGTCTGGGATGATCTTCATAGATAATTCATGTGAACATTTTTTCCCACCACCATGATTAAAATAATAAAAAAAAATTATATATCCTATGTGACAGGTATCTCGAAAGACTCTCTATATGTATTGAGAGATGTTTAAAAAAATATTTCTAATAGTTATCCTCATCAAATTTTTGAATAGAACCATTTCATTGAGTTATTAAAAAAATAACTACTAGAAAATGATAGAAAACTTATAAATGCCTCATAAGTAGGATCCTTGATAAGAAAATAACACATAGATTCCAAAGGGTTTATTGGACATTTTAATCAAACAAAATAAAAATTTGGCACCATAGGTACTCTCATAAGATGAATTCATGCTTATAGTTTAGTTATAGGGGTATTTAATTGTCCAAATACTACAAAACAATTTTTTACCAAAACTTTTAAAATTAATGGTTTAGTTTCATAACCATGTATAAATTCTACATTAGTTATTTCCTAAATATCCATGACCATGGATTTCTATTTAAATATGCATGCAAACCATACCATGAATAAAAACCTATCCCAACTTCTATAAAAACTTATATTCTAACCAAATAGTCACTCCATGGTAAACCAACCATTATAAATCTAACGATATACTCAAAATTGAACTTTTAGATCATTAAAATGATATATTTCATTCCTTCAGTCTCATGGTTAAATAAATTCCCTTCAATATTCCGGAATTAAATGAATGGAAATTTTAGGTCACTATAGAAATATTGTTAATCTTTTGGTTAAGAAAAAACTCATAATATCATTTGTGATGTAATTTAGACTTTTCTACATAAACAATATGATGTAAAATTATATGATAATATACAAATAAAAATATATTTCTAAATTCAAAAACATGAAGTATAAAATATAATTCAAATTAAAATATAAATAAAATATATTCAAAAATATAACTCATGGTAATAAATGTGTTTTTTATAGGATGGAATAATTATGGTCAAGAAAGGGGATCTAGATAATTGGAGCATCAAGTTTATATTTTTTAGTGGAAAAGTGAGTGTGAGACCAGTGATGTGGGGAGTCATCATCTATTTGTGTTTGACTAATTTTCATAAGGGTATATGGCATGATAATCAACATATATTGAGGTTGTTCGAGGATCTAATCACCTACACCATGCTTTAACTAAAATATGTTCAGAAATTGGTACTATCGATGACCACAATCATGAATATAAAAGAACACTAGAATGGATATAATCATAGAAGATTGAGAATTTATAACTCTAAAGTAATAAGAAATAAATAATGATATTGAATCCATGTCGATTGGATCCTTGACTTCCTAGATATACAAGAGACTCTATATACTAAATTAATACTTTTTATGTTCTAATGAATCCCCTATACAAATTAATTAGTCCACACACACATATTCAATGTCACTTCTCCCATCACAAGAACATCTAAATACATAGATTGTGTAAATAATGTGACTTGGATTTAAAAAACTAAACACAATACTTCCTCAAAATCTCAAATTATATCCTACACATGTAGAATAACATCATGAGAAAAATGAAAAATTTTATTTAATCAAAATCTGATCTCTCACATGCTAAAACATTTATGTTGAAGAGATAAAATCATATCATCTTGACACTATATGTTCCAAATAGAGGAACTCATTATAAACCTACTTCCATAATTCATCCCATAATATTGTATTATCCTCACACTCACCCAAGAACTATAACTACCAAAAATTAATTACTCAACTCAACACACTAATATATAATTGAATATAATGTTATTTTCATTCATTAATAAAGCTAAATGTAATATCAAAATCCTCTAAACAATGTTCTATATCCGGTTTATGGATATTAACCTCGTACATGTCCAAGATATTATACTAAAACCCACTATGTATTAATATAACAAAAATACTACCTATACCATGTGAGGCATGCTAAGGGGCAGTGAGAAGCGTCGAGTGGTGGCATGGGTCACGACCTACAGTGGGGAGATGATCTAGGGCTTCAAGGAGTTGGCATCGATGGGTGGCGAGCCATAGATAGGGTCATGAGGTAGCAAGGCGTGCTGAGGGGAGGAGATCTAGGGCTTTAGGGGTCACCGGGGGGGTCTCGCGGGGGTCGTGGGAGAAGGGGGCTCTCATAGGGGCCGAGGGGAGAAGTTTCAAGACTGTAAAAACAATTTATAAGGGTTTATTAATAAACCACTGCTAAATTATTTATAAAACTATTAGTGGTGGTTTAGTGAATCACCACAAAAAATCATCCTCAAAGGTCTATTTATATTTTTGTGATATTAGAAAATCATCTATAAAGACTACCAAAAAAATATCGAGGTAAACGTTAAAGACTCTATTAATTAAATCCATCAATATTTTTGTAGAATTAGTGAGTCTAAAGGGCATCACTATGAACACATAGTGTTCATAACTCATTCAAAATGCAGTTTTCAGAATATCTTCATTCCTCACTGTTAGTTGATGATATCCAGACCGAGTGTCCACCATAGAAAAATAACATTCCCCATGTATCTGATCAAAAACCCCATCTATTTCAGTTAGGGTATTTTCAATCTTTATCGTGACTTTATTGAGATCGTGATAATCATTTCATAGGCACATTGAACCATCCTTTTTCATGATGAAGAGGACTGTTGAACCCCTTGGGGAGGCACTCGAGCACATAAAACTCTTATCCAGATTCTTCATCACTTACAACTCAACAGTGGTTATTCTATAAGGTGTATCTAATATAGGTATGGATATAGGAATAAGTCCAACTGAGAACTCAGCCTCTTCATCAGGAGGATGACAAGGAAATTATCTAGGGAATACATCAGTGTAATCCCTCAAGATGGGCATGTCTTCAAGCCTGATTATCTCCATTGTATCAATCATTTGAGGTAGATATGATTTCTGATAAGGTAGTAATATCCATAATTGAGACAATGATTCAAATGGGTATTTATATTCCTTCTTACACTTGTAATGAATGGTAGGATACTTTGAACTATGAAGAGTGATCTCCCTTTCCCAATAGTTGATGTTGGATTTGAATAAATATATCCAATCCATGCCCCATAAAAAATCAAACATAATTAAACGATGTATAGAGAAATTTTATAGTGGGTTCATTCAACAAACAATAACCAGGGAAGAGTAATATAGTTTTATCCAATAATTTCCCCATTTTCTGTTCTCACAGATTACTCTATCACAAAATATGAGGATGTCTTTGAATAGTTTAACTAAACATGCAAGATATGAAGGAATGCATAAAACCAAAATCAAATAGTACATTATCTATTCATGATTGAATAAATATCGTACCTGTCACCACATCGTTGTCTAGGTCAACCTCGTTAGTAGTGATTTCATGATACCTTTATTGTTTCCTTGGTGGTTGTTGTCGATTTCCTCCAAAAACCATTCACTTAGGGAAATTGTTCACATAATTCCCTTAATCCTTGTAGTTTTAACACCAAACTACATGATGAGTGTTGATATTAACCTTCCATTCATCTTCTATGCTAGTTGAATTATTCATATCCCTCCAATAGTTATTATCTAGAAATCCCATTATTCACATTTAAAGTAATTCTGGGTTCCCTTTAGATAGTTCCTAGGATGCTTCTTCCAACAATTTAAACAGATGGTATGTTTGATCATCTTTCTATGATGGGATTTATTTCTTGAACCACCCATATTGAACTCTATTTTCCTTTTTTTTCACCTGGTCCACAAGACCAATGAGACACTCTGATCTCTATTTCAACCATGAGGGAACAAAATATAAACTCTTCATAACTGTTGAAGTCATGAATCACCAACACTTCTCGTAGAATCAACTTTAGCCTACTAAAGAAGTGACCAACCTTTCTTTTTTGGCTCATGACATATCCAATGGAATATATTTAAAACATTTTAATGTTTACTTTATACTCCCCTATGGACTAATCTTCCTTCTTCTTGAGTCTAAGGAACTCTCTTTCAATATTGAGGGGGAGGGTTCAGGGAAAATACATATTGAAAACATTTTCTTGAATTCCTCCAAATACATGGAATCAATTTTATCTTGGAACTTTTAATTCTTGATCAGTGTCCACCACTGATCAAATTCCTCTTCAAAATGATAGGCTTCCAATATGATATTCTATTCTTCTAAGCACTATAGGATAATGAATATACTTTCAATGGAGTTAATCCACAATTCGTCGAAGAGGGGATCAAAAGATCCACTAAACATGGGATGCATTTTCCACATGAAGGACTCAATGGAATCATGATCTTACCTTAGAGCAAGAGGGTGTTCCACATGATTCATGTTATTATTCCTAACTTGAGCTAGTTGAGTACGTACTGTCATTAAGTTTTGAGCACCCACTCCTATAAAATTCGGAATATCATTAGGGCAGTCTTCACATTCTTTATCACATTAATTATTGGCACCTATTATCCCATTTCTCACCATTAACTAAGAAAAAGTATGTCCAATTAGAGGACTCGAATACATAGCTATTAATAATAAAAAGAAAACATTCAACATAAAAGGATAAACTCTTAAAGGAAAATTATATCCTAACTTTTAATTTTTATGTTTAAATATAGGTCATCTATGATCTATTTCCTAACATATATTCTTATGGAATTTATTTGTAACCATAATAATTATTTTTACTATGCTTATGAATTTACCAAACTATAACCCCTAGTATAGTCAAACCAGGAGTAAAGTATGTACCATTTTTTGTGCACCAGTTCCCATTTCAGTCTAGCTCAAAGAAGTGTTTTTGGGTTTTACCCATAGATATATTTAAGAAAAAGACACATCCAATTTTTTATATCCATACAAGTATTTTTTTCTTGATAAACCACTTACTCTATACTTACAAAAATTTAGGGATGTTTTCTTATACTTAGTCTCATTCCTAATGTTCTTACTAAAGTGCTCTATTCTTAATCTCCAAAAATAATGAGCACATTATCTGATACCAACTATAATGACCCAAAACTTTTACTCATATAGTAATGCATAATAAGAAATCATATTACCATCCAAGGATTGTAAAGTCAAGTATCTTGAAAAACTATGTTCATAAAACCGAAAACATGGGACTAAATGAAAATTTTCTTTATTTTTCAATCATAAAGGTCTCCTAACTACCATTGTGCTCATACATCTTCATAGGATAACCTGGGTATAACAAGAACAAAGTGATGGGCTAAAATATCTATAATTGTATAAAAATAATAATAAATCATTATCACATGGGTTAGAAGGCATGGAGTAATGATATAAAAAGGCATGGAACATATGAAATAATAACATATTAATATGGAATAATATAAAAAGGGAGTCATAATAATGTTTCAGAAACATAAAACATGAATTTATCATTACTCAGGCCTCATAGAACATAGAGGAGCACAATTCAAGTTTAATCAACTAGATAGTTGCACACAGTAGCACGAGTAAAGGCAAATAGCCATAACTGTTGCACATAATGTCTCATTAGACCCAAGTTACCTAATTAAATGGAGCACTATCGGGGTGCACCCATCATATCATGTTCATTAATATGATTTCCACATACGGAATCATACATAGTAAATCACACTTAAACAAAATGGTACCCATGGAATGAAATGGGTATCACAATAATGTCATAAAGCATAATTAATGGGTGTATTGTACAGGTTTCCATGAAAGAAACGAATTTCAACATACTTGGACATTCATAAGGGAAAATATTCATATATCATGGTATGTGATGTGAAATATAAGGGAAAAATTGTATGTATAGTATTTAATAAATTTTAGTATCAAAAACGTTTAGTGCGGTTTTTTGGAAAATACTAAAGGGACTTTAAAATAGAAAAGGGGATAATATTTTATATATAACCCGAAGTGAAACAAGAATGTTTTAATAATAAAAAAATGATTTTATAAACAACATTTGTTTCTTGAAACAGCTGATATAGTGCACTTGATATTGGGTAACAATTTAGGAAGTTCCCTTAAAATGGATTTTCTTATTGGGAAGTATTGAGGAGGGAACCACTAAAAGACATGTATGTACCCAAAAGAAAATAATTAATGTATCTTGATAAAATATTTTTGATAAAGTAAACATAATTTAGAATATTTACCTAAAAATAATATAAAACTTAATATGGGTAAAACGAAAGATAGATCAACCTAAAGGAATAATGTAGGTTCGGGTAGAATCCCTTACCTTAAACATGACGGTGTCCGTAACAAGATACTAATGACCTAGATAAAAAAATTACATTAATTAATTAATATTTACAAAACTTATTATACATGTAATTTAGTTATTATAACCTTATCAAGTTCATTCATGACCTTTTTATGGGTTTCGATGTTCAATTCCATTGTTTCGTAGAGTTTGATTGCTTGGTTTTCCATGATTGGTTTACTTATATATATGTAAACAAATATGTAAGATGAGAATGGATTTATAGATTGGAATTTTTTAGTTATAACTTAACATATTTAATATTAAATGGTTATAAAATTCATTTTTTTTATTCTAAGTGAATAAGAATAATTATATAAAACATTAACGATAACTATTTTGGTTAATTGGAAGTTTTTGATCACATCGAACGCATTTTTATTAATAAATTAATATCATGTTTGAAAAAGATTCTAGAACCATAAATTAGACATAATAAATATATTATATTTTTTTTAAACCTTAAAAATGGTTTCATGATCATTATTGTATATGATAATAGAAATTGAAAACTCGTCCTCCTTGAATGTGATAAATTAACACATCTCTGATAGCATTTCCATTTATAGTATAAAAGTAGGGGAAGGAGATATGAAGATTAATTATAAAACTATCATAAGAAAATTATAGTACGTTTAAGTTCCTATAGTTATCGTGAAATTTGGATGATGGAGGGTATTACAGAAAATGAATAAAGGAACTTGTAAGAAAATAAAATAAATGAAAAGTGGAATTTACCTCCTAAATATATCCTCCTTGAGAATATATTTAGGGTAGAGGATTTGGTTTTATAAAGATAAAAAGGGATTATGGACGAAATATATGGGATTAGGGGTATATTTCAGTAGAACATTGACTATGTACAAGGCTTTATAGGAGAGAATAGAAGAGGTAAGGAGGGGAGGTATTTATAATGGAGGAGAGGAGGGGTTTCCCATTATTTTAATAATTAGATTAATATTTTTTCTCAAGACTTCAAATATTATTTTTTATGGTGACCAATTACAGAAAAGAGTGCATATGAATTATATACAATGGTCTTACATCAACTGTATATAAGTTGATGACATCAAAATTCATGTATTTAGTATTTTTTGTAAATTATCGTATTTTACTTTTCAAAAAAATTCAAGTATTTTATAAAAATCCAACAAATTCACCCAAAAAATTATTTAGAAATAGAATTATAAAATGATTTCACTTTTTTAAAAATTAAATTTATAAATATGATAAATTAATTTTTTAATTAAAATAATAATTTACTTGAAAAATACAAATTTTTAAAATTAAAACTGCTTATCTAACACTTTGAATAATTAATTAAGGTCTCATATAATTATTTTATAATAAAAAGTCTTGAAAATAATTATTTTTGAATATATTTTTTGAAAATTAATCTCTTTTTAAATTATTAGATTAATCATAAAATTGTAATTAAATATACATTACTTACAAAACATCCAACACTTAATTACTAATTTTAAAAATATTTACTTATATTTAATATTTTATAATTATATAATATTATTACTTATAAGTTGGGTAAATATTATTTATACTTTAATTTGTGAGGTTACTATTCAATTGGCCAGTTTCTTATTCATAAGGTTCACATTACAATTCCAAAGGTCAAGTTACTATTTCATCAGTATATGTTCCTTATCTTCTAAAGATACATCTTATTTCACTCATTATTAATTTATAAGATCTATATTATGTTCTATGAGTATTATTATGTGATTATAAAATTATTATAAGAAGGGAATTTTTATGGAAAAAATATTGGGTTGTCACAGTAGCATAGGCTTGTGTCTACTCCGGAGTGAAATGTTGATGAGTCACTCCACCTATTGGGATGGCGTTTCATCTCTTCCCCAAAATAAAATGTTATTGATTCACCCTAATTATAGGGATAGAGTTGTGTACCCATTTCTATTCTACTTTTAGTACTATTATTATTTTATGGATGGTTTTTAGGAAGTGATTATGAAATTATGACTGCCCTTTTACCATTGTGATAAGGCGTTTGGTAAAGTCCAAAGGTGGAAATAGGAAATATGCTCATTTTCTAACTAGGGCGGTAGTGGATGTCTACCCCTGTCCTCCATTTCCTATGGGATGGCACTAATAGTACCTAGGAGTAGGGGTATAAGAATGGTTCTTCCCCCCATTTGGGGTTAGTACATCCCCAATGATTTCTCCAATTATTACTAGGTTATGTTGATAGTCTCAATTAATGCAGGTATGTGTGTGTGCCTTATCGTGGGTTAGTACCAATTTTACTAATATTCTTTATTCATGTGGGATGGTGTTTGTCCATTCTCATGGATTTTAACTGTATTTTATTAGTTTTTTTATGTTGTCGAATTATGCTGACAGTAATTGATGGTATGGTCTTTTGTTAGTGCCTGCTCATGATAAACTATTGAATTTGAATTTCAGACATCGGAGGGAAAAGAGTGCATTCCTACTTCCCATATCTGATTTTGTTCCCTCGTGGTCCATTTTGTGTGACTATAATTGGGTGACCTGGGCCCAAATTCTAACTAAAACACCCCCATCATGTTGTGATCTTATCACCGAATGACATTTCTAGTTGTGGATGCTTGCAGGTTCTAGTTTGAGGGACCTCTATTCTATACGGGTGAGGTAATTTGTGGTCTACAAGTTTTCTTCCATAATATAAGAGATGAGTTTATTACTATGTTTCATGGATAGTCTCTCAAAATAGTTTGACATGAAAATTGTCATTGTCTACTTCTGGACGGTTATCCATCATTAAGTGGGTCGATGGAAAGGATTCATAATTTGGAGGTTCTGTCAAACTACCTTCAAGATTAATAGGGTACAATTTTAGTGGTACTACCAAACCAATGTATTTGAAACCCATCATAAAATATTATGGCAGGGATATGGTGTCCTTCTTTTGGGTCGAGAACCCATCTTTCACAATGGTTGATGTGTTCATCTGGGAGAACTAGTATGACCCCATTTGGATCAAAAGAATATCTGGCCAAATGTGAATAAAAAATATTTTCAAACACAAACATGAAGACACAAAAAATAGTATCTCAATAAATTAATGCATGCATAATTGATTTTCTTATTTGGATCCCATTAATTTTCAGAGATAAAGGGTCTTGATGTGTGGGTGACACCTTCTTCTTGGTTAAGGATTCACGTTAGTTTCACCATAGTGGTTTCTAAAAAAGATTGTTTGTCATGTTGATTACACTAAATTTCAGGATTTTGGGGGTATAATGTTTAAAAATATTTCACATATGATTCACATTTTTTGAATGACTTCCAATGGTTTTTTTCATGGATTTGGAAACACTCAACAGTTCCCTTATTTGATATTTTTCATTAACCTACTTTTAATAATAAGGTGGTCATTTAAATATTGTTCGAATGATGATTAGGCACTCACATTGGTCGCGAGCATGAGAATTTAATCTCATCACAACCTTTTGGGGTTATTTATTTCCTAATTTTTGACTCTCTTAAATATTTATGACATATTGAGAATCTATTATTCCTTCTTGAGTATGAAACAAGTCACCATTGAATTAACAATCAATTTTTATCATTAGTGGGTTTAGAATCATTTATATATATATATATGGCTCTTTATATGTTGTGACATCTGTATGTATATCATAGGTTCTCTATTGATGGTACTCTATTGCATATATATGATATATTCTTCGGGTGTATATTATTATAATTCTGGTTTTAATCCACTTAGTGGGGTGCTGTATATTTTTTCATCACTTGGTAGATGAAAGTGGATTAGAGGTTTAGATTGTGCTTATAATATGGTATTTCTATATATCTTCATGTATAAAATAAAAGTCGTAAAAGTTCACACCACATAATAGGATTCATTGTACCATTTAAGAAAATGTGAAGAAGACTAAACCATAAAGTTTAACATCATGTAGCAAGTACATCGAGGAGAAAGGTTCCTAGTAAATGTTGTATCTGAGAAATACTCCCATGTGACAAAAGAAACCAGAAAGGTGTGTGGGATCCAATGTTAGGTTTGAACCTAATGTGTATGTGGCTTAGAGATAAATAGGGTTGATTTGGGGTGTTGGGTTTGAACCTCAGGGATGCCTCATATATATCCCATTTGGATGGAAATCAAATCTCATGTAGTTAAAATCGAGTTGAGAACCCATGTATATGGAGTTCCTATAAAGGATTTTCTTGAATGGAATTTGGCCCTTTGAGATGATTATAACATGGTTGGAGCTTAAGAAATATAGGATGATTCCAATTGGAGATGGATACAGGGATCTGAGGTCCCACGCCTATGGAGGTCAACCAAAAGAAGGTGAGAGGAAGATCCAGAAAAGGATTCTCTGTCATGAAATGCATCTGAATATGTGGATTTATTGATTCATAGCTAATCCATCGTGACCCATTATTAGATGTTAGAAACCATAGGAACTGGAAGATCTAGAAAACTGCATGATATTTTTTCTGCAAGTGGAAGAGCCTCGGGATATGAGATAAGAAGAAATGGATTTTGTGTGCCAATATCCTCCTATTTTAATAACCAGTATTGTCACATCTACCTACACATATTTTCATGACCCATTTGAAAGGTAAAGGTATTAATCTAGTAGGGAATACATATTGCCTTCTCCAAAGTCCTTGTGGCCGATGGGATTCATTACATTGCACACCCTAAAAACCCTACCCATTGGGTTGGACAAGTGCGGGATACCTCTTACAAAATGAATGTGTAAATGAATGAGAGATTAAATGTAGTGAGTATTTCAAGGATAATTCTTGTATAGAGTATTAATTGGTGGTTTTTATTTGTTCTCCTTAGGATGGTTGTCCTAAATAAAAAGGTGATCTGCCATTGGTGGCATGAAGAGGGCACAAAGGAAGCTCGATAAGGTGATGGTTGGGCTAGTGAAATATTTCTCACATAGGGTAAGGAATGCATAGATCCTAAGTGCTTTGTGAAATGTAATGCCTATGCCATTAAGAATTAATATGAATTGGTCAAGGATTTTGTGATCCAAAGGTGACTTATGTATGATGTTCAACCTGGGAAAAACAATTTGGAGACTTCTTTCTGTAGGCTCCATGGTTCTCCTCATATGACCCTAGATTTTTTCACATAGGTCCAAGATTTAGGAGGGGACATTATCTTTAGTCTCTATTGACTAGGGAGGGATTGGATCATCATATTTGTGCTTTTTGTTTCACACCATGGTTTACTTTGATCCCACTATCCCCCTTAATTCCCTCCTCTTTCAGATTTTGGAGGGCTGCCTTAGTGGCTCAAAAGGCATGGGTGAAGGGCTAGGATGAATAGTTATTTGAGTATTATTTGTTATTTTCAGCATATAAATGATGAGATATGTGTACCTATTTATAGGGAAACATGGTAACCTGATCAAATAACTCATCTTTCTTAGGTGGGTAACACATACAGGTCATGTAGGGGGGGTCGTACAGGACCACTGGGCACACCTACCTTGTCATACGTAACACAGCTGGGCATGCAAGGAGGACATGTATGCCAACTTTGTCTTTTTGGGTCCTGCATGAGATGTATTCCAATGAATAAATAATCCATTATATACTTATATTCATTTATTCTTGTTATTTTTCTTCAATATCTTTTCATCCATGTGATAAAACAATGTTTCAATAGTAAAAAATCACATAAAATGCTCTAATACTAAGAAAATACAATTGTATTGACATGAAATCATATCAAAAAAATAATAAAGTCGTTTTTTGATCTAAATATCACATCAATAAGATTTTTGTGTCACTCATTATGATTGATAATGATGGGTAATGTTGTATCATTTTATTAAAAGGATATATCTCTTTTCATGGGGTGAAAATGAGAAAATTACATTAGAATGATGTTCGAAGATAGGAGAACATTCATCTAAACTTTTATAGTCTATTGGAATCAATTTCATGTCAATTTGATTCCTAGATTCATCGGTATAGTTAAGGTATGGTTTTACATTATTTATATTTTGGTAATTTTGGAAAAATCATGTGTGTATGGGTCAAATCCAACTAAATGTGCTCTAAATGACATGAAATATTTAGAGAACAATATTTAATTCATTTATAATATATATAAATTTCTATCATTTAAATTAGATACATAAATTTCTCTATGTAATCAATGTGGGAAAATGTCCATAATATTCGGAGATAAAGGGAAATTAACGTAGAATGGCACACTACCTTGAAAATGCACCTTGATTTACATGAATTTGGGAGAGAATGATCATCAATCCATTTTTCGATCTATAATAATTGAGTCCACAGCAAGCGAATGATTGTGTCTCTAGTATAGTGGAAGAATATATGTAACATTCAATAGTTTTATTAAATAACCATATCTCCCATTGGAGGTAAAAATGAGAAAATGGGTTCTTATTCACATGAAAATATAGGGGAACATTATTTAAATCATTTCTGATCTATAAGAAAAATTGTGCATCAATCTAATTCCATGATTTATAAGTATGTGGTAAACATGATTTTAGACATTAATAATTTTTTTAGATATATTAACAATTATTATTAAGAAAAATATGTTTCTTCCATGTAAATTAGATTTTGTTTGTTATATTTATGAAATATTTTATTTTCATTTATTCATTATATGTTGAGTTTGTTTTTTAAATTTGATTTATATTATATTTAAACATTATTATTTGTCTTATGTCGAAGTCATCTACATAAAACATAATAGTGTTTCATTTACATGACTTTGAATGTTTATAAATAATAAATAAGAATTAATGACTCAATAAAATTTTACACACTCACAAAACATATAAAAATAATTTCAAATAAAAATAATTTAATAAAAATTTAAATAAATTTTAATTGAATAATATGTTGTTATTTTCCAACATTACATTTCTATTTATTAAATTTTTAAATTTTCCTTTTACTTTGAATTATTTTTTTAAGTTTATTCAATGTTATAAATTTTATTTATATTTTAGTTAAACTATATCTTATGTGAATATATTTCTTAATGTGAAAATATTATGTTTTTAATGGATAGTGTTTGTATCATGTAAATAATTTTGATTTATTATATTGGTGAAATTATTTTTATTTTCAAAAAATAAGATATTTTTAGGATATTATTTATGTTTTAATAAGATTTTTTTTATAGTTTATATTTTATAAGAATTTAAAATTACCTACCTGAAATTTAATAAGTTTTTATTTGTTTCAAGTGGTTAAAATTTAAATATTATAAAATTAAAACTATAAAAAAAACATAAATTAAAATTTAATCAATGGATAAACATGTAAAAATAGATTAAAGTGAAAAAAATCATCATTTTATTGGATAGAAAATAATATAGACGATAGAATACATTGTTGTTTCAAACACTTCATGTCAATAGAAAACATATAAATGAATGATTGAAATCTATTTCTATGATGACATCTCTTCAAACAATCTGGTGTGAGAGTGGTATGCCCTTATCTACATCACCAAATGAGAATCTCTAATGCATGATTTCTTCCACACTATTCAATAGGTGCAATAAATCATTAAAAAAATTATATCATGTTTCAATCAACTGTTATTCACCTTAGATCCCCACCTTCAATAATAAATTATATATAAGGAACAAAATAAACCATCAAAACAATCCAAAAAAAATTGAAGGGACTGGAACATCATTTCCCACACATGTCTTCTACCACTGGGGAGAACCCTGAGCTCATTCCTCACTACTAATCACCAGAAGAACTGACTTTGAAATCCAATATTTCCCAAAACATCATTATAAAAAATCTTGTGGTATATTATCATATATTCTATTAGATGAGGGGATAGAAAAGATGATGATATATATTGGAAGGAATAATTATAATTGATCTGGTGTGATGATTCCAGAAAAACACACCTAGACTAATGATAATCAAGATGGATAAATAAGGGGATGATTTCAAATCTATTTGAGGGAATTAGGTGGCTAATATTTCAACTAAACTATAATATAGAGTAACCTCTATGAATCTCCCACCACAGATCTATGAAATCCTCATGAACACTAGAAACCCCTATACGAAACCAAACCAGAATCTCTAGAAAACCAAAACTAGGTGATGATGAGTATTTTTTTAATATACACAATATGATAAAACAATTATATAATCCTAACTAAAAAATTAAAACGAATAAATAAAGTCATGATGTTCCTTAATTACTTTCAGATTTTAACGAATTTTAATAAGGTGTATAAGGAATTTGTCTCTCATTAATCTAGATTGATGACATGGAAAGTATAGTGAAAGGCATTAACATCTAAAATGGAATTTTCCTTAATTTAAATAAAAGGAATTTTGAATTGAAATTCCTTTCACCATACATTTTTATAAAAGTCATTTTTGAATGGAAATGCCCTCCCGTCTCTAAATTCCACTCCCACTCTCTCTAATATTTTCCAAGTCTTCCCCCTTCTGCACAGAACTTTTTGGGTCTATAATAGAGTGTAGATTTTTTAAAGAAACATTTATAGGTATTTTTATCATTTAATTTAATGTTAATTGATAATTTATTTTTTTAGTTTTATATAGTATTAAAATATTTTATATACATAGTTTTTGTCACTTTTATATATTTTATAAATAATATTTAGTATTAGTATGTAAATTTTTATTATTTAATTATGAATTTTTAGTAATTATTTTATTATTACCCATAGCAATGTATTTATTAATATATGAAGATTATTATTCAATATGACTTAGTAGTAGTTTTTATATTAATGATGTGTGTTGAAATTAATATTAAAATGAAGATTATTAAATATTAGAAAAATAATGATTCAGGAATAATTAATTATTAGACAAAAAATTATTAACTAATACTAAATTACAGATTATGTATTTATTAACTAATGGATGACTAAGGACTATCTAAATATTAAACAGCTGTAATATAATGATTAATCTATTATTATTTTAGCACTTAATTTGGATCAAATAATTATTAACTAATAATTAATCGATAATTAAATAGTGATTAACTATTAACTAACCAGTTACTATAAAGTAAGTACTTGATATCTATTAATTATTTAAATATTAATGAGTGATTAATTAATGAGTAATGAATTATTAACTTAGGATTTACTAATGATAACCTAATAATTATCTAATTATTAACTAGTTACCTCCTAATTATTAATGAATAATTACATAATTAATAAAGATCAATTAACTATAAAGTAACAACATAATAGTTTTTGATTAATTAATGATTAATAAGTTATTAATGAATCAGTATGGAATAATTAAATTATGATTAAATAATTCTTAATAAATGATTACATAATAATAAATTAACAATTAGTGAATTATTAAAAAATGATAATGTAATGATTAATCAGTGATAACAAAATAATTAATTAGTGATTAGGGAATAATTAACAAAGGAATAATTAATGATGTAGTAATTAATAATCAACAATTAATTAATTATTAACTATTAATTAACCATATATTAACTACTTAAAAAGTGATTAAATAGTAACTAACTAATAATTACCTTTAAAGTCACTACATAACAACTATTAATTATGTAATGATTAATATGTGATTAAAAAATAATTGAGCTTTAATTAACTTATTATTGACTAATGTTTAACGAATGATTGCGTAATAATTAACCAATTATTAAGTAAAGAATAAATAATGATTAAAAAATTAATGCCTAATGATTCATCAGTGATTGGGTAAGGATTATTCAATGATTAAATAGGGACTAAATTAGAAATAATTACTGATGAAGTAATTATTAAATAATAATTAGTTAATTATTAACTTTGTTTAACTTCAAAATAATTACGTAATAATTATTAGTTAACAAATTTCTAATGAATTATTACTAATTTATTAATAATTCATTAACAAATGATTAAATATTTATTTATGTAGGAATATGTAATGCTTAAATAAAAACTAAATTAGGATTATTTAATTTTTAGCAATTCATTAGCTTCTAATTAATATATAATTAAATTAGGATCAAAATGGATATCATCATGATAATAGGGCTTAACTGTGCACATGATTTTTCACTCCTATTATTTAGATTACTCATACCTTATTTTATAATTTTTTTGACACTCTCGTATGAGATAACTTATATAATTATCATTATATATATAAAATACTAAAAATCCTTTGCGAAGATTAAAAATTATACTACGCAACATCACTTTCATCTTTGAGGATATTGGAAAACACAATAATATTTCAATAATTTAAATATTGTGTTGTTATCTGAGAAATTAAATCCTCGTTTGGATACTATAAGTGGATGTGTCTCTAGTACATATGAACCTAGGAGTAATAATGTAGAGACCTGAAGCCTGATGTACATGGACATTACATTACATTTGCAGAATACTTAGGACATAACAAAAACACACACACAAGGATCGTAATAGTTTAGTGTCTTTGGAAACTCGGAATATAATCCTCTAATCCTGGTGAAATATCTTCAACATCTCCCATAATGATCTTCCTTTTTATTATACCTAAAACCTTTTCATATATCCTGGGGAAAAGAAAACATGAAAGGGTGAGCTCAAATGCTCAGTAAGGGTAAACAAAAGAAATATCAATCACATCATATACATAAGCACATAACTTTTGGAAATCTTAACCTGTAAAAGAGATCATAATTTCATAACATGGGATAAATCATGGCATTGAAACGTAATCACAATAATCAAAACATAAAACATGAAAATTTGTGGCATACACACATAATCATAGAGAATCATTTCTTGTTAGTCAAGACTCATTGCCAATACTATCTTAGTGGACAATGTCCCTTTCTGAACCGAGTCACCCTCGTTTCAGTCCTATTTCACTGAACCGGTATAACCTACCATTCCATCCATGTCTATCTCATGAGATATAAAATCTTTACCCAATGCATTGGAGGGAGATATAGGTCCCACCCATCTCATAATGAAATCATTCTTATGTGTGCCACAAAATCGTAAATCATACATCATTGCATAACCCATGAAATAAAATGGGATTCTTAAACACCATGCCATCATAACATAATCCATAAACAATTGATATCATTTCATCATAAGAAAATTGAATCCATTTAAATCATAGAGAAATTTTACTTGAAACATACACATATGAAATAATGTCATCTTAGATGTAAAATAGTTTTGACAAAACACTTGAAACGAATTCCTGAGAAAAATATCCTTTCTTCTTTAAAATCATGTTCTTTTCACAAAATTCCATGCAATATTAAAAGATAAGGGTTTTATTGAAAATTATCATGAAATCTTGTAGAGGAAGCTTCTTGAAAATGAGGCGTTATGAAACTGTAAAAATCCGTTCACGCCGTATAAGTTAAAAATAACATTCTCCTCGTACTTTTGTCGGAAAAGTCAAAAGTACCTTATATGGTAACCAAACGAAAGATTCCATTCATACAATGTGGTAAAAAGTAAATAAAGGGTGAAAATGACTTTAAACATCCATGGAAGAATGGTAAACATTTTATGAAATCATTTTTAGAAATCATGGTCATGGATGATAAATGTAACCCCAGTAAATACTTACGCATAAGCAATCTCGGATAAAAATGAGATTGAAAATTTATCCCTTACCTTAGGTCCAATTTGCTTCGTAAGTGTCTGAACCTCCTGTATAATGATTTAAATATTGTCATTGACTTATTACATAATCATATTAGTTGTTATTATATCATATATGGTTCACTTATGACTTTATATTACCCGTTCTTTTGTAAATTCATCTTAAAGTAGCGTTTTGGATAAAATCGTCTCATTTGTCGTTTGTGTTTTAACTTGTAATTATTCATATGATTACTTAGATCATTATTACTTAATTATATAATATAAAACATGATTTATATATAATATATATTCAGAATATACATATATATAATGGATCGATAAATGGAAAGAAATGCACCGTTCATGGAGACGGTAGGCCGTACGTACGCATGAACGCTGTTTTTCGTTTTCTTATTGAATTGAGTGGAATTAAGTAGATGAAATACATATATATACACATAAATCCAGTAGTTTTATAATTTCATTATTATTGCTTATATATACTTTATAATCATTCTTAAATGGTTAACATGGAGAATGAATCTCATCACGTCGTGGAGACGGTAGTCCATACGTACGCACGAGAGATGATATCATTTCCATAATTATTGAATTGAATTGGAGTGGATGATACAATATATCATAATAATTATGATGTTATAATAACTATGTATAGTTATTCTTTACACCATAATACCCATCCATGTAAGGTGTTGGTGGAAAAACAGATTACACCACGGCGTGGAGACGGTATTCCTTACGTACGCACTCGCGATGATTTCATTTTCCGTAGGATGGATAGATGGTGAATTAGGATTTTTTAATAATTATAATAACAAATCAGTATATGAGTGATACTGATTTTATTACTTCATAATTAAACAACCTAATAAGAAGAAGTGGAAGAAGAAATAAACGTGAAAGAATTGGTAACGGAAATTACCTCTTCTTTGAAGCGCCTCTTTGATACCTCCTCTTAGGGCACTAAAATTGGTCTTTGAGGAAGACCATAACCTCTAGTATGTTACTAAGGAAGTGGAGAAGAGATTTTGGCAGGGTTTGGCCGAGCTTGAAGGCTCAATGTTGTGTTAGGAAGAGAGGGAGGAGGTGTCCTTATATAATGGAGGAGAGGGGCTCCTTTGGAATAACTAAAAATATTATTTTATTATAAAGTCAATTTTGGTTTTAAATAGATCCAAATTGATTTATTTCTAGGCTAAGGTGGGGATGGGTCGAAATCCTCTCAGCCAATATAATTTAGACAAGTTTAGGTTCCTATTTTAACCTTATCATTTAGATTTAACGTTAAGTTAAATAATTTTACTTTTACCGTGTCTTCTTGTGTTCTTACACTATAAGGTTAATAAACTTACTATAAGAAGCCAAACGAACCCCAAATTGTTTATTATTAATATATATAACCTTATATAAGTCATTTGGCCGAACCGTAGATTTTTAGGAATAACATAACAATTACTAATATAATATTTGTTTTAAAAACTATTTTATGTCTATTTTGACACTATTTAGTAATTGATTTTTGTGAAAATCCTAACAGAATGATAAGTTCGAAAAAAGTTAATTAAATCAATACTAACATGTCATATTAACCCATAAAATTAGTTTAATTCATAAAAAGTCTCAAATTATCTTTATTTGAGTATTTATAACATCAATTATGTCAATATTTCATTAATAAGATAATTACTGCATCATCGTTGTGTCATAAATAAATTAAATTATTTAATGTCTAAAAATTACAAATAAAATACCATTATGTAGGAAAGCTTTTTATCTTTCTAATGAATATTTATAGTCTAATTTATCTTATGTATAACCCTATATTAAAATTTTTTTATTAAATAAACATTGATTTTAACTCTTTTAACTCTTCTTTGAATTAAATAATAATAAATGTCCTAATTTAATTCAAGTGGGCCTAAATGGTCATATTTTATTCCTAAGTTTGTTTTTGGTCGAATTACACTTGTCCAATAGATTTAGGACATGTGTTAGGGTAATAATAATATCATTTTTACCCTTAATTACCCTATTTACTTTTAACCGTGGTAAATAAAAGTAAAAAGTTACTATTCACCAAAAATTATTTTCACCTCATTGAACCACATTTTACTTACTGAAATCAACCGTGTCTCTCGGATTTTTTAAATTCCACTCACAGAAGTGGTAAAATTAAGTTTTATGAAAAATTCAGTTTTTTTAACTACCACTTAGTGGTTTCACTATTCATTAAAAATTGAAAGTTTTCAGAAAAATACCAAAAATTAGGCCTAAGCTATATTTGATATTATGAACTCAAAAATGATTTCTATTTTACCAAATTCAAAACATATCAGTTGCATTAATTAATTTATAAATTAATTCCCGTCGTCAAAACAAAAGGCGTGTTTTTAAGAGATAATAACTATCAAAAGATTCACACTTGTTTATAACTGGTTTAAATGTGAAATTACATCCAATGACCAACATTGTATTAAATTGTAAAAATTTATTCTAAATATACTTTAAAACCACTCAAATTAAAAATTTATCACTATTAATTATTTCAATTAAAAAAGTTGTTTTTAATTAAAATTTAGTAATCTTCACTATTCATCAGAATATGAAAGTTACCCGAAAAGTACCAAAATTTCACCCTAAGCTAATTTCGATATTCTGATTCCAAAAATAAAGTCCATTTTGAAAAATAAAATTTACAAAATTTCAAAAAGTGGTTTTTACTATTCAAAACGGCTAGTTTTAATAATATTTTAATAGCATATCGTTGTTTAGTGAAACTCGGTATTGCGTACTACACACGCTATCGAGGAAGGTCGTGATTGCGTGTAATGCATGGCAAGTCAAGGATGCGTGTTGTGCAAGCTCCTTTTGGTGTAGCGTACAACACAACACGTTAATGAAAAGAATATTTTTCATAAAATCTCGGGGAGTTACAAATAACCCCAACACATGAATATTAGGAATTGACTCGAGCATGACATGGTGCACAAAACTAGGTCTTTTTTCACATTTAATTCAACACTCCAGGGGAATATGCTTTAGTTTATTCGTATTCCATTTATAAACTATTGAACATATCTTTATGAAGATTAAAATTTTTACTATGAAGCATTATTTTCGTCTTTGAAGATATAAGAATACAATCTAATGTTTTGTTATAATAAATATTATGTGGTTGTCCGTGAAATGAAATATCTATCTGGATATTATAAGAGGGTGTTTCTCTAGAACATATGTACCTAGGGGTAATAAACCCAAAAGGAAATATTGGGATCTAAATCAAGTGTAACTTCGAGTATGATAATGGGCCTTGTCGCATATCTTGTTTGAAACTACTAAGGTATTGTTTAGATGACTCACACTCTCATTATAAACTACAGAACATATATTTAGAGAGATTAAAAATTATACAAAAAACAATATTGTCTTCGTTGAGGACTGACACATGCCTATCGTTGGGTGTGACAAAAACAAATATTACCTAAGTTAAAATGCAGTAGGGTGGTTATCCTAGGTTGTCTCCAGAGAGGAGTGCACAACAATTAAGTTGTCACCTTAAAATAAGAGAATGAAGTGAAGATGTTTTTAGAAATTGATTGATTTTGAAAAGACAAGAGTGAAGGAAATAGGTTTAAGAAAAGGATTGAGAACAATAGATAAAACAAGTAATTGAAACTATTATATGAGAAGGGTGATTAGGTTAGAGTTGGTTCTCCATTTGTAATTCTATCATAGTTCCAATTTATCCAATTCTCTTCTGCAAAATCGTTAAGAGTGAGAATCCACGATCGTTTCTTCTCACTCCCTTGGTCAATTAAAAATGTGAGAATAAAACTTACTAAAATCTTAGGTCTGTCTAATCTCCTTCCAATGTGTAATATAGTTGTATAAAATACCCCCAATTATCTTAGGCAATTCTTAATCGGGTCTTGTTTATCCAAAGTAATCATGAACATTCACTACTCCTCACACAGGTACCAGTGATCACTGAGAACTTCACCACTAATTCCTGGTCTATTCCATTGTTTATAAACTAGAAACTAGGGGAGGGAGATATTTGTCATTGACCAAATAAAAATGAACAACAGAATCTAAAATCAGATAAAATCGTACATGATAATAAAAACTGTTATAGGAAATTGAAACTAATTCACATAAGAGAAGAGGATTTTATAACATTATGAGAAGGAACTCATGAAATAAAACATGCAAAACCTCTCCTTCAACAATTACAAATAAGTTTACCCCACCATGTTAAGGGTAATTGTGACTAAGGGGAACGAAGAATTCATTACAAAACTAATAAGAACAAAAGAGAGAAAACAAAGAACAGAAAATTTGATGCTCAGGATTCTATCCTCCAGAAGTTTTCCCCTGTTCGTCCCACCAGTCGGCAGAAACTCACTAAGGTCCCTTCTTATATAATGTTTTAAATAAATGTTTTTATCGACCCTGAAAATTTGAGAGTCATTGGACAGGTGTAAAGAATTATATGGCCGAATCAATGACCATTAGTTTTCTGGTATCCGAACACTGTTTCACCCACTCCACTTGGACGCGCCCAAAAGATGCCTTAATGGGATTAAAATTTTATGAAATTTAATGTGAATTGTCCCTTGACAGTCCGCTGTCGACACCATCTAGAATAACCTCATTTCAAGGTCCTTTTAATAAAATATTGTAGATTTAATGCGGTGGGGTCCATTCTACCAGAAAAACGGATTTCTCTATTTGATTGATTTTTCTGTACCATTGGGTTTCGAATTGAGTCTTGGTCCAGAAGACATATTTAAAACCCACGAGCATAGGAAGCCTAAAAAAATGATTCACTTCAATTGGACAAATATTTTAAATGTTATGCCCGAAAAACAGAAGCTATATAAAACTGCCAATTTTACAGAATTACCCCATTTTCACATTTAAGCCCAAAATATACCAAAAACACATAATTGATGCAAATACACCCAAATTGAATAATTGAGAGGGATTAATTCATTTAAAACATATTAATAATAGTTAAAATATTGAATCTATCAATTCTCCCACACTTATCACTTGGACACCTGGAAAAGTCAGAATCAAAACAAAATCAAAGTAAATTCAAAACACATATCCATGAGATCCACCAATTTGAAAACAAGAAACAAAATATATCATGCCTCATCAAAATATATTATTTCATCCTTTTAATTTAAGATCATTCAATATATTTACTCTTCATTTCTCATCACATTCACACGAAACACTTACCTAACTTCATTCTCTCTCATCACACAAATTTTCAATTTTTTACCAATGTCTTCCTCATCCAAACTCATAAAAGGGTTACGATAGGCTTGATAAATTCCTACATCTTCACCCAATGTGAGTCAAAGACATATGTTTATCATGAATGATTTTCCAGGTTGTTCTTTGGATTTTGGTTGATAGGATTTAGATTTAAATATTCTGAGGATGAATGTAGAGTGCCTGGATCTTTTTTAAGCAAAATTTCATTAATCTAAATTTCACAAAAGTATGGTCTCCTCTTCACTCCCCTTAGTAGAAAATAAGCTCCTTCTCCATAGAATATCAAGGAATGTTCACACATTTCATCATTTCTACAGAAAACATTTCAATCTTATCACATATAATATTTCTCGAAAGCTCCAGAAAAGGAACATCTTTCTTTTTTTACATTAGAAGCTCCAAAAAGGCACAGCTTCTCTCAACATGAAAGCTCTAGAAAAGGCACAGCTTTCAGCAAGATGGTTTTTTTCAGTAGCAATAACATCTCTTTAACATTTTTTTCACCCAAAGTATCCCCAAATAATGTAGTACAATACAAGACTTCTTCCCCACACACTTATGTTCAAAAAGATCATGCAATTTCACTTCAAGAGTAGGTTGGATAGGGAATATTGGCTTGTAATGTGGCTAACCTAACATGATGTTCATGGATTATATGGGATAAAAGGATTTAATATTCAAGGTATGCAATTATGAAAGGGATTATCTTGAAAAGGGGGCTTTCAAACCAAAGAAATGCCTCAATCATTAAAAACACATGTACCCCAAACCCTCATGTTTTGAAAAGAATAAATCAAATTCTCGTTAAAACAAGCATGGTTTGGTTCTCTCAAGATGGAGGTGAATGTAAAGAATATGAAAATAATAGGTTCAGAATCCTCATGGGAATGTGATTTCAAATATAAAGATAGTGATATGTGGCATGGGATTCAAAAAACAGAGTATTTTTTATGAAATTCCCAATGAATTGAACTTGAAACAATGTCATTTTCAGCATTCATTTAAGATAGTTTCAAGGAATAAATTATGTATCCCATGGACATGGGTTTCAAAAATGTCAAAGATAATCATTTCAGAAAAAAAGTTTCAAAGACACCCAAAAATTTAAAAATAAGCACACAAAATTTGAAACACACACATGTTTTTATTAAAACAAATAGGAAAACAAACAACACCTAAAAATCCTAAACTATAAAGGTTCCCTCCCCCACAATTAAATGATGCAGTGTCTGAAATGCATTAAAATGTATTTAACACGTTAGAATATTGGAAATTGAATCATAGAAATCATGAAAATATAAAGGAGAGGTACGACCTGATAAAGTTTATTGATAAACTAGTTGGAGGAGTGTGATATTCTCCATTGGCTCTGATGGCATGGTCCCAAGGAATTTCTTCAATTTGTGCCCATTGACAATGAATGGATCCTTCGCTCCATCCTTCAAAATCTACACAGCACCAAAAGTATATTCATTAGTAACTATAAATGGACCTTCCCACCTAGAACGATGTTTACCTGGCATCAGTTTGAGTCTTGAATTGAATAACAACACCTTGTCTCCATGATGAAAGTCTTTTGGTTGGATCAGTTTGTCATGATCCACTCGTGTTATCTCTTTGTAAATCCTAGAATTTTCAAATTATTCTCTTCTAATTTATTCCAACTCCTATAACTGCAATCTTCTCTCTTTCCCAGCACTTTCAAGATCCATATTCATCTTCCTCACAGTCCAGTATGCCTTGTGTTCCAATTCCACGGGTAGGTCACAACTTTTCCCATAAATCAGCCTATATAGACTCATTCCAATTGGGGTTTTGTAGGCTGTCCTGTAAGCCCATAATGTGTCTTCTAACCTTTGGATCCAATAATTCTTAATTGGATTAACAGTATTTTCCAAAGTTCCTTTGATTTCCCTATTGGACACTTCAGCTATCCAGTTAGTCTGTGGATGATAGGGATTTGATGTTTTATGATGCACCCCATAGTTTTTTAACAAAGCCTATATTCTTCTGTTGAAAAAGTGTGTCCCTTGATCAATAATGATGGCTCTAGGAACTCTAAACCTACAAAATATGATAGCCCTGAAAAAATCACAAACAACTTTAGCATCATCAGTCCTGGTGGATTTTACTTCCACCCATTTGGAAACATAATCAACAGCAAGAAGAATATAATAATTTCCAAATGACATTGGGAAAGGTTCCTTAAAATCTATCCCCCAAACTTCAAATATTTCAATAAAATTAAACTGATTTTGGGGCATTTCTTGTCTCTTTGAAATATTTCCTGAAAATTGACATTTTTAACACCGTTTACAAAATTCATGAGAATCTTTGAAAAGTGTTGTCCAATAAAGTCCAGATTCTAAAACCTTCCTTGCTGTCCTTTGAGGTCCAAAGTGGCCTCCACAAGCCAATGTGTGACAAAACATAAAGACAGAATCAATTTCATTTTTAGGAAAACATCTTCTTATCATTTGGTCATTTAAAATATTCCATAGAAATGGATCATCCTAGATGTAATATCTAGATTCAGCTTTCAATTTGTGAATTTGGTGATAATTTAAATGAGATTGGACCTGAGATGTTACCATATAATTGACCATGTCAGCATACCAATGTACTTCTCCTTCAATCAAGTAACAATTCTCTCCTGGAAGGCGATCATTTAGTGGTTCAGTGTCTAGAATTTCAACTTCAGCGGTGTTGGGTAGTCTACCTAAGTGATCATCCACTTGGTTCTAAGATCCATTCTTATCTTTGATTTCTATGTTGAACTCCTATTGTAGTAGCATCCATCTCACTAGCCTTGGTTTTTCTTCAGCCTTATTCATCAAGTACCTAAGAGCTACATGATCAGAAAACACAATGACTTTAGTTCCAAGCAGATACGATCTAAATCTTTCTAAAGCAAAAAAAACTGCTAAAAACTCTTTTTCTGTTGTTTTGTAGTTGAATTGGGTCGCATCTAAGGTTTTTGAGGCATATGCAATGACTTGTGGCCTGCCCTCAGTTTGCTGGGAAAGGACAGCTCCAACTGCTCCATTTCAAGCATCACAAAGTAGCTCAAATGGTTCTTCCCAATTTGGTGGCCGCATCACTGGTGGTGTAATCAATCTCTTCTTTAACTCATCAAATTCTTCCCTACAAGAACCATTGAAATAAAAATCATCATCTTTCAAAAGTAATCTAGAGAGAGGGAGAGAAATCTTACTAAAATATTTTATAAACCTCCTATAGAATCCTCCATGTCCTAAAAATGATCTAACATGTTTCACACAAGTTGGTAAGGGAAAGAATTTATCACTTCAATTTTTGATTTATCAACCTCAACGACTTTCTGTCAAATGACATTCCCAAGGACAATTCCTCTCTCAACCATAAAATTACACTTTTCAAAATTCAAAACAAGGTTCTTTTGAATGAATGTTTTCAAAACTTTTTCCAGATTTTTCAAACAATGGTCAAACGAATTTCCAAAAACTATGAAGTAATCCAAGAAAACCTCCATGAAATCATCAATGTGATCAGAAAATGTACTTACCATACACCTATGAAATGTACCTTGAGAATTACACAATCCAAATGGCATCCTTTTGTATGAAAAAGTTCCAAATGAACAAGTAAATGTAGTCTTCTCTTGATCTTCGGGAGCAATGGGTACTTGAAAATAACCCGAAAATCCATCCAAAAACCAATAATGAGTTCTACCTGCCAACCTCTCTAGCATCTGGTCAATGAAATTAATAGGGAAATGATCTTTTCGAGTGACCTAATTCAACTTCCTAAAATCTATGTATACTCTCCAGCTATTCTGAATTCTCACAGGGATTAAGTCATTATTTTCATTCCACACAATGGTTAGGTCAGTTTTCTTTGGGACTGCATGGATGTGGCTAACCCATTGTGAATCTGATATAGGATAGATGATCCCAACTTTTAACAGCATCTCAATCTCTTTTTTCACATCCTCCATCAGGGTTGGGTTCAACCTCCTTTGGGGTTGTCTGACAGGTTTGGAATCTCCCTCAATAAAAATTCGATGTGAGCAAATTTTTGGGTTTATTCCAGGGATATCACCTAAGCTCCACCCTATTGCTTGGAAATTCTCTCTCAAAATTTCAATAAATTATTTTTCTTGAGTTTTATATAGATTATTATCAATTATTACTCGTAATTTCTACCCCTCCATAAGGTAAACATATTTTAAATCACTGGGGAGTGGTTTTAATTCTAGATCAGGAGGATGCTCAAGTGATGAAACTAAATTGAGCTTCTCCACTTCCAATGGTTTGACATCCTGCACACAAGAAATCATATCATCTTTATCATCATTTAACAAATTATCAAAGAAATCAGATTTTACCTCTTCTTCCAACAGGAAATCAGAATCTCCAAGAGTTTGGGAATCCATGTGTTTAGTGATATATTTAATGGAAAAATTCTCTCCTAATGATAAAAATTCATGAAACATACCTGATTCTTCGATTGTTTTTATGCCATCTTCATGGGAGATTACGAAGAGTGAATGATCATCTAATGGGTGCCTCATGGATTCAAAAATATTGAAGTGGACAGTGCTATCTCCAAACTCCATGGTAAGTTTCCCTTTATAGACATTGATGATGGTTTTGGACATCTTCAAGAATGGTATCCCAAAAATGATGGGTGAGTGTGATGGTATCCTATCATATTTCATATTCACCACATAAAAGTCAGCAGGGAATAAATGATCTTTGCCTTTTACCAGGACATCCTCCAGAACTCCTGCTGGAAAAACTAAGGATCTATTTGCAAGCTGGACCACCACTCTTTTGGGATTCAAGTCACCCATATGCAAAGAAGTATATACTGAGTGAGGCAATACATTATTTAATGCACCAAAATCACACAAAGCATTAGGGAAATTTAATGAACCAATGGTGCAGGGAATAGAAAACGTCCCTGGATCTTGACATTTGGTTGGCAATTGCGGTGTGATAAGGGCTGAGACACTTCTTCCCAAATTTATCCTCTCATTCCTTTGAAGTCTCCTCTTCATGGTTCAAAGATCCTTCAAAATTTTATCATACTTTGGAATTTTTTTGAGTGCATCAAGTAGAGGTATGTTGATTTCCACTTTCTGGAAGGTGTCCAGAATTTCTTTTTGAAGTGCTTCTTCTTGTAACCTCTTTGATTTAATCATCCTTGATGGAAATGGTGGTGGTATATCTTTCTTCTCCCTTTTTTTCCTTTGAAACGGTGTTTCTTGTTTCTTCTTCCTTTGCCCATCCATATCATCCTCCTCTTTCTTAACTTCTTCCTGATGCATTTTCATTGAATTCTAATCATTACTAACATCATTTTCGCCCAGATTAGTTTTTCTTGTTTTAGGTTCAATGGTGGATGGTGGTTGGAGTTCTTTTCCACTTCTTGTAGTTATTATACTAAGTTTTCTTTTTTGGTTTGGGATTGTTTGAGAAGGGAGTTTACCTATATTTTTTGTCAAAAATTCCATGAGACTTTCAAACTTATTGGAAAAATCTTTAACGGTGTCCTTCAACCCCTCAAACTAAGATTTTTGTTGCTGGGTTTGAATTGAAGGTTGTGCACTGGTGGATGGATGCTCATAGGGTCTTTGTAAAGTGGGTGGTTTTTGGTATGAAGGCTGGTTATAAGACTACATTTGTTGAAATGGTGGTGGGTTTGGGAATTGATTTTGGAATGGTGGTTGGTTTTGAAACTGGTTTTCGTATGGGGGTCTACCTTGATTCTGCTAATTTCTAAAACCATATTGGACTTGGTTAGGATCTCTTCATCCTTGATTTTGTTGTAAATGTCTTGGATGAAAGGTTGTTGCACATGTTTCCATTCCCTATATTTCAGAACATTGGTCAGTAAAATGATCAGGTGATGAGCATAAACCACATACCTTAGCTCGCGCTTGTTGGTCACTAACTTGCTTCACGGCCATCTGCCTCACCATACTAGTTAGCTCTTCAATCTTAGTTTCTAATAAGGGTAATGGATGAGAAGTGCATACGCATGAATACCTCTTGTTCCAATACCTCTTGTTCCAAATTGATGCGAGATTTGGGAAATCATCTCAATCAAGCCCTTGGCTTCTTCTGGTGCCTTGTCAATCAGGGCACCTCTAGATGATGCATCAAGAAGGTTTATGTCATTGTCCAGTAGTCCTTTATAGAATAAAACAAGAATGTTGTGTTCCTAAATGGCTTGATGTGGACAGCTGGCACATAGCTTCTTAAATCTCTCCCAGTACACGTAAAGGGTTTCTCCAGATGATTGTCGTATGGCGTAAATTTCCTTCCGAATGGTTGTGCTTCTAGAGGTGGGGAAGATTATTTGCAGGAAACATCTTACCAGGTCAATCTAGTCATTTACATATCCTGGTTGTAGGCCGTACAACCATTATTTAGCAGCTCCATCCAATGAAAACGAAAATGAATTCCACTTAACATGCTCATCAGTAATTCCACGGGGTCTGAAAGTTGAGCACACATGTGTGAAATCTTGAATGTGTTTGTTTGGATCGTCACCTGCCAAACCATGAAACTTTGGAAGTAAGGGAATCATGTTTGGTTTCATATCAAAATCATTTTGTAACACTGACATGACAATTTTATTGTTTTTATTAAGTAATTGTGGTGCATAGAGGTCTCTGAGAGTTAGGTTTTTATTTTCAGCCATGATGACAGGCTCAAAGTGAACACTTTAACTTTCACTTGATTCTGCTAGGGTAACTTCCACAAATTCAGTTTACAAATTAATGTTTCTATGTCTATTAAACAAGTTTCTTTCAATCTCAGTATTTAGGGGTAAAGGTTCAGTTTTTGAGGTTCGAGTCATGCAATTTTAAAGAGAAAAGATAAAAACAGAGAAAATAAAAGAAAAGAAATGTTGGCGCTACCTCCCCGGAAACGACGCCATGTATTGAAACGTGCCTTTCGTGGGGTGTGACAAAATCAAATATTACCTAAGATAAAATTCAGGAGAGTGATTATCCTAGGTTGTCTCCAGAGAAGAGTGCACAACAATTAAGTTGTCACCTTAAAATAAGAGAAATAATTGAGGATGTTTTTAGAAATTGATTGATTTTGAAAACACAAGAGTGAAGGAAAGAGTTTTAAGAAAATAATTGAGAAAAAATTGATAAAACAAGTAATTGAAACTATTATATGAGAAGGGTGATTAGGTTAGAGTTGGTTCTCCATTTGTAATTCTATTATAGTTCCAATTTATCCAATTCTCTTATGCTAAATCATTAAGAGTGAGAATCCACGATCATTTCTTCTCACTCCCTTGGTCAATTAAAAATGTGAGAATAAAACTTAATAAAATATTAGGTTGGTCTAATATCCTTACAATGTGTAATAGAGTTGTATAAAATACCCCCAATTATCTAAGTCAATTCCCAATCGGGTCTTGTTTATCCAAAGTAATCAAGATCATTCACTACTCCTCACAGACGTACCAGTGATCACCAAGTACTTAACCACTAAGTCCTGGTCTATTCCATCGTTTATAAACTAGAACCTAGTGGAGAGAGATAATGATCGTTGACCAAATATAAATGAACAACAGAATCTAAAATCAGACACAATCCTACAGGATAATAAAAACAGTTATAGGATATTGAAACTGTTTCACAAAAGAGAAGAGGATTTTAAAACATTAAGAGAAGGAACTCATGATATACAACATGGAAAACCTCTCCTTCCCCAATCACACATATGTTTACCCCACCATGGTAAGGGTAATTGTGACTAAGGGGAAAGAAGAATTCATTACAAAACTAAGAAGAACAAAATAGAGAAAACAAAGAACAGAAAATTTGATGCTCCAGATTCTGTCATCCAGATGATTCCCTCTATTCTGCCCAGCATCCTACCGAAACTCACTGAGTTCCCTGCTTATAGAATGTTTTAAATAATGTTTTCTATCGACCCTCAACATTTGAGAGTCATTGGACAGGTGTAAACAAATATATGGCCGAATCAATGAATATTATGTTTCTGGTAGCCAAACACTATTTCACCCACTCCACATGGACGCACCCAAAAGAATCCTTAATGAGATTAATATTTTATGAAATTTAATGTGAACCGTCCCTTGACAGTCCTCTGTCGACACCAGCTAGAATAACCTCATTTGAAGTTCCCTTTAATGAGATATTGTGAATTTAATGTGTTGGGGTCCATTCTTCCAGAAAAACTGATTTCTCAATTTGATTGATTTTTTTGTACAATTGGGTTTCGAATTAGGTCTTGCTCCAGATAACATATTTGAATCCCACGAGCATAGGAAGCCTAAAAAATGATTCAATTCAATTGGACCAATATTTTAAAAGTTATTCCCGAAAAACTGAAGCTATATAAAGCTGTCAATTTTACAGAATTACCCCATTTTCACATTTAAGCCCAAAATATACCAAAAACACATAATTGATGAAAATACACTCAAATTGAATAATTGAGAGGGATTAATTCATTGAAAACATATTAATAATATTTAAAATATTAACTCTATCATGGATATAAAAAATTAAAAAAAATAAAAAATAAATATTATATCATCAACGCTTCATGGTTATTCCTCGTAGTCAATATTATTTACACTATCATAATCTTGATTGTAAAGAATTGTTAATGTAGAAAATCATGTTATCTTTTGTCTACTACTGTCGGGAGGTTTTTCAAATAGAGACATGAGCATCTAATTGTACAAAAATAAGAACAATGGTTAAGACATATGATTTTGTAACCTAAAGAAAACATCATGAATGAATATGTGGACATTTAAATCTCGTACATGTTCATGATATTAAGTATTTATCTATATATATATGCTATTATGGTATAATATATAGATTATATCATGTGTAGTGGCTACTAATAAGGAACGGGTCCAGGAAACAACTTTATTTTTATAATGGTTAGATAATTCCATGATATAGTTATATGATGAGGTTTCTATTGTCTTTCAATGATCTCCAATTGTACACTGATATAGGGACACAAGACTCATCAAAGAAGGTTTATCCAAATATTATGAGGCCATTCCTTATCATTCATAAGAAGAAAACGAAATTTATGACCCATATAAATGATGCTATCATTTTGATAATGAGGAAGTTTCTATTGATGGAATAGATAGAGACAACAATAATGAGGAGAATGAAGCTGTATAAATTAGGGATTAACTTTGTATAAATATAGCATTTTTTTCATCATCCTAAATGCACAATAAATCATCAACCCATATTCACATATTGGTCAGAAGAAATAGAAAATTTTCCTGAATTATACTAAAATGTTATCACACCATCAACTGAGTTTCCTGGAGTTATAGAAGACTGGTTTAGTAAAATGGACAAAAAATTATTTTTTGGAAGAGATTTTCTAAGATCGGACTCCATAAAAAATATGCTGAAAATATTTTATATTGAGAGAGACAGAAGTTCTTTATTTCATGGATCAATTCATACAAAATACATCTTACATTGTGAAAAATACAGGGAAGGTTGTAGATCCCACGTAAGGGTGATTCCTAACATTTTATTTGGAGTTTTTATAATTTATAAGATTGTGGTAGGTCAAATTTTCATACAAATAAACATCAAATAAGATCATACATCATTGGATGCAGAATTTTCTTTATCTAAAAATTTTTAGATTATTAAAACCTGCTAAGATGTGCATGTATTCATTTTTTAGAAGATGATTAAATAAGATTTAGGTTGTAAGATATTCTATAAAAAGGAATATATGGGGAAACATAAGGAAAATTATAGAGTGTGTGGTGAGTATAATGAATTGTATCATGTGTTTCCCAAATTCATATCCATACTGAGACAAAATGGCCAAGTTCTCTTACATGTAGACATGAATGAACATGTCTTTTAGGATAACCAACTTGTTCCATATAATGTAAAATTTCATTGGTTGTTCTTGGAATTCCTTCCTTGTATTTATGTGTTTTTTCTGAAAATAGTTCATAAAAAAAAGACAGAATGTTTTGATGTGGAAATTAAATGTCTTTATTTATGATTGATAGAGTGATGATGGAAACTATTCAACTCTTCTTCTTTAATTTTCTATTTAGGAGAGGTAAAATAATTAATCACTGAGTTGGTTTTTATCATGTATTAGAAAATATTTCATCCAAATTTGGGGTGTATTTTTTATATATGATTATAATGTAAAAATTAATAAGGTAATCAATGAAGATCTTGTCACATGTAAATCCCCAAATTTACATCATTTATACTATATCGGAAACAATGAATACAACGTGAAAATGACTTTTCATGTTGAACCTATAAAGAAGGCCGTCACAAACCTTGTTCTGAAATATAATTATTATTTTTAAATATCTTAACATAACGATAAAATCAATTTAGATAAAATATATTATATTTTGTGTATCATATGAGGATGGTCAAAGAAGTTTTCATACGAGATTGTAGGGAATCTTTATGTTTAATCATGGAGTGTATGATTACATGACACGAATTACAAAAGAGAAATGTACATTGTGATATGGAGGTGGAAGAGGTATGGAAACACGACCCCAAATATTATGAAGTTCATTAATTAAATTTTCAAGGGTTTTTTAAAGCTACATGTAACAAACATAGTTCAAGATACCATTTATCATTGTGTGAATTACTTCATCAAAAGATAAAAACAAACTACTAATGGGACTCATCAAGGGTTATGATATGGATGAATCATTCATCAAGATATTTACTATAAAATCAAATAAGATTTGACTTATTGAGTGAGCCTTTTAAATCGATACTATTGTCAATTTGAAATTAAATTATGTTAGGACCCCATCATGGTATCATCAGTTGAGTCTAATTAGTATTAATAGAAACTAGATAGTATCTATCTTGAACATCCAAGCCTTTCAATTTCCATCTGCACAAGTACCATAGAATGTGCCTCATTGAACATATCATGGGAACCCTATATTGATCTCATGTACAGGAATGAAACCACTGATAACTGTAATGGTACACTGTGGACTCCTATTGTGGATTTATGACATTTCCTAATACTATAATACCAGCAGATATAGATACATAACATCTAAAGTTTGCGATAATGAGGGAGGCAAAGCTCTAATAAAATTATGAATGAGATGGATAGACCTCAAGAATAAGGAAATGGTTTGAGATGAAACATATGACATTGGGAAGGTCATAAGAGAAAATTATTCCCTAACATTGTTTGATTTATTTCACACAATTAGTCAGAGTGATGTATTGCCTCAAATATAAACTTTTTAAAATATAAATTAAATGGGTTTAATATAAATTACTTTATTTTTTAGAATTCAATGAAATTTACAAATACTATTACTATAAAATAATAAATAGTACATAAATTATACAACCATTTACGTATATCACTCAAAATATAAATTAGTATTAATGTTACATAATTTCTCTAATTAAAATTTTCTTCTACTCATAATCCTATATATAATTTCCAAGGGATGTGGGAAATTAAAAAGAGTGATTTAAAAAATATAATAAAGGAAAACATAACAATGAGTCATAAAGGATTAGATCATAATCATGAAACATCACATAATAATGGGAGAAAAATATAATTAATAGGTTTAATAAATCATAATATAAGATAAAAAAGTCTCCATGTGACTATTTTTTACCACCAAGCCATCATAATACGAAGTAAAGGATAATAAGACAATCTAACATGCTACAAAATGCCCCTCCATTTAAAAAAATTATTTTCACATGGTCATATAATTTTCTAAATCATCCATTGGTTTTCAAAATATTCCATTTGTATTCACATAAAGTAATATTACAATTAATTGTGAGATGAAATGAATGAACAATAAAACTAAAAATAGATACACCATAAAGAAATAATGTTAGAATATAATCATGAAATATACTATCTTGTGAGAAATGGTACATAATTAAAAAACCACTCCTTTTGGGATCCATAATGTTATTATACAATCTAGACTTGAATGAAATCCACAATCTATAAGGTGTATCAATTCGATATAGTTGATATATGAAAACAATAATGTAAAACCCCTTCAAAAACATGCCTCACTTACAACAATAAAGAGTAAAAACGATGCACCATCAAAAATGGAGATTACGAAAAAGTAGATTGGGTCCTCAAGATCCAATATTCATGAGGAACAACATCAATCCACTGCCAAACCCTTTTATCAAACATCTAATGCCCAATTGGGATCCAATGATATAGGAGGATTATAAATCCATTGATGATCAAAGAAAACTATAGGAAACCTCACCAAAAAACATACTTTGAGAGGCCCACCAAGAATGAAGGTAGATCCCCAAAACCCTCAAGAATATCTTCAAATAAAAAAATATTAAATGAAAGTGTGCCTATGAGATATAAAACAGTATCTAATTTTTTGGGTGGTAATAAAACACCCCAAACGTCACGTAATGATAAACCATAATTTTGTATTCCATAAGAATGTAAGAGAATAAGTCATTCCTTAATATCTTAATTACACCATGGAAAAGAAATGGGATTCATAAGATTCTTAACAAAACATCATTATAATCCATGTACAGAACAAAGGTGGGTCATATCATTCAATCACATACCCAGTAAAATATAATAACCATTAACTTCTTATATACCTCACCAATAGATGAAGTCTAGATACTCACACGTTCCACTTTACCATGTTATAGATGACCACCAACCTTAAGGATGTGGTAGTTCTGCTTAGTCTTCTTATCTAGGGGAATAAAGTTATACGATGCACGCATTGAGATAGACTTAATATTGTATAGAAATTTCATTCTCTTAACATTATGGTCGGTGATACTACTATGGATGAAGGTTGTCTACCAATAATCTAGCTAGACATACACTTCACACATTTAACCATCGATGCAGGGGAGTATATACTCATGCATCATGCTTGTGCATATATTTTGCGTCTTATTAGATATACATTGTGTGATGAAAAATCTTGTATGCATGTTCACTTAATGTATTTAGGTATACTAGAGTAATTTTATCATGCTATGAGTTATATAAGGGCTTTTTAATGATTAGAAAACATGTACATGGAATTATGCACAACATTTCAATCAGATTGGAATGATCTAAGGTAATGTATCATCCTCATTTAGATGTGGTCATGGGAATGAATCCCTCTATCCTATATTATTTATAGTATGGATATTCATATGGATTTGATTCAAGATGCTCCACATGGATGATTTTATGATCAATCATATTTATTGTTTCTTGATACTAATATGAGTTTTTATACTCTACTACTTATCATATATCACTATAAAAATTGTACACTATATTTGGTTTCAGGAACACCACTTTATAGTGACTGCAAGAAACAATTTGGGTTCATCACCTCTTATGTTACATATTCTACTACACACAAATGTAAGTATATATATTCTTATATTGATTAATCAATTTCATAATATTGTAATTTTTTGAAATTATTAACAAAATATTTAACAAATATTGCATGTCATTTCAAATATCAATCTACCGTATAGGGATCTATTCAAATATATTTCGACATAATTTACTGAGGGGATTCAAGATTTCATATTTTTAGATCTTCTCATTCAAATTCACATTATTGAGATCCACCAACATGATAAAGTCATTTACCCATTTGTATTTGTTAATTGTATTCCAATTCCGCCTAGACATCCAGCAACACTTCTTTCTGTGAAGTTGATGGGAGGTAATGATGTCAACTAAAAACCAAATACATGCAGAGTATCTCAACCTATTGGAAATATGTTCCTTGTTTTATATTGAAAAAATGTGTACCATGTGATTTTATCTATCAAAACATCTTGAGTATGAGTCATCGTATAGACTGAAGTCTATACTATATCTTACTCCTCACGGTAGTGGGCCTTAGAATCTGTAAAGTCAATAAAATTTCATTTTTTTGTTTTCTGTAATATTCATTAATTCATTTTTTATTCTTTTTAAATCATGCTCGGCTAAAACATATTATATGATTCTCTTATCCAGATGAGGGTGATGTTTTTAGCCAAGTAGCATACCATGTCGTAGAGAAGGAGATAATGTTAGCATATCATATTATACATGATATTCTCTTTGATTCTCCACCTCAAGGTGATTATTTTTTAGCCCAAGGAGATATAGATCATCATCGAGAACCTCTTATAGTAGTTCCTGATGTTGATTACCCATGATGGCAATGATGTAGGTTGAGTCGTGTTGCATGGGTTTCTGCACCTATTTTATAAGGAGAGGTGTCCCCTCTAGTGCTTTAGCCTCATCTAATTGCGAATGTGCATCACGAGGAATTGGATTTGTTTATGTTGTTAGAATATCCATAGTTTCACCAGGTATATCACAATTTGAGCTCATATCAGGGATCATTTCTCCTATATCCACCTTTCATGATCGAGGCTTTAGAGGCCATATGGTTCCCATAGAAGAATATGAATGGTCCTTCCACTTACACAATGGCACAAGAATCATGTGCACTATTGGACATTTAGAGGAAACCTCCTCCTAATGATAAATGGGATAACATCATACATTTGAGGTTCTAGGGCCCAAGTAACTCCCCCACCAACTCATCATACTCCACACCTCACATAAAGGATGGTGATCCCAATATGTGCATCTCAACCGAATAACACAATGTGGGATGAGACCTCGTCATCTATAGTGATTGTACTTGATCATTTATAAGTTTTATATGACTTAAAAGATTGGAAACAACTATTTATTATGTGCTATAAATAATTGTATGTCTATTAAAATGATGAAATTATTTTTACCTTATACTATTTTTAAATGTTTATCATGTGTTTTAATTTTAATTAACATTTTAATTACTGTTTAGATTTTATAATATTCTAAACTCGACTACTTGAAACCTTGGAAAACTTATTAATACAAAAGTAGGTAACATTAAAATTTTAAAAAATAAAAATTATATATAAATTTAATAAAAACATAAAACATATCCTATACATCTAAAAATTTTTGAAAATAAAAAATAGTTTCATCATTTTCATAAACCAAAGTTATGTACATGATACTAACATTATTTATTGAAAATAAAAATTTAAACATTAAAAAATCTAATCTCAAAAATTATAGAATAAATAAAATGTAAATGAAATTTCAAATATTGAATAAACATAAGAAAAATAATTGAAAATAAAAGGTAAGTAAAAAAATAAAAATAAAAAATTATTTTTTTAATCAAAAATATGTTGCTCTATTAAAATTACTATTTATTAAGTGATTTTATGAAATTCTTGTTATTTTTAATTATTTTTTTAATTTTCAATAAGTGTTTCAAATTTCATATTGATTTTATTTTAAATTAATTATTTATAGACTTTCAATGAAACTAACTAAAAACATAATTATATTTCATATTGATGATTTTGAATATTTATAAATTATAATGTTTTAATACAATAAAAATGAAATATGACAAGATGATTCAACATATAACAAATATTTGAAAGTAAACAAATGTAAATATAAAAATAATTCCATTTCATAAACATTATTTTCTAAAAACATAACACTTACAATCAAAAAAATTAATGGTAATAGTTATTATTAATTATTATATTATTAATAATATTGCTATGAATGATTATTAATTATGTCATTATAATTAAATGTTAGTAATTAGATTATCAATAAATATCAATAATATTACAAAATATTTTCAATAATTAATATAAAAACTGTAATAATGATTTATATAATATAACTATTAAAAAACTAATAAAGTAGTTAACAATATAATTGTAAAATAATTCTTCATTAAATTAGATATAAAAAATGACTTTATTTATAATAATGTCATTATTAACAATTTATTCATATAAATATGTATATAATCAAATCAAAATAAAATAAAAATTGTATATTTTAAAAATACAAACATATATATTACCACACCCCGACCTATCCAATTTTTTATATTATTAGTTTATTTTCTTTTTAGCCTTAAATAAATGTTGGGATGAGGTTTGGGCTGAATCCTGAAAAAACATTTGATTTTATGTTAAAAATTTTGTGTTTTGAGTTATTGCCATTGGGCGAATGGGCACAATGAATTTTGGAAGTCGTAGGGCTTCCCACAGACAACTGCGCAACCTTTTGTCTTTAGGAAATTTTAAAATAAATATTTATTGTAATTAAAATGACATTAAATGTTACATCGTTTAAAATCTTAATTGTGTTAAGAATTTCATAATTATTAAAATAATATGAGTACTAATTTTTTAATTTTTTTTAATTTTATCATTTTGATGATGATGATGATGATTATTATTATTATTATTATTATCAATATTTGGGTCGGTGTGCACGCACTGCCTGGCTATCGGAAGCCGTGCGAATAGCTCGGGCACCTACATGATTGCGTCATTTGAACCAGAAAAATAAAATTAATTGAATGAGTTGAAAATTTAATATTTCATTAAATAAATTAGTTATACAGTAACAATAATATTATTTTTAATGTGACTAATAATATTTTATTTTTATTAAACAATTGTTAGTATTGGAATAATAATTTTTATAAGTTTTATAATATTTTTAAGGATGTTTATTTTATTATTATTATGTGTATTGTTATTATTAACAATATTTTTATGGGTTTGATTTATTTTATTTTATTTTTTTTCTTTATTTTTTTTCTCTCTGTCCTCTAACCTGAATCGCCAACTTCTTCCTCTCGTTTCCCCCCCCCCCATCCCTTGTTACAGGGCGACCATGCCCCCCCCCCCCCGGATCTCCTCCTCTCGCCACCCCAGCAGGAGACCTCCAGCCAGCGGCGTATCACCTCAGACCCACACCTCCCTCAGCCTGCCCCCCCTACTCCCCTTATGTGTGCCTCCCAAACAACGGACCCCCTTTCAGCGCACATCAGCCAGAGCCACACCCTCTAGGCACCTCATCCTTCTACCCACATGTCTTCCAATACCCGCTCGAGGTCCAAATCACCTCCAGCTGCTAGAACTGTGACCCATGCTGCATTTTCTGGTGATTTCCGTCTCTCTGGGGCACACATCCTTTCGGATATCCCCCTTTTGCTTCGAGCAGACTGCGATGAGCCCCCTATAGTTGTTCCACCCATCTATTTTGCCTCGTCTTGCAGCAATGGGCTTCATTTCATTCGGGTAATTGACCACAACCCTTCTTTTCCCTTTTTTTTCCAACACACTCCCATTTTAGTGATGGTTCTCCCCCATTGTGGTAATATTTTGTTATTTTGGTGTTCTCCAATGATAGGGATTATTGTTTGGGGGTAAATCATAATTTTTGTGTGTCTGATCTTGTTGTGTATGTTGGTTTTGGCTTCTCGCAGCTGCGGTTGCGCTGCGAACAAGGTTTCACACCTTTTTTTTAAGAGACATGTCAATGTTTGAGGTAGATGGTTCCATGTTTGATTATTAATTGATGAATTAATTTTCATGTTTAATTAAATTATCATTTTATTTAAATTATTTGTTTGGTGCAATGTTTTTTTTGCAGTTGATGAATTTCTTCGCTCAGTGTTTCTCTCAGTTAGGGCAGGTAGGGAAACACTTAGCGTTAGGGAACTCTGACATAATTGAGAAGGGTATGCCTTCAAGATGATTCACACATATAGTAAGTTCTATATTGTTCATGAGCTCTTAAGTTCAAACCATTTTTTCTGTAGTGATAATTTATATGTGATAGATGATTGAGTGGCCTAGTTCGGTTGCTGGTCCCCGTTTTCTATTTTTTCATTTCACTTATTGTTTGTTGTGTGTTGTGTATGGTTTTCCTCATGACTAACTCCTAAATTTTAAATTCTAATTTATTTTTGAAATATTTTTTAAGAGGTAATTCATGTTTTTCCTTCAAACATTAATCTTGTTTTTAAATTCAAAAGGGAAATGGAATGTTACTTTTTCTAGAAATGAATGTGACTGTGGAAACCCATATTTTATATAATTTCATTAGAACCTGAAATTGGTAAACTGATAATTTAGAAGTAGTGTTTTGGGGATAGTTTTTTGGGAACGCCATCTGAATATTGATATTCACGCCTATAGCATTTTCATGTTTTTAGTTTCTATTGTAGGTTCGACTCGAGCTTCTTCGTTATGGGAAAGATTTGGTAGTGGTTTGGAGAGTGACTCTAGAGGTCATGATAAGTTTTTGGTCGAAATTAGGTTAGTGTGTTTTGTGGTTTGTTCCTTATTTTCAGTGTCAGTTTTTATACATTGTGGCTTTCTATTTTTTTTCTATACTGCTTAGTTGTTTTTTGTTGGGTGAAATCGTTCCCACTATAATATTTTGATGCCCTGTGACTTGTCGCTAACCTGGGAGGATTGGGAACGCCTATCGGGCCTTAATGAGGATCGGCTCGGGTGACCTGTTGAGGGTCGACTAGAGTTGGTTCGTGAAAAAATGGTATAAGAGGAGGTCGGCTCTTGAGCAGACCTTGTTTTTTATAATTCCAATCATTATTTGTGGTTGTCATGGTAGAAGGAGTAGCATTTTTAGTACTAGAGGCATAGGTAATAGAATGATGTCTTGAACCCTTGCTCGTTCTGAACCTCAAGTTACAATGGGATGTATGTGATGTTGGTGTCTCATGGGATTTTTTTGAATTTTTTGTGTTGGGAAGTGAAATGGGAGTTGGGAAAGTAGCCATGTGATCTCACCGGACCTGGAAATCCATGTGGAACCGGGGAAATTTACCTACACTACTCTTTGTGATGGGGACATGACTAGCATATGGCCTTCGACCATATGTCTAAGTCACCAATCAACACTAGTTTCCCCTAGTAAATCATTTTGGTCTCTCTTAATTCTGAAAACTATTTTGTAAAGTTTTATTTTTGAAATCATAAAAGGTTGAATTTAAAATGGCAATGAACATGTTTTGATCTCGTTCCTCCTTTTCTTATTCTTTAGTGTTCTCCCCCATTAATGTTCGATAGATTCCCAAGGTTCAGCTTCGGGTGGTGCATCCTTAAAAAATACTCAGTTTGATCCGCCAATGGACTACATCTTTGAGTTTTGGAAGTTTAATACTCCCCTATTTTATGGGAAAGTTGATCCTATTGAGGCATAGGACAGGATATAAAATATTGAGAGCAACTTCTACTCCTTCATGCCTCCTGAGTCATTGAAGGTGAATTTTGATACCTTTTTTCTTGAAGATCAAAACTGGAAGTGGTGGAATTCTCGGCCTTGAAGAAATCCTTGAAGAGATATCACATGTGAGTTCTTCAGGTTTTCATTCATCCAAAAATACTTCTCTGATGTGACAAAGTTGAGGAAGATGATGGATTTGTTCCGTCTTTAGAAAGGTGTTGGATCAGTGTTAGAATTCATTTGTCATTTCATGAAAATGGCTCTATATGAACCAGGGAATATTGGAAATGATCCCGTGAAATCTCGGTATCTTGAGCTCGGATTACATCCTGAGCTGCAGCCAAAAGTTGAAGAGTTCAATGTAATCAGCTTCCTGACGTGGTGAAACAATCTTTCCTCACCGAATCTGAGTTAGCAGGAGGCCTTGAGTTGGATAAACATTCTCTTCCCTTGGGAAGAAGTGAAAAAGATAGTTATGATAAGAATAGGAAGAGGCCTGATGTTGGTGGTACTATAAGAGGAATCAAGAGTCCTTTATACCTTTAGTCATATTTCACATAGCACAATGCATTAATCTGTCCCCAGTGGGGTAAGCAGGGGAACAAGAGGTATATGTGCCTGAATGCTCTGAGATCCTTCCACACCTGTGGCCACCTGGGTCACGTGCAGTGATTCTATCGAGGGGTTTCCAAGAAGCGCATTGAAGCTAGACATATCTCGTCAGAGGTCACCTCATCCTGTCAGAAGGAGTATGGCGATGTTTGTGGATCATTTTTAGGTTTTTTCTTCGTTGTGTTTCTTGGATGTAATAGTATTAACTTGTACCATTTTGTGGTGTTTCTATTCCTTCAGTTGTAAGAATGGTTATTTTTTAACCTCTTTGAGAATTTTATTTTATTGGATGTGGGTTTGGTAAAATTATGGTTTGGGTGTTATTATTGGGAATTTTAAAATCTTGACAGTGAGGTAGGAGATGCTTCAATCATCGGTGCTCCAGCCTTATGTCTTGGAGGGAAGCTGGAGCATATTTGGGAGAACCGCAATGGGGAAGAAGGGACTTTGTTTAATCTCGGCCTTTAATCTGCATGGTTTTTGTTCTTCTGAGGGTTTGACATTGTTGGGGTTGCGATGACAGTATTTTTGATATTCTATTAGTTGGGAATTTCCCTCCCCTACCCTTGTAGAGGGGTTTATGGTCCGTGTGGGAAGCTTTCAATTTTGGTTAATCGCATCAGTCCTTATGGTGGGGAGACCCATCGCGGGTCTCATTAAATTATGTTTGGCTTGCTTCCTATGGTGGGGAGTCCGTTCAGGACTCCCCGAGTCAGTATCAGGGTTTCATTTTGGGTCTCATTTTTGTGGTCTCTAATGTTTTTCTGTTTTAATGATAAGTTGAATGTCATGGGAGTTCAGTGTTCATTTGGATCGATCAACTAGAGGCGCTTAATCTTTTTGGGGTGAATGAAAATTAAGGAGTTTCACATTTGGCTATAGATCTTGTTTTGGAATTTTGGGGGCGGAAAGTGTTATGGTGGGGAGAATTGTAACACACCAACCTATCCCTTTTTTAAATTTTATTATTTTATTATTTCATTAGCCTTAAATAATTTTTGGGTACATGTTCAGGTTCAATCAAAAACAATACCTTTCAATTTATGTAAAAAAGTGCATGTTTTGAGTTTTTGTCGTTGGGCACATGGGCATCATGCATTTTGGAAATTGCACGACTTCCCCCAGAAAATTTCACAGCCTTTCATCTTTGGGAAAAAATAAAATAATTATCTATTTTACTTAACATGCACATTAATTTTTGAATCGTTTAAAATATTAATTGCATTAAGAATTTTACTATTATTAAAATAATATGAGTAATTTTATTATTATTATTATTATTTTTATAATAATTATTATTATTATTATTACTATTAGTATTATTATAGGGGCTGCTTTGCGGGCACAACCTGGAAAGCAGAAGTTGTGCGGTTACCTCGGGCACCTGCGTGATTGTAGAATTTTTACCGAAAAAATAAAATTAATTGAATGAGTTGAAAAATTAATATTTCATTAAATAAACTACCTACGCTGCATCTTTAACATGACTAATAATATTAGATTATTATGAAAGAAGTTTTAGTATTAGAATTATTATTTTTATAATTTTTATATTATTATTAAGGATTTTTATTTTATTATTATTGTGTGTATTATTTTTAACAATATTATTATTAGTTTTTTTTATTTTATTTTCTTTTATTTTTTTTCTTTTTATTTTTTCTCGCACTCCCCATCAACCCTAATCTTCCAACAATCCTACAATATCACTGTTATTCCCCCCCACCATTCTCCCTTGTTGCAGCATGAGCAGGACCCCCTTGGATCTCCTCTTCTAGCTGCCCCAGCCGGCGTCCTCCGGCCAATGGTTTAGCCCCTAGACCTGCACCTCCCTCAGCCTACCTCCCTCGTCCACAACCCCCCCCCCCCCCCACCCCAACTCCCCTTTTGTGTGCCACCCAACCAACGACCTCCCTCCTATCAGCACGTGTCGGTCGCGACCACATGCTTCAACCACATCCGCCTTCTACACACATGTCGTCCGACCCCCGCCTGCTATCCGACTCTCCTCCAACCACTGGAACTGCAACCCCTACTGCGTTTTTTGGTGACCTCCCTCTTACTAGCACACTCCTCCATTTTTTTCCTCCCCTTTTCCCTTTGAGGATTATGTGACAAACCCCCTGGTCATTCCTCTATTCATTCAGCCTCATCTCACTATGGTGGCCTTCATTTCCTTCAGACAGTCGACCGCAACCCTTATTTTTCCATCATTTTGTCGGCACACGCCCATTTTCGTGACGGTAATCCCCAATTTTTGTATGATTTTGTTTTTTTGGTGTTATCCAATGTTAGGGTTTATTTTTTGGGGTTAAATCTTAATTTTTGTGTGTTTGATCTTACTGTGTATATTGGTTATCGCTTCATGTAGGTACTGTTGCAATGAGAACGAGGTTTCACACCATTTTTGGGAGATCTGTCAATGTTTGAGGTAGTTGGTTCCATGTTTGATTATTATATGATAGATTAATTTTCACGTTTAGTTAAAATATAATTTTATTTAAATTATTTTTTTGGGGAAAGTTTGTTTCCAATTGATGAATTACTTTTCTTATTTAATTTTATTTCATGCTAATATGTTATGAAATCCAAATTGTTCCATAAAATAGTCTTTCATTTTTTACGTAGTTGGTTTATGAAAATGTACAATGGTTGAGAATTGCGTTTTAGAAATGTGTTGGTGTTCCTTTGTTTATAAAAGACTTTTTAAGGGGTTTTGAGTTGGTTTCATGTGTGTAAAGTTGTGGTATACTTCTCATAACATATTTATAAAAATTTAAATTATTTATTAAATAATATAGATGTTGTGAGTCTGTTTTTGAAAATTTGTTGAGGAACGCCTACTTTTGAATTTATATTTCAACATATCGTGTGTGTGTGTGTTTTAGGTTACGCACTCTCAGTGTTTTCATGAAATTTTATGATGGCTCTTTGAATTTATTATTTAATTTGTATGACATGATATGGTTTTTGTATACACATTTTGAAGTTTAAAGTAATTTAGTAAATAATGTAGTTGGTGCGATTTGTGTTTTGAAATCATCTTGTGGTGGTTTTTTTCATTGTTTGATCGTTTTTATTATTTTAATTTTGTGTTTACGTATTTTAGTTATCTTTTCGGTTGCAGTGCGTTGGTATGTTTTTTTCACAGTCCTGTGATCGCCAGCTTGCATGTGCTTACGTGCCCATGTGAGGGGGGTCACATCGTCATGATTGGCATATGAGTCGAGGTAGGTCCCCCATTGCACTGGCCCTTAAATTTAGAATTTACTAATTGCTTGATATTTCATTGAATTTTGATATATGAGAAATAGTATTAGATAATTAATTTTAGAATATTTTGTTGTTGTGAAATAAAATAAGAAAATTTCCATTTGAATTTCATGAAATTGTTTAATTAAATGTGCTTTCTAAGTGTTTGATGAAATGGTTCTTTGGCATTTAAAAATGGGCTTTGGATTTATAGTGGTGATTTGGGTTTCTTAAATGGGATTCTAAGTGGATTTTGTGTTTTAAAAGTGGCATGTGTTTTCTGTTCTGAATATGGGTTGGTGTTGAGTGGTTTGTTCAGGTTTTTTTCGCACATTAATAAAGTAATGATTTTTTAAAACACTTTTTAAGGTGACTCAGGGGTGACCATACTTTGTGTGTTGTTAGTGTGAGTTTTTGTGTGTGTTGTTCATGCATGGTGATTGGTTTCTTGATTGATGTTGTTGACTCACCCTTTAGTTCTTTACGTACTCGGCATTGGAACCTTTCATAGTAAGGGAATATTATGAAAATAATTGTTTCATTAGTTTAGATTACACACTGGCTAGTGGCCCTTATTGTGGACTTTTTTCTGCTAGGGGATTGGGCCCCTCGATTAAGATAGGTAGGGAAGCACCAAGTGTTAGGAAATTATGACGTCATTGAGTATGTCATGCCTTCAGGATGAGTCACATGTATAGTATATTTGGGATTGTTCACTAGCTTCTGGGTTCGAACCATTTTTTCTATAGTTCTTATTTTTATGTGGTGGATTATTAAGAGGCCTACTTCAGATTTTGGTCCTTGTTTTCTATTTTTCCATTTCCCTTATTGTCGGTTGTGTATAGTTCTCCTCATGAATCAAAACTAAATTTTTAGATTCTAAATTGTTTGTGAACTTTTTTAAAAATGTTATGCACCTTTTTCCTTCAAACATAAAACATGTTTTTAAATTAAAAAGGGAAATGGACTATTTTTTGCCTTAGAATGTAATGTGTGTGTGGAAACCCATATTTTATATAACTTATTTAAAACCATAAATTGGTAAATTCATTATTTATAGGTAGTGATTTGGGAATAGTTTGTTGGGTATGCCTATTATGTTTTAATGCTCACACCTATAGTGTTTTACGATTTTTAGTTATTGTTGCAGGTTTGACTCGATCTTGATCTCCATGGGAAAGAGTTTTTAGTGGATTGGAGAGTGACTCTCGAGGTCATGAGGTTTTTTGGTCCAGATTAGGATTTTCTGTTTTGTTGGTCGTTATTTATTTTTAGTGTCATTTTTTTTACTTTACAGTGTTCAATTTTTTCTATACAACTTAGTCTGTTTTCATGAGAAGATATCGTTCCCATTGTACTCTGCTGATGCCCTGGAACTTGTCACAATACTGGGAGGACTGGGAACCCCTCTGAATACTTATCGTGAATCGGCTCGGGTGACCAATTCAGGGTCGACATGAGTTGGTTTATAATAATTATTTTTAATTTTTTAAAACATTTCTTTTGTATTTAGACAAAGGAGTTATATTCGTTAATGTAATTTTCCAAATTATAGGGAAAAGGTGACAAGGGTCATTGCACATTTGGATCCAGTTAAGAAAGGTCAGAGGCATGAATGGGTTTTAATATATTATTTATTAGTTTTAAATGATTAACCAATGGTTGTTTTAATAATATTCTTTAGATAACCTATATTTAAAAAAGGCTACTCATGATGATGAGACCTACACTAAAGAAACAATTTATTAGAATACAAATTATATTTTGAGGTTTCTAGGGGGTTTTAATAAAATAATAAATCATATGGGTTTAAAGAAGCCCCATCGTTAGAGCTTTATCATGTTGGAGTTGTCATCACTACCTGGGACCTCAATGCCAAAACAAGCATGTAAAAGTTTTGGTAGGTGATAATGATGAGAAAGCTGGACATATTGGTAGGACATGACTCTGGAATTCCAAGGAACACTTATGAGTTAATAAAGATAGGGAAGAGGAGCTATATATGTGAAAGATCAAAGGAATATCCTGGCTAAGAGACCTCAAGAGAAACCTCTCTTTCAAAGTTGAGAAACCAAAAGTGGGAACTTTATCCAGTGAAACACTGAGATTTGATAGAGGAGTTTTTTTAATGAGTTTTACAATTTCAAAAAAATGAAAAAGGAGGATAGGGTTCATGGTATTTTATAAACTTGTTCAAGGTATGCTTGAACAATATTCAAAACTTCAATGCCACAATTGATGTGTGAGTAGGGTTCATGCTTCCATGTGGTTTGCAAGGAAACACAAACCCCATTCATGCTTATTTTTTAAAATTTTCAGAGGGATGGAGAGTGTGAATGCCTCGTGCTGAGAAAATTAATAAATGCCCCCCCCCCTTTTCATTTACCCCCTCCCTATAATTTTCCTCAAATCTCTGTCAAATTTAATTTCCAACAAATAGCTTCAACTTTGGTGAAGGTAGATTTTCTAATTAAAAATTTTAATTATCTAATTAGTTAATTTATTTTGTTTGTTTGATTTATTTATTTAAAATGTGTTATTGTATAAATGTATGAATTAATGTTCTTTATATGATTTGATTTTTATATGAATTAATGTTCATTTTTGATTTAATTAATATTAATTGATTTATAAAATTAAAATATGATGTCTGCATCACTAAAATTATATATAAAAATATAATTTGTGTTTAGTGAAATATTTTAATTAAAAAAATGTTTATAGTTGAAATTTAAATTGTAAATAATTAGATATGAATATATTTGTATGTATATATTATATAATTTTGTATATATAATGAAAAATAAATTTAAAATATAATATTCTATCCAAATAGATTAATAAAGTGAATCTTCCTAATAATTTTATTAAAATTATTATTAATCATTATCTATGAAATATATTATTTACTCTCGGAATATAATTATATATATGTGAGTGTAATATTTAATTTCAAATTTTCTTTTTTTTATAATATACATTATATTATTCAATATATTTATATAAATAATATAATTTTTGATAACATAACTAAAAATGATTATTATTAGTAATTATGTTTAAATTAAATAAATTATAAATAATTATTATTCCATGCAATAATGAATAAAATATAACTATTTAAATTTTTTAAAGTTTAATTACTTAAAAAATTTATATATACTACGAAAAGTTTATTATATTGAAAGAAAACATAGTTTAAAATATTTTTATTATTGTTTAGGAGAAAATTATTTTACTTTCGTTCAATAAATTTTAAAAAAATGACTATTAATAATATTTTGAGTTGTAATGTATAAATTAATAATACTATGATTTAGGAAACTATAATTTTTTAAAAAAATATACATAATTATATTTTAAATTATTAAAAAAATACAATTTAATATATTTAAATGTGTCTGTATATATTGAAGAATTAAAAGTAAATAATTGTACTATGTATTATTAGATACATAGAAAAATAAATTTATTATGGTAAATTATTTTTAAAAAATATGTTAGTAATAATTATTACATATAAACATGTATGTCATAAATTAATTGAAAAATTGAATATCATTAATGAGATTATATATGTTACATTATTAGAATATAATATTTGAAAAATAATGTGAGGCATATTTAAAAGACATCATTAAATACAAAAATGAATACATATATATATATATATTTAGATATTTCAAAATAATTATTATAAATCTATGTTTATATATGTCGATATTTTTAATTATTAGATATAGTTATTGGAAAAGTAATAATATGTATAACATAATAAGTATCCCAAAGAACTTGTTAAGAGTTTTATGTGATGTTTGATCTTGAGATGAGAAACCAATTTATTAATGAAATTGAAAGTTGTATGTTTTTATATGTGATTATACAATTTAAAATATTTATGTTTTATTTTCCTCATTTATGACATGTGTGCCATCCATCTTTATAAGTATGTAAAGACATGTGTCTAGGTGTAAAAATGTTACATATCAAAAACCCCTAGATCTACTAACTTTAATTTAAGTAACATTGTAATTAAATGGTGTTCAATAAGTAGAGTTTCTTTTTGAATCGATATTTTTACACCATGATTGAAAAAGAGACTGGTGGTTGCTAAAATTTTAGATAACAGAGGCTCCAATTGTTCCCCATTATTTTTGGACTGTTTTTCATATAATGATAAACCAATCCATAAAAAATCCTCAAGATGAAATCATGATTATTCAATCATAACTAATTAAAACAAGTTATACATTTTATGATTTAATATAAAACATTTTAATAAAAAAATTAGCTAATCGTGTCATTATTAGTATACCTTAAAATTGAGGGTATTTATATCGATCAGGGATTTAGATATAGTCTCCCACCTTCAAGAGTAGTAAGTCATTATGAAAGTATGAAAATAAAAACATGTTTATATATATATAATATTTGTAATTAGATATAATTATAGGTAATGTTGAAACATGTAGAACATAATAAATATCCCAAAAAAAGGTTATCATTATTGTATGATGACTAATCTTTAGAAGGCCAACCAATGTATAACTAAAATTCAAAGTTGTATTTTATTTGTATCTGGTTATTTAATTTTAAAAAAATGAATGGTATTGAGATCACCAACCAATTTTTTATTGAAATTACATGCAATTTTTTTAAGAGGTTATATATTTTGTAACGATTTCACTTTATTTTCCTCGTTGATGACATGATTCTCATCCCTCTCTCTAAGTATTTACATACCTACATTTCCATTTAGAAATACATTAAATACCAAACCCCTAGACCCACTAACATGAAAATGAGTAACATTATAATAAATGGGTGTTTTATAGGAATAAATGTTTTTTGAAGATGGATTTTTACACCATAATGGAAAGGGTAGAGATGGTTTCTTAAATATAACATGATAGAGACTCCAGTAGTTTTCTTTTGTTTTGGTAGTTTTATTAAATAATGACACACTAATCTGTATAAAAAGGCTCAAGATTGAGTCACAATTATTTAATCATACCCAATTTAAAAAATCTAAATATTGGATGATATAGTATATAATATTTTACAAGAAAATACAAGTAATCATGTCTGAATCAATGTACTATACTAGTGGGGTAATTTATACTTATTCGGGATTATATTTATAGTTTTTCTTCTTCTGGAGTGACCAATCATCAAAACTATGTGACATTGGATAATTTTCATAGGAAGATTCCTAGTTTCCTAAAAATGAGGGTTGGTCAATAAATTGTTTCAATTACATATCGACATTTTCAATATCATGAACACCAATAGAACATTGAGTATCCTCTACTTGATGATGTGGATTATATTCAGGGATCATCACTGTTGAAGAAAAGTGTAGAAATGGTATAATGGAATTAAATATAGTTGTTTATTATATCATTGAGGTGGGACCTACTAATAAAAAACCATGTTATAGGATACCTCTTAAATTCAGTCCTTCACAACATTATCATTCATTTTTTTCCCATATGAATCTCATGATATAAGAAAATTATGAAGATAATGATGATAATATAGAAACATATACAAGGGAAGTACCTCTAGAAACTCATTCTTTAATAAATCAAACTTTATCTCAGGAGTAATATTTGATGACACAATAGGAGATTATGTAGATGAGAATGATGTAGGTAATTAACCTTCTGAGGATACTTTAAAAGAATGGAAATAATTAGTTAGTGACAATCATCCTAGGATATTAAAATCTTTAGTTAAAGGAATTTCATGTGCACAATATTTTTTTTGGGATATTCTTACAAAAATTACTAAATTCCAGGGATTTATAGGTTTCAAGTCTTTGTCAAATAATAACACCATATATTTTGGAAAAACATTTGAATGTAAAACTAAATTTAAAAATGTGATAAAGTGATTCTACATAGAGCGCCATTTTTCAATTGTGATTGATGAGTCTAAGAAGGAATAATTCCTTATTCAGTGTGAAAGATGAGGTTTTGAATATAAATTTCAAAATTTGAAAATATATGATAAATTTTTTTAATGTTGGAAGATAACTAAGATGTATGTCAGGCATAATTTTGAACATCCAAACTTTTTTCAGGATCACTCTTCACACAATACACTATTTATATCAACTATTTTTGTAGGTATAATATGAAGGTATAAGGGTGTCCATGTATCCCTTATCTAGGAAGAAATACAAAATTTTTTCAAATAAAATATATCCATTGGAAAACACAGAATGAAAAAAAATATTTTGAAATTATTGGGTGATTGGGATTAATCATATTCAGTATTTCTATAGTTAATGGGATTGTTGTCTATAAAATCCCATGTTTTTTGATCAGGTCAAAAAACTCCCCCTATTAATATTTTATGAATTAGTAGGTATAATTTTTTCTTTTTTGACCATCATAACTCAATTATGAGTTTTCCTATAACCTATTATCTTCGTTTTTAGATGGGTTTAGAGGCTTGGAGAGTGTATCGTGTGTCCGAATGGGTCTGGGGAGCATCGGAGGCTCGAAGGCCCAGCTTTGGAGTTATAGGTCAATGGGAATGGTTTGGAGAAATCTATGTGTCCTCTTACATCTTACCATGTTTCACCTTTTTTTATTGACCACAGTTTGGGAGAAATCGTGCATATAGGGAAAATGGTCGTGTGGCTATGTCTGCAGTTTTTGTACAAGCTTACACACAGGTAGTCCAACTTAAAAAGTACTTATGCATTGTATCAAACACAATTGTTATGTGGTTTGGAAAACCATGTGAGATAATGGTTAGGGCCTTTAAAGATGAAAAATTATTATTTCCTCCTCCCTCATTATTAGGTTTTTCTTCTTCTTTTTATCCTCTAGGTCGCGCATAGCATCAGGGGGCTCTCTACTTTCCTTATATAATTCATTTTGATCTATATTCTCCATATATGATCTATTACTTACACCTTTATGAGTGTTAGATTCATATTCGTAAGGATTGTCACAGCCATTCCTCTCTTTTTTTCATTTTTTCCTCACGGAGTGACAAATTCATTTAAACTATGTTTTCCTATTTTTAGGGTGATTGATGGAAACGTCAATTTCATCCAAACTACCAGGATTTATAAGATAATAACGGACATGCCTATGTCTATGAGTCTATGTTATTTGTTTTATACTATTCATTGTGTTTTTTAAAGATAAGTTTGGTGTGCGGTTATTACTGTGCCATTAAGTATTTGAGTGAGACCCCTTTTAAATAGATTACTTAATGTTAAACTGATAATCTAACCATATAGGATTACTTTGGTCATACCCTATTCAAATTAATACCTGTGAGGCTGGTTTAGAGACCATCTACCACCTTGGTATGCTAGTTTGTGTTGGTTTCTTATATAATTTGAATTTTTTTATTTATTTTGAGAAGAACATTTCAATTACATTGGAGTTTTTTGGTAAATTGATTTCAGTTAAAAACAAACAATCCTTATCATACTCTGATGTTTTCCATGGGATCTAGATGGGATCTACCCAAGTAATTATGATATAATGGACATTGAGATCGAGGTAATGGGGTTATCTGGTTGGGATTTGGTAGGATACATTGAGTGATCTTTATCACATGACTAGATGACTCAGTCATCCAATTGAGGCGATAGGTCGGTCATGGAGAAGGAATGGCCTCTTATATTTTATGGCTTTGTCATCATACTTGAGCAACATGGTCTCAAGGAACAAGGTACTGATTTGATGTGTCTTAGGTACTAATTTGGTTATTGTCGCTCTCCTGCGTTGGCCAAAGCACTAATTGGAGTCATGTGCATAGAGGTGACCTAGTGACGAGGAGGTTTTGACTTCTTGAGTGGGTAGAGGCCACCAGTAGTATTTATTGTGTATTTATTTTGGGGTAATTTTCATAAAACTCCATGCGAAAGGTAAGGAGACATAGAATGATAGAGATGAGGCTATCAATTTTGGGTTGAGGTTCACCATATTATGAAGATTGTACTATTTTAGTAGGATGGAGTGATTCGTTCCTTGGGATTTTTTTCTATGACTAGGAGGTGACTTTAAGATTAAGGATAGATAATGATGTGCCTCCAAAAAATGATCTTGAACCAACAGGTTATTTTGAGTAGGGGTATGAGGGACTGCATACTTTTTATTCGAGTGCCTTCAAGAAGTTGGTGGTTTTTCGTTGGACATAAGGTGTCAGATGGTATGAGGTGCTGGTGACTTTTGTGGTTGAACTTGATGGTTCATTTAGTCTACTATATTTCATAGTATATCTTGTGACATGGTCTATGTATCCTATCTTTTCAGTTATTCTAGTGTTGGCTAAATTAGGTGATATCTTCCTGGTGGTTTTTGAGCACTAAGGAAGCTTGCATTGATTTAAATTGCATGAGATATTGATTTTATTTAACTTTATATTAAAATTTATTAAACATTTATGTTGTTTATGAACATGTTGTTGGTACCCTAATAAGACTCATTCTCAAACCCTACTCAGGCCATTCTGGTTGGGTTTATAATTTATCTTTTCCGTTCAGGTAAGGTTTCAGGATCGAGAGCTGGATCTTTGTTGATTTGGCATGGGATATTGGCTAGGGAACTTGAGGTTTTTTCCTATGAAAGAGTTACTTTTGAGTTTTACATTTTATTTCCTTTTGTATCAATAAGATATACATATATGTATTGTATTGAGGTTACCAATTGGAAACTCCTTCTATATATTATACCATATCACATGTTATGTATGAAAACATTATTTTAGTAGCTACAAGTAGTATACTGGCATGTTTGTTTGTTTTCTGTTGATTCTGTTATTATGGATTCTACTATCATTTGTTATTGATTTTACTTACCCCTTTGGCGAGCCTGGTTTTATTTTGTTGAGTATTTTCTTCTGCTTCATTATATATTTATACTTAGACAACATGTATTATATTACTTCTAAAGGGTATAATCTCCCCACAATTAACCATAACAGACCCCCACTACTTGTCAGTAGCCTTTTGAGTTCAGTGACGTGTACCTAAGGCTATTGTCACCCAGTCATGTAGCACCGTTCAGGAGGATAATCAAGTTCAGGACACTATAAGTGTAATCAGAGTACATCTTAATTGGGATTTAGTATCATTTTTCCAATTTATTCTAATGAGATAATGAGTTCCATTTCGTTTTTGTTAGTATTAATGGTTGGGTTATGGTATACTAGAGATTATGATGTGGTCAAAACATGATTCATATATCGTTCCTGGGTTACAAAATCCCAATATATGATGGACATACCATGTTTCTAGGGCTGAGAATTGCTATTTCATTTTTTCTTATTTAACAGGGTATATAAGGAACCATGATGCCAAGATGCCGTATGGAATTGGTGTAATAGAAACATGGTAACGGTAGTGAGATGATCTATCTATTGATACTTTCTTCATAAATATTTCTTATGTAAATGTTTTATGGGTTTTCTAACCATATTGATGGTATTAAGCAGGTTTCTTCCATAACGGCTCAGATGGAGTGCCAAGAAGGAGAGGACTGTGTGCCGCTAGAGCATGAGCACTTTCTAACCCATAAGGTTCAGGCAGAGTAAGTACAAGAATTGAGTTAGGCTCAGTCATACGTATAGGCTCAAGCATATTTTATAGTGTAGGTGGGACAATTATTATATTTTATAGCCTTTAGGTCATGGATGGAGGAGAATCAATGAGCGATCGTAGTATGGGTTATCCTAGGTATTGACATGGGTGATTTGGGAGAATTTGTTCAATAGAAAACCTTACTTGAGAGTTCCATCCACAACACCCAATATTTATTTAGAGTTATGGTGGTCCATAAGCACCTGATAATTAGATCAAATTAGTACAGATGATCATAGAGTAGTTAGAGACTCCACCATAGAGGATGGTGAAAGTGGATACCTATATGACCAGAGGAACAACTAAGCACTTGTGGGATGCGTAGGTACAAGCAAGAAGATATGAGGTATTCTCTTAAAAGGTTTTCAATTAAAGGTTTTTTACCACTTTATCCTCTAAATGTTTAGGGTAGAGATAACTTATGAGTTTTTCAACATTCACCAGGGATTCATGTTTGTCATAGACAATGCAGTGATGTTCAACAAATTGTTTTAATTTACATCTAGTATGGTGATCGATGACACCTCAATAGTGAGGCACATAAATTATGGTTTACGGCATGCCATTTGAGTGAGAGTAAACATATTCAGGTTTTCCTCATTCTCAAAGGTAGTGAACTAGGAACTCATAGACGAGTGGATCTTGACAGATAGGTATTTTTCAAGACAAGAAATGAATTCAGGTGACATGTGTGGAGACTCTTTAGATAGTAGGATGAAAGGATGATTTGAGTTCCAAGAGGTTATTCCATACTAGGAATTAGCTAGACCACATATGAGTGGATCTTTGATGGTTTTCTTCTAATGTTCGAAGCTAAGACATGTCATAAATCAGTTTGAGTATCCTTCAAATGAGTGAAATGCATCTACGAAGGTTGTGAATCTGTATAGGTTCTATATAAATCTTTCTCATAAAACCAGAGGTCGGGGACCAAGGTAGACTTAGGGTTATGATATTAGACTGGGAGCAGTAATAGGTGAGGGTTACTATGATTCAGTTTCACATGGAGGATGTGGGTGAGACATTAGGACCCAATAGTGGGTCTAGTGGTTGTTGGCTGGTACAACACCATATTTTGGTCAGGCATAAAGTAGTCAAGCATTAGGTGAGGTGAATGTCATAGATTTACCAGATTCGAAACACAAAGGTGAGCAGAAAATTGACAAAGCTTCATAGTGTGTGCGACCATACATTCCTTTTTGATTTTCTTTTGCATTGCATAATGAGGAATGTTTATTTGGGTTCACGAGGTTCATAATATATGAATATGTACTAACCAAGATATAATTAGTATGTTCTAACTAGCTCGGGTGACTCATATATATGTGTGTGAGGTGTGTGGCTTCAGGTTTTTTATGTGAGAACTATTGGGTGCATGATTATTGAGGTTCATGACTTTGGACATTGAGGATATTTGGGTCACCTAAGGTACGTAGGCATTTGGGAAATAGTGGATGTGGCATTTGACTGAGGTGTGGGGCACCAAGACTTTTGAGGATTTATTGAGATCCATGACATCATTGGTACCATATGTGACATGGGCATGAGGCAGGTAGCAATGTGGTGTAGCATTCAGCTGTGATTCATGTATGATATGGTAGAACCTAGTGATGTATAGGAGTGATGATGTGTCATTGTATGACTTTAGAGTCCAGTAATAGCTGGTAGACTAGTTGTTTAATTTGAGTTTTATATGAGATAAGACCGGGGTAGGTAAATCCATAGGTAGGGATCCCCAATGAGGTAGTTGTCTTGTACCCTTGAGACCAGTATAGTCTGGTTTGTTTTCTATAGGGTGGGTATATTTTTTACCACTTCTATTTTTTATAGCTTAGGGATGAACTGTGTTAATGTGGGGGGGGCTGTAACATCTTGGGGTTTTGGGATCGGGTAAAAAAACTCTCCCTTTTTAAATTATGTTAATTTTTTGGTACATATTTTTCATTTTTGATCATCATAACTCAATAGTGATTTTTCCTTCACCCAATAACTTTTTTTTGATGGGTTTAGAGGCTCAAAATATCCTTGGGTATCTGGATGGTTTTCAGCAGCATTAGTGGCCAAAATATCCAGTTTGGGAGTTGTAGGTCAAGGTTCACGGTTTGGTTAAAACCATTTGGACTCCTCTAGTTGAATTTGAATCCCTTTTTTCACTGATCATGTTTCAGCAGAAACCACTCATATGGTGGAAAATCTCTGCATCCATGTCATTATTTTTGTAAGAGGCTTCCGCATGTTTTGCGAATAATTAGGGAAAATAGTACATCATGCCCCACAGGTTGTGTCAATTAGGCAGTACCTATGCGTTTTATGTCAACATAGTTCCTGCACAATTTGGATAAAAGTTCTTCGACCACCTTGGGTAGCAATGCCTTGTGGATGCTTATATAATTGGAATTTTTTATTTATTTTGAGGTGAACAACTCAATTACAATGAATTTTTTTGTCAAATTAATTAGAATTATATATGTACCATTTCAGATATGCTGATGTTGTCATTAGGATCATGACGAGATCGGCTAGAGGAATTGGGATTTCATAGCCATTAAGATTGAGGAAATGTGGTCACCTTTTAGGCCTTTCCCTAGATAAATTGAGTGATGTTGCATATAGGATTGGATGACACAATCACTGAATGGAGGAGGAAAGGTCGTCATAGTTGAGGAATGGCAAGTGATATTGGATGTCATGGCCATCAGAATTGATATAAATGGTCGCAAGGGAATGGGGTTCCAGTTGGATTTGTATTAGGTAATAATTTTGTGATTTTCACTCACCTTTCATGGTCAAATAATGGATTGGAGTCATGTGCACACATTCTTACTCACTGATGAGGTGGTTTTAAATACTCATGTGGGTAGAGGCCCAAAATAGTGTCTATTGGGTATTTGGTTTGGGGTTATTTCCATATAAATCCATGGGGGGTATGAGGTTCCTTCATATGATGTCGATAAGGTTATCGGTTCGGGGTTCTGGCTAATCATAATAAGGTTGTTGGTCCTAGAATATTTTGGGAGGATGAAGTTCACCATACCTCAAGACGTTGAGCTATGAGAGGATGGTAAATTTTAATTTGAGGATAGATATAATTGTACCTTAGGACATAATGCTTGTGCCTATAGGGTGTTTTATGTAGGGTTCTAAGGGACCAGTTACATTTTCATGGAATGCCTTTAGGACGTCTATGGTTTTTCATTATACAAGAGGTGTCATATGGAACAAGGTTCTAGTAACTTTTGAGGTGAAACTTGTAACGACCCAAAGTTTCATTAATGGAAAATCCCTCTTGATCCAGTTAAATGTCTCTTTATAAAAAAATGTCTTTATAAGATGTCAACTTCTTTGGTTTTATGATAAGAGTTGTGACCGTTACTTTAATAGTCGTTGAACAGTGATCACATGATTAGTATAAATATAAGGCTTTAACAAACCCAATATTACTCAGACAAAGGAAGCGATGGACTCATCCAGTATAATTGCCCCATACGAAGCCCATTTGTTAGAGCTCGGAAAAGAGGCGGCTTCCTTGGTCTTCTCCCTTGACCAATCCCAAGCTGAGCTTCATCATGTCAAGCTCGAACGTGACTGTCTACGGGAAAAGTGGAAGTTGATTGAAATTACCACTCGAGCGATGTTATCCGAGCCACCCCAATAGTCTGTCACCATCGCACACCTTACCCATAGGTCTTATGCGGCTGTTTTATGGGGTTATGTAATAAATATGTTGTATTATGTTCATGTACATTGTTTTTCTTATATAATAATGAATATAATTTCTAGTCATTTTTGCTACATTGTAAATAGTTTTTAAAGTACAAGTGGTGTTTTTAGTTATTATTTAATTAAGAAATCTATTTTATTAAATTAAGGTATTTTTTAATTAAATAATATTTTAATAAAATAATAATATTTTTATTAAATTAATTAAATATAAATGATCTTGTAAATTTATGAATGCAATTAAAATGTTATATTAAGGATTGAAAGCCATTTCTGTCAAAACCCATGAATGTTCGATAAATGTTGGTTTTTATTTTAAAAGTAAAAATTAACATATTTATAAATTTTTTTAGATAAAATAAATTTCATTTCTGGAAACAGGACTTCGAAATTATCCAATGGTGAATTTTTCATAATATTTTGAGACAGTCAAATTTTGGGTAAAAATTAAATACCGTTTAAATATATAATGTGTTTTATGACATCATAATGACCCAATGGTGATGTAATAAAATACTATAATCTTTATGTTCGGACAATATATGTTTTACCATTAAAATAAAGTGATTTTGGGTTTGTTTTACTTACTTTTCAAAGCATTAATGAACCCCTCAAGACTTATTCAACACTTTGCCTTTTTAAATTAATTTCCATGGGAGTGTGACTCACCTCCACATAAGCAACCTTATTATTTTAATAAGTTCGGACCTTGGCCTTGTAAAATATTGTTTTCCTATTTCATTTTCTAGAAACCATGGGCAAAAACCATGGGAAGTTTTGTGGTTAGGATTAGTTTAATATAAGGGGTCCCAAACCTAAATAATAAAGAATTCTCTCACATTTCCTATATAAACCCACCCAATCTCCCACTCCCTCCTCACAAAAATCCTTTGTAGTTCATCAAACCTCTTAAATAATCTATCTTGAATCCTCCCAATGTGCCCAAAGCTCCCAATAAGCCTCTCACAAGCCTCTCTCTAGCCTTTGGAAGCACACTTCCAAGTAAGGGTTTTTTCTTCCTTTCTCATTTTTTTCAATTTTCTTTAAGTTGTATTGCCCTTTTAATTTCAATTATGAATGTTGGGGTATGGTTTCGCACCTCCCCCATACTTCCCTTTTATTGTTTTAATGGTGGGAGACCCCTTTCTCTCTCATTAAATGCCTCCCATGTACACCCGTTACTATGCCGAAATTCCGAAAGGAACTTCTCTCTCTTCTTTTACATTCAAGCAATACTTTTGTATCATGAATATAAATTCCTTTTAAATTGTTGGGACATGTATCCATATGAACTCCTTACTTTCCATTACATGTAAATATTATGAGGAACCCCTTTCCCTCTCATCAACCATTTTTATGAATTCTTATGTCACGCCGTTACGCTGCCGAAATCGCACCGATTTTCTAAGCCAATGTCATTATGTAGTGAATACCATGCCCATTTCTCCATCAAGGGTTTTCACCTTTATGAACATTTACTTATTGATTATAAAGTTTCATGTATGAATTCCACATTCCTTTATCTTGGAATAAATGATTATGTTTTATGAATCCTTGTTTTATGATCCATGTGGCACACTTATACATGAAATGAAATGTTTAAGAATCGTGCGCCCTTATAGCGCTCCAATGCATTGGGTAAAGTATAGTATCATGATATGTCATGTGCAATGAGTTTTGACTCATGATAATTCAAGTGAAACTAGGGTTTACTCATGCTTCATGTGCAATGAGGGTTTACTCATGCTCCATGTGCAATGAGCCTTGGCTCATGCTAATTCAATGTTATGTGTTGTTGCCACATTTCCATGTTATGATTATCATGCTTTATCATTCCTACATGTTCATGTTTATATTATGCTCTATTGACATTCATATTGCCTAACATGTATTGTATTCCTCATGTTATTCCATGTGTACTACCTTACTGTGCTTTATAGCTCACCCTTTTCTTATGCATGTCCTCAGGTTATCCCATGCAATGCTAAGTACGAGGGAATGTAGTGGTCATGTAAAGGACGTTTTCAATAAAGATGTTGTATTTCATGTTTTATGTTTTTATGTAATGATCTTAAGCACCAAATACACTAAACCTCTCGATCTTCTTTGTTGTATCAAGTGATGTTTTATGTAATAAAGCATGTTTAAGTTGTAATAAAAAGCAGGGTTGTCATAGTTGGTATCAGAGGATATGTTTAGTTATTTTTTGGGATTAGGAAAACCCTAGTAAAGCCTTAGATACAAGATTAAGTATAATAAAAACATCCCTAAGATTTTTTAAATACTATGTAAGTTGTTTATCAGACAAATACATCCCTTTCTGTATACGAGCAGGTAGAGGCAGCTCTGGCACAGATGTATCCTAGGGGTAAAACCCGAAAACACCGCTTTGAGCTAGACTCAAACGGGAACTGGTGCACGACAACGGGCCTTGCTACACTCTTGGTTACGACACTCCCAGGGGATATGTTTTGATAAATTCACAATCTTGGTATGAACCCTTATTAAGGGAAAATTCCCCTAAGAATATTTGTTAGAAAGTAGATCATGAAAAGGCTAGATTAAATCCTATAGACTCATGAGTTAAAGAAATTAAAGTTTATTTATAAGACATCAACTTTTTTCTTTGGATTAACCTTTATGTGTTACCCCTAAATTTCCTTTTATTCCATCCAATGGCCTGTAATAGGAGGACTCGGGCTAACAACCATTGTGAAGATCAGTGTGATGATTGTACTAATGAGATTCCTAATCCAATGGGAGTGGGAATCGCGAACTTTGTCACGCTTCTCTCTCAGCTAACTCAAGTTTTGAATAGAAACACGGGTTAAGAGGAACGTTCCACCCCCCCCCCCTAAGAAAGAACAAGTCGCTATCGAGAGCTTCATGAGACAAAGGCCTCCTACTTTTAGTGGATCATCCGATCCCACGATCGCTGAACAATGGATCAACTCCATTGAAAAGATCTTCTCCATCCTTCAATGTTATGAACAAGAGAAGGTTCTCCTGGCTGCTTATCATATGGAAGGTGAAGCTGATCAATAGTGGACGTTGATAAAAATACGAAGCCTGAGGAGGAGATCGAGGCTTTGGAATGAAAGGAATTCCAGAAGATGTTTTTCGATAAATATTTTCTGCGCACCCTCATCTTAAGATGGAATGGGACTTCCTTTCCCTCAAGAAAAAAGATCAAGAATCTGTGAGAGCGTATGAGGAAAACTTCACAAGAATTTCACGATACGCTTCCGGCTTTGTCGTTACCCCCTAATGTAAGGTTGACCGCATCTTTGGTGGACTGAATCCTAGTATGTGGAAAGCATTAGCGATCCGTGACTTCGACGGCTATGAGGAAATTGTCTGATGTGCCCTCAAGGTCGAAATGGAGATCGGATAATCACAGGGGTATCATGGGAACAAGAAGCGTAAGGTGGACTTCAATTCTGGTGGTCCGATGTATAAATCCAATGGCGCTAAGAAGTTCCAGCACCACACTTGCCAAAAGTGTGGAAAGAAGCACCCTGGAAATTGCCTTAAGGGGACGAGAAAATGCTTCAGGTGTGGAAGAGAAGGCACCTAGATATTAACTGTCCGCAAGAAGGACCCGCGGCTACGACAGAGGAGAAGAATGCTCCGTTCGAACCTCAACGCGTTGTCCAATGATACAAATTCAAAGAACCGGGTCATTTTTCAAATCAGTTCCCTAATCCAAGGGTTATCGGAGGCAACCAACAACCTCCAAGACAGTAAAGAATAGCTTTTTCCATCACTTCGGCCAAAGTGAACCCTGACAACGAAGTGGTGATAGGTACGCTAGTTATTCATTCAAGAATAGAAAATATACTTTTTGATTCGGGTTCTACGCATTCTTTTATATATCAAAAGTTTAGTAGAACAATCCCAGCACCACCACAAATCATGGAAGTAAAGATGTCGGTGAGTACGGAAAATGGGGCAATCATTGCATCCCATGAATATAAGTCCTCCACTGTTATAATCTGTGGGTTTAATTTCCTAGAGAACCTATTCATACTCCCTTTGGTGGAATTTGGTGCAATTATTGGCATGGATTGGCTTTCCTTATATAGAACCAACATAAATTGTCGGGAGAGGGAAATCACACTCCATATAGAGAATCGACCCCCAATTCTTTACAAGTGTCAGGAGGAAAATGAATCTCCTTTAGCTCCATCATCTCAAGCATGGATATTACTGCCCTATGAGCGCACGTATCTGGCTCAGATGATTGATTCCAAGGAAGAAACCATCCTTGAAGAAATTCCCATTGTGAGGGAATTCGCTGAAGTGTTTCCCAAGGAACTGCATGGTCTTCCTCCAAGAAGAGATGTTGAGTTCTCAATTGAACTTATACCTAGGGCACTACCAATATCCAATACTCCATATAGAATGGATCTTTTTGAGCATGAAGAGATGAAGAAACAACTACAGTAGAATCTGGATAAAGGGTTATACACCCAAGTGCTTCACCATGGGGTGCACCAGCCCTCTTCGTCAAGAAGAAGGATGGGTCAATGCGGCTTTGCATCGATTATCGTGAACTTAACAAAATCACGATAAAGAACAAGTATCCGCTCCCAAAAATTGATGACTTGTTCGATCAGTTGCATAGAACACAATACTTATCCAAGGTGTACTTGCGGTCGGGATATTATCAAGTAAGGGTGAAGAAGGAAGATATCCCCAAGACTGATTTTCGTACAAGGTACGGGCACTATAAATTCATAGTAATGCCTTTCGGACTCACCAATGTTCCAGAAATATTCATGGACTTGATGAATAGAGTCTTTGGATATTACCATGACAAATTTGTGGTAGTCTTTATAGATGATATTCTAATATACTCCAAAACCAAGGAGGACCATGAGGAGAATTTAAGAACTGTACTGGTGACTTTGCGTAAGGAGAAACTTTATGAAAAGTACAGAAAGTGTGAGTTCTGGTTGAAGGAGGTCTCATTCTTGGGCCATATCATCACAAGCAATGGGATATCTATGGATACCTCCAAAACAGATGCAATTGAGAGATGGTCGACGCCCACATCGGTAACCAATATCCATAGCTTCTTGGGGTTAGCTGGATATTATTGACGATTTGTGAGAAATTTCTCACGATTGTCCAACCCTCTTACCAAGATAACTCGAAAGGGAGTAAAGTTTTCTTGGAGTGATGAATGCGAAGAAATATTCAAGGAGTTGAAAAGGAGGCTTATCACTACACCCGTGCTCAATATTCTTAGACTTTATGAAGATGGATGTGGGAATCATAATGAAAGGAACATCATAAATTCTTTCACAAATGATTGTTCAACCATCTCTTTTGGAAAGGATAAAGGATTCTCAAAAGGATGATGTGGGAATTCAAGAAAAAGTGGAAGCTATCAAAAATGGTAAATCCTCAGAGTTTAATATTAATGAAGAAGGAATTGTGCGGTTTGGGAAAAGACTATGTGTTCCATCATGTCCAGAGCTGAAGAAGGAACTTTTGGATGATGCACATAGTTCAAATTTCTCTATTCACCCAGGGAGCACAAAGATGTATCGAGATCTCTGAGAAAACTTTTGGTGGGATAATATGAAGAAGGAGATCGCCGAATATACATCAAAGTGCTTGGTGTGTCAGCAAGTGAAGGAAGAGAGGTAGACCTCTAAGGGGATGATGCAGCCATTGCCCATACCATAATGGAAATGGGAGAAAATCACTATGGACATTGTCACCGGACTTCTGAGGACATCCAGAGGCAATAATGCAATATGGGTTGTTGTGGATCGTCTTACAAAGACTGCACACTTCATTGCTATTCTGGAGGATTTCTCATTGGATCAACTGGCACGGATATATATTAGGGAAGTGGTAATGTTGCATGGAGTAACACTATCTATTGTGTTTGATCAAGACCCAATATTCACCTCTATGTTTTGGAAGAGTATTCAACATGCTCTGAATACTGAACTAAACTTCAGTACGACCTATCATCCTCAAACTAATGGTCAATCCGAGCGGACTATCCAAACACTTGAGGATATGTTGAGAGCGTGCTCAATGGACTTTAAAGGAGGATAGGATCAACATCTTCCTCTGGTTGAGTTCTCTTCTAATAACAGTTTCCACTCGAGTATCCAAATGGCACTATATGAAGCCCTGTATGGGAAATGGTGCAGAACAACGGCATGTTGGGATGAGGTCGGTGAATGTAAGCTGCTTAGACTAGAAATGGTCGAAGGAATGGTGGATAAGGTGAAAACCATTCAGCACCATATCAAGGCATCCCAGAGTTGACAGAAGAGTTATACAGATAATCATCGACGAGACCTTGAGTTTAAAGTTGTAGACATGGTGTTTTTACGCATATCTCCATGGAAGAAGGTCATGAGGTTTGGAAAGAAAGGGAAGTTAAGTCCAAGGTACATTGGCCCCTTTGAGATTCTTGATCGTGTTGGGGTTGTGGCCTATCGACTAGAACTTCCACCTACTATGGCCAAGTTGCATGATGTCTTTCATGTATCCCTCTTAAGGAAGTACATACCGTACCCTTCACATGTACTCTCTTCCGAGGTGGTACAATTGGGAGATGATCTTTCTTATGAGGAGCAACCAGTGAAGATCTTAGATCGTAGAGAAAAATTTCTACAAAATAAGACAATGCCCCTCGTCAAGGTGTTGTGGAGAAACCACAAGTTTGAAGAAGAAACTTGGGAGTTGGAGGATATGATGAAGCTGAGTTACCCACATTTGTTTTAGTGTGGGAAAAGGAAAATTTCGCGGGTGAAATTTCTTAAGGGGGGAATATTGTAACGACCCAAAGTTTCATTAATGGAAAATCTCTCTTGATCCAGTTAAAGGTATATTTATAGAGAAATGTTTTTAAAGATGTAAACGTCTTTTGTTTTATGATAAGAGTTGGGACCGTTACTTTTATAGTCGCTGAACAGTGATCACATTATTAGTATAAATATAAGGCTTTAACAAACCCAATTTTTCTCAGAAAAAGGAAGCGATGGCCTCATCCAGTAGAATTTCCCCATACGAAGCCCATTTTTCGGAGCTCAGAAAAGAGGTGGCATCCATGGGCTTCGCCCTTGACTAAGCCCAAGCTGAGCTTCATCATGTCAAGCTCGAACGTGACCGTCTACAGGAAAAGTGGAAGTTGATTGAAATTACCACTCGAGCGGTGTTATCTGAGCCACCCCAAGAGTCTGTCACCATTGAACACCTTACCCTTAGGTATTATGCGGATGTTATAAGGGGTTATGTAACAAATAAGTAGTACTATGTTCATGTACATTGTTTTTTTTATATAATAATGAATATAATTTCTAGTCATTTTTGCTACATTGTAAATAGTTTTTAAAGTACAACTGGTGTTTTTAGTTACTATTTAATTAAGAAATCTATTTTATTAAATTAAGGGATTTTTGAATTAAATAATATTTTAATAAAATAATAATATTTTTATAAACTTAATTAAATATAAATTATCTTATGAATTTATTAATGCAATTAAAATGTTATATTAAGGTTTGACATCCATTTCTGTAAAAACTCGTGAATCTTTAATAAATGTTGGTTTTTATTTTAAAAGTAAAAATTAATATATTTAGAAATTTTTTTAGATAAAATAAATGTCATTTCTGGAATCAGGACGTTGAAATTATCCAACAGTGAATTTTTCATAATTTTCTGAGACAGTCAAATTTTTGGGTAAAATTTAAATACCGTTTAAATATATAATGTGTTTTATGACATCATAATGACCCAATGGTGATGTAATAAAATACTATAATCCTTATTTTCGGCAAATATATGTTTTAAAATTAAAATAAAGTGATTTTGGGTTTGCTTGACTTACTTTTCAAAGCATTAATGAACCCCTCAAGACTTATTCAACACTTTTCCTTTTTAAATTAATTTCCATGGGAGTGTGACTCATCTCCACATAAGAAACCTTATTATTTTCATAATTTCGGACCTTTTCCTTGTAAAATATTGTTTTCATATTTCCTTTTCCAGAAACGATGGGCAAAAACCATGATATGGTTTGTGGTTTGGATTAGTTTAATATAAGTGGTCCCAAACCTAAATAATAAAGAATTCTCTCACCTTTCCTATATAAACCCACCCAAGCTCCCACTTCCTCCTCACTAAAATCCATTGGAGTTCGTCCAACCTCTGCCCTACTCTCTCTAGAATCCTTACAAGGTGCCCCAAGCTCCCAATAAGCCTCTCACAAGCCTCTCTATAGCCTTTGGAAGCACACTTCCAAGTAAGGGTTTTTTCTTCCTTTCTCATTTTTGGCAATTTTCATTAAGTTGTATTTTCCTTTTAATTTCAATTATGAATGTTGGGGTATGGTTTCTAACCTCCCCCATACTTCCCTCTTATTGTTTGAATGATGGGAGACCCCTTTCTCTCTCATTAAGTGCCTCCCATGTACACCCGTTACTATGCCGAAATTCCGAAAGGAACTTCTCTCTCTTATTTTACATTCAAGCAATACTTTTGTGTCATGAATCTAAATTCCTTTTAAATTGTTGGGAAATGTATCTATATTACCAACTTACTGTCCATTAAATTTAAATATGATTAGTAACCCCTTTCTCTCTCATTAACCATTTTTATTAATTCTTATGTCACGCCGTTACGCTGCCGAAATCGCACCGATTTTCTAAGCCAATGTCATTGTATACTGAATACCATGCCCATTTCTCTATCAAGGGTATTCACCTTTAAGCACATTTACTTATTTATTATAAAGTTTCATGTATGAATTCCACATTCCTTTATCATGGAATAAATGATTATGTTTTATGAATCCATGTTTTATGATCCATGTGGCACACTTATGCATGAAATGAAATGATTAAGAAGGGTGTGCCCTTATAGCGCTCCAATGCATTGGGTAAAGTATAGTATCATGATACGTCATGTGCAATGAATGTTGACTCATGATAATTCAAGTGCAATGAGGGTTTAATCATGCTTCATGTGCAATGAAGGTTTACACATGCTCCATGTGCAATGAGCCTTGGCTCATTCTAATTCAATGTTAAGTGTTGTTTCCACCTTTCCATGTTATGATTATCATGCTTTATCATGCCTTTATGTTCATGTTTATCTTATGCTATATTGACATGCCTATTTCCTAACATTTACTGTACTCCTCATTTTATTCCATGTGTACTCGCTTATTGGGCTTTATAGCTCACCCTTTTCTTATGCATGTCCTCGGGTTATCCCATGCAATGCTAAGTGCGAGGGAATTTAGTGGTCATGTAAAAGAAGTTTTCAATAAATATGATTTATTTCCTGTTTTAAGTTTTTATGTAATGATCCTAAGCCCCAAAGACACTAAACCTATCGATCTTCTTTGTTGTATCAAGTGATGTTTTATGTAATAAAGCATGTTTAAGTTGTAATAAAAAGCAGGGTTCTCATAGAACTGGATGGTTCACTAGGATATTCTAATTTAGAGGATAAATTGGTACATGGGATAAATATCCTCTCCTTCGAGTGATTCCAATGTTGGACAAAGAAAGTGATTGCTTCTTTGTGGTTGTTGGCCACCAAGTAAACTTTTATTGATTTAAATTGCATGAATGATTACTTTTATTTAATTTTACATTATGCCAACTTAAACACTTATATTGGTTATGAAAATGTTGTTGGTACACTACTAAGACTCTTTATCACACCCTACATCGTCCCATTGAGATGCGTGTAGAATTTTTGCTTTTATGTTCATGTAAGAGTTTGAGCTTGGGATCTGCATCCTAATTAAGTTGGAGTGGGATTTAGAAAGAGACCTTGAGATTCATGCCTCTGGAGGACATACTTTTCAGTTTTTCCTTTTTCCTTCTATATCAACATGGTATACATGTATGTATTTTATTGAGGTTATACCTTGGTGACCGCTTCCGGATATCGTATCATATGACTTGTAATGTATGCATGATCTTTTTTATTTTTTGTAATTTGTATGTTAGCATGTTTGTTTTTTTCACTACTTCTATTATTATTTCTCTAACTACCATATGTTATTGGTTGTGTTTCTAACTTTTATGATACTGGTTCTATTCTATGGAGTCTTTAATTCAACTACATTATACATTAATACTCAGACCACTTATATTATGTTACATTCATAGGGTGTATCTTCACCACTATTACCATTAATTAACCCACGCTTCTAGTAAGAAGCATTCAGCATTTTGGGAGATGCACATAAGGCCACAAGAACTTGGCACGATATCATTATCCGTGGGGAAATTTGGTCTGGGTCACAACATTTTCTCTCAAAAATCATGTTATTTATATTTTGTACATTGTTGAGTGTGTCTACCCAAATCATCGAATTGATCAAACAATTTTGAAGCTCTATAGGTAGTTTTGGGAAGTCAATACATATGGAACTACTTTTCCTTATTTTAAAAACATCATTCAAGTCAATGAAACTTTACTTATATTATGTATACAAGTTTTCTATTTTTTTCTTCCACATTGAATGATAATCATTATCCTTTACTATATGTACCTTTTATTATTGAAAGGGTTAATTTTGAATCATGGGGATGGTTTCTTGCCTGTATTTTCATTCATGATACAAAAATCCAATGAGTTTGCTTGACATATGATCATCATCAAGAGATTATAGAGGTTGTTTACGATAATGACTTTTTATACTGAGAACTCAATTTTGATCATCGATATGACATTATAAATATTACTACTAATGAGCATAATAATTTCATATATAAGGAAATAAAGAAGGCGATCATCAAGTTGGGTGTGTTTACTTAAATTTTTATTTGATGGAAAAAAATTAATAACCTTTCAAATACAATGTTCACTTCTAGTTTCAACTTCCAAGCCCCAATAAATAAATCTTCATCGATGGATTGAAGAAGTTAAAAGGGACAATGAAAATGTATATGATTATATAGTGTAGATTCAAAGGGAAAAAATTTCATTATTATAAGATGGTGGAATGAGATATAGTAAGACAATAACTATTATAGGGTATTGAATAAGTGGGGTATTCAAGGGTTTTCATAAACTACCAATCATGAGGTTATTATAAGAGAAATGTTATAGATGTGTGAAGTAATTTCTCAAGTGGTTATAGTATACCTATCAGAGGATGCGACATGGAATTTATTTTGGTCAGAATTATTAAGATACATAAATAAGATATTTTAATATGCCATGTCAGTTCATATTTGGGAATTTTACTAGTTAGTAATCTACTTATAGGTAATAGAGTGCCACAACCAATTCATATGAAAAAGTGGATGTGCTGGAAAGTATGTACCATGATTTTGGTTCTTCCCAGGCATTAGGATTTCCATGAAAACATTTCAATATATAGTTTTCATCATTGATCATATCATGGAAACCCAATATTGAAATGTTTTATCATGTGAGAACTCTGGTTGACTATTATAGTGAAATTTGCATGGTTTTTCGTCATTTTCAAAATTTTACATTTCCATCTGATCAGCCTACTATGGTCCCTGATATTACCATGTTTCATATTATGTATTTTTCATCTATATACTCTTTCATTTAAAATTTTTTTAATTTACAGATTTTTAATGTGGTGCTTAATATTACCAGTTTAACCCCTTAGGATGACCGAATTATAATCCAATCTAAAATTAAATGGAATGTCGTCAATAATGGGAAGTGTGAATGTGATACATCATTTGTCACAGATAATTTCATACCCATGATAAATTTCCCAAATTTGAAATAAATGGTTACACATAATAGAATATTTGGTCAAGTTTATGTATTTTTTTTACTAGTTTGTATAATTATTTTGTATTTAGGATTTTTGGTTTATAGATCCTTTAATTTTTAAATTTTTTATTTCACTTTTATTTAATCTTATGTTTGTTTAATTTCTATTTTTTAATCAAAAATAATTTTTCAACATTTCAAATTTTAAAAATAAAACACACATAGTAATTGATTAATAAGAGGTTCAACCAGAAAATGAATTGTCTTTAAATATATCCTTGAAATCATATGGTTGGTTTAATATATCTTGTAGTAACTAGAACTATATAGAATTTTCATCAGAATTAATTTAAGTTGAATTATTTATAAATAAAATAAAAATAATGGGATATCATTAAAATATTAAATTGATGGATTAAGCCAACAACATCAGTCATATCTATTTTTTACCCCATTTTTAATCATATTTTTTGAACCACATTTTTATTCTTGTATTTATTTTCAAAATATTTTACAAATTGTTATGAATTTAATTATAAAAAGTACTGATGGTATCAAATGTAGAGATGGTGATCCCTCAGTCAATCGCATTCTAGAATATACATATTTTATGACTAGTTATAGAGGAAAGTCTAGTTTCTAATTTGAGTGTACATAGGTCTCAATATTTCTGTCATATTAAACCAACTCCTACCATTATCTCTCATCATCAGCATGATCGGTTTTATGGTGTAGAGGTGTGTGACTCCATATTATTGGATCATTATGTCATTACAGAACTAGTAGATAGATAATGTCAATATCCATATAAATTTCATTTTCTTGAGTCAGAGATGAAAATAAAACATAAGGATATGTCTGTTATATTGGTCCTCCCGATTAATAGTGTGGTTATGATGGGGCGAGTTAGTATGGATTGGTTTGATTATCTCGGCATTGAGGAATGACATGACATCATATATGTCATCAAGAGTCAATTATACTACCCATGGATTGACGGGCAGATATCCCATCTTGTTGTGATGCTGAATAGACCATAATGTTATGTTTTTCATATATATAAATTTTGAGACTTATTGGTGGCATAGTTTTCATCAACCATTCGAAAAAAATTATCTACTTGATGTATTTACCATTATTGGAGGATTTGGACTAGATTGGGAGGTATAAATAGGGGTATGCATGTATTTTAGGTATCTATAGAGAGTTATAAAGTGCATGTCACAATAATATGATGAAGAATACATGATGTTTTTTATTATCCAAATGTGGATATGAGAGTGCATCCCTCAATTATCTGCACATTACTTCACACCATTTCCTGCCAATATTTTATAGTATTCCATGTGTGAATGATAGTTTTCTTTCATTCATTATTATGATAAAATATGTTTTGTTACTTATTCTTGGCTTAAGAATATTACTTATAAATTATTTTCATATTATTGAGTAGATTCAAGTTGATATATTTATGTGGTAGTTCATATTCTATCACCTCATTCCTAACCTGCCCAGTCAGTTTCCTTCACTTCATTCATAGAAGATGTCAAGGAACAAACACTTTCACTAGATTTGATATCATGCATGCTATATTGAAATATAGGATAGACGAAATGAGTCTCTATTATAAGGATATGAAATATATGTATCCATTTATCATATCAAATAGATTATGGGCCCAGTTTCCACATGTACTTGATGATATAAATTACCAGACACATAAGGGGTTATCCTGAGTTGGTAATAATTACTCATTAAACTATTGAATATATTTTTATTAACTTCAATTAACAGAATAATTTGTTTTTTCATATGATCATACCTCCCAGCTAATTCACTTCTCTGATCCCACAGATGTAGTCAATTTTTTCTAGGCATATTTTCATAGAGCAGTGACAGAACTACTTTTTCCCATAGAAACGATTTAACAAGGATTTTCATTGATGTGTCAGACAATCCAGAGGTTGTTGAGCCTAATATAGATGTGTTAGGGGTGACGAGCCTATTGTGGATGTAGATGAGTCATAGGAGGAGTATATTTATCAGGATCAGCTAAGTGATCCTCTATTTCTTATTTGTTGTGAACCATATCCATAGCCAAAGTTATATAAATAGAAAGAGTTTGTTAGAGTGAAATATTTGTTGCAATGATAGAATCTGACTAGTCAATGTTGTAGTATTTATTTTCTAATGATTTGTAGATATCTTCTATATAGAATCCATATTCTTCACGTATAAGGAAATGTTTTTTACAACATCCACTATCCTTTTAGATAATTTATGGTGAGGGGAAGGATATTATCGATCCGCCGCCTATCACACATTCTTATATGGAGGTAAGTGTTGGTGATTATACATAGTAGGTGTATACTATAGATCATAGACATTGACACACATAGTATGAATGCATTATCTACACACCTAGTTATGTTATGGAGGAGCACTTGAGACACTAGTTCAAAATGGTATAATACACATTATATGTATCTTAAATCAATACTTATACATTTTTTAAAAACCTAATAATATATTATTATTTTTCACATAAATATTTTTGATATAATTAGATATTAATAAAAATACTTATGAATGATTAAGAAACATTAATATTAATAACTACATTATTAATAATAAAAATAGAAACTTTTTCTTATTGTAATACTTCTTTCTATAATAAATTGTTTTTTTTAAATAATCATAGTAATTTTATTATTAAATATGAGTAATATTATTATTTTGAATTCTATAATTATCATTAATATTAATACTAAATTTTATTCCATTCATTATATACATAAATAATTAATAATGCATACCATAATATATTCAGAACAGTATAATTATAAACTAGTAAATATATTTTTCATCACAAATTATTTTATTTATAATATTAAACAATACAAACTAGTTATTATAATATTAGTTAAATTAATAAAAAATTAATATATTATTAATTAATAATAAATAATTCAATTGATAATTAATAAATATAATACTTATAAATTAATTAATAATAATTATATCAAAAAGAATCTCGTAATTATTTATAAATAAATATTCATAAATATTAGTTATTATACAATTATTCAATTAATTATATGGTAATATATTATTAATTAAAAATAATAATAAAATTCATAATTAATAAATATAATACTTATTTCTAAATTATTAATAATTATAACAATTAAAATTTAGAAAACATTTATAAATAAGAATAAATACTAATGAACAATTAGAAAACATTAATATCAATAACAACATTAGTAACAATAATAATTACTATTTTCAAATTATATTAATAATTCATACAATTATAATCCCTAATATATATAATAAATATTCATTTTTAATTTATTACTAATATTAAAAATATTATTATTTTTAATTCTATAATTAATATTAATATTAACAATATATATCATAATATAATTAAAATTGCATAATTTTTAACTAGTAATTATATTTTCTAAATAAAATTTATTTAATTTATATTACTAAAAAACTAATATTAGTTATTATACTATTTTTAATATTAATAACATAATAATATTTTATTAATTCCTAATAAATAATACAATTGATTATTATTAAATATATAACATATTAAAAATTAATAATAATTATCTTAACACAATTATCATAAGATGCATAAATAAAATATTACAAATATTAATCATTATCTTATTTTTAAATATATAAAAACTAAAAATTAGAGGAGAAGTAGAAATTTAATTCACACTTCTTCTCCAAATAGAAAAGTGTAAATGGGGTTCAGCCTACTGTAGACCCATTTTTGAAAATATTCAAAAAACTATTGAATTTTAATAAAAATTAAAAAAACTATAAAATTTTTTTTTGACAATACCCTCTCAAAATAATTATTCATATCCCTCTCTCCATATCTATTTATTTAAATATATAATAAAAAAATTAGGAAAAATCACTCAAAATTTTAGCATTTAATTTTTAAAAAATAGTTTTTGGTAAATTTAAAAAAACAGGCTACATTTTAAAAATGAAATAATTATTTTCAAAAAAAAATCTATATTTATAACTAATATAAATTAATAAAATGATATATTAAAAAATAAATAAATAATATTTTTATTAAAAAATATTCATTAAATTTCGTAGAAATTGGAATTCAAAAATATTATATTTAAACATTTTATGCTAAAATAATAAAAAACAATTATAAAAATATATTTTCAATTTACAAGTATCAAATTTTATTTTTTTCTATTCAATATATATATTTATATATATAATTCTATTCTATTTAAAACTTCAATAAAATAAAAAATACATATCAAATATAATTTTCAAAATTTCATATTAAAATTTATAAATCCAAAATATATATTTTATATTTTAAAAAGTTATTTCTTAAATGCTTTTTAAAAGAAGTCTAAATTCAAAACTATTTTAAATTAAATAAAATAAGATAATCTAAAAAAACATATGATCACTTTCTTAAAAATATAAAACATGATTGGAAAACTGAATATATACCTTTTCAACGATTTAATATGTGTTTAGTGTAAAAATAGTAATTTTTATTTTGTTTATATGTGCATGTGTACTCAAATTTGATAAAAAACATATTTATAAATCAAAATATAATATAAAAATATGAGATATGTCCATTAAAAATATTTACAACATTTTAAAATAATAAATTATTATTTTTTAACCATAGAAAATATTTTAAATGTTAGAGAAATCAAATATTTAATCATTTTATAAAAAATATTATATTTAAACTCAAATACAAGGAAAATAAAAAATAAAAAAACCATACCAAAAAATATTTTTTTAACAAAGATGCATTATAATATAATAATTTTAATTTTAAACACAGAACATATCATGTATGTTTTGTAAAATTAAATTCTAATTAAATTGATTATTTAAATAAGAATATGTTATATAAACATTAATGGAGTAAAGATATTGACTATTATATTTTTTGTAAATTCAAGTGTCAGAATCCATACAGTTTTGTTACATTAGGAAGATGATTAGAGCTTTAAATAATGTTTAAAACCTTTGAATAAAATATATTATGTCATGAATGGTGCTTACAATAAAATTATTTTATGTGTATAGTAATAATGGAACCATAATCCACTTTAAATATGAATATATATGGGTGAATATTTAAAAATCAAGTGTTAGGTCATTCAGAATTAAACACTTCATTTTTAAGAATTTTCAAGAAATCTTGTGTGGTTTTCACGAGTCATAGAAAAATAAAATTTAATTAACTCTATTGAAAGTAAACATAGTGAAATCGCATGGTCTTCACTAAATTAATATTTATAATCACGCACTCTTCTAACTATTTATATCAATTTTTCATGTTTTTATAAATAGAGGAAGTAGAGAATGTGTTTTCATATTTTTTAGTTAAATTAAAATGTGAATTAATACAAATAAAATGAAAATGGAGGTGTGAAATAGTTTTGAACCTTGGGGAATTAATCAGGTGATTTCCTTCATTATTCTAGATAACTATTTTTATAGTAAAATCTCTACTCAGTGACTCAAATCAATATAGTACATAATGTTTCCCATTATCATTTCTATATTGTATGTTATAAAACAATATGATCCTTGAGTGAATTCTTGAACATAAAATAGAATTATTTATAAGGTTTAAAAACAATTCAAATTCTATAAAACAATAATGTTAGTCCACCACCTTGGTTTCAAATGTCATTGTCATAGAGTTTTTCATTATAATTACCTTACAAACATGATTTTAAAATTATGTCCTAATATATATATATATTTATTTATTTAAATCTATTGTTACAGTTTACATGTATCCATGGTTCCCAAAACAAATCATGGGGTTCTAAAACGTGACCAGGGTTAGTCTATAAAATACTATGTTTGTAAGGTTTTGAATGTGAGACATCATTATATCATTGTAAGCTCTCAACTGTTAGTATAAATAGAATATAATTTTACTTATTATATCATTATGATAATTATTAAATGATTATTCATTATAAGTAAACAAATTTTAATTAGTTATTGTCAATTATTTCAAAATATTAATTAAATATTCATAACTAATATAAAATTTTTAATTTACTGTTTGGAAGAAATAATCCTAGAAATGGTAGGAACTCAATTCATACCATCTAGAGAAAATAAACAAAAAGTTATTTATGCAATAAATCCTTATATATATATATATATTATTCCCTAAAAGTTTTGATTTACATTCATAATGGGATATATTTATATATATATATATATATATTATACTTCCTACTTTGGTAGTATTAGGTGGATAGTCGATCAATCCTCCACCTTGGATATCAGAAAAACATATGTATCATAAAATAAAATGTATAGGATTTTACTATATTCTTGCTTATGATTTATGAATTATATGAGGCCTCAATAAATTCCTTATAAATACATGAATTAATGTAGACACCACCTAGGAGTGTCCTTCAAACAATGATGCTAGGGAACCTGAATCTCTCTTTCAAATTTCTCCTTTTCATTAGAGGTACTAGCATACCATGGAGGGAATATGGATCCCATATAATCATCAGATGATTCAACTGCAGGATGTCGATTTACTATGGAGGATGGATGATTTTATTTTCCACTTTGGTTATCATTATCAAACTCGTCGGATTAAGATATATGGTTTCAGTGGATTTTCAATGAATGGTAGGCATATATTTATAATTGTTTTTTATTTCTTTTTTATACGGTTTCATATTATCATTCATTAATATCTATAGACATGGTTTTTTTAACCATATCCACTTGAACTAGTAAATTCTATTAGACTCAATCAAAATCCTTCAGTAGTATCAGGAAAATCTGAACATTGAGTTTTACGAAACATTAAAATAAATAATAAAGAAAATAGAAAAAAAAAATTAGTGTTTTGTGTTTATAGAAATTCAGTTTTCAATGTGGTTTTCCCTTATAGAATTGGTTAAATGTAATCGAATCATTATCTCTATGTAGATAAATTTCATAATTGAAACTGATATGAAACCTATACAATAGTGGCCATATTAAGGTAACCCATGAATAACCATTACATAAAGGAGTTCACATAATTTTCAAAATGAATTACCATTATACAAAAGTGTCTTGGGTAAGGGCCATCTATAAGTAATCTTGCAATGAGTACTCCACATAAGCATAATCCCCACAATCATGCAACAGTAAGATCTGTGCAAAGATAGCTATAGTTTTAAAAGGGTTAGGTAAAGGTAACATACCACTGACCCTTATGTGAAATGTATCCATGTAATGGTAACCAATAAATTACCTATATGTGAGTAACTATGGGTGTTTCCTCTTTACCCTTACGAAATTGGCATTGCATAAGGGTCGCTTAGATGTAACATTATGTAAAGCCTAGAAAGGTAAAGGTAGGGATTTTGTTACCTTTATGCATGGGATCTAGAATCAGAATACACTTACTTATAATGTATGCATAAGTGTAGAGTGAGATCACCTTTATACAGAAATGTGTTCCTATATAAGGGTAAATGTCAGAGATTTTTAAAAAAATCTTATATGATTTTAATGGTTTATAAAAAATTATAAATCATTATAAAATGAATTTTGGGTATATGTAATTTATAAGGGATTTATAAATTAATTAATTAATAATGAATTTTTTATAATTACTTAATTAAATGTTTGTGAAACATTTTCTCAAATATTAAAAGTTAATTTTTTTAATTCCTTTTTTAAAGTTATATGGAATAGACAATAATCTATAAATAAATGTTTTCATTTATAATTCATAAGTTATAATTTATAAAAGGGTAAAAATTATGAAATAAGGACAAAATATATAATGTTTATATTTAAATTATTAATATTTCATAAGTAATAATATTATAATTGATTAAAATAAAATGAGGCCTTGTTTTATATTATTTAAATCACATAAAAAGTGTTTTTATGATTATATGATCAATTATTTAAATAATGAAAAACTATGTGATATTAGATTATGTAAAAAATTTACATAATATAATATTAATTGTAAATTTTATTTTATTCATATAATATCATATAATAAAAATGAAAATAAAAAATAATGATAAATATGAAACAGTTCTTATCTGATTGAATATAAAGTGTTTATACTCAAAATTTTGAAAAAAAAATTAAATTTCTCCTACAAAATTGAACAAAAAACATTATCTTCATAATTATGGAATGTCCATAATGTTAAAGGTGAAAAATCATAAAAGGGTTTTTAATTAGCTTTTATTTATGAATTTCCCATAAATATTTATCTCATGTTTATATATTTAAATTTTTTATCTAATTAAAAGGATATTCCCTCCTATATTCATGTTTAATAAATTGTATAATAAATGATGATATTGTGTATGCTTTAGGTTAAAATGTAAAAAAAATTCTAGAATATATCCTTGTATTAAATAAAATTATTGACTCCATATTTAATTTGGTTTTCCATTTCCCTTGAACTTAGTTTCTAATTGATGTTATGAACTTGAATATAGTTGTTAAATATACTTTTTCCATATTGGGTGTTAGATTTCGGATTAATTGGATTTTATATTAAGTAAAGTATACTTGGGAAGCGGTACCTAGGGTTTTACTTCATTCCTACATTAAGGATTATGCCTTGTCTATGCTGGTGAATGGGGTTAGGTATCTCTTTCTCTGAGCCCACTCTTGTAGTGATTGTCAATATCAAATAACTCTAGGCCTTTTATTGTATTTTATATGAACCTGATGCATCTGATGAATATCGATATGTATGAATATGTTTCGCATCTATTTTTTGGTGAGTAACATAAGATTTTCTGTTGCGTAATGGATTATACATTAGTATGGTTTGAACATATTGGTTTGGTGGAGGGGATAAGATTCCAAAATAAATTACTAGAATAATTCATAAATAAAAGGGAATAAAATGAGATAAGTTTTTGAGAGTAAAATCCCTTTTATATACTGAGTATGATATTTCTTTGAAATCAACACATGTCAAGACCTCAATAATTATAGCAGGTGATACATGCCAAATCTAGGTTCCACATGATTATCTTGTGTAAGTAAACCTTGGACGGGTGACTCTAGAATATCCTTCGTAGGTCATTCCAAATCTAGGATCCCATGTATTATCCTTTTTTAACATGTTATTATAGCATGTTTGGGTTTAAAAAAATAGGGAGACCTTAATAGAATTATGTTACCATAGAAATAGAGGTAAATTTATCCATATCGTGGATTAGAAAAGGGTTGGATTCATGAATATCCAATATTCATATATGATATGATTGGGTTGACGACTTGCCTTAATTACTAATAAGTGAGAAAAATGACAAATAGAACACATTGATTCATTATATTTTTTTATTAATCTACTAATATATATGATTTACAAAAGGGGTCACCATTTTATTCGGGAATCTTTTATCAAAATTCCTTGTTAAATGGAAAATAATATGTGAAACTCGTCTAATAAATGCTTTTGTTTTAGATAATATCATCATCATCATCATCATCAGGATAAAAATTTTAGCTAATCCTCAATAAATGTAATAATAATGTACGTTAAACCTAATATGTGTAACTTAATAGAAGATATTAAGAAATATTTGTGATTTATGAAACGTTCTTTGTTAATATTCTATGTTTTAGAATAGTTCATTCCCTAATAACCAATTGTTGAAATCGTTCAATAAGTAAATCCAAAAGATTATAGAATCTTATATTGGATAATTTATGGTTACAAATACATTATATAAATAATGACCAAATGAATATTATTCTCTTCCCATTTACTCACATTATTGGGTACATCAATGATTTAAAAAAATATCATATACTCAATATGATATGGTGTGTAAAATAGCATTCAATATGATTGAAATTGCTAAACATCTTGGTAAAACTACAAGTTACCTTAAATATTTAATTTTTATAAAAATAAATTTTATTATTTTGATATATATATGAAATCAAATAAATTTCTTATAAAGTGTTATAATTATATTGAATGTTAAAAAGAGAAAATAATGTATATTTAGAGCATGAATGATGATTTTAAATAATGGAGAAAATATTTTTCTTCTTTTATAACTTGGATGAATAAAGAATAGAGAAACTAATCATAATATGTGAATTCACCTAGTTTTTTTATAATTAAGATCATAAAAAACTAATAAAATGAGTTAAGTTGTTCTTATAAACATTGTTTTCTTTATTTTTTATTCTATAACACACATAAAGGGAGACTAAAAATGTATTTCTTTGGTTTCAAAATTTATGTTATTGTATTCTATGGAATGGTTTCATCAATTTGATTGAATTTATAGAATGTTAATATAATATTCTCAAATTTTTTAGAATGTATGAACTGGGAATATAATGTATAGATTATGGTAGTTTATAAACAATTCAAGTAGGTTAAAGTTCAAACCATTTGTTTCGACTCGATTCAGATCATACCATGGAAGAAAAACTGGCATGATGGATAGTAACCGATTTTCCATTATTATGAAATGTATTGTATCAGGATTACAATTGTTTTCAAATTTATTCACATATCAATCCCAGGTGATGGGGATTTTTTAGGTCTATCCTTATAGGGACTGGGGAGTGCATCCTTCTCATATTGTTAAGGAGGTTCCAGAGTTGAGTGGTCCACGTGGGTGATTGGAGTGGGGATGAGTATATGTGAAATCCGTCTGTGTGGGGTATGATGTCATCAGATGATCTCCAATGGGTTTACTCATGGAGCCAAAAACACCCAACATCCATTGTCTACATAATTCATAGACCTTCTTTCTAAATGAAGGCTCTCATTGGATGAATATTTGGACAAATACAATTAAGGAATCCATTGGTCGAGAGGATGATAGATTGGGCTCATCACACTCTTTAAGGGGGAATTATTTCCAACTCCGGGACTCTCTTATAGATTTAATCAATTGTCATATGTTTTTTATTCCTTGGTTATTTCACAAGAATGTTTCCATAGATTACCCCAGACTTGAAAATTCAATTTTGGATATGCATGGATTAGGAATTACTAAGACAATTCTAGATAAAGCCCTTTGATGAGGTGCACTGAAGTTTATCATCATCCAAATAGGATAGAAGTTTCTTTGATATAGGGATCGAACACATGATATATGCTTCCTACATATCAACATAAGAGTTATTAGAACCCAGGTATTTCATTTCCACGTAACTAGACTCATCACCTTTTAAGGTTATGTGACGGGGACCCATCCATGTAGTTTAGCATCAGCGTCAAGGATGTCAATGCAGAGGATACCTAATCGATATTTCTTGTGGGATATACAGAAATGTAGCCTAGGATGATTAGGAGAGGCATGGTCTCCTGGGTGGATATTACCATATTGAGGATATGTCCTCGTGAACACTATGGTGATTTGGGGCTAATTTTGGACCTCATAGAGACTTACTAAATATCCCAGTTAGTTGGTAATAAAGGCCTTCATATTTTTGTTTATGATAGGGATTATACCATAAAGGACATCCTAGTTTTGGGGGAGCATGATTACAGATTAACCTCTGAAGAGGATCCCCTTTATCTTGAGCCTTCATACATAAATCCTACATATCCTGGTTAGAGGAGAAATCATAGTTCTCATATTTCATTGGGGTCAGGCTTAGGCTTGGAAGTTGCACACTTGAACTCAAGCCTTCAGAATGGTGTCCTACATATACTGGTTAGAGAAGGAATCATAGGTATCACAGTTCATTGGGATGGGGATTATGTGTGGAAGATTCCCACTTGAGATTGGGTATTCAAATAGGCCTCCTATATATCTAGGTTTGAGTAGGTTTTAGAATTATTGTAGTTCATTGGGGTGGGGCATACATGTGGAAGCTTCCCACTTTAGATTGGGACTTTAGAATGGCATGCTACATATCTTGGTTATATAAGGAATCTACGTTCTCGTAGATCATTTTATCTTGGGCTCACACATAAGAGGAGGTCCATTTAAGAGTTGAACTTGAATTGGAATTGGGATTATACCTTAAGGGAGACCCAAGCTTTGGGTTTTTGGGAATGTCATGATCACAGGAAACCTCTAAAACAGCATGAGTCATTCTCAGTGTGTGAAAAAATAGGAGTTAGTGGGTTTTAGGATCACACATCCTACATCATCTGTTGAAAGATAGTATTGGATCCCAAAGGTATAGAGAGGGAGGGCTTTGAACATGCCAATATCCCATTCTTATTTTCATCCATTGGATTGTTAGATTATCATGTTGTGGTATGGCTTAGGTGGAGGTGGAGGGTAGAATTGATGAAACCTCCTACAAGAAAATATATAGGCTTACCTCAGTGGGAGATCCATATTATTTTAATAGGGATTATACTAAAGTTTAAAGTAATATAGCTTGGATGATAGAATCGCAGTTTAATGTTGGGTTATATAGACTGTGACCATACAGTTTAACATTATATAGTTATGAAGATTTAGGTTATTTTAGCTTAAGGAATGATATGGGGTATGGAATCCATTGGGCATATGGAGGTAGGAAAGTCCCATATTGAGGATTAATTTGTCTCTAGTTGACAAGTTTTTGAGGGAAATGTATGCAGAGTTGTCAGGGATTATGGATATAGTCAAGCAGAGGTCATCTGGACATTGATCATCTAATTCCTATGGCCATGTATGTTTCTGAAGATATATCATGTAGTTTAAGAACATACAATGAGGACCAATTATTTTGGAGTCAATGATTAACTAGAGAATAATCATGTGTGGGATTTATAAGATTCCTCAAACATGATAGGGGAGTAACATGTAAACCATGATTCTAGGGGATCTTGCATTAGGATAAAAGATACAAGGCATGAAAGCCATTGTGGAATACAATGGTAGGAAAGGCCTCTCTTGAGGAAAAATTTTTCTCTAGTTGATAGGACTTTGTGGAAATGTATGCAGTGCCACTAGGGGGTTGTGCACATAGTCCAATAGAGGTGTCCTTAGGACAGTGGCCTTCCATTTTCAATCGACGAGGTTGTTTATGAAGATCTAAAATCAACCAGTATACTATAGTTTAAAGTCATATAGCTTGAATTATTTCATCACAGTTTAATGTTGCGATGTAGGGACTAATACCATACAGTTTAATGTCATGTGGTCAGGATGATAAATCATAGTTTAAGGTCGTAGAATTTGGACTATTTTTTAAATGAAACCATAACTAACCAGAGGAGAATCAGATTACGGTTCACTAAAATGCCTCAAATATGAGATGAAAGGAATTTTTATACCATGATTTTGTGTGATCTCATATTAGGATAAATGATACGATTCATGGAAGCCATTGGGTCTAAAAAAGTTGTAAAATCATCTCTTGAGGATGAATGTGTCACTGGACAACATGCTTTTTTGTGGGCAACATATGCAGAGCCACCAGGGCACTCAGCGCATAGTCATATAGAGGTGTCCCAAGGACACTGACCATTAATTTATGATGGATGTGGATGTTTATGAAGATCTGAGGTTGCCTGGTACATAGATTTTTATGAATGGAAAGGATGTTTCCAAGCTTTAAAGAAACAATCAGACCGTGATTTTCAATGGGGTTATAGATCAACCTGTAATAGGAGGTAGCTGATGGTGTTTTATGAGTCTCATGAGGAGTAGATCGACTCATGGTATCGAAGGGATAAGTGTTGGGGTGAAACTAGGGTGAAATATAAAATTTCATTGACCTGACCCAAAATGTTCACGGTGTGACTCAACATTTTTCCAGGGGGTTATTTAAGATTATGAAGGGACCATCCGAGAGGGCTGCGATTGAAGCATGATACTGATCCTGAGTGGGGGTGTGAGGGGTGTAGCCCCCATGGTATGAACCAGTGGGTGAAAACTATTTTTTTTATTAGGTAAAACATATGAGAGCTTTCCACATACTGTCAGCCACATTAGAACATCTGTGTACTGTCATTTTCATAGGGTCATCGATGAACTACAGTCTGCATAGGAGCATCAGTGAACTATCATCCAAAGTAGGTTGGTCGTATACCGTTTGCTGCAAAGGTTTGGCCACATTGGAGCTATCCACGTTGCAAGGTTTGGGAACTATAATCCTTGTAGGGTTCATCCGTAAACTATTTTCTACATAGAGTGTCTTTCATGAACTGTTGTCTGCATATGGGTATTCCATGAACTATTTTTTATACATTCTTTGGGTCATAAAATGACACCTCATTTTTGAGAATGAAACGGCCTCCCATAGAGGGTCTTCCGCATACTGTTCTCAGGATAGTGTTCCACAAACTACTACTACATATGGTTCATAAGATACAGTTTTGCAAACTTCTTCAGGTGAGGGAGAGATTTCTCCCACACCCTTGTTATCTTTATCAATGATTTTTCCCATTTTCATACTCGAGATAAAGTCATTTTTCACTATCCTTCAGGGTTTATTTATAGAGGAGCTGAGGCACTGGATCGATGGGACTTGTAGTGTATTTTGAGGATGCCCATAGTGCACTTAGTCATTAAGGGGATTCATTTTCAGGGGCCAGCAATATCATCCAATCCCACAAACTACCTAGTTCACGGGGGATCTTGTACACTAGGGATTTCATGCCATGGGGTGGAGTTCTCCACCTCCACTATTTCAAACGACGCAGTTCGCGGGAGCCGATTCTATTTTCCTCATTCCGTGAACCGTTCCCGAGATTCAGTACGCAGATGAACTAATTTTCATTTCCAAATATGGATTCTTCACCATTCTTCTTCTATCTTCCATGAGAATTTTATTTCAATACTTTTTCAGGTTCAATGGAATTTCCTTCATCTTCAATGCAGAATTTTTAGGACCCTATTCCATAAGAAAAAAATGGTTGTATAGTTCAAAACATTTTCTTCAAGAAGCTAATAAAGGACATTGAAACCTATGGTTTTTTGGAAGGTATAGTAATACTTAAATATGATTGGATTATCCACGATATACCTGATGGATAATGTGAAATTCCATGGAATACCCATGTTAGGTATAGATGTTTTTGAAATTAATTATTTGATTTTTAAGGTTATATGTTATACCATAATTATATTTAAAAAAGTTTATTATATATATATATATGAGTTAAAAAAGGATGAATTCATTGGGATTGTGATTTATATTCATGAGATAAATTGAATAGTTACAACATTGAGCATTTGAATATAAAGGATTTCATCAAGCATGAATGAATCAAAATAAAATATGTGTATCTTCGTCTCATTTACCTTATGTGATTAGATAAATTTTTTGATTACAAATATTGTTTTTGAATCAACATGATATGATTAATTGTATACACATCATCTCAGATTCTTAATTTTCTAAAAGTTTTTTTGAAAAGGAAACATGGATGAAGAAATATTATGCAGGATAAAATGTTTATCGAAGTATTTGTTAAAATATATGGGAATGTATTCCCACCACACAGCTGTTGTATTTTTTAACAAAGTCTTATTTAGGTTAAATAATCGAAACACATATAATACAATATATAATTTCTAAACAATAGTTTCTTTGATAAATATTCCTACTAAAAGGAAATAAATGTTATTTTCAAACAAAATTGGGTTTGAGTTTCATAACAACATATTCTGAAAAGAATATTTTTTCTAAGATGCTAGTGGAAGTATGTATGGACTTAGAAAAGAATAAAATTGACAGATAAAGAATAAGAAAAATATTATGTTTAAGTATTTCCATGTAAAATACTTACATTTCTTAGATATGTGATGATAAATGAAAACAGTTACATTTATTTTTCATTTATAAATTGAATATCACTATTATACCAACTTATGATAAATTATTTCTCACCCAATATCCTAAAAGAGTTTTGGATATGTAATGATAAAGAAACATTTAAAGAGTTGAATTTTTTTGTCATAAAAAATGAATCTCACTATTTCTATGAAGATTATAACCATAAAAATCAAAAGTGAATTACAATTGATACCTAAAAGAGTTTTTGATATGGTGATAAATAGAAATATAAATTGTAACATTAGTTACTGAAATGTATTATTTTTTAATTTATCCTAAAAGAGTTTAGGAGGAACAGTTAATAATAAAGTTTGTAGTTACATTATTTTAATGAAAACTTTTCTAGAATAGGGTTCCAAAAAAATTATGATGAACTTTGAAAGAGTCATAAAAATAAAAAATAAATTAACATTCTAAAATTTGATGTTGTGAAGTTAATAAGTTTGAATATGGTCATGAATATAAATAGTTGTGAATATTATTCCTAAAACTCACAATTATTAAAATATGATTACTTCATAGATGTTTCTCAATAAGAATTTCTGTGTGATATTATTATTAAACGGTCGTCTAGAATTGTAACTTTGATTACATATGATGTAATGTGTAACAAAACCCATAAATTGTAGTGAACATAAGTCCAATATGGATGTTTATCATATATGATATGATAAAATAGTTATTATGTTAAGTTATTAAAATATTATATAATATTCCAAGAATATTATAGTGTTTCATATTAAAAAAACCTCATTTTTATCATTCTTTTATGTTGGATATATAAAATTATATATATATATATATATATATATATTTCAAGAAGTGAAATGATAATTGGCCTCTCAAAATATGACTTTGATTTTTTCCCCAACCAAATCTCATCATGTAGTGTTATAGTTTATGATGAAATTTTAAGGTTATAAATAATAGTATTATTATATAGAGATATATATAATTATCGCAAGTCACAAGAAAATAATGGGTTGCTTTATGTGTTTTGGATGACTCAAAATGTATGCCACATGGAGTTTCATACTGAAGTATTTGTTATACTAGGGGTGCATGGATTATATTTGAGTCCCCACTAACTAATGTTAGTTAGATACTTATCATGTGAACCTTTATAATTTCATACCTTAATTATGTAAATCTACATACTCACCTCGCTAATACATGGGTGGTTTGGTATGTGGTCAATCATGTCATCTGTATAAGCTTAACCAAGATGGGATTTCTCCTCTCATATGATGATTATGAAATCGGGTCCCCAAATTGAGATAGAATATGGAAGCATTTAACCATAAATAGATATTATATATATCTATCAACAAAATGGATATTTCATGTGCTTATCTAGAAGGACGAATTATTTGTGATCTATTCATCAGTCAGTTCCGTATACACATTAATATTTGTGAACATATGTGTTAGAAATATGGATTGACAAGTTCTATGTCCCATGGTCACTAGATGTCTTATACAAATGGAAAATATGAGAATTCATGTTTTCAAATGATTTTTACTAGTAGACACTGGTATAGATATACATGTATTTTATGGATATCAAACCAAATCCCTTCTTATCTTAAGTAGCATCGATGTTGTGCTATAGATCACTCTTTCTATACATATATGTATTTGGAGATTTCAACATTGTTTTAATTATATAAATCCTCATGATTTCCCACATTGTGGTTGACTAAATGGCGATTCCTTTTGAATTAGATAGCAACTCTAAAAGTGTTTTTTTGGTTAATGCAAAATATTTTTAATAGGTATTAAAAATTGATGATCCAAATTTATGTTTGAGTTAAAAAAATTTAGATGATTATTATTTCTATTAAATAGAGGTAATTGAAATATAGAATTTTCAAAGATGTAAATATGTTGAATAATTTATAATGAATGGATTTGTGGAAGTATCCAATATATCTAATCTTTATAAAAAATGAATGTAGTTTGGATAACTATATGAAGAATAAATTCATCAAGTTTTGTATTCTTAAAGAAGTTCTTTTGAATACTTTTAGTTTATAATTCGTATGAAAATTGAAATGATAATAAGTTAAATTATATGTTTCCAATGTTCTAGTATGAAACATTTTTTATAAGAAAGAAGAAAAAGTGAATTCCATGCAATATTTTTACATGACTACTTTTACTGAAGGTCGTGAAAATATTCATATTGTATGAAGAAACAAGTAGGTTGCGGAGTATTGTAAATGAATGAGATATATTAATTTTTTTGTGTATTTGAGATATTGGTTTTTAAATTATGGATTAGTTCACATGGATATATTCTACTTGTTGAGAAAAAAAATGGACATCCATAGCCAACCAACTTGACCAACCCAATAATGCACTTATGGGAGCAAGGACAAACAACACATGGAAGAAAATCAAGTCAGCCCACATGGATGAAAAGGTTAGTAGTCTTACATAATTCCTAGATGTAGAATTCATGGTGTATGGATAGGTTATTGGGGGACACATAATGCATGAAGGGTGTACGAGGTGCTAAGTATGGAGTGAGTGGGTTAGCTCGACCCATGTCTAGTTATTGACCTAGATATTGAATCAAGTGGTAGCTAGAATAAAGATTAATATTGTAAGAACCCAAACCTTCTTTTCGGGTATGGGTTTTTATTTTCTAGTGTTTTTTAGAAAAATGGTATAATCTGGAAATTTAATGAGTAAGCACCGTGTACTAAGAAGTGCATGTTGGGTACCCACCTGTCGTGGGTGACTGTGTATTGGTCGTGTAATGGCCGAGTACATGGTCATGTGGGGTGACCTGAAGACCACCTAAAGAAGGTCCTGGTAAAGTCTTATAGATGTCATGTAATATTAAAATAAATGTTATTTACTTTTCTTTTTATTTGTTAAATCGGACTGGGGCCACGTCTAATTGGAATAAATGACTTCTTCTCAACTTGTCTCATCCAGGAGTAACCATAGGGCATGATTCTTCATCAAGACCTCAATTGACTGTATGTTATCTGAATCAACCACCATTTATTGTGTGGGAATAACCACAATTATTTCATCCTTCTTCTAGATCCTCATTCCTTGATTTCTCCTCTATCATGGGATATGCTTGGGTGAACGTTTTAGACTTTTTTTTAGATCTACTATGTTATAAGTTGATTCAAGGGGAAGTGTCAGATTATATCAATCGAAAAACACTGAGGTAGGTTTTTTGTGCCTTTCTTTAGTCAGTTATTAAATTTTATGTGAAAAAGTGCCCAATAACCAAGATTGGGGTATTGAGTGTTTTGGGATTTTAATCCTATTGATGCATGTTATGATTGTTTTCTTGGGTTAGGGATATTTTTTGTAAATAGGGTTATTTTTCCATGCTATAGAGGTGTTTTCCCATGTTTGATTCAATATTGACCATTTTTTCTAGCTTTTCTAGTTATTCTTCTTGCTTTCCATGCCTATTATTTTTAGGATGGTGTGATTTTATCTAAAGTTGTGGCATGCCTTGTATATTTTTTCTCAAGTAGTTCTTTTAGGTTTACTTTGGATGGTGAACATCGTTTTTGCACAATTACATTACCCAGGGTTGTGGGAACATGGTGTAGTAATACCATAAGGGTAATTTATATTTAGGGATTACCTAGAGTGTCTATTATTTCTTTATCATGCTCTGAGATCATAGGGGGTTGACATTGAGTGCTCCCTTAGAGTATATATAGTTACCATTACGAGACCACAAGGGGAATTAAAGTTGAGTGCTTCCTCAGAGTGTCTGTAGTTTATCATTAAAAGACTATAGGGGGAATTAAAAGTGAGTGATTACTTATAGAGTCTTTGTTTCCATGATACCAAAGGGGTTAGACTATGTAATATTACCCAGGAGGTCACTATATCCTTGTATATGGTTAACCAGAGGGGTTAGGTTGTGAAAACATACCCAAAGGGTTACTTGAGACTGATTGGTTGAACTAGAGGGGAAATACTGTGATAACTTCCTAGGGGGTTTCTTGTTTTTGTTTGGTTGAATAATTAACTAATTTAAATGAATGTAATGGAAACTGTAGGATTGTTTACTTTTGAGTACTTCCTTGTTTGTTGTTTCATTTTGCTTATTGCCTGCCATATATATTCACTGACTGTTAGGCACAGATCTTTGGGTGGTTTCCTACTGGGATTTTTTTCACACCCTATTTGGGTCATCATTTTGGACCCAAACAGATTTTATTTCTATAGTTATAGATAATGGAAATTTCCCTTCTACATTAGGTACTTGATTGCTATGAATCTAGAGAGCATGAGACCAAGCAGAGGCTTGCGATGCTGCTGGAGTTATTTACTTGCTTTTTTGTACTTTGGTTTAGTACTATATTCAAGAATTGTTTCTAGTTTGACTAATTTTCTAGAGTCTTGTGGCATGCATCATTATTGATATATATTCTGCAGTTATTTATTTACTTCTAGTCTTCTGTTGATTACTTTCGTATGGTATTATTATTTCTTCCACTATTTTTATTTGTTTCTTTATGCTTCATTAATTTTCCAATGAGGGAATAGTTTCCCATATATCACACCCAAGGACCTTGCTAAAATTCATTAGCCTATGGAATTTGGGGAAATACATAGGAGGCCATGTCACAAATCGTGTACAGGGAACCTTTGGGCGGCACCCAGAATGGGGAAGTTACAAAGTGGTATCAGTGGAATTATTTTCTTCCTGAATTAATTTTTGGAGCCTATAGTTTGGGATAGGACATAATAGTTAGTTTGTAATATGATTTTCGTGGGAGTAGCTAACCCATATACAGGGAAAATCTAATTTACATTGATTATTGTAATTTTTCTAGTTTCCAATTTTACAGTTGATTGGATTTCACCATTGGGTGATTCACATGTTTTGTTCTATTAAGGCTGATAGTATTGAGGTTCTATTTCTATTGAAACTCAATGAGATTAGTGTATTCCATCTCATGTGTCATATAGGCACTTTATAAAGATCACATATCATGCATTCTTTCCATTCCATTTTAGGGTGCGTTACTGATTGCATGTTGTTGAGATATATGTTGAGCAATATATGCAAGATTTTGTGATAGATTCCTTGATATAATACCTAATATTTGATACGGTATTTAATTTTGTAAGGTTTCATTTGAATGAATGCCAAACTTTGGTCCCTGTGGTGTTATGGGCCATCATGGATCATAATTTGGTGGATCATTTCATAGTTATTCCTTGTATATGACATATATGGGATGCCATGATTTGTTTTTCGTGGATTATGGGCACTCACAGATTTTAATTTGGCACCTTAATGTTTGTTTTATTATTTTTCTAGGTTTCGAAGTAGTTTCTGAGGATTACTGTCTGGAAAACCACAGAATATATAGTGTGTATAGATGAATACATGCCATGTATCCTTCTATTTAGTAAGGAACTCTTTTTCTTAAGTACACACTTTGTACTATATGTACATTTTTGTGTAGTCTTTAACCGGGTCACTAGTTGTGTGGGTATAGAAACAGGGTTGGGAAATACTTGGAGGACCACAGTGTGTATCAAGTGTACACTCCATTTTGTAAAGATTATGTATCCTGTTGTGTTACTAAAAACATGGGTCTGTGAAATCCTTTTAGTACATGTCATGTCTGAATGAACATGACTTGTAGTCTCATTATAGGAGAACTGTGTGGGTTAGTCATGTTAAAGAACTCAGGTAGTGTAAAATGATTAAAATACATGTTGTGTATTGGGAGAACACGTTGTGTGTATGGGTTGTTACACGACCAGGGTTAGTGGGAGTCCACACCCATGTGAAGTCTTAAAGGAACACACCGTGTATGGGTATTACACATTGTGTATCCCTCTTTTGAAAAACTCAAAATCTTTACTTCTCCTATTCCCTTATTTCACATTTATGTTTCATTCCATGATAGTATTTAACTAAAGTGTGTGCTTGAACTTGCAGATTCATGCCACCAATACATCCTATGGTTGAACTCCAAATAAAGGGTAATGATCAAACACCAGACATGGTAGATCATGGATTACTAGTAGACACTCCCATCGTGTCTGTCTTGGAACCAACCTTCATTTCAGATAGAGGTTTCAATGCATAGTTATGAGAAGGCTTCAGAAGGGTTATGAAAAGCTTCCAGGGAGAACCACATCCTGCCCCATCTATGGAAGAGCTGACATGGGTCTTTTTACAGCATAATCCTTTTACTTTCATTGGTGATTCATTCCCTCAGGCTGCAGAATCATTGTTATAAGCCAAGATGTCTATCTTCAAGAATTTAGAGATTCCTTGAGAGAAGAGATTTAAGATCTCTACTTATTTTATTAAATATTTATCCAAGAGAAGGTGGGATGAGATCTCATAGGTAGGACACCAGTAGGTTATGGCTTGGGGTGAGTTCCAGCATACCTTCTATGACTAAGTTTTCCTAATGACATTGATGGATGATTGAGCTAGAGATTTCATGATTCTGGAGAATGGTACTCTTTCATTCATATAGTATTATTATTGTTTGACATAGCTACAGTGATTCACACCCATTCCAGGGTTGATGAATTATTTCTGGCGAGGAAGTTTGAGGATTCTCTTCGGAATGACATCTGATCTCAGGTGAACATCTTTAGGTTGACTTCCATTTCTTATATTGTCAACCCATTGCTGATCACAGTTCACAACCTGAGGGATTATAAAGCTGTGGACCAGGGCAGTTTAGCTTCTAGAGTTGGTGCTTCTCCAGTTGATAATTGGATGTGTCGCAGGGAGTCTACATGTGTATATTCGTGTATGAGATATGCACCTTCAGGTAGCCAGGTGGTATGTTACCAATGCGGGAAGGGTAGGCATACAAAGCCACAGTGCCCAAGAGACCTAGTTGAGTGTCGACCTTGTGGAAATATGGTTCATCTTCAGCGCTTATGTTATTTTTTCTCACCAACAGCTGGTTACATGGGTTCTTCTATGTCTCCTAATTTAGGAGCAGTATCACCAGTTTCTCATCAGTCTGGGAACTAGAGTTCTTCCGGCTGTTCAGACTGAGGAGGAGGTCATACCCATGGTAGCCAATCGGCATACTTTCAATGAAAATTGAGTGGATCATCTTAGCATGGTTAGGTAGGGTCACAGGGTCGTGGTATATGCTAGACATTTTCAATGGAGCAGATCCATTAAGAGAAAAATCTTATACATCCTACAGTTCGAGGCATGATCCTAGTTGCCTCAGTTTTAGCTTCTTAACTTTTTAATACGGGGGCTTCCCATAGATTCTTATCTATTTCTATTGTGGAGTGTCTGGGACTATTTATATTTATATATACTGATGTCTTAACTTTTTACACTCTATTGGGGATAATAATGGATAGTGTACGTCAGTGCAAGGAGTGACCTCTTGAGTTTGTTGGGTGTCACTTCTCAGGGTACCATTATGTCTTAGAGATGATGTTCTATGACGTCATTCTAATGATGGACCGGTCAGTTCCTTTCCGAGGTTTTATTGATTGCAATTGTCGTAGGGTGTGTTTTATGTCACTAGAGGGAGGATCCTTTTTACATAATGGAGAATGGGATGTTCAGGCAAGCAGAGCAGGACCCGGGCATCATGGGTTTGGAGGAGTTACAGACCATATTTCTAGTATATATCTGAATGACTAGGGGAATTCATAGTTTGACTTTCATCTAATGGTGGATCATTTTAGGGATGTCATTCTAGATTACTTTTCGGGATTTCCTCTAGAGGGAGAGGTAGAATTTTCTATTGAGCTTGTGTCATGGGGAAAAATAGTGTCCATTCCTCCTTATAGGATGGCTACAATAGAGTTACAAGAGCACAATAAGTAGTTAGAGGAGTTTCAGGTGAAGGCCTTCTTCCGACCCTACACTTATCCTCGGGGTTCGCCTATTCTGTTTGCGAAGAAGTTGGATGGTACCCTCAAAAATTGTGTGTATTATTGGATGTTGAAACAGTTGATAGTCAAGAACTCATATCCATTGGTGAGGATTGATGATCTCTTTTATCATCTTTGAGGATCTCGGGTGTTCTAAAAGATTTACTTGAGATCTGGTTATCATCATTTGTGCGTTTAACCATCAGATATTTCTCTTGAAGCCTTTCAGAGCATGTATGATCTATATGATTATATGGATATTCCATTCATTCTCATGAATTTTCCTACAGTTTTAATGAAAGTGATGAAATGATTGTTCCTTCCGTACTTGTATTTTTTGTGGTAGTCTTCGTGGATGATATCTTGGTGTAATATCACACTCAACACAACCATGATACCCATATTGAGATCATTTTTACTCCACTGAGAGAGAATCGGTTATATTCTAAGATCTCAAAATGCCACTTTTTAATGGACTAGATTCACTTCTTGGTTCATGTCATCTCAGAGACATGAGTGAAAGTAGATCCAGAAAAATTGAGGTTAGTAGTTTCATGGGATCATTCGAAGAACTTTTTTGAGTTGAGGAGTTTTATAGGGATGGATGGATACTACAAGCTTTTTTTACAAGACTTTTCATGCTTAGAATCTCCACTGATGAGCCTGAATAAGAAGGGTGTGAAGTACCTATGGATAGATTCCTAATATTCAACCTATGAAGAGCTGAAAGGGAGGTTGACCTCAGCACCGATACTAGTTTTTTCAAAACTGGGCAAGATGTATACAATTTACTATGATGCATCAGGTATCAGGCTGGGAGCATTACTTATGCATGGATAAGGAGTCGTTCTATATGGGTCTCAATAGTTGAGGCCACTTGAGAGGAATTACCCAATGCATGATCTCTAGTTGGCTTTAGTTGTTCATGACTTACACTATTGGATACATTATCTATTGCGAGAGAATTTTGTGGATTTCACCGACTAGAAAAGTCTCTTGTATATATTCACTCAGCGCGATCTACATTTGAGATAGCAAAAGTGGGTTGAATACCTTCAGTACATTGATTTTGAGATTTCTTATACGCCTAGGGAATGCAATGTAGTGGCTGATCCATTGAGCAGAAAGACATAGATACAGGCAGTTCAGAAGGCCAGTAGTGAGTGGAATTTTATGTCTCTATTATCTGGGATGCATTAGAAGGTTTTCGAAAGATATGGATAGATGTTTATTTCTTTCATAACTGTTACCTCTACTCTACTTGATCAAGTTTGAATAAGAAAACAATCAGATTCTGAAGTCTAAGTCCTATGTGAGAGTGTGTTAGGAGAGGACCCTATTCATGGATGGACTATAGGAAAGGATTAAAACATGTGATTTCGTGGATGCATATAGGTTGGGGAAGACATACGTGAGGAGTTGATGTGGGACTTTCATTCATATGTTTGGGAAGTTCATGTTGTCACCAAGATGTATCGAGATCTGTACTATTAGTATTGGTGGTCGGGTATGAACAGAGATGTTTCTAGTTTTTTCATTAGGTGTTCCACCTTTCATTAGGTGAAGGCAGAGCATCCGCGACCAGCAAGTATTTTGCAGCAGTTACCCATTCCCAAGTGGAAGTGGAACTATGTCGCGATGGACTTCGTGACAGGTTTACCGAGGTTTCCTTGAGGGAATGATGAAGTATGGGTTGTCATTGACAGACTCATGAATGTTTATCACTTATTAAAGATAAAGGAGACCTTTAGTGTTGATGAAATGGGAAGGATATACATCCAAGATATTCTACGTTTACATGGATTCCTGCACTCCATTATTTTATACAGAGACACCCATTTTACTTCTCAGGTCTGGAAGGGACAATAAAGGGATTTGGGTACATAGGTACTTCTAGGTAGAGCTTACCACCCCCAGACAGATGGCCAGTCCGATTGTACTATTCAGGTGCTAGAGGACACGCTTCAATCATGCGTCCTAGATTTCGAAGGTTCTTGGGAGAAGAACATACCTCTTGTAGATTTTTTCCATAATAATATATTTCAAAAATCTATAAATATGGAAACTTATGGTACTTTGTACGATATTCCATTCTGATCACCCTTATGTTGGCTGGAGGAAGGAGAGGCAGTTATGATGGGACATTGTCTTGTTCAAGAGACCACAGAGTAGGTGTAGTTGATTCCGAAGAGGATGGATATTTTACAATCATGAAAAAAGTCTTATGATAATCTATGGAGATGACTTATGGAGTTTGAAGTCAGAGATTAGGTTTTTCTACATGTCACACCGATGTTGGGACACATGAGGATTAGGAGACGGGGCAAGCCTTCGACGAGATATGTTGAACTGTTTGAGATTTTTGACAAAGTCATGATGGTTTTCTATAAGTTATTGTTACCTAAGAGGTACAGTTCTATGCATCAAGTGTTGCATTGTTCTCAGCTATGGCATTATTTCTCAGACTCGTCTCATGTTTTTCAACCTAAGGAGATTGAGCTAGAGGTGGATGCATTGTTCGAGGAGAATCTTATCTGTATTATGGATCATAGTGAAAAGGTTATTTGTACCAGGTACGTTCCTCTAGTATGAGTGATATAGAAGCATGAGTGAGTATTGGATGACACATGGGAGATGGTGGCTGATTTATGATCGTAGTGGCCGGAGCGGTTTGAGGATTATTCTTATATGCCACCATGCTAGGGAAATTTGAGGAAAATTTTTTTTTTGGGAAAATTTTGTAAGAACTCGGATTTTACTTTAAGGTATGGCTTTTTATTTGCTGGTGTTTTCGATAAAAAGAGGATAATATAGACATTTAAGGAGTGTACGTCGTGTAATTAGGAGTACATGTCGTGTACTTAAGAGTACATGTTGTGTACATAAGAGTACACGCCGTGTACCTAGTTGTTGCGGGTGACCACGTACTAGTTGTGTAATGTCCGAGTACATGGCCATGTGCCGTGACCTAGAGACTGCCAAAAGTGTGGCATGGTAAAGGCATATACACATCATGTACTATTAAAAGTCATTTCACGTACATTTCTTTTTATTTGTTTAATCAGACCGGGGTCACGTCTAATTAGAAGAAACACATTATTCTCTACTCTTCTAGTTGAGGAGCGACCATAGGGGGAAATTCTTCTATGACCCCCCAATAGATCATTCATTCTCTGAATCAATCTCCCTAAATTGCATTGGAATCTCCATGGGGTGTTCTTCCTTCTTCTATAGCCTCATTAATTAATTTCTCCTCTTTCATGGGATATCCTTCAATGAATGTTTTAGCCTTTTTTGTAGATTTTACGTGTTCTAGGTCTATTCAAGGTTCAACGATGGATTATATTGATCGTATAATGTTGTGGTTGGTGGTTTGTGCCTTTCCATATTTAGTATTTTTTTATGTGAAGATGTGCCCAATTCCCCAGATTGGGGTGTTTCATGTTTATGGATTTTAACCTTATTGGTTCCTTCTATGATTGTTTTCTTGAGTTAGAGATCTTGTTTGTTAATATGGTTAATTTGAAATGATATGGATGTGTTTTCCCATGTTTGATTTGATATTGACCATTTGGTCTAGCTTTTCCTATTAGTCTGCTTGCTTTCAAATCCTAGTATTTTTAGGATGGATTGGTTTTATCTAATGATGTGGTATGCGTTGTGTCTTTTTATTCAAGTATTAATTTTAGGTTTACTTTGGTTGTTGAACATCGTTTGTGCATGATTTCTTCAAAAAGGGATGTGGGTACCTGGTTTAGTGAGAACATAGGGGGATTGACATTGAGGACTTCTCTAGAGTGTCTATTATTTCTTTATCAAGCTGCAATACTATAGGGGGATTGACATTGAGTGCTCCCTCATAGTGTCTATAGTTACCATTATGGGGCCATAGGGGGAATTGGCGTTGAGTACTTCCTTAGAGTGTATGTAGTTTATCATTAAAAGACTTTAGGGGGAATTGACTGTGATTTATTCCTCAGAAAGTCATTGATTACATGATACCAAAGGGGTTAGACCATGTGATCTTACCTAGGAAGATTTTATATCCTTGTATTTTTTAAACCAGATTTGTTATATTGTGAGAACATACCCAGAGGGTTGCTTGCAATTGATTGGTTGAACCATTGGGGATAGGCTATGAGAACTTCTGATAGGATTGCTTGTTTTTTTTTGGTTTAATAATTGACGAATTTAAATGAATACGATTGAAACTGTTGGACTATTTACTTTTGAGTACATCCTTGTTTGTTGCTTCATTTTTCTTACTGCCATCCAAATATATTCCCTAACTATTAGGAATAGATCATTGGGGGGATCCCTCCTAGTATTCATCTCACACCATATTGGGGTCATGCTTTTAGGCCCAAATAGATTATATTGTTGTAGGTATAGATAACGTATAGTTCCCTTATACTTTAGGTACTTGGCTTCTATGCAGCTAGAGAGCGCGGGACCAAGCTGACACATCTGATGTTGTTTGACTTATTTACCAATTTTCTTTGTAATTTGGTTTAATAATGTATTCCATCATTGTGACATGTTTGTCTGCATTCCTGAATACTTGTGACATGCATCATTATTGATATATATATATTGTAGTTGTTTATTTACATCCAGTCTTTTATGGTTTACTGTTGTACGGTATTATTATTTCATCTGCTAAAATTATTTGTTTCTTTCTATTTCATTACTCTACCAATGAAGGCATAGTTTCCCCACTATCACACCCAATTCCATCACTTCTAGTTGGTATCCTCTTGCATTTGGGGAAATAGACATGAGACTTTTTGACCAACTGGTTACAGGTCACCTCTGGGCGGCACCAAGAACTGGTACGTTTCAAATATATAGTGCTGGAAAAATATATAGATAATTGATATGGGTTAACGGAATTGCACTTATTGTTCACCTATCATTAAAAATTATAGGTAGAACATTTCTCATCTTAACAGAAAAATCCTAGCCTTATGAAGGATCATGCACACCATGTATAATAAGTGTTGTTTCTTCTACATCCATTCTCATCAGAAGGGTTGTTTGTTAGATGAATACATTCTTAGGCTAGCATGATTATGTTGAGCATGCAATTTTTTCATGATAGAGATATTAAGAAGTAGGAGAAAAAAGGACATGCATGCAATCCACATTATCCATGCATGATATTATCCAAAGAATATGACACTATTAATTACAAACGATGTTGTATAATATTTTCAGTACATCAATCTTCGTACAAGATTTTAAGTTTCAAAAGATGATAAAGAACATGATCTATATCAAATTCATTTGAGGATTTATTCATGGGGGTAGATACACCATTATATTTGACATCATAGGATAGGAAACCTTTATAGAAATATTTCCAATAATGAGATCTTGGGTTATTCAAGATATTGATTTAAAATGAATTATTTATATGATTCAATGTTGGTGATCCATTGAATGAGACATGGGAATCCCTAATTCCATGAAATTATTATGACACTCATGTTAATATATGATATATCTTATTTTTAGATAACATATCATCACCACGACACTATTTTTAGGTAAGAGTCACAATGTTTTGTAATCCTTGTAGCTATTAAAAGAAGGGTAGATTCACATACTAAGTTATATGAAGAAGAATAACCATGTACATTAGACTATTGTTAACATACACTCAAATGGATTCATGAAGAACAGTTCCATGAGATAGTGCTTGAGTAAAATACTCCATTTGTTTTACACATAGAAATTGTGACTTAAGATCCTCAAATCCATACTCAATTTCATAAAGGTACATAAGAAATTTACTAAGCATATTTCTCAGTTTTCACCAAGGAATTATAGACTTGTAGAATATATAACACATTCGATATACATTATATACATGAAATATTCCTATAGTCTCTGGAACCCTACCACGATTTCATAAATTAAGAAAGAGAGTCTAAGAAATGAGAAGAAGACAGTTCATGCATTCCATGCATACATGATTGACTAAGAAATTGTTAACATAACAGAAATTGACAAAATAATCTAATAAATTGGTTGAATTTTCGTCAAATAGTTTAGGGTAGATAAAATAAATATAATTGATAAATAAAACATAAAATAATATCAAGAACATTTGTTCTTCAGTCCTTATAGAGGAGGCCATGAAATGTATATAAATACATGCATGAGATGATTTGAGATGTTTAGTGCAGTGTTATTATAATTTTAAAAAATTTCAGATTCAATAAGAAGTGATCGATAATAAATTTACTATTAATATTGTATCATATAAGAATATGATATTGTGTCAATGTTGACATGATCATTCATTATTTCAGTATTCACGAAAGAACTTTGTGATTATAGAAAGAAGAACAATGGGATCTAGTGAATTCAGTTTATAATTAAAGTATAAATAAATAATAAGAGATCATTTTGCATACATATTTTACATAGGAATAATAAGAATAAAACATATAGAAAATATTTAAATTTTCTTTTGTGAATAAGAAAACGAGTTAATTTTATATTGTTGTTAATGTAAAAATATTGGGATGATAATAACCAAGAATAATTCTCACACCCAACAAGAGTGTCACCTGGTGGATGACGTTCATGGTGTTACATTATACCTTACAAATAAGGTGGACACTATAACGACCCAAACATTCATTAATTGAAATCCCTCTTAATCTAATTAAATGTCTTCTTATGGTTATATGAATTGTGAACTTCATTTAAAAATACCTTTATGAATTGTGACCATTGTTAATATAGCAATTGAACGGTGATCACGTGATCAGTATAAATATAGGGCTTTAACAAATTTAATTTACTCAGAAAAAAGAAGCAATGGCCTCATCCAGTAGACTTTCCCCTTTCAAAGCTCATTTTTCAGTGCTTGGAAAAGAGGTGGCACCATTGGTCTTCGCTCTTGACCAAGCCCAAGCCAAGCTTGAACACATTAAGCTTGAGAATAACGGACTACGGGAGAAATGTAAGTTAGTAGAGATTACCACACGAGCAATGTTATCTGAGCCACCCCAAGAGTCTCTCACCATCTCACACCTTACCCTTCAGTATTATGCGGGTGTTATAATGGGTTATGTAACATGACCCTATCACTATGACTATGTACATTATTTTTGTATAAATAATGTGCACTCATTTTATTATTGTTACTTTGTAAATAGTTTTTAAAGTGAAAATAGTATTTTTAGTTAATATTCAACTATGAAATATATTTTGATGAATTAATGGATTTTTTAATTAAATAATAATTCCATAGGCCAGGGGCTGGCGACTAGCACCAAAGGCGTAAACCCCGATAAACTGGGAAGGCATTTCCTTTATAAAGGTAAAAAAACACCACAGAGTACAAGCGGAAGAAAAACACTAAGCACAAAAAGGAAGTGCTGAAAAGTAATTGGGCCAGAATACAAACCCATCTGAAAAGTGCAGCTACAACTGAAAGGAAGAACAATAGAAAAGACAACAGCTGGAAGAAAAGAAGCATCTCCTGGGTCGTCCACCTCGGATCCTACCTGAAGGGTAGGTACAAATAGCACAGCTCCTGGATCGTCCACTACGGATCCTACCTGAAGGGTAGGTACATATGTCCTCCTCAACGCTCTCGCCCGTCAACCTCCTCCGAGTATCGTCTCGTCGTGAAGTCCACCACCGAGTACCATCCAGTCCTCGAACACTCTGCCTCTGTCAGCGCTGCCCATCGTCTGAATCCAACACAACGAGGTGCGGGCATAGCCCGTGCAGGGTTGAGTATACGATACACAGTAGGGACCCCGAGACCCTTGAGGTCTCACTAAATCCAATAAGGATAACGACAAAGAGGATCTCAACATATAACCCTTACTTAGGTATAAGCCTATACTTATACCTATGTTATCAAGTAACCCATCTCAATCATGAGGAAACACAAAGGTTATGAAATCAACGGATAACAAATGCCTAGGTATATGCCCATACATACACCTAAGTCCTCAAGTGACCCATATCAATCATGAAGTAAACACAACGATCGAAAACTCAGATCAAACCAGGATTTTCATTATCAAAACTGTAACTGCTGAAGAGCTCCGTCTCTGGATAGTACAGTGATCCTGTCACGACTCCGAGGTACTACTCACTAACCTAAGACTGCTGAGGTACTCCTCCTGTCAAGTACCGCTGGTCTGCCACCTCACACAGTAGTGCTCCTCTGCCATGGGTCTGCAACCTCACATAGTAGTGCTCCCCCTCATAGGCTATAGAGGTACTCCTCCTGTCAAGTACCACGGTTTTTCCACCTCACAAAGTAGTTCTCCTCTGCCATGGGTCTGCCACCTCACAAAGTAGTTCTCCCCACTGGGCTACGCTAGTCACTCTAAATCGAATCGGACAAGCCGTCATCAGGTCTCATCCAGTTACACGGCCATAGTACTTCGTACGCTCGTCTCCGGGAGGGTCTTCTCCACGAGCTACAGGTCGATACTCCAATTATCACAATGTCCCTCGAAGAAGTATCTCAAAGTACCGCCTCATCATAGGGGTCTCAACGCAACAGACGGCGCGTCAAATGGACGCCCGGTCTGTGAGTTATTAGCCTTTTGTCCCAGGGGCCCGGTTGGTTTCGTGTGAGAACCAACCCGGCCGTATCTCAACTGTACCCTGAAATCTCATAGAATATACTCATAGGGACTGATTCTCAACGAGATCACCAACGCCGCTGACGGTTCGTCAAACAGACGTTCGGTCTGAAAGTTATCAGTTTTTCCGTTTTTGGGGCCCGGTTGGATTTCGGGTACAATCCAACCCGGACACTAACCAACTGCCTCCAAAACTCAGTTGAAGCATGCTAAAAGTTTCGTCTCATCAATAAGAATCCAACAAAGTCAACGACACATCAATCGGACGTCCGGAGCTCGAGATATAAGCATTTCCGCTCTGAGGGCCCAGTTGGTTTCGTATTCGAACCAACCCGGCCGAACCCAAAGTTCTCCAAAACTTTGGGTGTAATATACTGAAATGACCGTCCTGATCCAAGGATCACATTGCAGTTGATGGTTCATTGATCGGAGGTCCGTAGACCATGTTATTGGAAAAAGACCGAAAGAGGTCCGAAAATGGGGGCTTCGGGCCCGGACCGACCCGGCCCGAGACCCCTTACAGTCGGCCCAAACTGGGTTGACCCGAACCTGATCTTGGTCGACCCGGACTGGGCGGCCCAGCCCGGCGTGCTGGCGCGGTCCGCTGGCCAGCTCGGTGTGACCGATCTGGGCGGACAAGGGGGGGCACGCTACCCCCTGTTTAATTAAATGCGGCCCCCACGTGGGGGCCGCTCCTCTCTTCATGCAGGGGGTTACGAACCCCCGGTTTCTCCCCTGAACAGCCGGCCCGCTCTGGCCGGCCACCTACTGCCGCCACGGGACCGGCGCGGCCCCATCCCCCTACTCCGACGTCGGCAGCCGGATGCCGGCCGCCGCTCCGTACTCCGCCGCGGCCTCAGGCCGCGGCCTTGGTCCGACTTGCGCCACGCGATGGCACCACGCCCCTCCCTCACAGCCCCGCTCTGGCCGCTGTGTTTTCGTAATTCTCCAGCGCGGTGTGATGGCGCCGCGACCTAGTTCGACATCAACGGCGCGGCACGACAGCGCCACCCATCCTTGCCGCATGATCCCGCACGGTGTGACGAATCCGAGCCATCTCTGTTCCAAACCACAACAAGGTCAACAACAGAAATAAGGGAAGAGGGTCGGCCATGTTTGTGCGGTCCGGCCCCCTCCCGTTAATCGATAGAAAGATGCTAAGATTATGAAGAACGCTCTAATATTCACGAACATATATTCAAACCCCAACCTTGATGGAATCGTCGATCGAGGTTTTTCGTGGAAAAAGACGTCTCGGAAGCCGGCGTCGCGGAACGAGGTTCTGTAAGCATCGTCCTTGTTCGCCCGATGAAGAATGCGGCGTCTCGCATCCTCCAACATGGAGAGAAGATGCAATATGAGATGGAGTTCTTTGTCGAAGCTTCGGTGTTCTTCACGTTCTTCAACAAAGGAGATGAATCGTTCTTCTTCGGAGGAAGATGTTCTTCAAAACTCAAGAGCTCTCTTCCCTTTCTCTTAACACAACAATTTCAACCCAGAATAAAATAAGGCTCCAGCTTATTTTGTTTACCCATGCCATGCATTCAAATTTACAAAATTCAAATCCAATTCACTTAATTAATTAAACCATGATTTGTTTAATTAATTAAGAGGTAGGTTGGTTAATTAAAAAAATGGAAGAGTTACATAATTAAGGGGAGTTAACTTGTTTAAAGGGGGAGTATATGAGAGTTATGGGAATGTTAATGTTTGGGGCTCGTGTGGGCCCCACCTCACATTTATCCTCAAATTTATCCTGTCATGGGTATTTTAGTTCCAACCCAACTTCCTCATGTAGGATAAAACCACCTTAGACTTAAAAATAAAATTGTTTTAAAATTTTATTCAATCCTCATTTAATCCAAAAATTTAACTTCTCCACCCGCACAAACGCAACTCCGGAATAGGTGTTCCAATGTAATTACCAGCACTGCGGTTTCATCGGTGCCCTCTGATTTAAATTCCGAGCACTGGTTCAAAAGTTAGAAAAACTCTCTTGTTCGTTCAATGAAGGTACCCGAGATAAACTTCGGAAGTTGATTTCGGGCACACCGGGCCTCAGAATCAGGTGCCGTCAGAAACTGCGTTCTTGTAAAATTCTAAATAAATTATGAAAAAAAAATTTCCTTGAAATTTCTGGGTCTTTACATTACTCCCACCTCAGGGATTTACGTCCCTATAAAGCTTTAACACAACCTAGGGAAACAAAAGTGGTACTAAGCACGCATCTGATACTTCCGCTCTCATGTGATCACCTGGAGGTTCCTGTGCTGCCAGTAAAAGTGCACCTGAGGAATCGATCATTTATATAGGACCCACTAATATTGATCCTTGATATCCACTAGGATATCCGCGCATGTCGCCCAGTCAGCGACGTACAACTCCCTGAGGTCGATGATGTGTGAAGGATCATGCACGTATCTCCTCAGCCGAGGTACGTGAATGATTTCATGCACCCAGTGCAACTGAGGTGGAAAGGTCAAGCGGTAAACCACCTCGCCTACCCTGCTGAAGACCTTGAAGGGTCCGATGAAGCATGGAGATAACTTGCTGCCTCATCCAAATCTCTATAATTCCACGTCGAGGTGAGACCCGTAAGGAAACGTGGTCGCCATCCTCGAACTCTAGTGGTCTCTGCCTCTTGTTAGTAGAAGACTTTGTTCAGCTCTGAGTTTTCCTCATCCGCTCTTGGATGACCTGGAACTTCTCTGTCGTGGCCTAGACCCTCTCTGGTGGTGGTGGTGGAAACACCTCGAAGCGTCGTCCACCTCCAGCTGCACGGCCAGCTCCCCTCCCTTGGCCTTCTACTCCTAGTAGTCCGCCTCGATCGAACCTCTTCCTCTGCCTAGGAGGTTCTTCATTTAACTACTGTTCATCTTCATGGCGGGTCTAACAGTCACGTGCCATGTGACCAATCCCGCCGTAGGAGTAACACTCCATGGAAGGTCTGGCTCTGTCATTCCACTTGGTTTCGTGCACTACCGACCCTGAGTCATGTGGTCGACCACCTGTAGGTCTGGTCCTCTTGGACCTCTGTGTCATTTGTCTACTTCCTGCTACATAAGACTCTGCTGCATGCCGGCTAGTGGTGGGTCCTTCTGCTGGAGACTTCTCAGTAAGGAAACTCTCCACTAATAGGGCTCGCTCCAACACCCCTGTCTGCGTCGGGATGCTGTGAGAAACAACAGAATCTCTTATTTCTCTCCGGATCCCCTACTCGAAGGTTCGGGCCCTGAATAACGAGTCATGTACCATATCGTTGGAGTAGTGGGAGAGGTCTGTGAACCTCGATGAGTACTGCGCCACCGTCATGCTACCCTGTTGTAGATGCAGCAGCTCCTGTATATGTACCGCTCGAAGGGTGGCCGATACAAACTCTGCCTGGAACAGGATCTTGATGTCTGCCCACAGAAGTGTCGCCTCGTCATGTATCTGGAGCATCAGGCTCCACCATCTGCCTGGTGCTGCCTGAAGAAGGCTGGCAACAAGGATCACCATGAAGTCTGCTGGCGTCCCCACTAGCCCAAAGACTCTCACCACAGCCTCCAGCCAATCCTCAGCCGCATGTGGGTTCGTCTCTCCCCTGAACCTGGGTGGCCTTGGGCACTGGAACTCGTGCAGTGCGCTCAAGCGACATGCACCCTCTACTGCTGGGGCTGGTGGCATCGGTGGCCCAACGGGTAGTAGTACCGCTGGTGCCTCCGCTGGTGCCTCAACTGGGATAGGGCCATGTACTGAGGCCACATCGCTCGACGGGCTATCAGTACGTACAATTCTCGGGGCTCTAGCTGGTCGTCTGTGGGGAGGCATCCTTAACGAAAAAACGTGACACGGTCAAACGATTTAAACCTGGTGAGCTGACCTGGTTTTACCTGTTTTAAAGAAAAACCTTTGAAAACACACATGCAATTAGTGTTTTCATGCACAATGTCGGAAATCAGTTGTCAGGGTCCTGGTGTATGGATACGTCGGCCGCCCGCACCAACATTGGACTCCCTGAACTGAAAACCACACTCAATACCCTTAACACTATTGCTTCACAGAAGAAAATATCAGAGTTATAAGTTCTGCGGTAGAACCGACTCCTCTGATACCAATTTGTCATGACCTGTCCTCGGGGCCTGTGCCGTGTCTACCCCAAGCCCACCTTCCATAGGCCAGGGGATGGTGACTAGCACCAAAGGAGTAAACCCTGATAAATTGGGAAGGCATTGCCTTTATAAAGGTAAACAAAACACCACAGAGTACAAGTGGAAGAAAAACGCTAAGTACATAAAGGAAGTGCAGAAAAGTAAGTGGTCCAGAATACAAACTGATCTGAAAAGTGCAGCTACAACTGAAAGGAAGAACAATAGAAAATACAACAGCTGGAAGAAAAGAAGCATCTCCTAGGTCGCCCACCTCGGATCCTACCTGAAGGGTAGGTACAAATAGCACAGCTCCTGGATCATCCACCATGGATCCTACCTGAAGGGTAGGTACAGATAGCCTCCTAAACGCTCTCGCCCATCAACCTCCTATGAGTATTGTCTCTTCGTAAAGTCCACCACCAAGTACCGTCCAGTCCTTGAACACTCTGCCTCTATCAGCGTTGCCCGTCGTCTGCAACCAACACAACGAGGTGCGGGCATATCCCTTGCAGGGGTGAGTATACGATACTCAGTAGGGACCCTGAGACCCACGAGGTCTCACTAAATCCAACAAGGATAACCACAAAGAGGATCTCAACAGATTACCCTTATTTAGGTATAAGCCTATACGTATACCTATGTTATCAAGTAACCCATCTCAATCATGAGGAAACACAAAGGTTTTGAAATGAACGGATAACAACTGCCTAGGTATATGCCCATACATACAGCTAAGTCATCAAGTGACCCATCTCAATCATGAAGTAAACACAAAGGTCGAATACTCAACTCAAACCAGGATTTTCATTGTCGAAACCGTAACTGCAGAAGAGCTCCATCTATGGAAAGTACGTTGATCCTGTCATGGCTCCGAGGTACTGCTCACTAACCTAAGACAGCGGAGGTACTCCTCCTGTCGAGTACCACAGGTCTGCAACCTCACACAGTAGTGCTCCTCCGCCATGGGTCTGCCACCTCACACAGTAGTGCACCCCCTCATAGCCAAAGAGGTACTCTTCCTGTCGAGTACCGCGGGTCTGCCACCTCACAAAGTAGTTCTCCTCCACCATGGGTATGCCACCTCACAAAGCAGTGCTCCCCACTAGGTTAAGCTAGTCACTCCGAATCGAATCTGACAAGTAGTCATCAGGTCTCATCCAGCTATACGGTCTCTGTACGTCGTACGCTCGTCTCCAGGAGGTTCCTCTCCACGAGCTACAGGTCGATACTCCAATTATCACAAAGTCCCTCGAAGAAGTATCTCAATGGACCACCTCGTCATATGGGTCTCAACGCAATAGACGGTGCGTCAAATGGATGCCCGGTCTTTGAGATATTAGCCTTTTTGTCCCAGGGGCCCGGTTGGTTTCGTGTGCGAACCAACCAAGCCGTATCTCAACTATACCCCGAACTCTTATAGGGTATACTCATAGGGATAGTTTCTCAACGAGATCACCAACGCCGCTGACGGTTCGTCAAACGGACGTCCGGTCTAAAAGTTATCAGTTTTTTTGTTCTAGGGGACCAGTTGGATTCCGGGTAAAATCCAACCCAGCCACTATCCAACTGCATCCATAACTTATTCTAAACATCCCAAAAGTTTTGTCACATCAAGAAGAATCCAAAAAAGTTGACGACACGTCAATCGGACGTCCGGAGCTCGAGATATAAGCGTTTCCGCTCCGAGGGCCCGATTGGTTTCGTATTCGAACCATCCCGGCCAAACCCAAAGTTCTCTGAAACCTTCTGTGTAATATACCAAATCAAGCATCTCAATACAAGGATTGCATCGCAGCTAACGGTGCATCGATCGGAGGTCCGTAGCCCATGTTATGGGCAAAAGACCGAAAGAGGTCCGAAAATGGGGGTTTCGGGCCTCAACCGACCCGACACGAGACCCCTTACGGTCGTCCCGAACCGGGTCGACCCAAACCGGATATGGGTCCGGCCCGCTTGTGCACGGCCTGGCCCGGCTGGCGTGGCCCGGCACGGCCCGGCCCGGCGTGGGCGGCCCGGTCCGGTGCGCTGGCAAGGTCTGCTGGCCAACTCGACGTGACCGAGCTGGGCGGACAAGGGGGGGGGGGCGTTGCTCCCCTGTTTAATTAAACGCAGCCCCCACGTGGGGCCGCTCCTCCCTTCATGCCGGGGTTACGAACCCCCGGTTTCTCCCCGGACCGGCCGGCCCACTCCAGCCGGCCACCTGCTGCCGCCACGGGACCGGCGCGGTCCCGTCCCCCTGCTCCGATGCCGGTAACCGGACGTCGGCCGCGGCTCCCTGCTCCGCTGCAGCCTCAGGCCGCGGCCTTGGTCTGACCGGCGCGGCGCGACGGCGCCCCGCCCCTCCCCCATGGCCCCGCTCTGGCCACTGTGTTTTTGTGATTCTCCGACACTGCGCGACGGCGCCGCGACCTAGTTCGACTTCAATGGCGCGGCACGACGGCACCGCACATCCTTGCCGCATGATCCCGCGCGGTGCGACAACACCGCGCCATCTCCATTCCAAACCACAACAAGGTCAACAACAGAAATAAGGGAGGAGGGCCGGCCGTGTTTGTGTGGTCCGGTCACCTCCCATTAATTTATAGCAAGCAGCTAAGATTACGAAGAATGCTCGAATATTCACGAACATTTATTCAAACCCCTATCTTGATGGAATCGTCGATCAAGGTTTGTCACGGAAAAAGACATCCCAGAAGCCGGCGTCGCGGAACGAGGTTCTGTATGCATCGTCGGTCTTCTCATGATGAAGAATGCGGTGTCTCTCTTCCTCCGACGTGGAGAGAAGATGCAAGATGAGATGACTTTCTTCGTCGAAGCATCGGTGTTCTTCACGTTCTTCAACAAAGGAGATAAAGCGTTCTTCTTCGGAGGAAGATGTTCTTTAAAACTCAAGAACTCTCTTCCCTTTTTCTTAACACAACAATTTGAATCCAAAATAAAATAAGGCTCCACCTTATTTTATTTACCCATTCCATGCATTCAAATTTAAAAAATTCAAATCCAATTCACATAATTAATTAAACCATGAGTTGTTTAATTAATTAAGAGGTAAGTTGGAAAATTAAAAAAAAAATTGGAAGAGTTACACAATTAAAGAGAGTTAACAAGTTTAAAGGGGGGGTTTATGAGAGTTATGGGAATGTGAAAGGTTGGGGATCATGTGGGCCCCACCTCACATTTATCCTCAAATTTATCCTCACATCGGTAGTTAGGTTCCACCCGAACTTCCCCATGTAGGGTAAAACCACCTTAGACTTAAAAATAAAATTTTTTTACAATTTTATTCATTACTCATTTAATCCGCAAATTTAACTTCTCCACCCGCACAAAAGCAAATCTGGAATAGGTGTTCCTAAGAAATTACCGGTGCTGTGGTTTCATTGGTGCCCTCTAATTTTTATTCCAACCACCGGTTCAAAGGTTATAAAAACTCGCTCGTTTGTTCACTGAAGGTAACCGAGCAAAACTTCGGAAATTGATTCCGGGCACACCGGGCCTCAGAATCAGGCGCCGTCAGAAACTGCGTTCTTGTAAAATTCCAAAGAAATTAAGAAAAAAAAATTCCTTGAAATTTTCGGGTCTTTAAAAAATAGTATTATAATTAAATTATTTTTTATTAAATATAAATGATCATATAATTTTATGAATGCAATTGTAATTTTTATCATGGTTTGAAAGCCGTTTTTCCAAAACCCATGAATTTTTGATAAAGTTCGGTTTTTATTTTAAATGTAAAAATCAACATAGTTAGAAAATTATTTAAATAAAATTAATATTATTTTTCAAATCAGGATATCAAAATTATCCAACGGTGAATTTTTCATAATTTTCTGAGACCGTCAAATTTTTGGGTAAAAATTAAATATGGTTTAAATATATGATGTGTTTTATGACATCATAATGAACTAATAGTGTTCTAATAAAATACTATAAATGATATTTTCTTCCAATATATGTCTCAACATTAAATTAATGTGATCTTAGGTTTTTTGGATTTACTTTACAGTGCTTTAGTGGACCCTCCAAGACTTATCAAACATTGTGTCTTTTTAAATTGTTTTCCTTGAGAGTGTGACTCATCTCCACATAAGCACCCTCGATATTTTAATAATTTATTCCATTTTACTTATAGAATATTGTTTTACACTCCCCTTTGGGGAAATCCATGGGCAATAACCATGGTCTGGTTTGTGGTTTTGATTAGTTTAATGTGAGGTGTCCCAAACCTAAATATTAATGAATTCCCTCTCCTTTCCTATGTAAACCCACCCAAACTCCCACTTCCTCTTCACTCAATGCCTTTGGAGTTAGAAAAACCTCTTCCCTCCCCTATCTATAATTCTACCAATGTTCCCCAAGCTCCCAATAAGTCGCTCCCAAGCCTTTGGGATCACACTTCCATGTTAGGTATTTACTCTTTTCTCATTTTTGTATCAAATTCATTATGTTGTTATACCCTTTTGTTTTCAATTATAAATGTTAGGGTTTGATTTAAATCCTCCCCCATTCATCCATATATATGTTTTAATGATGATATACCACTTTTTATCTCATTAAATTCCCCTCATGTACACCTGTTACTTTACCGAAATTCCGTAAGGAATCTCTCTCTCTTCATTTACATTCAAGAAATTCTTTTGTATTGTGAATATAAAATCCATTAAATATCTTGGTACATGTATCTATATTACCCCATTACTGTCTATTTCATGTAAATATGATGATACACCCATTTCTATCTCATCAACTATTTTTATGAATTCATATGTCACGTCATTACACTGCTGAAATTGCACCGTGATTTTCCAAGCCAATGTCATTGTGTAGTGAATACCATGCCCATTTCCCCTCAAGGGAATTCACCTTTATGCACATTTACATATTCATTATAATTTTTCATGTATTAATTCCTTGTTTCCTTTATCATGGAATAAATGATGAGTTTTAATTAATCCATGTTATAGGATCCATGTGTCACATTTATGCGTGAAATGAAATGTTTAAGAATGGTGCGCCCTGATAGTGCTCCAATGAATTGCGTAAAGATTAGTATCATGGTATATCAAGTGAAATGGGGGTTTACTCATGATAACTCAAGTGCAATGAGTGTTTACTCATTCTTCATGTGGAGTGGGCCTTGGATCATGCAAAATCATGTTAAATGTTGTTGTTGCATTTCCTTATTAAGATTATCATGCTTTATCATGCCTTTATATTAATGTTTCTATTATTCTCCATTGATATGACTATTTTCTAACTTGTACTATATTCCTCATGTTATTCTATGTTTATTCACTTACTGGGCTTTATAGCTCACCCTTTCTTCATGCATGTCCTCAGGTTATCCTATGCAATGCTAAGTACGAGGGAATGTAGTGGTCATGTAAATGAACTTTTCAATAATGATATTGTATTTCATGTTCTAAGTTGTTATGTAATGATCATAATCCCCAAAGACACTTGACCACTTAATCTTATTTCTTGTATCAAGTGAATTTTATGTAATAAATCACGTTCAAGTGTGTAATAAAGAGGAAGGTTATCATAGATACCATCTTTAGAGGAAGTATAAAGAAGCATCTAGAAGTAATAAAACAATAAATCTAAACTGAATATAGTGTGATGGAAGTGTAAGTTATTCCATACTTTTATAACCATATTTAAAGGATTATTTTCTGGTGGTTGTGTTATATTGTATTATTTCCAAACCATTACAAGGCCTAGCTACTCTTTTTGAGTAGTAAACAGTATAAAAATATCATTTGTCATCTTTACCATCTTTCAGGTACTTTCATACGAGAGTAATAATGAAATAATAGAATCAATATCCTAAAAAGTATAAAGTCAAAATGGATAAAATATATAATTGGTGAAAAATTTCCCAACACTTATTCACCTACTCTCAGTTTCTACTATACCCTAAAGTGGTCCTTTGGATTGGTATCAGATCCATGGTTCACCTTTTTTAGATTATATATGTTTCAATTATTATATTTTATATATTTGAGTTTATTTTATGAATTAACAATGAATTTAATTTTTTTATGATTCAAATATCACTAGGAATAATATTATTTCTACCAAGACTATGATGAATCGGAGAAAAATGAGGAAAAAATGAAAAATAATAGAACTTTATTATCTAAAGAAGAGGAAGCATTAGTTTCTCCATTACTTTCCCACAGTAAAGGAATATTAGACTTAGATACTAAATATTTGGTGGCTCAAGTTTCCACTAAGGATATGGATATAATTCCTACCTCAAGAGGTCGTAAGGTATGTGAAAATTCATGTACAAACTATCTTTATGAAGAATAGTCTACAATTTGTGTTCATGATGATCGATCTAAAACTTATCCAGATATATCAATTGATATATTAAAGTAAATTCTTTATTTATTTCCATATAAATGTTATCTCTTCATTGTGGGGCCTTTAAAATTATGTAATAGTAGATCTCCTAGACATATGAATAAGAATATTACATAGAGAATGATTTATTGGAAACAATTATCAAATGTTTAAATATCAATGGAAATGTTGAATCCCTTGAAACAAATAAAGAGTCATCTTGAAATATGTTCCAAAAAATGGATTATATAATTTGATAATAAATATGGATTCATGAAGAGTCAGGAAAAAAAGATCTATTCACTTGAACAAAATTTGAAAAACAACAATGATTTCAAGGACATTTGGAAATAAAATCTGAAAACATCAAGGGCCATGACTCATTGTTATATAAAAAATCTAAGAATACTAAAGATAAATATTGAATATTGAATAATATTTGTAAATGGTGATGATAATTTATGATACAAAAACACATTCAATATGAAATGATTAGAATTGTAATTTTAGTTGTCAAATCTTAATGAGAGACATATTGAGTCTTCACAAAATAAGGTAAAAATTTATAAAACTACATAATGTTCACTGGAGGTTTTTAAGTTTAAAATACACGTAACATTTTATATGAAGATCATGAATTACCAAAATGATCAATATTAAGTAGCTCTAAATATGAAAGTACCTTCCATACAATATTGTGATAATGATTCTAAATGTATTATCATGAATAATATAGGTTGGAAAACAAAATCAGAACAAGTATGGATAAAAAGGATAGATGAATCATACCACCATAGTTATGGTGGATAAAGAAAAGAGAGAGTAATATGGTTATCCCTGAAGAATCCATAAAAATATTAAGAATACCCAAAACATCATGCAATAAATTAAATAAATCAAGGATTGTGGTTCAATATTGGTGTTTAAAAATATTCAAGCATTGGGAATTATATTTTTAGTATATTCCTATTAATGAAAAATTTCAAATGAATCCCATGTTAAGAGGGACAAATAATGATATGTATACTAATTATCCAATGGTTAATAAATATATATATACTTTAAATATATATGGAAAAATAAAATATATATATATATATATGATGCATATAATGATTATGTTCATAGGCTGGCGAAAATATGATTATAATATAAGACCACATAATTCGATTGAGATTTAAAAAACATCCCTGGAAGAAAATTTAAAAAAATTTAGAAACAAAAATATCCCCATGAAGTTATGAAATAATAATGGTGATAATACCTTGGATAAAAATCCATGAATTTTAAAAAAGTATTATATCCAAAAAAACTACTAAGATGGATGTTACTCAGAGAATTACATGTTGAAAATACAAAATTTAGACCAATGATCCAAATTAAATGTTAGTTATTTGGACATAATATTTGGAAATATAAAATAATATGAAATTGGCATAGAAAATGTATTGTGCAATATATAAATAAATGTTTCCACATGAAGGTGAAGTTCTACGTGTGATGTATGATATGGCAAGACACACTCATAAAAATTATTCTACAATAATTCTAGCACAAGAATAATTCTATAAGAATAAGAAAGTTACACTATGTGATAAAAGTTATTGAAAATATTTTGAAGAAATAAATTTCATAGAAAAATAAATTGAATAAGTGATAAGATCCATGGATCATCAATCAAAATTGAAGTTCATATGAGAAAGTATAAATAGTGGAGGAAATAGAGAAACATGGTTGGGAAAATCATCTCAACCATATTTTTCAGATTAAGAAGTAAAGATGGTTACACCATATTCCATTAATATTTTTTAGCTTTATTTTACACTTATAATGAATTAAATTGAAGGTGAAGGAAGTTCTTAGTTGGAGAACCTGAATAGATGTGAGTTCTATCAATTCTTGATGGAAATTCAAAAAACTTCTTCATCCTTCATTCATCATCAATTAGTATTCAAATACAAATATCTTAAATGATTATCTTTGATTAAGATGAAGTGTGTGATCTCTTATATTAAATAAAAAGGATAAATAATATAAAATTTTGGTTTTATCTTATATTTGGTATCCTGAAGAACAACTATTGAAGAACATCATCCTTGCTTATGTTATGAAAGTTATTAAATCTAGACAACCACATGTCAAAGATCCATTTCAATGTATTATCAAAATTAGAACATCATGAAATTCATTCATGAAGAGTTCAACTAATATGAAGATATTGAGGACTGCTTCCCTTGAGGGGTATCAAAATTAAGAAACATGAAGTTGCTACCAAAATCATTATTTCATTTGGTATCAAATCTAATTATTATTGAAACATAATGAAGATCAAGACACAGGAAAAGGATTGTTTTTATTTATCTATCATCATTTTCTAAAAAACATACTTAACATTTTTTATTTATTTATTAAGTTAACAAATAAATAAGAAATCTGGTGGAATAAAGTACCAAAAAGGCCACCCATCCTTCTTGTTTCACTTGAATGTTTTTTTATCTGTTTATTGAATTGAGTGAAAAAGTTTATTGTTAATTGTTATTACAAAGGTTTGAAATTTCATTTAGTATCTTCCCCCTTGAATAAAAGTATATTAACCCTTTAAAACGATTTTATGACTTCTCATTTCATGAGGTATCTAGATCATTTGGTAACGGACAACTTCTTTTGTCTGCATCAAATCATCTTGTTCTATACACCAATCATAGATCATGTCGAGTTTGAGTGAAATAATGGACGTCACATTGATCAAGTAAGAACTGATATTATTTTCCCATGAATTTTGTACTTATTTTAGATAAGGGAGATATAAAGTGCAATTATTTTTTGCAATATTTAAGGTGATACATTAACATATTGACATATTTATTTCTAAATAACTTTGAAAGTGTTGGTATTAAATACAAAGAAGATGATTGAAGATACCACTTTCTATATTATTCATGTTTGTGGTCAAATATTATTATTGGTTTTCAATGGTGTATAATGAAATTATAACATTTTTCTGATTTAAATATATTGAATAAATTAGATGGAATGAATGTTTTGAAGTGTCCATGACAGCCAATCTTGATAACAAAGTGAATGTGTGTTTAATAAATGGGTGATGAAGAAAGAAATAAAGCCTTATTATCTTAAGGAAGTTCATTTAAAGACTTTGAGTTTATAATTTTGATTAATATTGAACTAATATTATTGATAAAAGATATTTCCCAAATATGTTAGGATGAATCATTGTTTAAAACAAGGAAGAATAAGTGAAGGTCATTCAATATTATAACATGAGAAGCTTTATTGATGGTCAGGAAAAAATTATTTTTCATAAGGGAAGAAGAATGTGGTATGCATTGTAATTGTTTGAGATATCATATTTTTCATGATGTTTTTTGAGGTCTTAGTTTGGAAATTAAAACATATTTTATTTTTCAAGTAAACAATTAGCTAGTCAAATCCAACCAGCAAGGCCAACTCAATAATGACCTTGTGGGAGAAAGGTTCAACCACAGATAGGACCCAGCCATGCCATCCCAAAAGTGATTAGAGGAAAGTTGTTTTTATAGTGCCCACATGTATCATGTGTGTGGTTTTAATGTTTGTTTGGGGGATGTATATCACTAGTAGGGTTTGCACTGGGCAACATATCATGGGCGAGCCGGTTGGACTGCCCCATGTGGAGTGTGTATAGTGTATTAGGGTTCGAACCCCAATGTAATCTTGAGAGGCCACCTGAATGTTGAGTAATATATATCATTTTCGAATTATATAGATAATAAAAGTGGGATAACAACATATCACTAACTACTCATCAATCTTTAAAACTTATGGATATAATGATTCCTATATAATTTGACAAATCTGAGCTATTTGTTGGATGTCATGAATCATATATTCGATGTGTTGTTATATTTTACCTCTATAGTTTCTGAAAGTGAAGATCATAAAGTTTTTTCATATTGAAGATACAATGGCTATACTAAGATTGATATTGTTCCGTGATTAATATCTCAAGAAGAATAATATGATCCAATAAGCATGCAATCTTTTTTCATGCATATTTTTATTTGAAGAATGCAACATTATTAATTAAAAAAGAATTTACAAAATTTTATCTAGGAATCTATATTCATACATGAGTTCGAGGTTCTAAAGATGATTAATAACATGGCCTTTATCACATGGAGATGAGGAGTTCATGGAAAAGTGAGGGATTCCAGGACATTCATCATCATAGAATAAAGAAACCCACATGAAAATATTTATAGTGTTGAGATCATTGTGTACTTAAATTATTGATTTAGATTAAATAGTTTTTGGTATTTTAAGTCATTAACTCAACAAAAGATAGATAGTGATATTTTCCTTAAAATACAAATTTCTTGATTCTAAGAAATATTATATTTGATTACACCTATATCTAAGGCGTCTAGTTTATAAAAAAATTCTAAATTACATTTATTTATGTGATGAGACACTGAGTTCTACAATCCTTGTGATTATGTGAAGATGGGGAGGAAAATGCACTCTATTATGAAATTAATAATAGCCACTAGGTTAACACATACTCCAAGTGATTCTTGAATAATTTTTTTTTCAATTTAGTTACCGAGTAAAATACACCCATTGTGTTATAATTAGAAATTGTTACTGAATGTCCATGAATCCATACTTGTTTTTTAAGGTAATTGATTAATATAATGTGCATATTTCCATATTTGCGCAAATTTATGGTGAAATTATTGAAGTATTAACACACATGACATGATATTTATACGAAAATTATTCCTAAATTCTCATGAAACCTTCCTAGATTTTTTAATGGAATAAGGATAGTGTAAAAGGTAGCCAGAATATAGTTCATGCAATTCATGCATACATGAATGCTTAAATTTATCATAAGTAAACCAGAACAGAAAAAATTGATCCATGAAATTTGATAAATTTTCCTCAAATAGTTCATGTAATCTTGAATAAATATAATTTATAAATAGATAATAAAAAATTTCAAGATTATTTTTTCAAGGGTTTTGATTGAGGAGGCAAAAAATTATATCCCAAATACATGCATGAGAAGATGTGAGATGTTCAGGCGGTGTGATTATAATTTTCCAAATATTTAATTTCATTAAAAAGAGAATGATACTACGTTAATTGTTGATATTTTATTTAATGAGATGAATATATTGTGATGATGTTGATTTGAAAATTCATTTTTTCGATAATCTTGAAGAAATTTTGTGGTTATAACAAGTAGAATAAGGAGATCCAATGAAATATTTTTCACACTGATGAAGAAATTAAAAAGAAGAGAATAAGAGGGTACTTTGTATATTTCTTATCATAACAAGAACAATAATAAATATGGAGTGGCATTATTTTTTCTTATTTAAATAGGAAGTGTTACTTCTATGATACCTTGAAAGTAAAAAATAAAGGAAATATCAGAACAAAGAATCACTATGATACCCAACAAAAGTTTTATATGGTGGAATAATTTATTGGTGTTGAAAAGTACCTTGAAAATAAGGTGGAGACTATCTCTATATGTAGTATAAAAAACCATCCATGAACTGTAAATCAAGCACTTTCCATTGACTATAGTGAAATACAGGTGAATGGTTGTTCCCTACATTATATAACCATGTATAAAGATTTTTTTCTAGTATTTTTGTGGTACTGGATTATTTTTAAACCATTCCAAGGACTATATACTCTTATTTATTATTGAAATTTTTACAAATTTCATTTTCCGTCATTACCTACATTCATATACTTTCTTACAACCCAATGTTGGTTATATCCTGAAATATTTATCTCAACAAGGTATTACAAATTATGTAATACAAGGTGAAGTTAATGATGGATTTCCAAAACTGTTTTGGATGATATTCAAAAGGATTTTTGGTTATTATTTCACAATTTAATGTATATGATAAAATATAAGTTGAAATGACACAAAGACTTATAGGCTTTAGTGTATGTATGATAATGAATGTTAAATTTTCCCTAAATAATTAAACATATATTTGATATATATATATATATTATGGCTTGTATAAAAGGTTTGATTTATAACAATAATGGGATATATATATATATATTTCTTGGTTTCTGTGTGTTATACTGCCTAAATTGGTAATATTGGCTTGACCTACTATCAATCCTCCACCATTCTATCATTATAATTTTGTTTCATAAGCATAAATTCAAGAGAGTCAAATGTATTTAGGTATATTATCCATAAATTAGTCGAGTCATTAATACAAGTGCTATATACACATAAACTATTATGGTCACCACCCAAGAGTGTCCTTAGGTTCTATATAAACCCTATAGTCATTATATGGTCGTGTGTGTGCATATTCAGTCAATGATTTCTTAAAACCCAAATCTCTCTTTCATATTCCTTATTTTCTTTAGAGGTACTAGAGTACCATGTATATAATATGGATCTTATCCAAACATCAGATTATTTAAGAACGACTGGTGGATACTCTATAGAGGTTGGATTTATTTCTTTTTCACTTTAGTTGTAATGGCCCAGACCTCTCTGCTCTATGCTTTTGTGAAAAAATGGTGTTTGAGGTGTTCCGGGAAGTCAAGGTGACTTATCTCCAACACTTTTCCAAATTTACAATTAGGTGAACAGTTCCAATGGTAAACCATTGTGAACAGTGAAATGGTAGACTTAGGTGAATAGTATCAACATTAACCTTATGTGAACAGTTCCAATGGTAGACTTTGGTGAAAAGTGTCAATACTAACCTTCTGTAAAAGTGGAATGGTAACCTTAGGTGAACAGTGTAAACATTAAACTTCTATGAACAGTTCAAATGGTAGACATAGGTGAACTGTTTCAACATTAACCTTCTGTGAATAGTGCAATGGTAGAATAAGGTGAACAGTGTCAACATTAACCTTCTGTGAATAGTTCCAATGGTAGACTTAGGTGAACAGTGTCAACATTAACCTTTTGTGAACAATTCAACGGTAATATTAGGTGAAAATTTTCAATATTAACCTTTTGTGAACAGTTTTAATGGTAGACTTAGGTGAACAGTGTCGACATTAACCTTCTATGAAAAGTTACAATGGTAGACTTAGGTGAACAGTGTCAACATTAACCTTCTGTGAACAGTGCAATGGTAGACGTAGGTGAACAGTTTCAACATTAACCTTCTGTGAACAGTTCCAATAGTATAATTAAGAGAACAGTGTGATCATTAACCTTACGTGAACAGTTCCAACGGTAGACTTAGGCAAACAGTGTTTCTAGAATAGTGAGGTTCCTGATTAGTGTTTCAAAAATAGTGAGGATCCACTAGTGAACAGTGTTTCTAGCTTCATACTGTTTCACCCCTTTGACGTTTCTTTTGACATAAAATGCATTTAAAGCCTCATTTTAAGGACTCTAAGGCCAATTAAAACACCATAAATCCTATATTAATTATCCCTAAGGCTTGGTATGTTTTTACTTGGTCAAACCACGTGGTTTAATGCGATCCACTATTAATGGGAAATTAAGTATATCTTAAACCATCACTCCATTAAATCTTCTAAAGGGACTGGAAATCTTCCTCCCTAATTCTTTATCCTTGTTCTCAAGTGTGAGACTCTTGAACATCCCATTCCTTTTACTATAAGTTGCACAATCAAACTATCATCCTCAGATTGGTTCCGCTCGGTTTTGATGAAACCAAGATATATCGATCAATCTTCAATATAAGGTATGTTTTATCATCATTAGTTTGGGGTTTATCTTCCCCTGTTTCTCCTTCCATATTATAGCTTGTGATATCCATGCTTCTAATTGAGTTTCCTTGGGTTTCAGTTGGTGCGGTCGTATCGCGACATCCTCAAGTGGATGCATTTGTCGCGAGAGGAGGATTATGACCCGTTGTGTGGACTGTTCTCATATAAAGAACATCAAGAATCATTTGAGGTAGGCTATTCATTTATTCTCTCTTTTATTATGTGCAACTGCATTGTTAGTATGTTTTATCCCACTAGATCACAATGGAGTTGACCTAATAAATATTTGAACTGGATAAACAAATTTATATCAATCGTATGTTATTGCCTCTTGTTTTTCTAGGTAGTGTGATATCTATGATTTCTTGTTTAGTTTTTCATTCTTGATGAAAATTGGAAATGAACATAAAAAACAATTAATTGATATTTGTTTTGTTAAAATATAAAGAGGCATGTAAATTAATATGGTTCCCCTTGTTGTAATTTGATTTTAATCAATTTGGCACTGTAGGCATGTTTATATTTTTTTTGATAGATTACTGATTAGGTTTCCCGAATTCGGAACCTATGAATAATAAATCGGTTAATTCAAAATGGATTAAAGAATTTATTTTTTTATAATTCCTTGAAGGGTTCTGAGTTTCCCTCTTGTTTGTTAAAGGTCCAAGAGACCAATTGTTAAGATGCTTGTTTTCTTGCTACTTGTGTTGTGATGTGAGCAAGGATGGATGTTTTGGTGTATTGGGGCATGGATACCATTGGTTGTGGTAGTAGATGACGCCTAGATTGGAAAGATGCATCAGTTTATGCATGTAGGAGTCGGGGAGGACACCAAGGATGATGGAATAAGATGGATGTTATTGTTGGATGCTTTCTCATTATTATTGGTTGAATATCTACTTTACTTTTCCCCACTTCTAAAGGGAGCTGGTCTTGCCTACCCTTCTTCTGAAAGAGGCAAATACACGTAGGGTATGCCACGTGCTTTCCGTGTTTATTTTCTCAAGGGAGGATTGGTCTACATTCTTTCTATATGTGGCAAAGACTCGACGGGAAGTACATATACTCATTGTGTTGATCCCCTTGTGTTTAGTATAATATAATGTTTTTATATAATACTTGTGAATACGGGAAAGTAATTCTGCAATGAATAATTGAGTAAATGATGTTAACCCATGGGGTTGGAGTTGCTGGAGCATAATGATGAGGATGTAATCTTAATGGGACAGTGGACTTCGGGTGTGATGCTAACGAAGGTTAATGTGGAATTGTAAATGGTTAATTAATGTTTAAAGAATTAATTAATGTAAGTGGAAATGATAAAAAATGGAATGAAATAATCTATTAAATCTCTTTAAATGTTAGTGTGCTTATACGACACCTAGTCTTAGAATTATCAGCCCAGAGTTTGAGAGAAGTTAACTGCAGTTGATTCTAAGACCAGGTTATGCCCATATTGTGGTTGCGAGATATAGTATATCCTGTACTTTTTGTGTTTTTATATGCTAATCCACCCTGTCAGTAAGGGAAACCGACACCCCGGGGATTATGAGCCCTAGGGGGTGTTTTTCCAACATTTTCATGTATAGGCTATGATGGCTTGAAGATCCTTACTCAGTGTATGGGCTGTAATGGCTTGAGGTATAATACCTGATGTATGATACACGTTATGCGAGATATGGTGGCTCCCAGAAACTACCAGGTTACTTTGCTTATGTGGAAATGGTGGTTTTTTGGCACGAGGTGCATGTTTTGGTGCTTCACCCAGGTGTCTGTAGGCAATCCTTTTTTGTGAGAGATGATTAGGACGTGTGATGTTGGGGAAAAGTGTAAAACCAGTGGAGAAGTAGTACCAGGGTACCCTTTATATTCTTTATTATACTATATATTCTTTTATGTGTTACATGGTGAGAGTACCATGGTGGGGCTGGGAACTTAGTATACCTGTTTAGATGACTAGTTAGTTTCACTTGTTGTTCACCATGCTTTAGAATTCTTTCTTTACTTTTGAACAAGAGGGTTCGGGGAGGATCCTACTGAGTATACTGTTATACTCACCCCATGAGCATATAAACTATTTTTTGATGTCACTTGGATCAGGTTGGAGATTATGCTGGTTACTACTAGCTTGTGGTTGCAGGAACTCTTCGAGCATGTGGTTGCTGTTGTTTTACTTTCTTTTCGGTACTTTCAGTTTTTTTCCCTTTCAGTTGTAGTAGTTTTTCATGACATTTCATATGTGTACATGGGATTTATTTCATTTTACTGGTTGAGTTGGAGTTGGTTTGTGTCTATCTTATCTCTCTCTTCTGCATGTGTTGTCTTAGAGGGTAATGCCTCTCATTTGTTTGTTTGTTATACCCTCGGTGCCAGTCTCCAACCTGGGGCCTACTAGAGGCGGGACTCAGGGGACATTATCTCCCTTCTCACATTTTCATCCTAGGAGGGGTACACTTTGTGGGGAGGGGGTCATGACAGAGTGTGATTAGAGGTCTGGTTGAGGGATAGGATGGAGATTGGTGTTAGGCAAAAGCGATGTTACATTGGTTGGTAGGGAAACGGTATCATTCATGTTTATAAATTGATGTAAACATTTGAGCCTGGCTGAGACATAGGCGTTTAGGGCCCGCAATGATTTTTTGTATGAACCATTAAGTTTAAAATGACTACTAAACAAGTAGATACTAGTTGCAGGGTAGAGAACTAGAAAAGGATCATGCATCATTCTTCTTTGTCCCTGTATTTGAATTGGTAGACCATGGGATAGGTTAATCTAAAATCAATGAAAGAAAAAATTAATTAATTAATGTCGATTCTTCCATAGTCTAGGAATAAGAGCTCCAACAGTTTTTTATTTTACAGGTATGGCTCCAGGTCGACATCCACATCAGTTTTGAACAAAAAATGTCCAGTAGGCTATTCGAGTTGATCACCACAGGGTATAGGTTGACGACGACGACACATGGAGGAAGACACTCTGAGAGATTCAGCGCCAGTGTCTGCAGAAGTATGAGGGCTCCATTTCAGATTCAGTCACGGAAGACTGGTTGGATGAGGTCAAGGTAGCCTTCAATTCGATTTGTTCTCGGAAGGAGCACTGGGTATCCTTTATTGTGATGATGTTTTGTGGGGCAGCGAGGTAGTGCTGGTTCTTGTTCCTCGGGGATCGTGAGGAGTCAATGATCTCATGGGAGAAGTTCCGAGACAAGTTTAGAGTCGAGTTTCTTTCTTCGACTGCGAAGGCTTATAGTCACCAGGAGCTTCTTACCCATCGACAGGGGAGCTCCAGTGTTTAAGAGTTTGGAATCCATTTAAGGAACCTTTTACAATATGCTTTAGAACTGCTACTATATGTGGAGGCTAGGGAGAAGCATTTCGAGGAGGCTTTGCATCCAAATATCCAATGCCAGGTCACCCCATTTATGCTGAAAACATATCTTGAGGTACTGGCGAGGGAATCGGTTGTCGAGAGGACTTTTTCTAGGACCGGATCATCAAGAGTGGGTAATCGTCATGATTCCTCATGAAGCAGACTTGTGGTCCGGGGTTCCCAGTTTTCAGGGGAAAAGAGTTTCTGTTCAGCCGGGGGTAGGTCCCATCCCTTCACATCTGGTTTCTCTAGAGGCAGCAACTCACAGTCATATTCCAAGGTATCAGGCACTTGTTTTTCTTGTAGTGGTAATGGTCATAAACATCATGATTGTCTGACCCTTCCGAGCAGTCATTATACACTAGGTACTACGCTCTAGGTTCCTTCATTGAGGTAGTTCCTGTCGAGTTAGCAGTAGCTGGTTCTACTAGCTTTAGATCGGTAGAGGGCAGATGGGGTAGGCATAGGACAGTCCCATGATGATCACCATCCTTAGAGAGTAGAGTGCGTCCATGGTGTTATTCGTCATCAGGGTCATAGAGGAGGTGTAAGCGGTTGTGGTCAGCTTCATGCTCTAGAGTTTCCAGCTCCAGGAGAGCCAGATGCCGTTCGAGGTACACTTTTCTTGTTTTCTACCCTGGTGTATGCCTTTATTGATTCAGGAGAGACAAACTCCTTCATATCACCTACCATTTTCCATGATTTGGTACCTGAGGTAGAGAGGCTTCTAGTGCCCTTGGCATTGACTATGCCAGTTGGAGGTCAAGCTGACCTATTTGAAGTATGTTGAGATTGTGATATAGTGTTGGGGAAACACCGCTCTGGGGGATATTTCCTGTGTTTTTTAATACAACCATATTATTTCATCCTTGGCATGGATTAGTTGTATTCGGTGAATGCTATCATGGATTTCTTCAGGAAGAAGGTCATTTTCATTGGTGCGAATGGAGATCCAGTGGTGTTAGTTGGCGATCGAGATCCTTGGATGGGTCATAGGCGCATTTCGTCCTTATCATCCATGATGGCTGAGATGATTTTGAGTTCTTTAGTGGTTCATTAGTTGGTGTTCTTTTGGGTCATAGAAGTGTACCCTGACATCTTTCCAGAAGAGGTTATAGCATTAACCCCTCGACGAGAGATCAAGTTTGGGATTGAGATACAAACAAGAGTTTCTTCTATCTAAATGTCTCTATATAGGATGGCCCCTTCTGAGTTAAAAGAAATATGTATATAGCATGAGGGTCTGTTATAGTGCGGTTTTTTTGGGCCAAGTGTGACACCGTGGGGTGCACCAGTTTTGTTCGTGAATAAGACTAATGGTATTTTGCGGTTCTGTGTCGATTATCGTCGCTTAAACAAAGTGACAATAAAGATTCGTTATACACTTCTCCAAGGATTGATGATTTATTCGATAAATTGAAGGGTGTAAGTTGGTTATCAATGATCAACTTGTGGTCAGGATATCATCAGATGCATGTAAAAGATGGGGATATCCCGAAGACTGCTTTCCGTTGTCGTCATGGGAATTATGAGTTCATTGTAATTACATTTGGAGTGACGAATGCTCTAGATGTGTCCATGGGATTGATGAATGTTGTGTTTTGTGAGTTCCTAGACAAGTTCTTGGTGGTTTTAATTGACAACATCCTTGTGTACTCCACATCTGAGGAGGATCATGAATAGAATCTACACGCCATTTTGATAGATCTTCATCAACATCATCTGTTTGGGAAGTTTTCGAAGTGTCAGTTTTGGGATCGAGAAGTCCATTTCTTGGGGTATGTTGTGTCCCAACAGGGAGTAATTGTGGATCCATCGAAGATAGAAGAAGTTGTGTCTTGGTTAGCCCCCAAGACTATGTCAAAGGGTAGAAGTTTCCTTGGTTTCGAAGGATACTACAGGAGGTTCGTAGACAATTTCTAAAGAGTTGCGACTCCTCATACAACTTTGACCAGGAAGGATCAGGAATTAATATGGACTGATCAGTGTCAGGCAGCTTTTGAGTATCTAAAAGAGTAGTTAATAACTGCTCCATTTCTTTGTCTTCCAGATGAGGGAGTTCAGTTTGATGTTTTCTATGCTTCTTCGCATCTGGGGTTAGGTTGTGTTCTATTGCAGCAGAGGTCATTTGTTTCTTATGGGTCTCGGAATTTGAGTCCCCATGAACGTAACTATGCCACCGATGATCTTAAGTTAGTAGTCATGGTGTTTTCTTTGAAGTTGTGGAGACAATACCTCATTGACGAGCGCTTTGTGGTTTTCACTGATCATAATAGTTTGAGGTATGTTTTCTCCCAGCATGACTTGAAGATACAACAGCGTTGGTGCATGGAGTTATTAAAAGAATACGACTTCGAGATATCATATAAACCTGGAAAGGGGAATGTTGTAGCTGATGCGCTGAGTCGAAAGTCACGTAGTGATGCGGTGTGTGAATTCAATGATTCTTAGATAGTAATGGAAGAGCTGTCAGCATTACATCTTGATATGGGAGATGTTGCAGGTAGAGTTTGTCTTTTTCAGATGACGGTAAAGTCGTCCTTGATGCAGAAGGTGGAAGATTCCCATTTGGGGGATCTATAGGTGGAGGTCTGGAGAGACCGAGTTTTTTATGGTGAGGCCCCTGATGGGTGGTCGGAGGATTGACAACACCAAGTGTTTTATCATGGAAGGCATTTTGTTACTTTGATGATGCATGAGATGGTTCTCAAAGAGTTTCATAGTTTGCCTTTAGTGTTGCATCCTGGAATGACCAAGATGTACTGAGTGTTGAGGAGACAGTTTTGGTGGCCGGGGCGGAAGCATGCGGTTGCGGAGTTTGTGTCTCGATGTTTGATCTGTCAGAAGGTGAAGGTCGGACATCGTGTTCCTGGTGGTCTTCTCCTGCCTTTAGAGATACCTCAGTGGAATTGGGAGGAAATATCAATGGACTTTTTTACTTGTTTAACTTGAGCTCCGGGAGGACATGATTCTATTTGGGTGGTAGTGTATAGTTTAACAAAATCTTCCCACTTCATAGAAATCAAGTAGTCGAGATCAGTGGAAGTTTTGTCGAGGCAGTATCTAGAGGAGGTGGTGAGACTTTATGGAGTCCCCAAGATGATCATTTCTGATCAAGATTCTCATTTTACCTCTAGTGTGTAGAGAGATCTCCAACATGCTTTCAGTTCTCAACTATGCCTTAGCACTTATTTTCATCCTCAAACGGATGGTCAGAGAGAGCGAACTATCCAGACTCTTGAAGACATGTTACGCTCTTGTGTCTAAGATTTTTGAGGTCTGTGGATGAAGCAGTTACCCTTGGTGGAGTTCTCTTACAACAATAGTTATTACTCCACTATTGGTATGGAACTGTTTGAAGCCTTTTATGGCCGACCATTCCATTCTCCATTGTACAGGACTGGGGTCAGAGAGTCTGCAATTCTCAGATTGGAACTAGTGCAGAATAAAACAGAGATGGTTTAGGTGATTTGTGAGAGGATGAAGACTGTGAAATATCGTAAAAAATCATATGCTGATCAAAGGATGAGACCCTTATATTTTAATTTTGGGGATCATATGTTTCTGAAGGTGACTCCCTGTCATGGGCAGTGAAGGTTTGGTCAGGGGAGTAAGCTTTCTCCTTGCTTTGTTGGGCCTTTCGAGGTGTTAGCTCGTGTGGGAGCTGTAGCATATCAAGTAGCACTCCCCACGTAGATGAGTCTTATACATGATGATTTCCATGTATCATAGCTTCATCGTTATCTTCATGATGACTCTCACGTCATCGATTGGGGGAGATCGATGTTGATGGTGATGTGACCTTTGAGGAGTGACATGTGGAGATCCAAGACCACAAGGAGAAGGTGTTGTTTGGGCATTCAATCCCCTTGGTTCTTGTCTCGGGGTGACACGGTGGCATGGAGGAGATCACCTGGGAACGTGAGTCATAGATATGTGCTCAGTACCTAGAGTTGTTCGATGTTTAACTCTTTTCATGTAACATTGTCCCCTTTGTGGTTATACCATTCATATCTATAATATGAATTTCTTTTGTTGCTACTTGTGGGTTTCTCTCTTTTGAGAGGTATCTCGATGGGTTGTTGTTTGGACCCCATTTTTTTCCATTTAAGTGGGTTTTGAATTCTTGAGGATGACAATGTTTTTAGAGGTATCTGATGTAATGGCTCGGTCCTCTTTGATCCATTCCTTTGTGAAAGTATGCTGTTTGAGGTGTTCCCAGAGGTCAAGGTGACATATCCTCAACACATTTTAAAATTTACAGTAAGGTGAACAGTTCCAACGGTAGACCATTGTCAAAAGTGCAACGGTAGATTTATGTGAATAGTATCAACATTAACCTTCTGTGAGAAGTTCCAATGGTAGACATAGGTGAACAGTGTCAATGTTAACCTTCTGTGAACAGTGCAACGGTAACCTTGGGTGAATAGTGTCAACATTAACCTTCTATGAATAGTTCCAACGGTAGACTTAGGTGAACAATGTAAATATTAACCTTTTGTGAACAGTGCAATGGTAGAATTAGGTGAACATTGTCAACATTAACCATATGTGAATAGTGCAACCGTAGACTTAGGTGAACAGCGTCAACATTAATCTTTTGTGAACAGTTACAACAGTAGGCTTAGGTGAATAGTGTCAACATTAACCTTCTCTGAACATTTCCAATGGTAGGCTTAGGTGAACAGTGTCAACATTAACCTTATGTGAATAGTACAATGGTAGACTTTGGTGAAGAGTGTCAACATTAACCTTCTATGAATAGTTCCAAAAGTAGACTTATGTGAAAAGTGTCATCATTAACCTTCTTTGAACAGTTCCAATAGGAGACTTGGATGAAAAATGTTTCCAGAATAGTGAGGTTCCAACAGTGGGGTCCATGAACAGTTTTTCCAGAGTAGTGATGTTCCAATGGTGAACAGTGTTTCCAACTTCCTACTGTTTCACCGCTTTGATGTTTCTTATGAAGTAAAATGCATTTAAAGCCTCATTTTAAGGACTCTAAGGCCAATTCAATGGACATAACTCCTATATTAATTATCCCTAAGGCTTGAGATGTTTTTACTTGGTCAAACCATGTGGTTAAATGCGATCTTCTTTTAATGGGTAATTAAGTGTATCTTAAATCGTCGCTCCATTAAATCTTCAAAAGGGATGGGATATCTTCCTCCCTAATTATTTATCCTTGTTCTCGGGTGTGAGATGCTCGAACATCCCATTCCTTTTTATATGAGTTTCACAATCAAACATTCATCCTTGGTTTGGTTTCACTCAGTTTTGATGAAACCAAGTTATATTGATCAATATTCAATATAAGGTATGTTTTATCATCATTATTTTTGGGTTCATCTTCTTCTCTTTCTTCTACAATATTATAGCATGGTATATCCATGATTCTAATGGAGTTTTTTTGGGTTTTGTTTGGTGCGGTCATACCGTGGAATCTTTGGGTGGATGAAGTTATCCCGAGAGGAGGATTGTGACCCGTTTTGTGGAATGTTCTCATATAAATAACATCAAGGAATGTTTGAAGTAGGGGATTAATGGCTTCTCTCTTATTTTATGTGAAACTATATTGTTAACATGTTTTATCCCACTGGATAAAAATGGAATTTTCCTAATGAATATTTGAACCGTAGAAACAAATTGATATCGATCGTATGTTATTGCCTTTTATTTTTTTAGATAGTGTGATATATATTCTTGCTTGTTTAGATGTTCTTTCTTGATGGAAATTGGTAATAAACGTAAACAACAATTAATTGATAATTTTTTGGTTAAAAGATAAAGAGGAATGTGAATTAATCTTGTTCTCCTTGTTGTAATTTGATGTTAATTAAATTGGCGCAGTACGCATGTTTAATTTTCATTTTGATAGCATATGGATTAGGTTTCCGGAATTTGAAAGCTATGAATAATAAATCAGTTAATTCAAAATGTATTAAATAACTAATCATTTGATAATTCCTCGAAGGGTTCTGAGTTACCCTCTTTTTTGTTAAAGGGCCAAGAGCCCAATTGTTAAGATGCTTGTTTTCTGGATACTTGTGTTGGGATGTGATCCTGGATGGATGTTGTGGTATGTGGGGGCATGGAGAACTTTGGTTGTGGTAGCAGATGATTCCTAGAGTGGTGAGATGCATCGGTTTATGCATGTGGTTGTTGGGGAGGACATCATCGATGACGGAACAGGATGGATGTGATTGTTGGATGCTTGCTCATTCTTATTCGTTGATTATCTTCTTTACTTCTCCCCACATCTCAAGGCATCTGGTCTTGTTTACCCTTCTTCCAAAATAGGCGAAGATGTGTGGGGTATCCCACGTGCTTTCTGTGTTTAGATTCTCAAGGGATGATTGGTCTACACTCTGGCTATAGGTGGCCAAGACTCGACGGGAAGTACGTCTACTCACCGTGTTGATCCCCCTTGTGTTTAGTAGCATAGAATGTTTTTCTATAATTTTTGGGAATGTGAGAAATTAATTTTGTAATGAATAATTGAATAAATGATGTTAACCCTAGGGTTTGGAGTTGTTGGAACAAAATTATGAGGATTCAATTTTAAAGGGATAATAGACTTTGGGTGTGATGCTAACGAAGTTAAATATGGAATTATAAACGGTTAATAAATGTTTAAAGAATTAATTAATGTAAATTGGAACTGATAAAAAATGGAATGAAATAATCTATTAAGTCTCTTTAAATGTTTGTGTGCTTACAGGATACCTAGTCTTAGAAGTAGCATCCCATAGTCCATGAGACGTTAGCTGGTGTTGAGTCTAATAATATTTTATTCCCATAGTGTGGTTGTGAGATATAGTATATCATGTACTTTTTGTGTTTCTATACGCTACTCCACCCTGTCAATAAGGGAAACTGACACCTCAGGGATTCTGAGCCCTGGGGGTGGTTTCCCCAACATTCCGGCGAGAGGAGGAATGGTTGACTACCCCCTTTGGCCCCACACTCTTCTCTTGGTAGTTACTTGTGCTGGAATACACATTGGTTTTTTCCCCATATATGTGTGTAGAAGGCTGTAATGGCTTGTGGTTATTCACACAGAAATATTCTTTTTATAGTTTTCTATGGACTACTATAGGTGTAACGTGTATAGGTTGTGATGTTTTGAGGATCCTTACTTGGTGTATGGGTTGTAATGGATTGAGGTATAATACCCAATGTATGATACCCGTTATATGAGTTATGGTGGCTCCTAGAAACTACCTGGTTACTTTTCTTACGTGGACATAGTGGTTTTTTTCATGAGTTGCATGTTGTAGTGATTCTCCCAGGTGTCTGCGGGCAATCCTTTTTGGAGAGAGATGCTTAGGATGTGCAATGTTGGGGAAAAGCAGCAAACCAGTGGGGAAGTTGTAGTAGGGCACCCTTGATATTATTTATTCTACTATATAATCTTGTATGCATTACTTGGTGAGAGTATCCATGGTGAGGCTGGGAACTTAGTATAACTGTTTATATGAAGAGTTAGTTTCACTTGTTGTTCAATGTGATTTAGTATGCTTTCTTTACATTTTTACGAGAGTCTTTGGGGAGGATCCTACTGAGTATGCTGTTATACTCACCCCATGTATATATAATTTGTTTTTCATGTCACTTGGAAGAGGTTGGAGACCAGACCTGTTACTACTAGCTTTTGGTTGCGGGAGCTGTTCGGGCTTGTGATTGCTGCTCTTTTACATTCTTTTGGTTACTTTCAGTTTTTCACATTTCAGTTGTAGTAGTTTTTCATGACATTTCATATGTGTACTTGGTGTTTCTTTTATATTACTAGTTGTGTTGGAGTTATTTGGTGTCTATCTTATCTCTCTCTTCTTCATGGGTTCTCATAGAGGGTAATGCCTCCCATTTGTGTGTTTGGTATACCCTCGGTGCTAGTCACCAACCCAGGGCCTACTGGATGTGGAACTTGGGGGGTCAGTATCTGCCTTCTTACATTGCCATCCCAGGAGGGGTACACTTTGTGGGGAGTGGGTCTTAAAATTAGTTATCATTACCAAAATCATAAAATGATGATTGAAGATTTCAGTGTCTCTTTGATGAATAGTGAGCTTGTATTTACAATAGTTCATTATTTTTATTTTTACATATTTTCATATTATCATTCATAGAGATACGTGATGATGATATTTTTAATAACTTCACCATGATTTAGTTAATATTATCATACACAAATGAAACCCTTCATAAATGTTGTTATATTTAAAAATCAATGGTACTACAGTTTCTTCCTAGTAGGTAGACTGGTGAGAATCTTTTTCGAACGAATTAATATAGATACTTTTGGAATTATGTATCCATTTTTTTCGAATAATATTAATATCTCAGATTCATTCTCCTGTATAAAACTCAACATCAAAAACTTTTTTTATTCTATACATGTTTTTATTTTTTCTATTTATAGGGGAAGGTTATTGAATGTAGACATACAGATTTTCATAATTTCTTAATAATCTTTTGAAAAATATTTTGACGATGATTGATGATTTTTTTATTCTTATAATATAATAATCTTTGTTTGATATAGAAGATTTATTTATTTATTATTGATCCCTTTAATGTGTTTCTTCATAGGAAATCATATCTTGTAATCATTAATTGTATTAATTGTTCATGTTTATTAGACATCATGTTTTAATTCTATAACTATGTTTTTATAAACAAATGTTAGGGGAGAATGATATAGTTTTCCCACTAATTATTCAAACTATAATGTGTTTTTATTATTATATTATACATTAATAAACTAAAATTTATATTCTTCTATAACAATTTTTTAAATTTTTCAATAAATAAACATGTTTTAATATATACAACCACAAAAAATATCATAAATTATGATACAATATTTTATTATTGTGGAGTCACAAGTGATGTTCCATAGTATATTTGGTCATAATAATGGATCACTACCTCTATAAACACCTATATTTATTCTATGATAGATAACCATTGAAAGGGAAACCTTAAATTATAGTATAAAGAATAAAAATATAGTCAGTATTAAAGAGTAAAAATAATACTTAAATTTTCATTTAATATAAACACTCACTTCAATATTTTAATTATGGTAATAAAACATTAATAAAATTTGAAATATAATAAAATAAATAAATTAACCTTTGGTTCTTCTCAGATGAATCATCCACGTTTTCTATCCCACTATTGTAAAATAAGTGTAAGATCATTGGGAAAATATTATTTAAAAATAAAATATTGGAAAATTAATCTAAACTTTTTGGTGTAATACAGTCACCTCCTTGTCAATTTATTTATTAATCCTCTAGAATACAATATAGTGGAAAAATTGGTTCTTCTATCAAGGAAAATATCGCATCACTCATTGTTCCCTGTTATAATATTTTGTTTTTGTTATTATTATTCATGGAAATTTTAGAGATAAGGGGGTTGGTTTTAAATGATAAAAATTATATATATTAGATTCTAATGGATGGTTCCCTGAAGAAAAGTGGTTATTATTTAGTGATTTTCCTAAGAGTGTAGATTCATTAATATAACAACCATTTTTCTCTAATTTTTATCTTCGTGAATTTATTGAAATCAATAATACTCATTTTGGAAAACATCTATATTTTCAACTTTAAGAGGATGGTGTATTACAAATTTATGTGGATAATACCATGTATTATTTATGATCAGTTGTAGTGTCATTAACCAACTGGGAAACCCTTCCTAAATGATACAAGAGCCAAAGATTACATGCCCAAAAGGGCCATCCTGATTCCCCTGGGAAAACAATAAACCGCATGGAACTGAAAAGTGTAAAGAGGAACTAATTTCATCATAAAATATACTAGATAAAAAAAGATAAATATTTTCATTATAAAGAAAAATCCATAAGAGAAAAGGGCCTACAACTCCCTGACACAAGTAACAAGATGACGATACAACATAACACAATAGGTGGAATAGAAAAACCAAATTGTTATTCAAACATAAGAAGGCCCCTATAATCGAATACACCATCCATATCTAAGTGGTTCCTTCCATTACCAAGATCTATAATAATTATATCTACAAGTTACTAAAGGAAAAAATTCGGGTATGATCTAGAAGGCCCAGTATAACTACACTAAAGATTTCATAATAATTCCATAAAACATAAATGATTTATGCTTAACACAAATAAAACATGGAAGTTAAACATCTTAAATGGTTCTTAAAAAATAGTTACACAAACTTTTCCATCAAAGGATGCATAATCAAGTATCTTTTTCGAATATGCATGAATAAAACATTTATCAAGAGATCATGAATAATAATTTCTAGAAAACTAATAGGGGTATTATATATATATATATATAATAGGTCATGTAAAATCATTTACAATAACAGCATATTGTTTTAAAGACTCAAGGGTAGTATATACAAGTATTATCATAGATCATGGTGAATTATGGATTACAATATTCCTAATGAACAAACCTTAGGATGTAAAGTAGAAGATCCATATGGACAAATATCCATTCTGTCAATTAGTTTTAGTTGTGTTATCATTTTCAATACAGTTTCAGGTAAAGCTTATATAAGAATAGCAAGTTTTCGTGATAATTAACTACTTATTCTACCTTGTGATTCAAGGTAAATCACCCTATTAACATAGGGTAATCATTTTTTCTAAAACCATTTCAATCATCATGTCATATAGCCCTAATTCGTGTTTCAAAACATACCTTTGATTTCAATGAGCACCCTTAATTGGTTTTTATAAAAAAAAATCGTTATTTTAAATACCAATATTAATTAGTTTTTATAATACTCTATTCTATTCTTCTTAGAAACCGACATCATAGGGTTTTAATCAAAATTATGCCTTTTGATTCAAAAACCCATATTAAATGGTTTTTATAAAAATATGTATAATAATAAAATTTCATACCACAAATATATATTGACATTTATTTGTAACAAAATAATTTCTATATCCATAATTTCAATGTAATAAAACTTTTACTAATTATCAATAATTAATTTATATCAAGATCTTTTCATCAAAAACCTCACCATTTCAAGTTCCATTTATCAAAAACCCACTATCATTAGAAATTGGTTTGGAAACTAATTTAAAATATAATCATCAAATGATTCAAATAATAGGAATGGATTATGAAACCTCTAATCTGATAAAATACCACAAGGCAAAGATAAAGGATTTTCAAGGTGGAAGATGTAAGCCTCAGGAAATCTGGAAGGCTCCAAAGAGAAAACCACTAAGACACAGATGTGGAACACTATAGTGTAGTGGTCTACTAAAATTTAACTGCATGATGTAGAGAGGGGTAATGTGGAGTGAAACTATATTGGAACATAAACCATGTGAAATAACATTAGTATTTCGGTGTGGAATTGGCTCTCCATTAGTCCATTAGAGCTTTAGAACCATATTGAGTGAAAGGAATGACTTTTTTATATGTGTTTGATGCTCATTAGAATAACCCACATAAAACCCTCTGAAACACTAAAAAGAATGACCCAAATTAATAACATAATGAGATCCATGAATAAAATTTTTTAACCACATATTAAAAGCTTGTAACCTATAGAGATTTAATGGATTTAATTTCATGAATATGAAACTAAACAGATCTTATAGAATTATCAAAGACACCACGGCATAGCCCTTCCCAATAATTCATCCACAATAATGGATATGTCACAACTTCTGGAGGGTGGGGTCAAAACGGAAAAACCATTTTCATTATGTTATGGCCTTAACCACTGTAATAAACATTTTTTGGATCCATAATCTTTAGGGTTCAACCAACCCCTTCTGTTGCATGGTTCTTGGTATTATTCTATGGTTCCACATAATTTGGAAGAATGTTTCCAAAAACACATATTTAAGATTTAATATGATCTTCAAGACTTATAACTCATTCCATGAACAAGAATCAAATCAAAAAAAAGAGGAGAATAATAATACACGTCAAGAATTAGATAATTCACCTAAAATTAAAGGTCTTGATGTTACAATTTTCCCCACCACAAAAACATTCTACCCCTAATAGGCCTATCAAGATTACTCCATATTAAAGAGCCAAGGCAATGTTTATATAATCAATGCCTCCGGATCCAAAGTATCATTTGAATAAAATTAATACTACCAAAATACCCTAATTTGGGGTATTGATTTTACATGAAGAATCTTTCATTGAAAATCCACAATTTGAATCGGCTTCTCGGTCATGGATAAATCAAGTTCCACATTCAGATTATCTAAACATCAAACATGAGATGGATTAGAGATATACTATTTCAGATATGACACATGGAACAAATTATGTATATATGTAATCTTTTGTGGAAAATATTAATAGTAATACAAATTTCCAACCTATTCTATAACCCCAAATGGTCCAACATATCTTGGTGGCAACTTTCTCTATTTCCCAATCCATTAGCGACCTAACCATGGTGAAACTCTCAGAAACACCAGATCACCACTTTTGAACTCTAAATGGAATTGAGAATGGTCAGTATAATATTTTTAATGGATCTATGCTATTCACATTCTCTGAATAATAAAATAAATACAGGATTTTCTATCCTAGAATAATCTTTGTATTGTTAAGGACTCTTCACCAATCTCAGACCAACAAAGCAATGACTTTCTCAGTTGACTATACAGAGCCTAAAAGGGATACATCATGATGGATAACGAGTAGAAAATATTATAAATAGACTCAAATCATTCCAAATGGATACCCAATGTTCCTATGATGTAAAAGAAACAATAAAATAGTATTTCCCCATGAATATGAATTATTCATTCCATCTGGACATCTGTTTGACTATGGTATTTAATGCTCAATTTCACTGGGGAAATCCTCGCCTCTTAGATTTCCTTCAAAAAGTAATAAGTAAACCATGGGTGTCTATAAAAAAAATAGAACTACTTTAAATATAATGATTTATTAGACATAATATTTCCCAAATCCATCAACCATGGTGGTATCACAAATCGGAATGAATTGAGTCAATTTTGTGAGTCGATCTATAACCAACCATATTTTGTTTTTAAAAATAGGTTTATATTGAAATATGACTATGATGTCCATAAATATCTCTTCCCACTTAAAATTTGAACTTTGAAGGGGATAAAGAAAACATTAAGGCTTCTAATGCTTCACATTAACCTCCTAAAAATTATAAAAACAGGAGACAAAATTATCAAAATCGCATTTCGTACCAAGACACCATAAACATTACCTCATATAATTGAATATCTTAGTGGTTATAGAGTGTACATCCCATAAAAGTCATGAAAATGTCCCACCACATCCTTCCTCAATGGTAATGTCATGAAAAAATGATTTGTAAATAAAATAATTACCTCCTAAGACGGACACAACTCACACTGTGTTCTCCCTATAGTATAAAGAATCTCTAATACCAAATAAATAATCATTTTATTATTGTTCCAAAAGAATAATCTCTTGTAGTGTGGAAATAAACATAGATCTTATCAATGTAATCTGTTTCCCATACTCCATGACTAACAACTGCATATGAACAAAGAGGGATATAAAATTCCACTCCCCAAAAGATTATTTCAATATATGGGTCGAAATTTTCTGACTCAATACATTAGTAATGACATTCCCATTACTAGGAGTGTAGGAAATGTAGAAATAAAATTCATCTAGGTACTCCATCCACCATATCTTCTAAATGTTCAAATACTTTTGAGATAAGATATAACACAATTTTTAATGGTTAGAGTAGAAGGTATACATTTCACCAAAAAGGAAATGCTTTGAACTCTTCAAAGCATGCATCATGGCTATGAGTTCAAGATCATGTATGGGATTTTTCTTCTATTTTGGTCAAATACTATGATAACCATACAATATAAATTATCTTCTTACATATTAATACATCCCAAACAAAAACATGAGGTATCAAAGAAGACCAAAGAGCCCTAGTGGAATTCTAAAATAGCCAAAATAAGAGGTAAAGGAAACTAATGCTTTAACTCATCAACAGAAACATAAAATTTTGAATTCCAAATAAACTTTAATCCCTTCTGATTATGATTGGTCATCCAAGAAGATGACATAGAGAAATAACTCATAAAATTGGGATAATAACATACCAACCAAGATTCTTTGAATCTGATATACATTTCCCCCATCCTAGGTCATAAAAGATTTCAACTTATCATGATCAATTAAAACACCAAGTTCAAAACCATGTTCCCCATTAACATTAAATCACTCATATATAAGTTTAATTAGAATTTTTGGTGTAAATTGTTTGGCTTCTCAAGATATTCAGTACTATTCCTAGATAACATATGTGGTCTACATAATTATTAGAGTAAACCATAGTTTAATTTATAAAAATCACAATAAATTAATTGAGTTACTCTTGGAAATACTATTAATCAATGCTATATTCTTTATAGAAGAATAGGTTAGGAAAAATATAATAATGAGGCAATCATAATGGATACAACTTCCTTTGAACATTTTCTTAAGAATGTGGGACTCCATAATAATATGTTGATGTTAACCAAACTAAAAATTACTCTTTAAGAAACTAGTTGTGACTTTAAATTGGTCAAAACCTCATAAATCTGAGGAAAGAAATAATTATAATTTATTATTTCCTAATTAATCTTTTAAAAATCATCACAAAGGTGAAGAGGCCCATAGAATTTATTAAAACAAAGAATGGGTGATTCCCAAAGAAAAAAAATAGTTTGGATAAATCATTTGGACAATAGATAACTACACTAAGTTTTCAACTCCTTCAATTCCACTAGATACATATGGGATAAGGGAATAGATATGGGTTGGGTTCCTAGTACTATGTTTGTAGAATAGTCTACCTATTGTACCAGTGGTATACTAGAAAAATAAGATAAAAAATATCAGGAAACTCAATGAATGCATGAGGATGTAAACTATCTAAAGCTTCAGGCTATAGTTAAAATTAAAATTCATATTTCATCTCACCCAACTCCAAAAGAGGAGTTCTAACTAGACTCAAATTCGAGTCCCATTATCCCTAAAGGACATGATCAACTAAATAATTTTAGAAAAAGGAATCCATTAAATGATAATTGTAGATATGATCTTTAGGGATAATCAATCAATCTATATTAATAATAAAATACATATTTTTTATATTAAAACTAAAACTTACGAAGAAAGTGAAACTTCTGGTAAGGTGAAATCCTAAGAAGAACATCAGTGAACTTAATCATTCTTCATCCGAAGAGGTGTCTCAATCTCTATTAAATAATGTATAACATGTAGAGTAATATTTAAAAATATTAAGATAAGTGTGGATAAAAATGAATGAGAGGCACTGGAATCAAATAAATAATATACTAAAGATGAATCCTAGGTAATGGTACCTCTCACAATCATAGGACTCGTATTAGCTTCCACTGGAGATTTTTTCACAATGTGAAGAAGAAGAATTCTGGATGACTTTATCAGAAACCCATTTCTTCTTGACTAATTTTACTATTCCATTGATTCTCCCATTATTGACAAGCCCCCAACCACTACACAGATTGGTAAAAGCATAAAAAAACATTATTAATGTCCTATTAATACAAAAGATCCACAATTATTTGGTTCATCAATGTAAGAATGAATCATGTTTTCAATCTTACCACACTAATAGAAGGTAAGAGTGAATATAATAAACAAAGGAAATTATTTAGTGGAGATATGATGTTAATGGCCACTAATATGGTCCTATAATGAGACTAATCATGCTCTTTCATCCCAATAATGGAAGCACTGAACTGCTACTATAAATTGGAGAAACTCCAATCCTCACTGAATTCATGGAAAACTCAAGATCCACCATTAATTCTTAATCAATAATATTATAATAAAAATTTATTTTCAGTAGAACAACTTGAAAATTAATATCTGGTAAAAACTCCATCTAAAAGATCTAGGATTTTAGCTTCTAATTTTATACCCCCTAGGTGAGAAGTGCAAAATATTAGAAATTTATTGGAATATATAGTTACATTTCGACTACCATGCTCAATTTTAAGCAACTCCATCAATGTAGTTAACACCGTCGACTCTATAAAAAACTGCTATATGAAAGGATCCCTAAAGTATATCATCCACAATCCCACATTCTTACCTATCTCAACTATAAATTCCCACTACCATTTTCTAGTTGTTTAATGATTGAAAGAAACACATTCCATCTTAATGGAATCATGAATCACCAAAAACTCAAAAATCTACTCAACTTTATTCTAGCATTTCAATACCTCATGAGAATCATTTGGTACCTAGTAAATAATGTGGTTTGAGATGAATAAAGTTACATGTGTGATATATGTTATCATCCCTCCATTATGAAACCTCTATAAACCAATTTGGAATAGGCATCACTACTAATTCCAAATCTTGGACCTCATGAACTACAACTTCTACAAATTTTTGATCAACTAAAGGATTATTTTTATAGTTTCATCAGCATCCCCCCTCCCAATATTTTTTCAAACATATTCTTATGGAAATGGTACTACACAACATCAATAAAAAAAAATTCATGGTATAAATGATCATCAAATATGTCAATAAAAAAACAATTAGGTTATGAAAAACTTATATCAAATCCCAATAAAATTCAATAATAATAAAATGCAATCTTCCCTAAAGGCACCTTCCACAAAAACCTATGGTAACTTAATGCTTGGTATGATGAGATATATCTAGGAAATCACTCATAACATACCCCTTAGGTCATGAAATTTATATCCCAAACTACATCCATACATCAAGGGGAGGGTCAACCACCTATAATATTAATTTTTAAAAAATAAACCTAGACAACCCCCCAAACTGTAACTAATGCGACCCTACCATAACTTGAAGTACATTCTTAGTCCCCATTTTCTGGAGACAAGAAACATAGAATTGATACGAGAAAAGAATTAATTATTTATCCATAAAATATACATGATAGAGAAAATATAAAGATAAATACAATCGTCATGACAAACACTCCACAAGAGAAAAGGGTCAAAAATACCATGATATAGGTCTCGTGATGGAAAGACAACCTGATACAATATGTTGATCATAAACACCATCATGTGATACCAAATCCCAAAGGTCCCACTAGTCATGTTTACCATATAACTCTAAGTGGCGTCTTTCATTTAGCTAGATATGGTATAAGAAGATCTAAAAATTACTAAAGGAAAAGGTATGGTGTAAGCTAACAATCCCGAGGTGATTTCACCACTAATTTAATAATAATACCATATCAGATTAATCATTTATTCTTAAAAAACATTGAATGGAAACATCTAAAATTATTATTATAGAATAGGTATAATACATTTTGAATAAAATAATGTATAATCAATAATTTTTTTAAATATGCATCAATAACAAATTTATAAAAAGGGGAGCATGCATATAAATTTCCATCAAAACTAAAATGAGTAAAACATTTATATCATAATTCACATAAAATAATTTCCATCTATAAAGATATAGTTTATAGGCCCATTTGTAGTACATCCAATGATTCTCACACATATTGGTCAAATATAGCTTCCAATTTGCACAATGAACATCCCTAATGTTAAAAGGTATAAGAACCCTATGGACCAATATCCCTTCCCTCAATTAGTTTTAGTTGTGTTGTCATCACAAATACTTTTCTAGTTAGATAAAACAAATTCCATACATTGTTTCTTCCCAATTAGCTACACAGCATCCCATGTGCTTAAAAGTAAATCAAACTGCCTACAATTGGCTATCATTGGTTAAAAAACCATTTCAATCGTCATTTAATTCTAACTCAACTCATGTTTCGAAAAAGTTACTTTAATTTCAAAAAAAACCTCAAATGGTTTTTATTAAAAACACATTTTACTCTTTCAGAAACCAAAATCAAATGTTATTTATCAAAACTAAATACATTCTTTTAAAAAAAACTAACACCCAAAGGTTTTATCAAAATACATGCCTTTTATTTCAAAAACCAATATTTAATGGTTTTTTTCAAAATCCATCAAATAATATAATTTCATACCAAAAATATCACATTCATTTATTTTAAATAAAATCATTTTCATAATAATAAATTAAATTACAGAACACATTTCTTGAAAACCAATAATTATGTTCCATAAATAAATTTCCATCACAAACCATGCCAATTCAAAGTCCATCTATCAAAAACCTAACTCAAGATTAAGAAATAAATTTGAAACCAATTTAAAATATAAGAACAAAAGGTTTATAAAAATTATAATAGCTTCAAAAACCACCTACATTGATAATAATACCATAAGAACCAGATGTGGGATTCCTCTGGAGGAAAAAATGAACCTCTATTAATCTAGGAGGCTCCAGGATGTAATCCACCACAACGTAGAGTGGAACACCATGGAACTATTGAGAATGTAAATAGACCTTCATAAAGTATAGAGGTGGAATACTTTGTGAAACCACACTACAACAATACCCATATGGTGTATCATGAGTACTACATCATGGACACAACTCTGCAATAGTCCTTTAGATATTTGGAACCACACCAAGTGAAAGGAATAACTTGGTATTTCAATGGGTTTGATGCCCATTGGAAAACCCATTATAAAAGCCTCCCAAAATGGAATAAAACTTCCCAAATTAATAATAAAATTAGATCCCTGAATCAACTCTTTTCACAACCTAATAAATGAGAATAACCCTCGAATATCAAACAACTACATCTCTATAAAATCGGTGTAGGATGTGGTCTAAGATAGTATTTCACAGGCCTTCCAAAAAATCCATTAACTAAAAATGTTATGGAATGGCCTCTATAGGTCAGTGTTACTATGTCGTAGCCATTATCTTTTTTTTGTGACTTCAAACCCTAAAATACCAAAACATCATAGCCACTAATTCCACATAATAGCTAATTCCTTTTATAGTGTGTTCATTAGTATTGTGGAATGGTACCACATGATTTGGTATAAAGTTTAAAAAACGCCATATTTAATATTTCACAAGATTTTAAAATCCCATAAATCATTTACACAAACATGGATCAACTATAAAACAATTAGTAGAAGAATAATAAACATCAAGAATTATAAAAAAAACCTAAAATCAATTTTCAGGATGTTATAGGTTTAATATAAATCTCAATTGAGGGTATCAGTCAATATAAACTCATATTTTCTAGCCTCGCAAAGAAAATAACTCCACCCTTCATGGTCTATTTCAAGTAGATTATTCACCACTTTTCTTCCTAACTCTTACAATTATAGAAGAACACATTGAAATTAAACTATGAATTACCACTAACATCCCTCAAAGATATTGAATAATTCTCACTATATAAATTGATAAGCTGGGAAAAGTGTTGATTCCAATTGAGTCATGGAGAATATGGAATAGTTCTTAAATTGATGGTTTAAGTCGTCTCGTGAACACTATTTTTATCCTATGGAGTTTAGTTTAAAATTCATTGTATTAGAGGCATCGTATGATTTTTTTCTTAAGTCAATTCTTTTAAGTGTTTAGGATTATTTCATGTTTTACTCATTGAAAATATTCACATGTATGAGTCATAATCTCATTGAGTTGACTGGAGATGAAAATAAATGAATTTTTTATTAGTAGAAGGATATGATTATATGAATTCTAATGATCTCTAAACAAAATTATTGAGTTAATATTATATAATAATGAGTTTATCTGACTGGGTAAGGTCATACCATGTATAAAAAATCATTTACTGATGATATTGAAATAATAATGTAGTAATATTACATATAACAATTATGTTTCCATGTTACATTTACTTGATAAAGTGGTAATATGTACATATGATGAGCAATTACATAAATGTATTAGGTTAAACTATAAAATTAAATTTTATGATTATAAGGAGTTGACTGTTTAATTAATTCCAACATGGGAAAAATTAGTGTTTCAGTTATTTAATATTTAATTGGTCTTGAAAAATAATGGAATAGATTAAACCACAGATTTTAGAAATTTAATAAAACCATGATGCAACTAGAGGAACCACACTGCTATGAGTTTCACTACAAAAGTTCTCTTGGTTTCTGGTACTAGAAATATCAATCCCATCATTCCTCAAAGATATTCAAAAATGATCAATTTTTTTCGAATTATCTTTCCATATCTTATGTTCATAAGGGTTACAGAATAGCCAAATGATCAATTATTTAATATTAGTAATGTCTATAAACAATGTTTAACTGAACTGGAGTTCTTCTGTTATAAAATAAGAGATGCTATGAGAGATAAAAAAACCCATTCAGAGCATTCCAAGATTTATTTGGCAGGATATTCAGGAGAAGAACAAGGGTGTACAAGATATCTAAATTCTATATTCACATGATGTTTAATAAGAATAGTTGATTTTTATTTTTAGATTTATATTCATATATTACATAGTGTTCAGGACAACTCTCTTACAATATTCTAGGATAATATTATAATAAATTATAATGTGGGTAGTGATACAGAAATTTATGTGCCAAAAGGCTTATAAAATTAATAAAAAGTGTGTGTAAACCTTGTAAAATACTTGTTTGTTCTTATGTGTTCATTGCCATCATATCTCACAACAACACATCATACCCATCATGATCTAATATCACTAACCAATGATGGGAAGAACAATGATCAAGAGTTGGTTTCTAAGTTTCTATATATTTTCCCATCCCTCTAGGTGGAGGAATACTCTCCCTTGTTCCTTTTATTAAGTACCAAAGCAACATTTCTTGGGGATATTTTTACTAAGCCCATTTGATACCTATCACTTTATTTTAGATAAAAAATCTCAATGTTATTTTTTAATATATTTTTTATCTAATATTTTCATATAGTTACACAACATTTTTAAGAAGATATTCTGAGTATGTTATTAAGGATATCTTTTTTTTACACTTTCTTATTTATTTCATCAATGAGATCCATAAATTAAATAAATATAATCAAAAAAGGAGTCATGAAGTTTAGTGAATGCAATCTCATTTATGTAGAGAGATTATGGTTCGATTTTTTATATCATATAATGTAGAAATTATTAATATCATTAAGAGAAATGTCAATTTTTTGAAAAAATTTGTTTCATGCACTTTATTAAAAAAAATAATGTTGATTTAGACTGAAGAGAATAAAATTAATTACTCTCTTTAGTCTTGAGGAAATAGTTAAAATATTTTTTTTAAATAACAACAGATAATATAAAAAGGTAAAAAATATATTTTAACCATGAATTAGTTAACAAATAGCATGATAGTTTGTTAAAAAAATCCGGATTAGTTCTATGATATTAGAATTGTAGAAGATGAATCAGTTGATGGCATTTCATTCGAATAGACAAGATTATAATCTCAATATGAAGATATTATGAAATTATTTAATATTCTATCATCATGAAGAAGCTGGTGAAACTATTCCTAAATAAAGTTTTTATAAATATTTATACCCCTTCAGTACAACACTTGGATGAGTGGACCATATTCCAACTCATTAATGTTTTTATCAATTATTAAATAAAAAAAAGGTTTACCCTTGTTATGGAAAGGATAATTTTGGAAGGATACGGGATTAAAAATAATAAAATTTAAAAAAAAAACAAAAGAATCCACCTTTGAATGAATCTCAAGATGAATCATCTTCTATGTATTTTAAATAATTCATCCCTTTATTCTCAAATGAAATGTAAAAAGGAATGGGAAAATAGTGAGGCATGATACCACTTAAAAGCAATAAATTTAGTAATATTGGACACTATTTAGGAGGTTAAAATGAGATTTTTGAATAGTAGAAGGATGATCTACCCAAACTATTATTCAAGAAGATAAATATTTCTAGTGGTCACAGTGTAAATTGATTCTTTAAATATAAAGGAAAATTAAATATGTTGAAAAAATATATTTTCTCAAAATATAGTTTCGAATATTTTTATAAGCAAAGTTAAAGAGAGAAATATGACTTAGTGTGTAAAGGAAAAATATCTTTCATGAAAAAAACACAAAAACTCAAGGATTCTTTAAGTGTCAAGACTAAATAGAAAGCAGTGAAATAATTGGAAATAAGGAGACATCAAAAGAGTTCTTTTATATAATAATGTTTATATTGGTCTTAAAATCTAATATGATATGCAAGGATAAAATAATGGATAGATGTTTTAGATTGAATTATTAATGAAATAATAACAAATTTCAAAATCTAGAGATATGACAAACATAACAAATAAAATTAGAAATGATGAGGATATGAAAGAAATTGAGGGAAATATAATGAAATCATAAACTTATTTTAGGACTTACCAAGTTATAGAGTTTACAAATATAGAAAATGAAACTAGTAAAATATATAATATAGTTGAGAAACCAAAAAAATATACCATAAATCTTAATAACTATCATATAGTTTTAAGAGAAATTGTGTTGGAAATTCAGGCTTCCAATTCTAGTGGTGGAAGTTGAAAAAAGGGATTTAAAAGGAGATTGGTTCACCTAAAAAATAAGAATAAACCCACTATTATTTTTTATGATCGTCTCAAAATTCCTAAAGAAGAGAGGTGTGGAAAAATAATTATGTTGAGTAAATTAATAATATAAAATACAAGAAGTTAGAGTAAATTCTATGCACGATAAGATTGGTGAGAATTAATGAATATCAAACTCAATGAAAACACAATAAAATAAATTGAAGAATAAATTATTTACCTAAGGATTTTTTTCCATGAATGAAGATTTTGGTGCTATAGAGTGTATGGATAATAATTGTATGTGTTTTGGAGTAATTTTCCACATCCCCAATATAAAAGAATAAATGGATAAAGGGGGATAGAAATTGAATATCCTAGAGGAAAACTATGAAAACTAAAAAAGTAATTGAATTTTCAAGAGACTTTTGATTCACTTGATAAGGACTTTGGGAAGTGATATTTACTAGGTTATTCCACTAGAAAATATATTGTAATTATAAAGGAATAAAACAATCCAGGAATAAAAATCCAAATCTATCATGATGATGAATAATCAAGATAATTAAATGGTTTTGAGGGTCATTAAAAGACTCTAGATGAGATAAATTGTAAATACATGAGGGAGGTTTCTCAACGTTTATGACAAATAAAAAATATTAAAATATGTCAAACATTATAAAGAAGGTGTTATCACTTTCATAAATGAGGTATCAATCAATGTGTGTGTAGTTTGATACAAAGAGATTAATAAAATGATATCCAATCACATAAAACTAATAAAGGGGTTTAGGAACAACCTCTTTATGGTTTATAAACCTTTTTATAATGGGAATTAATTGATCATCCGAATGTTTGGGTGTGTGAAAAATATTATAAAGAATTCCATAATTATATTGATTGGGGGTGAAAAAATTAATAAGATTTTGGTACTTCTCAATTCCCATTTTTAGTGGAATGATATATGAATTCCATAACTAATATCCCCCAAGAAAAATTGATTTAATTAAATGATAAGATAATTATCAATGAATAACTCACAATCGATGATTTTGATCACAATTTTGAGTGAGTTTGATAGATTCCCCTTAGTAATAAAAAATGAGTCTTTATCACATATATAGTATTAATTGGACACCCAGATCATTGAACGCTTTGGAGAGACTTATTTTCTATGATGGGTTTTCTAGAACCCCCTATACAAAAATAATGAATTAAATGATTTAGAGATATTAATATATAAAATATTAGTATTTAGTTTTATATAATAAATTGATCAAACCAATATTTATATAGGACACTTCCATATAATTCAAGTTCTTATTTAAATATTAGAATAATTCATTTATTATAAAAAGACCAGATTGTTTGGATCCATTTAATTGATTAAATTGTATGTTGAAATCTTTGAAAGATTAGATTAAAGTTTATCCATAATCCTATAATGTCTACATAGTAAAAGATGAATGATAGTCACATAGGAAAAAAAATTTGGATGGTATCTCATAATATTCTCACATAAACTATGATGTGATATAAAACACTATGACTAAACATCCACCATGTCATAGTGACCATCACTATGTCATGGCCATTGATTTAGTTAATTTTTTTTTTTAAAAATATCCCACATTTGTTAAAAATCTGTAGACTCAAAGACAAAAACATCCCAATTCATTTTGAATTAATCCCAAATCTTTTGGATAGTTTTATCATCATCTCACTCGGATTTTAAACAGAATCAATATACCAAAATCATTCAACATTCGAGTGTCGTATTCATGAACTTGTGGGCCATTTTATTATTGAAAACAAATATTAATTCTCTAATTAATATTTGTAAGTAAATAACATCTAACATAAAAATATATTTTCTACTCAGGTTATAAGGGGCTCTAATGAGATCTCGATCGAACACACTCAAATCCTCATATATGTATGTAGGTCGCTAAATATATCATATTCATCATATATATACTTTAATACTACCTTTTATATGAAATTTAGTGACCACATTACATAGAACATCTTAATCTACTATAACTCAACTAATATATTTTTCATTCTCTGAAAGTAGCTGACTAGTTTGAAGGAATATATCACATGTCATTCATCTATGTAGGTGGGAACATAACATGTCACTGTATTAAGAATTACCTAGTATTTTCTAAATCTCATTCATTATTAGACCAAGATTTTTTTTCTTTCCACTTTATGAGACAAATCACATCTTTCTTAATATCCAATCAATGACATGATCAGCAAAATACCTAACAGCACCCCCCCCCCCCCCCCCCAATTATCTAATCCTCAAGCCTGTATAGGAAATGTATCAAAGTATATGGGTTCTAATGATAGGTAACTCCATAAATTCAGGTATGGAGAATTATAAAAATTATAAACCCCTATTTATATCAAAAACTATATTACATTCCACAAGATATATGTAACGACCCAATATGTTGAATAGTGTTTTTCCTAATTTTGTTTGTTATTTTATTTTATACTCAACAGAAATATATTATTTAATTAAATAAGTGACTATAATTAAATGATACTCTTGGGTTTCGATTGTTATATGATCCTTATTCAATATGACCTTTGGAAACCAAACTCTTAACATTAAAATTATTGTTTATAAACACAAGTGATCTTGGTTAATTAATACAGAAATAAGATTTTATGGCCTCATCCTGTAGACTCGGGTTGTTTGAAGCCTATCTGACGGAACATGGGAAGGAGGTAGCACCATGGGGATTTTCTCTGGACTAATCCCAAGCCTAACTTCATCATGTAAATCATGAACGAAATTGCCTATGGGAGAAGTTCAAGCTGATAGTGGTCACTACTCAGGCAATTTGGTCGAGCCACCCCAAGATTTTGTCACCTTAACACACCTTATAATTAGGTCATATGATGGTGTTATAAGGGGATATATAACAAGACCTTAGTTTCCTTATGTAATCCTTTGATATAAATAAAATTGTTATTTCTTCTTATAGTAAAGTTTGTGAATTTCAAATGTTTGGATAAATATATGATGTATATTTTTGATGAATTTTTGGAAAAAAGGGATATTTTAAAATAATTATGTAAGCCTTAAATAATTAATAATATGTAATGATTTCCAAAACAAATTCTTCTACAGTTGGGTTAAAAAAGAAATTTAGAGTCTAATAAGATCAACTTAATTTTTGTGAATAGTAAATTATGAATAGTATTTTTAAGATTATGAATAGTAATGTGACCAAATGGAATAGTAACCTCACTTAGGAAAGTATGGATATAATTTAGGCATATTTATTAGGTAATTTGATTCAATAAAATAAGTAAATAATTGTTCTAGAAATTATTAGTAAAGTATTAGTTTTCTTTCGGGTGAATAGTTTTTTATTTAAAAATTAAATTTAAAATATTTAATAAATTATTTTCATAAAATGGAGTTCATTTTTGAATTCAGAGCATCGATATTTGGTTAAGGTGAATTTATGGGATTTTTCTGAAACAGTTTAATTTTTAGTGCGTAGTGTTTTTGTTTAAAAATTAAATTAAAAAAATTTAGAAAATTATTTTCATAAAATGGAGTTCATTTTTGAATTTAGAGCATCGATATCTGGTTAAGGTGAATTTTTGAGATTTTTCTAAAAGAGTTGAATTTTTAGGGAATTGTATTTTATTGAAAAATTAAATTAAAAGTATTTAGAAATATATTTTCATAAAATGGAGTTTATTTTTGAATTTAGAGCATCGAAATTTGGTTAATATGAATTTTTGGGATTTTTCTGAAATAGTTGATTTTTCGGTGAATAGTAAAACTTACAGTATTGAGTTTCGGGTGTTTAATGATGTCATTAATGATGTAATAAGTATGTAATCATTTTGTCTGAATTATTAATAGTAATATATTCCATGAGGTGTCCCGTGTGGCCAATACTATGGGAAAATACAATGGGCAAGCCCATGGTTTTTTCAATACCACCAATGAGCTGTCCCTTGGAAATTAATGATTTATTCCCTCACTTCTCCTATAAATAACAAGATATTACCTCATCTATTTCATTCAAAAATCCTCCTCAACGTATATATGGTCTCTTTACCTCCCAAGGAATCCCCCCAAGGTTCCCCCAAGCCTCCCAAGGTCCCAACCATCAAGCATTCGAAGTTACTCTTCAAGGTAAGGGAATCTTTCTCCCTCCTCTTTTAAGGAAAGACTTCCTTTATGTTGTGTCTTTTAGTTTCCATCTATTTATGTTGATAGTATGTTCTTATACATTCTCATTACTGTCCATTTCATATATAATTGTTTTTATCCCCTTTCCACTCTCATCAATTTGTTTTCTAAAATTTTAAGTGACGATGTTAGGCTGCCGAATTTCTCGTCAAAGAAATCGCAACTTCTCTTTTCATTCATGTTTCATTTTCATGTGGTATGTCACTAAAATATCCATACCATGATATTATTGTGTAAACATGCTATATTATTAATTATTATTGAGTTTTTTACCCTTTTCCCATCTCTTTTCAATGTTTTCTAAAACCATGTTATATACCCGTTATGCTGTAGAAATTTCGCCTCAAAATTTCGGTCTATTTATCCCCAGAAATTCTCTTGTTTTATTTATTTGAATAACCAAACCTATTTCATTTCTATGGTTGTTTATAAATATATAAATATGATATCTTTCATTCTGGAATTCACATATATATTACCCTCACTCCCATTCCATGGGTTATAGATGACATAATGATCTTATTTTTAAGATCTTTTAAAACTTCACGATATTGAAATGAAACCCATTTATTTTATTATCCATGGGTTATTTATGAAATGTTTGATTATGATCTTTGTGGATCACATGAAAATATATACATATTAAGGGTGCTCCCTTATATCACTTTAATTCATTGGGTAAAGAAATTAATCTCTAGAGATGACAAGTTTTAGGATACCTTGGTGAATAACCGTGTTAATTTTTATGACACCTCGGGGATAAACTTTGGTGATATGTTCATGAATGTCTAAATAAAATGTTTTAGCCACATATTCAAGTTATGATTCATGTTCTTGTTATTATGATATACGTCAATTTCCATTTCTAATTTCTTCATACTTTTCATCACGTTCTTATTGATATCACAAGTAAAGTGATTCTCTTGTTTAACCCTTACTGGGCCTTCTGCTCACCCTTTCCTTTGATGTATGTCTCCAGGATAATAGATGCAGTAATTGTACATAGGATGAACCTATGATGAATCCTTATAAGTGGTTTATAAGAATTTTTTTTGTTTTCATGAATTATGTTCCTGATTTTCCAAACCACTAGATTTTAAAGATCCTCTGTTTCTAAAATGTTATGAAAAGTTATTTAAAAAGGTGGGATTGCATAATATACTTTCATATATCAATATGGATAATGAGTCTCAACATTTTATATCATGAGTTAATTCCTTGTATCATATACACCACTTTTTGTTTAGTACAACATTCTAATCACAATAACCTTAACATATCATCATAGAGTAAAATATTCCATTATGATCATTGATTAGGGAAAACTCAAAGTCATATTTTCTGAGAATATTATCATTTTATTATTCATGTAATAAAATTCAGCACAAAAAATTAATTATAAATGTAGATTTTATTTTTTAAAACCGTGGTATAATTTTTAAAACATTATATTCAATATCTCATTATCTAATACAAAGAGATTATGCATTGGCCTCATTGTTTTTATACACTAATTGTTTTTTAAAACAATCTACTAAAATATCATATATATCCACAAAAAATATCTTTACATTTACCCATTCAATAATCTATTGAATGATATTCTATTTAAAATGGATTTTCTTGGTTTTTTGGTGACAGCATAGTTCATTAGATTGATCAAAAGATCCACTATTGTCAAATAAAATAATAATTAATACCTCAATATTAGTAACCACCCTATCTTCAATGATGAGAAATTTGATCTAAACATACTCCATAACAACATCTGAAACAATGATCTACTGTACCACGGTTTTTGAGTCAGTTATAGTGCCTTTTTTAAAACTATTCTGATAGATTACTCTACTATTTACTAAAAACCAGAAAACAAATTATGATCAAAAATTTTAATTGTTATATTAGAAAATATCATTAGTTTAACTCCTAATAAAGAGCTTATAAAATCCTCTAATGAACATGTATATATCCACCATTATTCAAAATTACTTAATAAGATTCTTGACATCATTCTAGTGACTTTCCCCTGGATTTGATTGGTATCGACTTGTTGTTTTCAAACAATAAGAAACATCATGTCAAGTACATAACATAGAATATATCATATATCATATATATTATGCTTATAAAGTATAATTTTACATTATAACTCTTTATAATGATTATTAATCATCCTATTATTATTACCATGAAATAATAGAAAAGATATATTCTTTGAGTTCTCAATTCTAAAATAATTCATCAAATTACAAATATATTTATTTTAAACCTATACACAAAAACTCTTTAATATATCTATATAGATATCTATAATGTTTGAGAATAATGTTTTAAAGGACTGTTTCATCCACATGAAAAAATAGAAATACCAAAACACTACCATGATTATCCTTTCTTATATAATAATCATCAATGTTTTTTATAAAACGTAACTCTTTTATTTAATCACCAAACGAGATTCTCTAACATTGATAGGGTTGATTCAATCCATTAGTGGACCACTAGAAATTTAAAACCTTATAATATACATTTGTAACTTCAAAAACATTAGGTTTTATTTTATATACATTTTCAATTAAATTTCAAATAAGTAAAGTGTCTTTGAAATATATTTGATATTGATTTGTTGTGGCCATAAATATTATAATTGACACTATCATCACTAATAGGTAAAAGGTATCTTTATATTCAATACCATGAATATTTGGGTGATACTTTTCTACTAGAAGATATTTATAGGTAGATATTAGGCCACTCATGTTAATTTTATTTTAAAAACCCCACATTCACCTTATGGGTATCGCTATTTTAGGTATAGACACTAAGTTCCATACATATTTTACATGAATCGAGACTATATACTATTTCATTGATTTTACCTTTTTTATAGAATAAAAACACTCAATAGACTCTAGGTGTGGATTATATTTATAATCTAAGAACATTATTTCATCATAATTTTCTAAAGTAAATATATATCTTTTGATCTCTTAATGAATCCTACCACACCGTCGAGGTTCTTATGTAACAATATTTGATTATTCTTTCATAACTATTTATAGAGAAAATTAAATTTCCCGATCAAGAATAATTCATGTTAATTGATCCTAAAATTCTGAATATTTTATATTTTTTATACGAACTTCTTGATTTATGATATCCCTTTCATATAGAATACTATATTAAACCATAAACATTTTGTGTCTAATGGGAAAATAAAAATAATATCTCTTTGTTTATATGGGATTATACAAAAAATAAAATTCCAATGATTTTGTGAATATTTTTGGAGAAACCAAATATAGAAACCTAATATTTTATGATATATTTCATTTGAAATAAATTTAGTTTTCTTATAGTCTTCTTTACACGAAATACTGACTTCCAACAAAACATGAAATACTATTAATTTATTATTATTTAAATATAACCCCAATAACTAGGCTATTGAATTATTGGTAGGAAAATAAATAAAAAATTATTAAAAATTATAATAAATCTTTTATATAATGTAAATTTATTGATTTTATCATAATAAATAAGTACTCAATTTTCAGTTAAGTTATTTTGTGCATCAGATAGACATTTTCTTCAAAACGTATTTTATTATATTTTGTGCAAAAACATTATATTTAATTTTTACCATTTAATAGATTTTATTTTAGTAATTGAATATATTTTTTAAACCAATTTATCAATATTAAATTATGTCTAATTGTTAGTTTTTTGTTGAAAAGGTTTATTTTTTTGTGAATAGATGAAAATACTATTGTTTTATGAAAATTATTATTTATTTTAATGTATTTAAAATTCACATTACATTTTTTATTTCTAAAAAATTTTAATTTCTTCCTTATAATTATAAATAGTGCAATCAATTTCATTGTAATCAATATTATACTTCATTTATGAATAAAAAACAACTTTATACTTAAAAACATTTTTCTATAATCTTGTTTTTTTTTCTTATTTGATGGGTTTGTATTTAAATTAATTTCTATAAATTATATAAATTTAATTTAATTAAAGAGAATACATATTTGAAATATTCATTTTAAAATTAAAAAATTATTCTACTTTGATTTTTTATCATTATAAATGGAAACATTTATAAAAAAATCTGTTACCTTGGTAAAAGTTCAAAACAGGTTAAATGGGTTAAAACTAAAATAAAAACAATTAAAATGACATAAAAATTGAATAAATACTATTTTTTGATCAAATTTATACCCTGTATCATATATTCTTTGGATACAAGTCATTTTGAATCTATTTGGATTGAATAAGGCGTTAATATATTTTAATCTTTTCAAATATTCCAAGTGTTTCCTCTACCTCACTTATAAAAAACACACCACCTCTCCTCTCTTATCCACATTTAATGTGCATCTTTCCCTAGAAGAAACATAACCAAATCATTTCTAAACATAAATAATCATTTCCCATATGTCCTATTTTGATTATAAATCTATCCATTCAAGTCATAATGTCTAATACAATTGAGGTTTATAAACAAAGAGATATAACACTTAAATGACTACTTTCAATTTTATTTCTTATTCTACCTCGAAATAATATTTGGTATCAATTATAAAATAATTATTTAATTATATTAAATTTACATAATTTTAATTATTATGATTCATTAACCATTTTCCACATCCATTTCATACAATGGGAATTGAAATCATCGCTCACAAGTACGTGTGGACTACTACCTCCACTTAAGGATATGATACATTTTCCATCACCATATTGGATGGTTGATTATTATGAAGGATTTAATAGTTATATATAATATATATAGAATAATTATACTTCTAAAATTATAATATCTTATCTACCTTATTACCTTTCCATCAATTAGGAAATGATAACATCGCTCAGGCATACGTTTGTAATACCACATCCCCGAAGACATGTGATTTGTTTTCTATTTCCTCTTTACATTGATTGTAATAAGTATATATTTAATGATTATATATAATATTTATGATATAATTTTAATAATTAAAATTTTTATAATTATTTTCCTTTATTTTTTCTATCCATCTGAAATTGAAAACATCGCTCCTTCATAAATTCAAATTATTGTCCCTATGAAGTGATGTACTTCATTTTTAATCAACGCCTTATGATAAAAATTATTAAAGTGTATATTAAGAATAAATTAATTAAATATGTAATATTTAGGATAACATAGATGTAGAAACCATGAACAAATTTCATGTACTAGAACCATCAAACCAAAACATACATGGAAAATGGGCTAGTTTTCACTTGAATGTTCATTTAGATGAACAAATAATTAGTAAAATTAAAATTAAAAATTATTAGGGAATAATTCATAGTATATTATGTATAAATATTATTTTATAATATATTTATAATAAATTTAAATTTATTATATAGGATATTTTATAGAGTACAAATTAATTTGAACATTGGGTGAGGGTTTATGTTACAATCACAATTCTTTTCAAGATTTCCTATTCAAAACATCTATTGAGAGAAATATTATAGATTTTATTCTTCTAAAAACTATAATTTTTATTATTATTTGGTTATTATAATAATTTTAAATTATTATTTCCATTTTCCTCCCTTATTTCATGTGATTTATATAAAATTTTAATGGAAGGCCTACCCTATTTCCTATTTGGTAGATTAAATTTTTCTTCTATGTACATACTATTCAAAAAAAATATAAAATCTCTTACATGAGTTTAAATTTTTTAATATCTTTATTTTAAATTACTTCACCTATATTTATATAGTTTTAAAAATTATTATTTCCTAATATTTTTCTGAAAAAGTCATTTTTTACTTATTTACAAAAGTGAAAAGAATATTTTATTTTAACGTATATACTACGAAATGATTTTACCACCATCATGAAATTATTTTCATTCAAGATTCATTTTTAATTTGTGATGGTTTTATTCAAATAATATTATTCTCTCAATATTATTTGTATTTTAAATGAAACTTTAAACAAAATAAAAGGTTATTTTCTCATATTTTCACTGAAAGGTTCTAATGTAATTTTAATGGTATTTTTCATCTATGTCAATATACCTTATTGTTTAATATGTTTTTTGGGGATATTTCTTATGATATCACCCAAAATATGTTTCATGATTTATTATATTTATATTTATTTAAGGATAATTCTTTGAAACTTATTTCTTTACAATGTCTTAATGAAGTTACGATGAAACCTTTGTGAAACTTATTTATTTTCCAAGGGTTATGCTATGATCAAATAATAATATATTTATAAATAATATTTCATTTCCATGGGAAGTGATATAAATAATTTTTATGATCTTTTGGGACACATATATATGGATTTAATTATGTGATATGTGGTACTAGAATTATATATTCCTTTAATGCATGGGGTAAATCCTTATATCTTCTGATATTGTTATTGAAAATGAGTTGACGTTCAAAATTCATTTTGGGAAATGGGTCAGGATTTCTGGTCCACTATGATATATGAAACAATTTGTGATTCTTGATATATTATGATATGATGATATCCGTAGTTAAATTTGATATGTGAAATAGTTTCTTCACCTATTTTGGTGAAACAATCTTATGAAATATTGATATACTTATGATTTAGACTCATGGATCAAGACTGATTTATGACGATTCCCAAATATTATGATATAATATATTTTTACTCTATAACTCATGTTTATAATCTATAAATTATTTGGCATGATTTTCTATATATATTCACGTGACCCATTATTTAGGATAATGAGTCTAGAAGGTTTACATATATAAATAATGATGTTTTAGATGGTGAATATTGTACTTAAATAAGTTTTTTTTCTAGAATCCAAGGAAACTAAACATTTATTGTTCTAGGGAATTTAAAATTTTGATATATATATTGAATATTCTTGAAAAAGATGAAATATCTATATATTTTATACTTGGGTCTCTTCAGTTGGTATCATATGAGGGTTTAGTTATTTTTACAGGTTATATTATGATTAATATAGGGATAAAATCTTGGGAAATTGGTGTTGAAATTAAAGTTCTATAGGCTGGGCCTTAAGTTTCATAGGTTGATAAGATTGTGTCATTCTTTGTGAAATATTTAGAAAAATTTTAATGATTATATAATCCCCCACTCCAATTATTCTAACTTGAGTCTGAAACTATGATGTTTAATTTTAGTTAATGGATAGAAATATAATTAATTGTGCTAAAAACGTGAAAGAAAATTAAATGATTCTCCTCCTAAGTAATTGATGGTTATGGGAACCGGAATGAAGTAGTTTATTTATATTCTCACATTAAATTCAAAGGCCATTAATCACACTGAGCTTCTAAATGATCAAATGAAGAAACGGTATATTATTGAGTCATTCAAGAGCTAACATCAACCTTATTTTTGTATACCTTCTAGGACACTTGTTGTAGAGAAAGATATCATTACCACTGATGACATTTTTTTCTCTAGTTCTTAGAATATGAGAAATTCATTTTAACACTTTTTCATTTTGATGGAAATTGAGATCAATAATGAAATATTGCTTAAAATACAAGGTAAGATAATTAATTTGAATCTACATAATGGGATAAATTTAAGAGGGTATTTAAATCATATTCCACATAAAAAATGGGGAAGTAATTCTATGATAATAAGAATAATTATTATGAAACTACTGGTATCTAATAGAAAAATATTACAATAATTTAAATGTATTGTTTTGGTATAATAATTTCCCATCAATAAAAATTTATTGATTCTTTATTGGCATAAAACCAAGTATCTATAAGTTACTATATGTAATATACTTCATCAATAATGAATAAATAATTTCATGTACTCTCAAAGTATAAATAGAAATTTAATATTTCTGTCATTCCCATTATTTTGATAATAAAAGGAAGATGGATCTAGAATAAAACGTGAATAAATCTCATAGAGGAAATAAATTACAATCTCTTGCATGATAGAAATTTTGGAAAAGCACTAATGTAATTTAATGTGTGGATCTAATGGGTGGTATAATAGTGAAAGGGCTCATCATAAATCCAATGAATAGAGAATGATGAAAAAATATGAGTTGATACAATAGAGTAATGGAAGATTCCACATCATGCACCACCCATACTCTAATGCTTCAGATGCTTGGAGTATATTCCTTATGAAAACCAGTTCATGAATCCATAGGATAAAGTTGATTATCAATGTTAATAACTTATTAATAACATATGTAATGGTAAAACTCATAACATCATGACTATCGAAGTGTGTGACAAGAAATATGTGGTGAAAGGAACACATATCATACACTATAGAAAAAATAATTTCTTATTTGATTGTAGATCTACCCATGCTTATATATCTGAATAATTTGATAAGTATATCATGTCACCACCTCAACAATTTATGTTAAATTGGTGATAAATTTTCCAAAATCTATTGTTGGTGGAATCTCAATAATATAGTTCCTATTTTATAAAAGTGTGTTTGAATTCTCTTCCTAAAAAACTATTTATTCTCCCATTAGTTAAATTTGATGTTATTTTGGGAATGGATTTAATCACTCTACATAGATTTTATATTAAAATTTCATGGAATGTAATCCACATTTGAAATTATAAATCAACCTATGGTTATCCTTTGGTGTAAGGATGAATCTTAACATCCGATGGGTGTTATTTTTGTTATACGGGTCTCACTTCTATTCATGATAGATATTTATTTCAAATCTTTTAGGAGAAACTCAACATTAATGATATTCTTATTATTTAATATTATGATGATATTTTTTTTGAATAATTTCCTAGTCGTCCCCCAAATCATGAATTTGGGTTCTCAATAGAACACATACACAGTGATACACCTATTTAAAAGAATCCATATATATTACCCCCAATTGAGTTATAAGAATATAAGAAGAAACTCTAGGTTAATCTGGAAAATGGATTCAAACTTCCTAATTTGTCACCTTGGAGTGAATTTATTCTATTTATTAAGAATAATGATGGTTCAATGCATCATTTAATTGACTATCAAGAACTTTAAATCAACACAATTAATAAAAATTATAATCTACCCCATGAAAATTATTTTTTTGAAAAATAACAAGGATATAATTATTTTTTAAAGATTGACCTTCATTCAAGATTCCATCAATTTAGTGTCAAAACATATAACACAACTAAAATAGACTTTAATGTGAGGAACACGCATTATTAATTTATTTTGATTTCATTTGGACTTACCAATGCCTCTATTATCTTCTTGGATTTAATGAATTGAGTCTTTAGAGATTACCTTGATAATTTCAGTCTAGTTTTTATATATGAAAGTCATGTATACTCATAGACTATGGTATATAATGAAGATATCTTGATAATTATGTAGAATACCTTGGGGAAGGAGAAGCTCTTTGATAAATTTACTGACTTTGAATTTTGGATTTAGAAAGTTTTATTCTTGTGTTATTTAATCTAAAGTTATGGAATATCAGTGGATCCTTCAATGAATAATGCTATTAAGAAATTACATAGATCAAACACAATAGATGAGATCCATATTTTTCTTGGATTTGATGGATTATAACATTTATTTTTCATATTTTTATCAAGACTATCTAATCAAATCACCAAATTCACTTGAAAGGGAGTTAGGTTCTTATAGATGAATAAATGTGAATAAAATTTCAAGGATCTGAATAGATTATTTTTTAGTGCATGAGTTCTCACACTACACTAAATTGGAGATGGATTTTTTATCTTCATTAAATCCTTAAATAATGGAGTCATTTTTTCCAAATGTATACTACTATTATGATACCTTATACCACATCATGATTGAATATACATGAGAAAAAATGTTGGACTCCTAATTTGGAACTGGAAGTGGTACTTTTTACATTAAAGATATGGATGAATTATCTTTTTTGTCAAAGTCGTGACATAAATAAGAATCATAAAATATTGAAATATATAATTACATAGAAAGAGTTGAATATGTACAATAGAAGATGGTTGGAGATGATTATATACTATGATTTCACAATACAATAATACCTTTAGATGTTGAATATTATGTATGATGCTCTGAGGAAAAAATACCATGATATTTATCCCACGATGAAGATCAAAATATAATTAATATTTATGGAGATTAAAGATATAGACCATGAAATCATGTGGAAATGGGACAGGTCGTATCTTTCTTAGATGAATGTTCAAACATCATTCTATGTGGGGATTAAAGAGGTGTGTAATCAGGATCTAGAACAACAACAAAAAGGTGAAAATGTACTTCTTTTAATTCCTATTTGTGATGGATTGATAAGTTATATAAATTTATTGTGTTTCCCATCAATACAAAACCTGAATAAGGAAGTCCTCAATGAATCTCAATGTTTATCATTCTTTATTCATCCTAGAAATAATATTATTTATATAGATCAGAAAGATTATTTCTGGTGGGATAAAATGAAAAGGATATTGTAGAGTATGTATCTATATTCCTAGTATGGAAGTAATTTAAGGCGAAGAGATATTAGTCTGGTGGAATATTATAACCAATATCCAGAATATAATTAAAGTGGGAAAACATAACCATGTATTTCATCATCAAACTCCCCAAAACATATAAAAGGGACAATGCTATTTGATTTTTAGTCAATCAACTTATGAAATCAATTCATTTTATTACCATTATATGTAACACCCCGACCCCAGTTACCTAGAGAAAGTGCATTATTTTAATATATTGTAATTATTACAAGTAATCAAGTCTCGAAGGACAGATCAGTTTATCAGTCTTGGAAAATAGATCACACACATTAACATTACATTAAAATTTCACAGCATAGATCGTTCTTAGAGAACGCCATTATTCCCTTTATATTAACCCTGAATATCAATCATAATACTCTTCTTGTAATCCTAGGAAAATAAAACATAAGAATGGGGTGATCCTAGTGAAGGACCTCGAAACACCCTTAGAGGGGAGGGGTGAATCAGGGTGCTAATTTGTTTCTTTTTAATGTTGTGGATCTTATTCCCACGTGGATAGGGACTTTTTAAACATGTCAAAAAAATGAAAGTATGATGTTGATAAAACACTTTTACATGGTTCATCACAAAGGGATACATCCAAGGAGCATACACCGACAGGTTTTCGGTCATACCTAATTCCACTAAAGTTCACTAACTGCAGATTACAAAGTTCAGGTACAGTCACTTTATCCCAGGCACACTGCCCTTACAAAAATTCAGGGATAGCTCACTACGTCCCTCAGGTCACTCCTGTTGACTTCCCATGGCTCCCTACCTTTGATGAAGTCCCACTCAGTTTATATATGTGAAGGTCTCTTCATCATCGCTAATAAATATATCCTCTGATGTATGTAGATGCTCTGTTGAAGTCTAACTTCCACTCATAGACAAATCTCACTTTGCACCAAAGGTATCGGGCAAACTTCTAGATTTCGCACAGCCCCAAAAAGACTGACATGCTTCAACAACACATGGAGTGCTTCTCCAAGATGGTTTGCAAGTTTTAAGATGTTGCCCAAGTTCACCTCTACCACTTGCGTGACACTTGTTTTTTCAACCTCAAACCTGCGTGACTCACACTCTTTTCCGCCCAAAGCAGTTTTGGCGCACAACTTTCAACTGTCGCTCTACTTAAAATACTTTCACGCAAGTGTCACCTAGCCACTTTTGAGACACCTCCTTCACCAAATTCAAAGTTGGGTGACTCACACCCTTTCTCGTCCAAAACTCCTTGGAAGCACAGCAAACAACTGTCGTGCAACTTCTACTTGCGCGACCACAAAACCACTTGTGCGACCACTACACCTGCGCGATGGGAGATCTAAATTTATCAATTTCTCTAACTTCTAACCAAAAGGGGAGGGTTTTTCCTCTATTTATAGGCATTCCAGACACCCTGCGCGATGGTGTGCATGTCTTCTCTCAGCGTGCAAGTCCATCCTCCCTAGTCTCTGTTGTGATAGTCACTTGCGTGAACAAACTAAAAACATGGGCACCCCTTCTTCCTTTTCCATATTTTGATGTTTTTATCTTTTAAAACATATGGCACACAAGTTTCAAAGCCTCCATGTAATCAGCGCGCAAGTACCTTTTCCAAAAACACTTTTCTCCATTTGACAATTTTGAGGTCCAGAAATTTGGAAAACACTGCAAAACGGTGCCACCTTTAAAACTGTTATCTGCTTGAACTGTAAGATCACTTTGCTGGCACATATTCTGAACATCCACTGAGGATTGCAAAAAAACAAAAAACATACTCCAATTCATGAAAAGACAATCACGGTCCCAACAATCTCCCCCTTTGAGTTTGTTGGTAATCAGTGAATACATTCAATAGAGTACCAGCCACATGCAAACCAAAAATGCAAGAAACAACTCAGCCAACACTCTAATTCTACATGATAAATGATCAGTGTAGAAAACAATATGGGAATCATGAATTTGGATCTCGTGTTTTGTAATTTCACAATGACGGCCAAGCAATTCTCTTAAAATTTCTCAGAAGCATTACATGTCCAAAGAATTCCTTCTTATCCTAGCACCGAAATCTCATCGTGATGCCAAACTTGTCCTGAATTTATTCCTTCTCCCCCATTGGAAATAAACCCAAAGATTGGTATTTTCTCATTGAACATCTCAATACATCCCCTGGATAGTACCTCCCCCATAAACTTGCATCATATCCACAAAAAGATTAAAAACAGTTAACATAACTGGAGAGAGGGGTTTTTCATAACCTAATTATGCACTGGGGGGTGGCTGAGCACTGAGGTTCAACCAATGCTTCTCAAAAACAGTCATTGACAGTGGCTTGGTTAGGATACCAGCCACTTTCTCATCAGTTCCCACATGATCCATTCTAATCATGCCTTCTTCAACTTTCTCTTTGATAAAGTGATACCAAATTTCAATATGTTTTTTACGAGAATGCTGAACCAGATTATTCATAAGATCAATTGTGCTCTTATTATCATAGTAAATAACCATTGGTTGCTTCACCTCATCACCAATATCTATTAATTCTTGCTTCATCCATAGTAGTTGAGTGAAAGCCTTTTTGGTGGATATATACTCAGCTTCAGTAGTACTAAGAGACGTACTTTTTTGTTTCTTACTCAACCAGCCAACACATTTATTCCCAATATAGAATGGTCCACCACTGGTGGACTTTCTATCCACTACATCGCCAGCTCAATCAGAATCATGAAATGCTGATAATTCACATTCCCTTCCTGCAGCAAAGTATAAGCCATAATCGTGAGTACCTTGAATATACCTCATGATTCTTTTTAATACAGCCATATGTTTGTCCTTTGGTTTACTATGAAATCAGGCCGCTAGACATGTTGCAAATTCAATATCTAGTTGTGCCACTATCAAGTACATTGGGCTCCAAATTATCTTCCTATACATGGTGGGGTCTACAGATGTCCCATCCTCATGCTTTCCATGTTTGGTTCCAACTGCAATCGGAGTTGACATTGGTTTGGAGTCTTGCATGTTAAACTTCTCCATCATCTCTCTTGCATACTTTTCCTGAAAAATTAAAGTGTAATCCTTCTTTTAAATCACCTGCAGCCCCAAGAAATATGTGGGCTCCACAATCATAGACAATTCAAATTCTGATATCTTGTGATTTGCAAATTCATCCACTGATTTCTGCCCGCTTCCACCAAATATAATGTCATCAAGGTAGACTAGAACCATGAACTGATCTTTTGGAGAATTCTTCATATATAGATTGTGATCTACTACTCCAATTTTGAATTCCATCTTCTTGAGGTAAGAATACACCCTGGAGTACCATGCATGTGGTGCCTATTTCAAACCATAAAGAGCTTCCTTTAGTTTTCAGACCATTGTTTCATCAGTACCATGATGAAAACCCATGGGTTGTTCAATATAGACTTCTTCGTCAAGTACACCATTCAAGAAGGCTATCTTGACATCCATTTGATATACTTTATCTCCTCTATGGTGAGCCATGGAAAGAAAAAGCCTGATTGAATCCAGTCTAGCCATAGGATCAAAGGTTTCTTCAACATGGATACCTTCAATCTAGGAATATCCTTTACATACCAGTCGTGCCTTGTTTCTAAAAACACCTCCATTCTCATCAAACTTGTTCTTGAAGATCTATTTTGTACCAATCACATTGTGACCTTTGGGTCTCTAGACAAGATCGCATGTCTGATTCTTATCAATCTGATCTAACTCTTCATTCATAGCTTTATCCCAGGATTGATCCTTTGCATCTTCTTCGAATGAGGATAGCTCCACGGATGACAGAAATGCAGATTGTGTGTTATTCCTCATCCTCCTTGTTTGTGTGGGTGCGCTCTTGTCCCCAAATATGTTAGATGGATCAATCTTAGCTCTTTGATTTCTCCTATGTGGTTCAGTCGCATTTTCTCCACCCAGTATTTCCTCTTCAGATTCTTCTTTTGAGTCATCCTCATGATGTGACCCCTGAGTGTTTTGTACTCCTTCCTCTATTTCTGTATTTGTATTTACTCCTTGTTCATTTTCTTCCTCACTTTCTATCACATCATCATATGAAATCCATGAAGAATTTGTGGTTTTCTCTTCAATGATCTTCACATCACTACTTTCCACAATCCTTCCTAATCGCTTGATGAAACACTTGTAGGATTTTCTGTTCATTGAGTATCCAAGTAAAATTCTTTCATTTTCATTGTCACCATACATCCCTTGATTTCCTTCTTGGTTCCTGATAAATCATTTAATTCTGAAAACACGAAATTATTTCAAAGAGGGCTTCCTTCCATGCCACAATTCATATGTTGTCATCATCTCACCCATATAATGTCCTATTCTATTTTTAATATACACTGTAGCTTAAATAGCCACTTTCCAGTAATGTCATGGAATATGATTCTCAATCAGCATAGTTTGTGCCATATTGTTCACCTGTCGATTCCTACATTCAACAACACCATTTTTTTTTGGATTTCTCACAACAGCTACCTCATGATATATCTCATGGTTCTCCAGGTAATTTTCAAATTCAATGGACGTGTATTCCCCCTCCATTGTCAGATCGCAACACTTTGATTGTTCATCTAGTGTCATTCTCGGCAATCCGGCAATATGTTTTCATGCAATCAAGAACTTGTCATTTCCTATGAATGAACATTACACATGAAGTTATACTCTAATCATCTATCAAAAGGACAAATTACCTTTCTCCATGAGTTCCAGCAACATTTATCGGCCCACATACATCTGTATGAATTAGATCAAGAAGAAAGGATACCCTTTTATTCTTTAACCGATATGATCTGTAAACCAGGTTTCCACAAATGCAAGCATCACATGACTTTTCACGCTCATGCTTCAGGTTGTAAATGTCCATGACAATCCTCAGTTTAGATATTTTCTCCATGTATTGTTGATTTATGTGTCCCAGTCTTCGATGCCACAAATTTTTTTCTTCTTCAATAGTCATGTAACAAAAATTTTCATTACTATCAACCTGATACAAGTTGTCTTCTATTCTACATCCCTTCATAAGTGAATTTCCTATCATTCCCTTGATAGTGTAGCATTTTTGATTAAAAGTAACTATAAGTCCCGAGTCACAGAGTTGACTCACGCTGAGAAGATTGTGACGTAGGCCATCTACCTAAAGGACTTCAGTCTTCTTTATCTCTCCATTAGCAAATTCAGTACTTCCACTACCTTTGATTTTTAGAGCTCCATCATTACCAAATCGTACAGTACCATCAACCTTTATTTTGATATCTGTTAACAGGACATCATTACTTGTCATGTGAGACGAACAACCGCTATCCAGAATCCAGGTACTATTGATTTTGGTATCTTTGAGGGCCACGTTTTCAAGGTTGGATTTATCAATTTTCTTCCTTTCTTTCTATGAGACATTGGATTGAGTATAGATCACTGATGGCCTTTCAATTATCTCATTCTTGTACATTGGTTCTTCATAGTCTAAGTATTCTTTGAGAGGAGAAAAGATCTTTATAAGAGAAACACTATCTTGTTGACGAGATTTGACTTGTCTCGAACTCCAATATGAGGAGTCCATGTCCCTTCTCTGCCTGCAATTAAAAACCTTATGACAAAAGTAAGAACAATGAAAACAATATCGATAGAAATTGTTTCTTCTAAAAGAATTAGGATATGAATTTGTTCTCCTCCGTTGATCTCTGATATCTTCTCCATTCAGATAGCTTCTTGCCTCTTCACAATAAGACATGGTGTGGCCCAAATATCCATAGGACTGACACTTCATGAGAGGAAATGTCTTCTCACTTTGTTTATCCTCATTCCTTCTTTGGTGGGATAATATTTTGAGGGCCCCTTCTTCAAGGAGGCTCGAGGATAATTTTCTTTTCTTACTTCAGATTGAATTGGGGGTTTCTATTTCAGCACTTCGGATAACTTTTCCACATCACCCACTTTCAACTTGCCTTTATTTTAGTTACCTTTATTTGCAGCATATGACAACTCTGCCTCACAACCAACTCCACTATTTCCCATTCAGGTAGGTCTCTGATCATTTAAAATCTTTTCAACTCTATTAGAGCCACTTTTTTCTCTCTCCAATAGCTCAGCATCTGAGAACCTACCAAAATGTATTTTCTTCCTTGATTCATTTGAAATTGAATCTTTTTCAAGTTTACTCCTAATAGTGACAACTTCCTCCTCAAGACACTCAGCAGTCTTGGACTTTTCCTCTACTCTATAGGTGAGTTCATTGATGACATTTTCCTGATCTTCAATTCATAGCTTTAGATCCACTACATCATCATTTATTTCAATTATTTTAGACTGTACTTTCACCAATTCTTCCAGTCAATCAATTTCAGCTTCAATTTGATCAACATATTCAAATAATTCTTCTAAAATTGATTTCCACTTATTACAACTCTTACATTTAATCTTATGCTTATTAACAACATCCTTATGTTGTAACTCAGTATTGGCACAAGTTTTCAACTGATTTTCTCCACCAGTATCTTGTAATTTTTTAACAGTGGCCATCATAGAAGCATGGTTCCCAGTTTTAAATTATGGTACTTCTTCATCACAGAATTCATTATCATCTACTTCCTCTTCATAGAAAAAACTCTTCTTTGGTACTTTCTTTCTGAATTTGAAGTCTCCCTTTTCGAAAAACCTTTTCTGAGGCTTATCAATGATTTCAGCATCGCAATTCTCATCATCGATCATTCTTAATCATTGAGAGGCAATGTGACCAACTTTTCCACAATGAAAGCAAGCAAGAGGGAACTTCCCTTTGAATTTCCATTTTACCTTCTGGAACATATTTGCAATGAGAGAAATAATTTCTTTTTCCTTGTCATCTTCACCACTACTATATTTTTATATTTTCAGTTTCTCAATGGATTTGAAATTCATTTCCTTGCCCACTCAAGTAGTAGAATCTTCTGGTTTGACTCTCATTTCATATGCCACCAAACTGCCCAGCAGTTCATCTAGTGAAAGTTTAGAAAGATCGCTTTCCTCAAGGACTGACACCTTTGCATTGTATAGGGAAGGAAGTCTTCTAAATATTTTCTTTAAAATATCAATGTGTTTTATTTTTTCACCAAGACCTTGAATAGCTCCAACCACTTCAGTAATTAGATTGAAGAATGAGTCTGCATTCTCATCCGGATGCATCTTCATATCATCAAACCTATTGTGTAGGACTTTTAGTTTTTCCTCCTTCACTTTGCTATCTCCTACATAAATATTTTCAAGTTTATCCCACTTGGATTTAGCTGATGTGAAACACATCACCATTAGATAGATCTGATCTGAATCGGCCGCGGTGAGAGCATTTTTTTTCTTTAGCATCTGCATCAAGAATTTTCCTATCTACATCAGTCATAGAAAGGTCTGTCGGATCAGTGACTTGTATTCCTTGAACTTTAGAAAAAAGGACATCCATTCTAAGAGATCTTAGATGAGATCTCATTCTGTTCTTCCCCATTTGGAAATTACTTCCATCAACGAGAGGGAATCCTCTGACATAGGCTGACACTACAACATAAATAGGGTTTAGCGGCGGTTTTGTGGCGGCGGTTCACAAAACCGCCTCTAAATTATTTCTGAAAAATGTTTCGCGGCGATATTTAATAAACCGATGCTAAACCCATTTTTTTTATAAATCCTGACCCTTCCCTACGCCGACCCCCATTTCCCCCAACCCTCCCGACCCCCCGCGCTCCCTTCTTCCCGCACCCCCCCCCCCCCCCCCGCGACCCCGCAATGTATCTGGAGAACGCGCGACCTCCATCTCCGGTGACCCCGCGACCAGTGTCTTTGGCGGAGCCCGCGACCGATGCCCCTAGCGACCGGCGACCCCCCCCCCCCTTCTTTCGGAGACCCTTCTCACTGTGACCGCAACCCCAAAGTGAGTTTTACAACATTTTTCATCTTTTTTTATATGATTTTGTGCAATATATATTTATTATTTGATTAGAATGTTTGTTACTCCAAGTTTTAGCATGTTAATTTGAAGAAAATTATTAATTTGATACCTAATTCATGTTTAATTGAAATTTTTATTCCATGTCTTAATGGAATTGGATAATGAAAATGAATCTAGAAATACTTATTATTGATAATAATAAAGAGGTATGTTAATGGAAATTTTCATCCTTAAAATTCAATGAAACATGAAGTTTTGATTGAAATAATATTTAAATAATGAATAGGTTATGGTAGCTAATTCCATATGTTTCTCATAGTTTTATCCTATGATAAATGAATCAGTTAATCCAAAATAGAAATAAAACTGGTTGTTTGATAAAGATAACTGTTTGGGGTCGAGCGAGCCTATTTTCATGTGATGTTCAGATACATTATTTCTAGGGCCTATATGCCCTATTGAATCTTTGTATTGTTTATTTACTTCTATATTTTCTTTTTAATTGATTCTTTTTATATGATTCTTTTTTTATCTTGTTATGGATGAAGATTGAAGGTATACGGTTCATAAGACTTGGGTTTTTGGTTGTAGTTGACACCTGATATGGTGGATGCATGGTGATATGCATGGTGTATCGAGATTGATGGAATGGGTTTAACATGTGATTTCCCATTATTATGTTAAAATATAGGATAATTTCTTATGAAAAAAACTTATTTAAATTTGGTTTGTGATTTCCCATTATTTATTGGAAATAGAACCTTTAGCGGTGTCCTTGGTAGAGACTCTTATGTAAGGGTAGCATGGGACTTTTTTGAGTTGTCTTGGAATATAACCACATGCATTCTCCACAGACCTACTTTTTAATGATGCATTAGTGGATTAGATTTTTAGCCTAGTGAATTTTGTAATAATAACATGGTGTTAGGTTTGATGCATTCTCATTTTAAGTTGATATCTTTGGTAGGTAGTTCCCTTAGAAGATTAATACCTTTCTATTATAAGGATTTTTCTAATGCTTGGTTCTATTCAGGTGTCGTTGCCCCTAATATGACTCTTTAGTTCTAATGAAACCCTTTTTTTGGTGGTTATTGTGTTTTTGACCATTTTTTTTTTCATGAGTATTGAGAAATGCTCAGTTTCGGTAGGATAGACTTACCTCAAGCATTGTCATCTACTTTTCAGGTCGCATGACCCTTTATTTTCCTCAGTATTGGACAACGTTGTATGCTTTTATTCATGTTGAAGGTCATATGAGTCAATAAGATGTTGTTTTAAATCTATTTTATGTACCTTATAATTATTTAATGAATAGGGTGGACAAACTATGTATTGTAATCAAGATGTGCCAATTTCTTATGAAACCTATAGTAACATGCTTACATATATGTTTTTCTTGTCGAGTTCTAAATGGTGTAATGAATGTATGGAGTTCGGTTAAATCATTGAACCAAGGGCTATTTTTTAAGGTGTCGGTTCATCTACAGATTTGAGTGACCTATGAATTAAATAGTCAAATATTTCTCAAAGCATTGGAGTACTTCAAAAAGAATAAGGTATTTTGGCATGCTGGTCGGTTTGGTTTTGGCCATATTTATGATTGTTATGATGTAATTTGTGTTCTTGGGGGAGAATCAAATGTATGTTTGATGTGAATATGATATAGATAGCTTATTAGTGGATTATATATCTCTAATTTTGATAACTAGGACACTCCAAAGGTGGGGGGAATCTTGTTATTTTTGTTAAACATGTGTCCTTCCCGGTAGAATGAACACAACCTAAGATGTCAATTGAAAAATGGAAATTTTTTCTAGCATTTATTTTGAGCTCTCATGTCTTAAATCTCTTCAGTTATTACTTGGAAATACTACTTTGATATGGTTGGTTATGTATAAAACCATTGAGAAACATCATTCCTCTTGGAGGATATCTAAGGTCAAGCCTATACAATCACATAATGTCTCAGGTTTAAAATTCATTATGATCTGTTTCGATCACACGTTAACGGGGGTTGTTTGAGGCAACATCAATGTGTGATCGACAGTGTTATGATAAGTGTGTAACCAAATATTCTTACTGCTCCTCAATGAGTTGTTGACGCTATCTCCTATGGACCAGACTTGTTCGGTTGGTCTGAAGTGGTAAATGTGATCAATGAATCATTTTTATTATATTATGCATACTTTATGATCAATGGGTCATCTTTATTATATTATGTTTCTGTAATATTACACTATCGTATATTTCGTGTAGGCACATTATGATATACATGTATAAAAGCCGGATCACATTACTGAGGAACACACCTCAGTATGTTAAGGGATTGAATGAGTTTTTAGATTTTTCAATTTATAAATGATCCGTTGATGGGAGAATAAAATGTCCATGTCCTAAATGTAAATTCAGAACATGGTCGAAGAGAGATGAAGTTTATAAACATTTAATACCGAAGTAATTCCCTGGTCAATATTTTTGTTGGATTTGGCATGGAGAATCGAACGTTACAGAAATATTGAGCACTGATGTTAATCCACAGAATGAGGTCCCATGTTCATCAACAATGGAAAATGAAATGCAAAACCTCATAAATTATGCATTTGGCACTGCAAGACACCACATTCAGCATCAAAACATATCAGAACAACCAGAAGAGGGTGATACAAATTGCAACGTGACAAGTGATGTTTTTGAGAGTGTAACACAGGGATATTAAGATTATAACATATCATTGGATCCTCATCTTTATTCATTGGATCCAAATGTAAGAGAAAACTTCACTGAGGAAAATGTGTTTCAAGATTTAGTTGACAATAGAAATCAAGATTTGTATAGTGGGTGTTTGAAATATTCAAAGATTTAATTTCAGATGAAGTTGTACCATATCAAATGTCTATGTGGAATTACAAATAAGGCAATGTCCATGATATTGTAATTGATTCGTGATGAATTTCCTGAAGAAAAAATCCCAGAATCATTTTATGATATGAAAAAATTTGTTAACAAGCTTGTTGTGAATTATACAAAAATACATGTGTGTCCCAATGATTGTATGCTTTATTGGGGAGAGGATTCAAGTAGACAGAATTTCATGAAATGTTCTTCTTCTAGATGTCAGGAAAAGAGTGATGTTGGATGTCTGAATAAACATAATTTCATGGAGAAGAAGAAAAGGAACACACCTACAATGTTTTTGCATTACTTTCCTTTGAATCCTTGATTGCAAAGATTATTCATGTACTCGAAAACCACTGAATACATGAAGTGGCATTCTATAGATAATAACAATGATGGGTTAATGAGACATCCACTAGATTCCCAATCATGGAAGAAATTTGATTCATTACATCTAGATTTCTCAGATGATCCTAGGAATGTTCGATTGGGATTGGTTGCCGATGGATTCAACCCATTTGGGACTTTGAGTACTAGTTATATAATTTGGCCAGTTGTTTTGATCCCTTATAATCTGCCTCCATGGATGTGTATGAAACAAACATCTATTATCCTTTAGATGATTATTCCTAGAAAAAAATGCATGGAAATGTTATTCATGTATACTTGAAGCCTTTTATTGAAGCATTGCAGGAGTTATGGAGAAACGGTGTTGAGACATTTCATGCTTCTTCTAAAACAATGTTCAAAATGCATGCTGCTTTAACGTGGACCATTAGTGACTTCCATGGGATTGGGAATTTATCTAGTTGGAACACTTACACGGGTTTGTCTTGTCTCGTTTTTAACGTTTATTTTGAGCCCAAACGGCTACCTCACAGTAGAAAATGGTACTTCTTGTGTCATCAATGATTTCTCGATGAATCTCATAGATTTCAGCTGAACAGTTCAAAATTTAATGGTTACATTGATCGTAGACCACCTCCAAAGTTGTTAACTAGTTCTGAAATATTGACACATCTTGAAAATGTTGAAACAGAATTTGGGAAGGTTCATCATTTGAATGATAGCGGAAAATGGGTCTGAAGTGCATCGCCAAGCGAAATCGGAACGCAACAATGGAATAAAAAAAGTATATTCTTCAAACTTCCATATTTGGGAATTTAATTTGTTGCGGAATAATCTTGATGTGATGCAAATTGAGAAGAATTTCTATGATAATTTGATTTCCACATTGCTTAATGAGCATGGAAAGTGGAAGGATCGTCTCAATGATCGTAAAGACTTACAAACAATGAACATAAAACACGATCTCTGGCCAAATGAGAATGAAAAGTATCCTCAGGCAATTTTTTCAATGAAAAATATTGATAAAGATAAATTTCGTCGAATTTTAAAGAATGTTAGGGAATCTTATGGGTATTCAAGTAACATCTCGAGGTGTGTTGACTTGAAGAATCGTAAGTTACATGGATTGAAAAGTCACGATTCACATATTTTGTTACAACAGTTACTACCATTGGCATTGCGTACATTATTACCAGAAAAAATTATTGTTGTTGTACCACAATTCTGCACATCTTTCAAACAACTATGTATAAAATATCTACATCGATTTCAACATGAAAACCTCCAGGAGAGGTTTGTATTGAACCTTTGTGCAATGGAGATGATATTTCCTCCGTCATTTGTTTTTTGTAATGATGCATTTAACTGTGCATTTGGTTGAGGAAGCTAAATTAGGAGGCCCCGTTCATTATCGATTGATGCATCCAATTAAGAGGTAATTTATTTATATGTTTTTCAGTTAAGTAAAAAAAAATTGGTACTTGATTAAATTCATAATTGTGTTTATTTTATTTCACATATATCTTGGGCATTTGAAATCATACGTGAGAAATAAAGCTCAACCAGAAGGCTCTATTGGTGAAGGCTATTTGGCAGAAGAGTGTCTCACCTTTTGTTCTCGATACTTGGATGATATTGTGAAATTTTTTAATCAAGTTGGACGTGTTGACGACACATTGACTCAATCTCAAATACATCAGAAATCCAAAATATTTCTTTTTATTGGTCGATCAGTTGGGAGGACATGAAATGTGACACTGAGTGAATTGGAATTATTACAGGCACATAGATATGTGATGTTGAATAGTGTAATTGCAGATCCATTTATTGAAGAGTTTAGGATACAAACAAAGAGACGAATGAGCGGCTGAACACAAAATGAGAAAGATATAACGAAATCTATTAATAAAGAGCTTGTAGAATGGTTTGCACAACGTGTAAGTTCATAAATATTGCAATAATTATGAATATTAGTTTGACACATACATTTTGTAAATCTAATAAAGTATATTTCTTTTCTCAGATCAGGAATACTGGTACTCGAGCAGACGTGTCCGAAGATTTCAAGTTTCTTGCTAGAGGTCCTCTAAAAAAAGTTAGAAAGTTCGACGCTTATAATGTGAATGGCTTTAGATTTCGTATAGTCGTTCGAGAAGGGGGCTTGAAAACATAGAATAGTGGTATATTTACATTTTCTAAAGTGGAATACTACGTAAAGCTGCATGATATTATTGAATTAAACTACCAAGGACATTTTTTTGTTGTTTTATTCAAATGAAAATGGGTCGATATTATCAGAGGTGTTAAAAGAGATTCCTTGCAAATTACTTCTGTGAACTTCTCTAATTTGATGGATATTGGTGATCATGAACTGCATGATCCATATATCTTATCATTGCAAACAAAAATGGTATATTATGTGAATGATGTTTTTAATGAAGGGTGGAGTGTAGTTTCTCACATAATACAAAGAGGTTTGTATGATATGGGTGATGAGGTGGAAAATTTGACCTCTGAAATTGAATTTAATCAACAAAAGGTAGCATAATTATTTTTCCATCATGATATTGGAAATATTAGTCTATAAAGGATGAATGAAGTGGATGAAGAAACCAACATGATTGAAGGGGAAAATGATTGTATGTACAATTATTTATTTATTCAGCGACCACTTGTTTCATTTCTGATGTCATTCATTATCCTTGTTATATATATTTTGTCTGTTAGTTCTGGGCATCTGTTATCATTTTTAATTTTTTTTTTCTGCATAATTTTTTTGAAATATATGTTCTGAACATAATTTTATTTGATTAAATGACAGGAATGCCAAGGAAGAAGTATTATACTATTTCATCTGCTTCTGTGATAGATGACGATCCATCTGGCTCCCTCCCCACGACATCTGAGGCACCAGCTGCCTACACTCCTACACCATCTCCCCCTGCACCATCTCTCACACCATATTTGGATGTCCCATTAGAGGGTGAGTCTTTGACTCCCCCTTCAAGAACCTCATCAGTGGGGCAGCGACACGCCCATTCCAGTTCATCACGGGCGTACTGGAGTGTCACTGTCATAGGTACAAATTTTAATTAAATAAATTTATAGAATTTTGTTTATACTAATTGTTTTCTCGTTGAAGATGAAAAAAATACAACCGTGGAGAAAAAAATAAAAAGTGCATATGTTTGGAATATGACTGGTGAAAAGATATTCATGCCATTTGATTTGTATGGGGTCCCGACGGATGACGTCGCGGGGTTACTTGTCCAGATTCTAGGCCAGCTGGTAGCGGAGCCCATTTCCCTTCCTATTTCATATGATGATTGGAGACATATTCCTCCAAGCTAGAAAAATGAAGTTTTTAATTCTCAAATAAAGGTAAATTTATTACATTATGGTTTAATTGAATGTCATGTTACTAATATGGTCAAAATGAATTTCTGTATAAAGATGTTCTTCAACATCACAATTGCTGATGTGATAGCATGGAAGTGGAAGTTGAAAAATCTAGGTAAGAAATGGAAAGATTTCAAATGGATATTGAGGTGTGATTTCAACGATACCTCGTTGAATGTGTGACAAATGTATGAGAAGCTGCCCAGTGGGGTATAGAAATAACAGTGGAATATTTTTGTTGACAGACATCGTGATGAGAAGCGGATGGTATTGAAATATATATTATTATATTATCCTCATTTTACATTTAGACATATATATAAAAAGGACATGACATTGAATACATTAATATTAAATTGAATTTTATTTATTTCAGGATCTCTCAAGAAAGAATGCTTCAAACCGAGCTAAGCAAGTCATCCCTCACACTGCGGGCTCAAAAAGATTTTCTAAAAGCCAAATGAAATTGGTAATCTCTTAATTAGTTTAAATATTTATAAGACATTATTATATATTAAATATATTTAATTTTTTATTTATCTTTTCTTAATGCAATCATGGAGTTTAGGGAATGAAGCATCCCAAACTAAACTATGGTTGGATGTTCACAAGAAATCAGATGGAAGTTTTGTTAATGAGCCTGCTAAATAAGTTGGGGTGTGAAGTCAATTTTTTATTATAATAACTTATTATCAGTTTTTACTGTGTTAATATTTATTGATATTTGATTTAAAGGTAAAAATTAAAGAAATATGGGATGTCAATCCTGCCCAGTCCAACTGAGTCTCCTAGGATGACATGGTTGCTAATGGCCTTGGGAAGGAGCATCCTGGTAGAGTGCGCAGGATGGCTTTGGGACTCGTACCATCTGAAGTTTTTAGTAGGACACCGGGGATGAAAGCTGAATCTACTCTTGGCTTTATTCAGCCCATATCCGAAGATTCTAAGAGAGAGATTGTTTCTCTATGAAACACAGTTCACCAGCATGGGGATCAGATATCTGCTTTGCAGAAATATTTGATTGAAATACTTCAGAATATGAGCAGATATGCCCCCAGTGGTAGTGCATCTATTGGTGGTATGCAGGTAAATCACAAAAAAATCAAAATTATTTCATTTTCTAACTTTCATTGGTTTTAGGTTTTAATATAAATATGCAACCGTGTTTAATTTTTAATATAATGTTCTTATAGGAGACAACAGAAAGTGGTGATGAAAGTGGTGAGGGTGACGATGCATCATCAGAACATGAGTAGTTGTATTGTTCATGTGTTGAACAAAAATGGGAACAGTTTCTTTGTATATGTAATATTTGTGGCTCATAGTTTCCACCAAACATTTTATGTCCTAAAATTTCCTTGATTTCTCATGATTCCTTTTATGCATTTTATTGATTTCTGATGTTTCTTTTTATGTCTTGATATCTCGAGTGTGGTATACATCATTCCATTTAGGCCTATGTTTGAATTGGTAGTTGATATTTTGGATGACTAGGAGTTAAACCCATTGTTGATTTGTTGAACAAATTGGGTCATTTCACATGTTATATTATTTGTAATTTAAACTAAGTAATATTCTCTTATGTTGAGATGGTTTTACTATATTTTATTGGTGAGGGGTAGTGGATTCATCCATATATGTTTCATACTCAATAGAATCATGTTTCCCAACATCAATTGGGTTAACATGATAGAAATATACTACTGAGTTACCACCAATAGGAAACACATATTTATATTGTAAGAGGGATATCATTAATTTGGGTGTGATCCCATAGGATGAAAGATAGTGTAGATGACCATGATGAAAAAATGATATAAAAATTCCCCCACCCATGTGGGTTATGTTTTCCATTGTAATTTTATAGTCACAAACGCCACTTAGGATAGATTCTGATTCTTTAAGATATTATAGCATTGTAACAATCCCTATTATATTATCTAGATATTCTAATGGGCCTCAACGGCGTTTAAACTAGTAGGGGTATAAATATACTCTTGAGTGTCAGTGGTTGGATATCCTCAATGGGATCAACTTTTAGATTCTTGAGTATAGAGAATAGAGAAAAACACCCTATATATCTTCTTGAGTACTCAAGGTCACATGTTAATAAAAATGACTATAGTGAACATGATACTCATAATGAATTTCTAAGGTGATTTCTACTTTATGGTGGAAATATTTATCCAAATCAATATGATAAGAGATTAACTTGTTCTCATGATCAATTGAAAGGATACAAAAAAGGTTGGATGTGAAATTATGGACCAATGGTTTTTCCATAGAATGTTTTTAGTTGGACAACCTATGGGTAATTATTCCCCATAGATTACCATGAGTTTCATATAATGTCAGGATAGATCCATTTAGATGGTATTCCTGAAATAATGTGTGAACCATCATGCACTCATTTTACAAGGGTAGGATACAATGTATGTCAGGGTATGGGGAACATATATTCATAGAAATTGAGTTCTACGTATGACATAACAATTGTTTTCATACCTCATCATTGTGTTCCTTATGGGTACTATCAACTTGTTTTATGTCTTGAACATAATGGGTGCATTTGGTGATTCAGTTTTAATTGACGGATGTGATGAAGGTATTGAAAAGGAAACACAATGAAGAAACCCATCAATACATCATCAAATGTAAGAGTTCGTAGTTTATCAATCCAATTCCATGTTAATGGATTCACATTAGGTTATCTATTTTTTGATGAGAACCTCCAATGGGATTCCATGTATATGAATATTTGGTATGGATGTACTTTTAGAACTAAATTACAATTAAAGGTGTTCACTAGTGATTCATATACTATAGATTCTTTAAAATATGTATTGGTAAAAGGTGTGAGATTTTGGGATCATCCAATATTCTTTGGGTGGAATCAATTGAATTATTGGATTCCCTTATAGATTTATGATTTTTTTAATGAATAATATCAAAATACTAGTGTTTAACGAGTTACCCATATTCCTATGATCTCTCTGAATCTATGTAGATATGAAAATATATGATTTTTAGGTTAATAATACATATAATACTAGTTTATTCTTCATTTGTTTAAGGCCACATAGTAAAGAAATTATTCATTTTTTGTCATACAAAGAGTTCGTAGGTGTTTACATTGTTGGGATCAGTCCCATGTGATGAGCATCATATTAATCTCTATAAATAGAATCATAACACACATAGATTATTAATGATTAGTGGGATACATCATACCATTTATGTTCAATTTAAATAGAAATATTTCAAGAATATTAACGTTTTGTGAAGGGGAACATTTTGTGAAAGGTACATATAAATAGATAGTGTTTAAATTTATCATGAGTTTAAATTTATCATGAGTTTAAATTTATCATGAGTTTAAATTTATCATGAGTTTAAATTTCAGTTTCATCTTGGTCTTCAATGACTAATTTGGAGAAGGTATGGTTTTGGATTACACCTATTAGGGGGCCCATATATTGTTTTCAATATCATATATGTTGGTATGATGATAATGGATGAATTCTTAAGAGGATGGGGCATAAAACTTGAATGTGGATATGATATTAATTTCTGGTTTGATTTGTCTTTCAGGGAAGGGATGCAACGGAATCAGAAAATTTATTTTTTTTCTCTGGACAGCTTTTAGCAGCGGTTTAAACCACCGCGAAATGTACATTGTCAGAGGTTTAAACTGCCACTAAACTGTGAAAACTATCATGAAATGTTAAAAAAAATTAGGTTTCACGGCGGTTTTAACCGCCGCTACATAGTGTCATCGTGGTGCTCATTCCGCGGCGGTTCACGTTACTTCAGCGGCGGTTTTGTGGCTGCTGGATTTGAGTTTATTCGCAGTGGTTATAACTACTGTGAATAAACTGATCTCAAGGGATCGTAAAAACTGCCGCCAAACTCAGTAAAACCACCTCGAAATGAGGCAGCTACGACGCTTTCCTTAAACCACCACGAAATGGAAATAACCTCCGCTAATAGATTGGTGACACCATATTAGGTGGTGGTTTACAGAAACCACCTCCAAACTATGTAGCGGCGGTTTAAACCGCTGCTAAACGGTGATTCTCTTGTAGTGTGAGTTGTCCATAATGGTAAATGAAATATCAAACACTAGTGAACCTCACTATGATACCACATGAAGGACCTCGAAACACCCTGAGTGGGGAGGGGTGAATCAGGGTGTTAACGTTTTTCTTTTTAAAGTTGTGGATCTTATTCCCATGTTGGTAGAAACTTGTTAAACCTATCAGACAAATGAAAGTAGGAAGTTGACATATAACTTTTACTTGGTTCACCAAAAATGGCTATGTCCAAGGAGCATACGCCGATAGGTTGTCGGTCATACCTAATTTCACTAAACTTTACTAGCTGTGGATTACAAAGTTTAGGTACAATCACTCTATCCCAGGCACAATGCCTTTACAAAAGTTCAGGGATAGCTCACTACATCCCTCGGGTCACTCCCGTTGACTCCCCCTGGTTCACTACCTTTGTTGAAGTCACACTCCGTTTATAGACGTGATGGTCTCTTCATCATCACTAATGAATACATCCCCTGTTGTATTTTGTTTCTATATTGAAGTCCAACTTCAACTTGTAGACAAATCTCACTTAGCACCCAAGGTATCGGGCAAACATCCAGCTTTTGCGCAGCCCCAAAAAGATTGACTTGATTTAACCACACTTGGTGCGCTTCTCCAAGATGGCAGGAAAGTTTTAAGAAGGCACACAATTTCACCTCAACCACTTGCACGACAATTTTTTTTCAACCTCAAAATTGAGCGACTCACACTCTTTTCCGCCAAAACCAGTTTTGGCATGTAACTGTCAAATATCGCGCTACTTCAAATTCTGGTGTGAATGTGTCACCAACCCACCTGCATGACACCTCCTTCTCCAACACCAAACTTGGCCGACTCACACCCTTTCTCTCCCAAACCACCTTGGATTCACAGCAAACAACTATCGCGAAACTTCTACTTGCGCGACCACACAACCACTTGCTCGACCACTACACCTGCACGACGAGAGCTCTGAATTTATCTAAGTCTCGAACATCTCCCCAAAAGAGGAGGGGTGGTCCTCTATTTATAGGCATTTCAAACACCCTGCATGATGGCGTGCAAGTCTTCTCTCGGCGTGCAAGTCTTGCCACCCTAGTCTCTGTCGTGCTAGTCACTTGCGCGACTAAACTCAAAACTTGGGCACCCCTTCTCCCATTTCCTTATTTTGATATTCTGATCTTGAAAAGAATATGACACGCATGTTTCCAAGCCTCCAAGTAATCGGTGTGCAAGTCCCTTTTCCAAAAACACTTTTCTCCATTTGACAATTTTGAGTTCTAGAAATTGGGAAAACATTGGAAAATGGTGCCACCTTCAAAACTGTTATTTGTTTGAAATGTAAGATCACTTTTCTGGAACATATTCTATACATCCACTAAGAATTGACAACAAACACAAAAATATACTCCAATTCATGCAATGACAATCTTGGTTCCAACACGTATATGCTCAGTAATGGTAAAAATTTTAGCGGAATCTATAATCTTTTAAGGAAAGATGTGTAATAAAAACAACAACGTTTATAAACATAATCTTGAACATAATATTGAAAAAAAAAATCATCATATAAACATGCACATAGATATTCTAATAGTAAAATAACCACACGTAATAATAAATATCATAATGAGGGAATGCCTAACATCGGACATCATTAACACATAGTCAAGTCCTTGTGCGAAGAATACAAATAAGATTATTTTCAAGGTCGTGTGCCAAGACACTAGTTTGTCTCTTGAGACCTACCAATGCATCGAGGACCTATAGTGGGATCCACCCGTCACTTACTAAGTCCACTGCATTTCTCATATGAAAATTTTGAAACATAACATAAACATTTGTATTAAAACTAGCCTACAAAATGTCAATACATTAACCATAAACCATGAATGGTATATAAATAGAACATTCACAGTCAAACATATCATAACTCATTCAATACAATATGGAAGATTGTATTATAATTAATCAACTTCAATCTAGAATAATATCCACTAAACGATGCTGACATAGTTGAAAATGATCAGTAAAACTTTTTGAGAGAAATAACCCTTTTGTGAAATCATTTAAAAATCACATATTAATAAAAGAAGTAATTTAAAATAGATTTTTTAATCAAAGTAGGGCCCAAGCCACAACTCCCCAAGCCCTCCACCAATAGGCCAGCGGCTAGTGACTAGCACCGAGTAGGCATGCTACTAACATGGGAGGCATTGCCTATAAACCTGTACACACGCACACACATCTCCAATCCCACAAAGCTGAAAAGTAAAAACTACTAAAAATGGAAATGCATGAATACACTAAAAATCTCAAACAACAGAGTATGATAGGAAGTAAAGTACATGAAATTGAAACCCTGGGCCAAAAGTACAGGTCCACCAAAAAAGAAATTCTGTAACAAAGTCCAACCTATAAGGAAAGGTACTGGGACTGCAATATATAGGCATAGAAACACACCTCGGCCCCCCTGATCTCACTGAGCGTCGTCCGACCCTGGTCCACCTAGAATCATATCAAAGGCCCGCTCGTCTTCACAAGACATGACATGTGTGGGCAAATATCGTGCAGGGGTGATTATAACAATACCCAGTAGGACACCCTGGAACCACAAAGGAAATACAATAGGGAAAATGCCACAAAGGAAGATACAGTCAGCTCTACACAGTATATGTCTACTGAACATATAATAAGAATATCCAGATATACTTATACACGATCTACTATCACGAAACCCACCTCTAGGATCCTGCTTGATGATTTCCACTAAGCATGCAACCGGGAGAACACACTCCTTGGTCTGAAGGGAGAGATATGAAGTACTCGTTCTGGGATAACACACTCCACAAGTACTTTGAGAACACGATGCTTTGATGAGGATCACAACCAAGTCATGGGGTGATTCCAAAACTCAGTCTGAGCTAATCCGCTAAGCAGAGGATCAGCGCCAGGGTAAAGTTGGTCATGTTGATACCAAGAACTCTACCTAGGGTTCCAGGAATGAATAGAGGATCCGTATCTAAGTATCACATAGGGGATTTTAAAAACTCTATTCAGGAAGTTATACTGAAGGGATAATACTCCTGTGTAAAGGAAATGATACCAGAACCTTCAGGGAAAGGACCATGGGTACGAACCCTATGAAAACTAGTCCAAGTCACAGAAGACATGTGGCTCAAGTCATGAAGAAATGACTACACGACGTGTAGAAAATTTAAACGTAATGTTCCTTGGCCTCAGGTACTTCCCGTTTAAACGGCCCATGTCATTCGTTCAAGCCGTGTAAAACCATAATACATAGTGTTTAGAAAAAGTACACATTGTGTTCCTTGACCCCGGGTACTGCCCGTGTAAACGGCCAGTGTCATTTGGCTTGTTGGATAAAAAGAAAATATATGGTGTGTAGAAGAATCACACGCCATGTCCGATCACATGGACTCGCTCCGTGTACGCTGGCCATGTACCCGTACACGGTCTCTGCCCGTGTCCATGTCGCCTTCCCGGGTACCAGTACACGGGGTATCCCGTGTACTGGCCGGGTCTGGCTGGGGAATGGTATTCATAGCGTGTCCTTGGCCGTGTACCCTGCCCATGTCCATGTACTCCCAGAGTATACGCCAGGGGTCTGCCGACGAAAACACGCCGTGTAGCCCATACTACACGGCGTGTAGTCAGGAAATTTCCAGAACCGTCGTCTTCCACCTCGCGCCTCAGCCGATTCTTCGGATCTTGGTCCAACCGCTCGATCATCATGAAACTCCAGATTTGGGGTCGTCTCACCCCTACGAAACCGATTCTGTCGGTTTTGGGCTCCCGATCGGCCTTGATAGCGCATCCTAATCCATCCGCACGAAAATGCTCGAAGAACGGAAATTCCAAACCACATCGATTTGTTCTCCGCCGTCATCGTCGCACCTCCGCTAGGCCGTCTCAGTGTTGGATCTTGAATTTCAGATCGTTGCGCCAAAAAACGAATGTGCAACGATCAATTTCCTCCAAGAACACGTAGAACGCATGCCAAGAACGCGTAAGAACTGGGAGAGAAAAACACAATAATCGCGTGGGACGAACCTCGATCGATGTTCATGTCAATCTTGGTTCATCACTATTAGATGGTTGAACAAAAACCAAAATAATTTCATGAATCGAATCCCCATGATTCCCGAAAATATCCCATCCCTCAAGAACGATTGATCTGCGGGCTAATCTATTTGTGGATTAGTCAGCATTCATCGTGGAAATCAAAAACGGGGAAGAAATCACAATTAAAACATCCTACCTAGATTTTGCGGCATTCGTCGGCGATGATCCGGTCACTACGTTGTCGTCGCCGCATTTGGAAGTTTTCTCCTGATCCTCCAGAGCTGCCAAGGGTTTCAGGGTCTTGATGTTTGTAACCCTAGACGCATGCCCTAACCTTTTTTTAAAAGGATAAAGATATCCGCTGCAATAGATTTAATTAAATATTTTAAATTAAATATTTTATTACGGTTGCGTCCAAAACACAGTTTTCGCCACCGGCCTGCGCCAGTTGATGTTAGATCACTTCGAGGGTAAACTCTCTGCTCTGAATTGAATGGTACCATTGGATTTTTGATCTGATCTCCTGTTCGGGAGTTATTCCACATTTTTAGTAAAACCACACATGCGGGTAATTTAATAGTTAAGTTAAATTCAAACATTAGTTTCGGGCTCACTGGGCCTCGGAACTGCATGCCGTCTCAGAGCCTGGTCTCAAATTAATTACCATATAATATTAAATTAATACATTTAAAAGTCCAGGACATTATATCACACCCTCCTTAGGGATTTTACTGTAAAGACCCATAAATTTCAAGGAAATTGTTTTTCTTAATTTTCTTTGAAATTTACAAGAACGCAGTTTCAGACGGCACCTGATTCCGAGGCCCGGTGTGCCCGGAATCGATTTCCGAAGTTTCGCTCGGGTACGTTCAGTGAAGGAACGAGCGGGTTTTTCTAACTTTTGAACCGGTGCTTGGAATCTAATTCTGAGGGCACCAATGGAATTGCAGTGCCGGTAATTGCTTAGAAACTCCTCTTCTGGAGTTGCGTTTGCTCGGGTGTGGTTTTTAATTTTTGGGCTTTAAGATAAGAAATAAAATAAAGTGGTGCGACAACTTTATTTTTATTCACTTAAGCCACTTAAAAGCCACTTAAAGCCGCTTAAGCTAAGTTAAAGCAGATAGGGTACAATTCAAAATATCCTACCCTCTTGGTAGGATATTTGTGAGGTGGGGCCCGCACAAGCCCCACCGTTTCTTTTCCGCTAAGTAACGCACCCGCGAAAACCCCTATTAATTGAAAGTCAACTGGGGAATTTCTTAATCTATTAAACGCTCCTTTTAATTGGGCGGTTTTATTAGTTGAATTAATTCTATGAATTAATAGTTCGTTACTTAACTTATCTTTTTTCGTTTGTTGGAATGTTAATAAAATAAGACCAAAATTCTTCTTCTTGTGTGTTGTTCGTTGAGGGGTTTTGACAGAACCTTAAGTCCTTCAACCTCCTTCGCGAAGAACGTGAAGAACGCGAAGAACGCGAAGAACGTCGGCCTTCGACGAAAGGCGGCGAAGAACGTCGAACCCTCGGAGATCGACGACGCAACGCCGTGTTCCGCGACGCCAACGATTCTCCTCCTGCGACGTTCTTCTGCGACGTCCCTTCTTCCGCGACAAATCTACGATCATCCGTTGAGGTGAGGGATGGCGGACCTCTTATTTCTTTGTGGTTTATAGCAACAACATGGATTTAATTGTTATAATTAAATATGTATTTTTTTGATCCTCGGAGTTCGTCGACGCAACGCCAAGTACCGCACGACAACGACGCACTTCCGCGATGCGACGATTCTTTTCTTCCGCGACGATCAATTCCGCGAAGAACGCACGTACGACGAGGTAGGGGTTTGATTCTTTAAATCTTTGTGATTAAATCTCTGGTCATTTAAATATTGTTGGGTGAATATCTTTAAGACCGCTAATGCGGTGGGTGAGGACTAACGAACAAGTCCGAACCCACGGCACATTTTCGTTCTTGGTGCGCGAAATGATGGACGACGATAGACGGGGCCACAAGGGCGATTTGTGGGCCTGGCAGGGAAGATCGGATCCTAGGAGGACCACTGGCGAAGATCGCACGCAAAACGGACCACCGGAGTGCGTCTGGTGGCCCGCGGAAGCTCCAGCCGGCGCGGCGGCGGCGCCCTGCATGCCGCCGGCAAAAACCCGCCGCGGATTAAGCCACGGTGGCAAGCCGGTTCCGCGGCCGCGCGGAACCGGGAGGAGGGATGCGGCCTGGCCGCCATGTCCGCTGGCGAGGCGGCCCCACCCGGGGCCACGACGTTTCTTCACGCGGGGGCAGAAAGCCCCTCGTGGCTTCCCCTCGCTCGGCCGCTCGGCCGAGCCGAGCCGGGCCGACCCGCCGGGCCGAGTCGCGCCCAGGCCGGGCCGGGTCGGGTCGACCCGGTTCGGGCCGACCCTGGGGGGGTCGGTTCGGGCCCAGACCCCCCGTTTCCGGACCTTTTCGGTATTTTGCTCATAACTTGAGCTACGGACCTCCGAACGGCGCTCCGTCAGCGGCGATGTGATCGTTTAATCGATACGGTCGTTTCAGTATATCACACTCAAGGTTTCATAATACTTTGGGTTCGGCCGGGATGGTTCGTACACGAAGCCAATCAGGCCCTCGGAGCGGAAACACTCATATCTTGAGCTTCGGATGTCTGATTGACGTGCCGTCGACTTTGATGGATTCCTCTAAGTGAGACGGATCTTTTGGAATACTCTGCCCGAGGTTTGGACGCAGGTGGAGTACGGTCGGGTTTGTTTTTCCTTAGAAACCAACCGGGCCCCTAGGACAAAAAAGAAAATAACTCTCAGACCGGGCGTTCGATTGACGTGCCGTCTGCGACGTTGAGTTCCTGTTGACGATACAGAACTTTTGGATACATCAAATCTAAACTATGTGTCAGTTGATGTATCAGCCTCTCGGCTCGTGGAGCGGACCCTCCTGAACGACCTTGCTATGTGCGGGAACCCTAGAGTTGGATGCGACTGCAACGATGATGGAAACAGTACGGAAATCCTCTGTGTTTTCGGCAGTGACCACTACGGTACATCTTGGGATACATCAACTCCGGACTACAGGTCAGTTGATGCATCGACCTCTCGGCTCGTGGAGTGGACCCTCCCAAAACGAGCATGCTGTGTGCGGAAACCCTAGAGCCGGTTGAGACTTGACGACTACTGATCGAATGACTCGGTGTGTTACAGATAGCTCAGTGGGAAGCGCTTGATTGTAGCAGCAGAACCACGACGGAGGAGCGCATGGTTGTTGCGGCAGACCCGTGGTACTCATCAGAAAGAGTACCTCTGGAGGCTATGAGGGGGAGCGCTTGGTTGTAGCAGCAGACCCACGAAGGAGGAGCGCTTGGTTGTAGCAGCATGGGGGAGCGCTTGGTTGTAGCGGCAGACCCACGACGGAGGAGCGCTAGGTTGTAGTAGCATGGGGGAGCGCTTGGTTGTAAAGGCAGACCCACGACGGAGGAGCGCTTGGTTGTAGCGGCTGACCCGTGGTACTCAACATAAGGAGTACCTCTAGAGATTATGAGGGGGAGCGCTTGGTTGTAGCAGCAGACCCAGGGTGGGAAGCGCTTGGTTGTAGCAGCAGGCCCACAGTACTCGATAGATGGAGTACTACAGCAGTCCAAGGTTAGAAGGAAGCGCTTGGTTATAGCGCCATAACCACTGAACTTGATGGAGAAGGAGTTTCACTATAACTATGGTTTCAACTTCATGATCGATCCTATGTGGGTCATTGCGGGGGTTAGAACCTACTGATCCTTTGTGGGTCTGACGGCTAGATGAATCAGTGGCTACATCTGATCATCTCTATCGTCTTACGAAGATGTATATCCTGTGTGAGCTGAATCCTGTTTGTTATCCTATGTGGATATACGTTTTGATTTCCTATGTGGATTATTTCGTGCTATCCTGTGTGGATTTACGTTTTTCTTTCTTGTGTGGATTGGGTTGTACTTGAGCTCGGATGTTGGAGCCGAGCGAGAATTGAAGACTTAGATATATGTATGGGCATATACCTAAGCCGTGTCTGATGTTACTTCGTGATTGTATCTTTCCTTTGTGGTTTATCCTTTGTGGATTCTGGGAGACCTTCGGGGGTCTCGAGGTCCCCACTGAGTAGCTTATACTCACCCCTGCATGGGTTATGCCCGCACTACGTTGTGTTGGTTGCGGAAGACGGACAGCGCTGATCGTGGTGGAGTCTTGAGGAGCAGGACGGTACCTAGAGGTGGACCAATGGGTGGTACGTTCTCGGAGCAGTCGGCTGGACCCGAGGAGTAGTGGAGGCTTTCTGTACCCACCCTTCAGGTGGGACTTCCAGTGGACGGCTCGACGTAGCGGCTTTACTTTTCAGTTGTTGTTTTCCCCATTCGAGTTGTACTTTCCTCTCAGTTTGGGTTTGTATTCTGGCCCACTTACCATTCCGCACTTACTGTTGTACCAGTTTTTACTTAGTGTTTACCTTTTCCGCTTGCTTACTCTGTGGTGCTTTTTTACTTTACAAAGTCAATGCCATCCCTTTTACCGGTATTTACGCCTTGGTGCTAGTCGCCAGCCCCTGGCCTATGGAAGGCGGGCTTGGGGTAGTCACGGCACGGGCCCCGAGGTCGGGTCGTGACATTTACGTCCCCAAAACGCCAAAACAAGGGCTACTCAAAACGATGCGGGTACTACATGCGAATCTGAGCCTCCCTCTCCCATGTGCTCTCCTAGAGATTCCCTTGCTGCCACCAGACACGCACCAAGGGAATAGATCGTCCACGAAAGATCTTCTCCTATCGATCCTTGATCTCCACTAGGTACTCTGCAAAGTTTTCCCCACATCGATGTCCAGCTCACCCCAGTCGATAACGTGCGATGGATCATGCACGTACCCCCGTAGCTGCGACATATGGATGACGTTGTGTACCTGGTCCATCTGACGAGGTAGAGCCAAGTGATACGCCACCTCGCCAACTCAACTCATAATATGAAAAGGGCCAAAGAACCTCAGAGATAGCTTGCCGCCTCGGCCAAATCTCTGCAATCCCCGTCAAGGTGAGACCCGAAGGAACACATGGTCTCCTTCCTCGAACTCCAAGGGCCCCCGCCTCCTATCGCATAAGACTTTTGCCGACTCTTTGTATTCTTCATCCACTCCTGGATCACCAGCACCTTCTCTGTGGTAGCTCTCACCATATCTGGGCCCATAAGTGCTGAATCTCCCGGGTCAGTCCTACAAAGTGGTGACCTGCAATGTCGCCCGTACAGATCCAAGAATGGTGCCATACCAATAGTGTAATGATAAATTCTTTTGTAAGAAAATTCCTCCAGTGGTAGGTGATCCTCCCAGCTACGACCGAAGTCATGTATGCAAGCTCGAAACATATATTTCAGGACCTGGATGGTCCGCTCTGTCTGACCATCAGTCTGGGGATGAAACGCTATGCTCAAGCGTAACTGAGACCCAAAAGCTTCCTGCAATCACTTCCATAACCGAGATGTGAAACAAGCATCACGATCTGAAATGATTACAGATGGAACTCCATGAAGTCGAATTATCTTCTGCACATAGAGGTGTCCCAAGCTCTCTACTGAACTCTGCTCGCGTATGGCTAGGAAGTGGGCCGACTTTGTGAGTCGATCAATGTTGACGCTCCTTTCTTCACAGAATCTAAAGATCGGAAAAGGGGAATATATGAGCACAAAGTGATTCAACCTTTGAAGAAAACATCAAAAATTGACAAAGGGATGAACAAGGAAAACTTTGCCCATAGGCCGCGCAAGTTCCTTCATGGTCGCGCAAGTGGACTTGCGCGACGCAACTTGACGCGCAAGTGACTTGCGCGACCTAGTTGATAACCACCCGGTAACCACCCAGGGTCTTCTCCTTCCTATAAATAGACCCTGTGGGCCCCCCATTCGAGAGGATCTTTTTCCAAAAAACTCGGATTGAAGCTCCCAATGCCCGAGTCTCTTCTCAAAGCTTCTGGAACACTTCTAAGGTAATTTATTACCTAGAACGGAAGATCTAAAGAGAGGGAGGAAGGCCTAAGTGTTGAAACTCATCAACACTTGCGCGCCTGAGTGGCCAGCCCTTAAGGGAAGTGGTCACACTTGGGCGCCGCCTTACTCCTTTGATAGAACTTGCGCGTCCCTTTTCTGGAAGAACCTCAAGAGGATTCTAAAGTCTTTAATAAAGAGTCGCTCAGTTATTTCAATGCTGGTTGACATTCGCGCAAGTACACCACATGTCGCGCAGGTATACCTGCACGACCAATACTTGCGCGCCCACGCAGTACTTGCGCATCTTCAAAGACTTGCACGCCCCTTCCTTTTTTGGTACCTTTCTTGCCCATTTCACCCCTCTTAAGCCATTATACTTCCTTTTCACGATTCAGTCTTCAAGACACTCTTCAAAGCCATTCATGGCATGATTTCTTGATTTGACTTCCTTATCTGAAAGGAATTCTGTGGAATATCTCTCAAAACCTAGTGATTTAAATATTCTTATGTCACTACATATGGAGAGTTTATTCATTCAACCTCATCCTTTAAGATGAGAAAATCCTTAACCTGGGTCTCCTTTTCTGGAATAATCCCCAGTCATAAGTCCTCTAATTTGGGCTTCCTTTTCAAGAGTAAGCCCCAAACCTTAATCCTTAACCTGGGTCTCCTTTTCAGGAATAAGTCCCAGTCATAATTTATGGCATCCTTCTTATGAGTAATCCCCATATCCTCTAATTTGGGCTTCCTTTTTAGGAGTAAGTCCCAGTCTCTAATTTGGGCATCCTTTTTAGGAGTAATCCCCAAACCTTAATCCTTAACCTGGGCTTTCCTTTCAAGAATAAGTCCCAGTCATAAATCCCTTAACCTGGGCCTCCTTTTTAAGAGTAAGTCCCAGTTATAATCTTGGGCTTCCTTCTCAGGAGTAAGCCCCAAGTCCCTTAAATTCTCTTTAACCAGTCCTAATTTTCGTTTGATCTGGGATTCCTTCTCAGGAGTAAAACCCTGTTATCAATCCTCTCCTTATTTGGGTTTCCTTTTTAGGAATAAGTCCCAAGTTAGAGTATTCAAATCTCCATGAAGCACATATACCTTTATGGACCCTGTTCCTGGATTTTCTTCCTAAAGTAAATCCTAACCTTCATTTATCGAGGAAGTCATATATACATAAGCCCCAAACTATTTTTTATGATTGCATCTTTCATGGAACAATTGTCTAATTTTTACCAATACCTCTTGTTTCTCACACCGAGCATGACTCACGTGATCTTAGAGTGTAAAAGTAATTGTGACATCCTTCTTTGAGCCATCAATCATAAACATCATACTCCTTTACTCGAACTACATGGGTTCTGATTCCTTTTCCAAAACAAAGGATACGTAGGTAGCCCATTTGTGGGTTCGATCCCAACTCTGAAATAATTCATGTCCTTCTAAATGACAATAAACTTCAAGTTCCCCACTGAGTGGATTTAAAACCAGCCTAGTCATCATAATGACCAAGAGACTTTTATATAAATATTTTTAAGGATACCATTGACCAAGAATCTCTAAATAAATATAGATGATTCTCTATTGATGAAGAACCTCAAATACATATAAAAGATTCTCTAAATTTATTACATATTTAATCATTGATTATTAAACTGAAGGAAAGTCCATTTTATACTTGGTAATGTAATAAGGATTCACGAACATAACATAAATCTATATATAGAGTCCCAGAATAGACAATAATTCCCCTAAAAAAGGTGTGATGAGTCCGACCTCCCATCCTCTCGACAAATGCAAATTCCTAAGCCTCATCAGTCCACAAGCTAATGAGCACCTACCTTTGGAAAGTAGGTCCAAATGGATGTGGAATCATTGGATGTTTCCGGTTCTACAAACAAACCCGCTAGAAACCGATCGGAACGTTTGAATCTCCCATCCAGGAGGTCATCCCCGAATTCCGACGGAAACAAAAAATGGTGAACCCGACGTGAATCCTTAACCAAGTTAAAATGATGTTTTACCTATTTGTTAAGCCCCTATTTAAAACTCAATATGAGGGATAACAAAAACAATCATTGACATGTGTTCTCATCCAAAGGATGAAGTGGCTGAATTTTATCTTGATTACGTCTGTTATATCAAACAGGCACTCTTTTCCAAGATCTTCTGTATTTCCATAATGGCTACTCTCAAATTCACATCTATGAATACAGCTGCTGCAAATACCACTGCTGTTATTCCTACTGGATCGTCATCTGCTCTGAGGATGACATCACCTACTCAGCGTCTTCAATGCTGGGTATCAAATGCACTGGTTAAGGAGTACCGTCAACACGGTACCATCCCAACTTTGGAGGCTGCCCGACAGGCCCTCCAAGTGAACAACTCACACAGGTCGACCGGACAATGACGACCAGTGATCAAGAGGCAGGTGGTGCTGACTATCGTCTCCAACCGTTTCGGGTCGTTATCCCTGGAACGCAATTTCCATTCGCTCCCTTACTCTGAGGAAGTGAATGAGCAGGTCCCTCAGAGCCTTAATTCAAAAAGACAGGAGTCCTTCCTGAGGGCCCCCATCAACAATCGCCGCCAGACTCGTGCGGCAGTGCGCCCTCAACATGATGAGGGTACCGACTCCAGGCATTCGGCTCAGGTTCCTCGAACCCGAGCAGGCAAGACGAACCGCCAAAGACGGAATCCGGTTAACAATGGGCAGGTTTTCATCCCTGCCATCTCCGGAGAAGTACACCAACCTAACTTGGTGGCGAACAACGAGCAGGCACACACACCTGTCCGTTTTAATTCTGCTGTCCAGTAGACTCGTCTGGCAGCATCACGCCAATCCCGCCAGACAATTCCAGCGGAGTACTATTGGTAGGAACATACACCTGCTTATACATCATCAGTTAGTCAGTAGGCTCGCCTGACTACATATGATGGATCTCGTCAACCGCGTTTGGCGAAGTGTAATCAGTAGGCACATACACCTGCTAGTACTAATCAAGGCTACCAATAGTCTCGCTTGGTAGCGCACGGAGAAGTCAGTCGGAAAGCTCCGATGACAAACAGGAGGCAGACTCAACTCTCTGCCTCCACACTTGAGTACTGTCAGGATTCACTGACAAGAAAAGGAGGACAGGAGCAGGCACATAAACCTACTCCAAGCCCGGAATGGACGTATATCCCCATTCCGGCAGCTGAAGTCACCAAACATATTTTGTCAATGGTGAAAGAGAAGAAGAAAATTCTTGCTTATATTCTGGATGCTTGCCAGGATATCATAACAACTACATCATCATCTCAGGGACAGACACATAAATCTATCCCTAGTAGTGGAGTGAAACATCAACAATTCACTCTGGAACAGACACACACATCTATTCCAGTCCAAGAGGGTTATGGGGCATACTCCCCCATATCATACGGACAACCAAGTCAGGCACATACACCTGATTTGAGTGGAGATCATCAGCCTAACCTGACCATCTTTCCTGATCAGGCACATACACCTGCTCAGAGTAACCACTTTCATCAACAAGTGGTTTCCAAAGCGAGTAAGAAGGCATCTAAGAAAAAGATCCACCCAGTACAGTCAGGAGGTCAAAGGCCAATCTGCAACAAGTCTTTGTTCGATGCTGGAGTTCTTGAAGCCCTTAGATATTTATCTGTTGGAATTCAAGATTCTACTCCCTCAGTTCCCAATAACGGGAACATTAGTTCCGAAAGTCTTCAACAGACACTTCCTCATGATGGCTTGCTTCATGAAAATTCGGTCAATCTTGAAGTTTCTTCTTTAGATGAGAGCCACAGGAACCCTCTGTGTGGTCATAAGACCAAGGAGCAAGATATCTCATCTTTTGTTGTAACCCATTATGGTGGTCCTCCCCATGATGATGAATTTCGTTGCGAAAGTCCTCTCCGCAGTAGTGATTCACATTGCTTGGAAAATACTCCAGTGGACAATGTAGTGCTGAGAAATCCCTCTTATCTTGAGGCACATGAAAATGAGAAACTAGTCATGTCTGATGCTTTATCGCTAGCAAGTGAAATACTTTCTCAATCAGAAGATAGTCCAGGGTGTAGGTCATTCTCCGAACCGCCCCTAAGTCATGCATATTCTAGTTTGATCAATGATCTCTCTACCAATCTTGTTGAATCCGATGAAGCAACAAGGAAACACCGACTCTGGTCAAAACAGGTAGAAGAATCTTCATTTAATGATAAAGAGGAAATGCTGAACTTGAGGAAAAAACTGGCGAAAAGTGAGGTACCAGTCATGTTTTGGCCTTTGGCTGACTCCCAGTATGACATTCCAAAGATGTTGACGGAAGATGGAGTCCATGATATTCATCTCAACATATGGAAAACTCTTTGTTAATTGAAGAAGAAGGTATTATCTTATGATGAATATGAAAATCATCTTATGATAATAGAAGGGCTACAACGTCAGATTGATTTGGCATCTCTATCAGTCTCTCGGTATCCGAAGGCTGAAAAGCAACAGAGAACCCTTAAACGTTCATGCCTTGGAGCACTAAGAAAATTGCGTTAGTTAATTGCCAATGCTTCATCAGGTGTTCATATCAGAGGATGGGGTGTTCACAGAGCACTACATTTCACAATGATTTCCAGTCAGCAAAGCCCACCGAAAATGGTCTCATGCAATGTTATTGCCCATGGCCGGCCACAGTCAATGGGCTTTGTTCATAATCAAAAGCTTTCTCAAGAACATGCTTCAACTAGTTCATCTCAAAATCAAGCATATAGAGAACAAGTTTTTGAATTGCTCCTACATCAAGCAGGCGAGAATATTGCACAAGCCTCTCGTATGGAGAAAACACATCATCAAATGACAGAAGTTTCGGAAATCATCAAATGGTCTGTTAAACCAGGTGATAAAAGTGGATACAGGCTAATGCATCCAGCTAATTTCCAAACTAATATTTGCAAGATCAAGAGAGCTTTTAAGAAGGTCTCAGACATAGCATGTCAAGAGCCACCCCAGATTTTCAGACTGGGACTCCTTTAGCCCAACCCTCAGAGTCAACAAATGGGATTCGAGGAGTTGAGCGGAAGCAGTAGGAACATCCCCAGTTCTCGAGACTGGGGACTCTTTCAAATCATCAATCCCCTTCTCAGAGAATATCGGTCTTTTCTCGATTGGGGAAGAAGCCCCAAGAGGAACGAAGAGGCAAATTATTAGGAGATTCCCTCCAAGTTATAGCTCGTCAAGAAGTTCCAAAAAGATTAAATCAACAAATGGAAATGTCTCATCAAAGACATGAAAGAAGACAATATCACAGAAATGTTGATAGAAGGGATGCGATGTATTATACATCAATCAATGTCATCAATGACATTGTTGCTAATCCACCAGAGGAGACTCACTCAGGGGACTCAGATAAAGAGAGTCATGCTCAAGAAAATGTATGCGCCGACACAAATAAAGAAGGTGTGCATACACGAAGTCAAAGGATTACTCAGAACCTAGGTAATCCACTTCTTTCTCTCCAAAAATTATCCAACAAAGGGAGGGGAAAGAGTCAGGTTACATATCCTTCCTCTGGAGAAGGTCAATTGCTCTCGTTAGAGCAAAGGTTTGCACAACAAGAGGAAGAAATGAAAGAATTAAGAAGGTTGATTGCAGAACTACTTCAGGGTAGTATTCTTCTTAAGAATGTTGAAGTCCGACAGCCGAAAGAATTTTTTGTAACTACTGAGATGGATCAGGAATATCCTCCTTTATCAGTACACCCTCAGAGGTCTAATCCTACGGGTCAAACGCAACAACGGATGGCAGTGCTATCATCAGTTGCAGCACCAATCACCATGTCTGTTCAAGCTCCATTAATTGCACCTACCCAAGACCAAATTCAACCTGATGTTCTTCAAAGGTTAATTACTACTATTGAGTCATTAACAGCTCGGTTAGAAACTATGGAAGGGAAACGGGCGTAAGTTCAACCAGAAAAGAAAGTTTACCCTGAATGGGTAGATTCAATTTCTCCTCCATCTAGTTTTGGAAACCCTGTTTTCCCTACTTTCAATGGATCAGGCGACCCTGAACAACATTTGACGCATTACGTGTCTTGTTGTGATCCTATGATGGGAACTCCAGAGCAGCAAGAAGCAGTGAAACTCAGATGCTTCGTGCGAACCTTGCAAGGACCAGATTTTGTCTGGTATACAAGCTTGCAATCCCGGTCAATCATCGGATGGGAGGATCTTCGTCAAAAATTCCTTCTTCATTTCAGCTCAACTTTTCCAAAAATGACAGTTTTCGATCTTACAAACTGCAAGAAAAGGGAGAATGAAAGAGTCTCTGATTTCATTGCTCACTGGAAGGGATTAACCTATTCCCTGAGTTTAGCACTCCCTCAGGAAGAGCTGTTGCCAATCTGTGTGGAATATTTGCGTGACTAATTACGCACGCCATTGATCCCTGTGAAATACACAGGAGGGTTTCGAGACCTTACTTCAATTGCTCATCAGATTGAAGATTCCCTTATACATGCTAAGGTTAAATCTCGTGTAATTCCATCAGCTCCTGGAAGGAGAATGGGTAAAGCATAAACTGCTATAGTTATGCTTAAACAAGCACCTATACCTATTTCTACTTCAAAACCTTCATCTTCTGGAAGGGCTCCACCTACTGAACGCCAACAACAAAGTCCATTTCGTCCAAATGATCAAAGAGATGAACGACGAAAACAATTTGAGGATTTTAAGAGTAAAACATACTCTCTCCGAAGTGAGCAAGTTCCTGGTTACTTCATTTCAGCTCTGGAAAATAATTTGGTTCAATTACCAGTGCCCAAGAGGCCAAACAAGAAAGGAGATGAAGACCATCCCAATTATTGTCCCTTTCATCAAATGTTGGGGCATCCCATCCAGGAGTGTTTTGTCTTTAAATACCTCTTGCAAAAGATGGTCAACTTGGGACAAGTCAAGCTAAAAGGTTCTTCGACTCAGATAGCATGTGTTACTGCTACAATCCCAGAGGAGGAAAGTGAATGGCAAGAAGTCAAAAGCAGAAATGCACAGAAATATGATGATTGGATGGTCAGAAAGACAATCAATCGGACTCATGCCATTTTGCGAACACAATTAAAAAACCAATTGTGTCTTCTGCCATGAATATTGCGGTAAAACCCTCTTTGTCAGAGGGAAAGTCCTCAAAGAAACAGTTTGATTCAAAGAAGGAAAAAGAATCAGAAGAAGATGAGTATGTGTCAAATCCTAAATTGTCTTTGACTCTGGCAGACATTATGCCATCTACTTCAAAACAACGTGCACCGCCCCACCAAACTGCACAGCCTAAACAGGCTAATAAGGCAGAGTCTTCATCAAACGAAGAGTTAATCTTTGGTTATGTTAATATGATTCAATTAACAGAGCCATATGCCAGATTTTTGAAGAAGTATTTTTTATAAAATACAAAGTATTCACAAGATGTCCCAGCAACATGACACTAAACTGTGCAGCACCAATCGCCCTTTCTATATGATGTTAAACTATACAGCAATGGTCTAGTATGACCTTAAACTCCTCCTTGGTCCAGTGTGACCTTAAACTATTCACAAGATGTCCCCGCAACATGACACTAAACTGTGCAGCACCAGTTCGTCCTTGCTATATGACATTAAGCTATACAGCAATGGTCCTGTATGACCCTAAACTGCAACTTCGTCCCACACGACGTTAAACTGTGAAAAAGTTCCCTAAATGGTCCAGTATGACCTTAGACTGCAACCAGGTCCTGTATAACCTTAAACTGCATCATCAACGGTCCATGCATATGACCCTAAACTATTTGGAAGTCCCTTACGTCCAGCAAGACGTCAAACTGTGACGTCCTAACTACATGACGCTAAACTGTATAAAAGTCCCTTATGTCCGGAAAGACGTTAAAATATATAATCATCAAAGGTCCTGTATGACCTTAAACTACACCACCATCCAGCATGACATTAAACTGCACCATCCATGGTCCATGCATATGACCTTAAACTATTCACACTTTGTCCAACATGACGTTAAACTGTGGAAAAAAAATCCCCAATGCGTCCAACATGATGTAAATGGTGTGTTATTTTGTCCTTACTGCATGACATTAAACTGCGCAGTCCCCCTTTCGTCCAACATGATGTTAAACACTATTGTCCCCATCGTCCTAACTACATGACGCTAAACTGTACAGAAAATTCATGATACGTCTTACATGACATTAAACTTTATTTTGTCCCTACTACATGACACTAAACTGTGCAGCACCAATAGTCCTAACTGGAAGACTTTAAGCTACATAGTCCCTTTATATGTCCTACATGACATTAAACTATGCATCGTTAAGGTTGTTGTTACCTCTTGTTTCTCACACCGAGTATGACTCACGTGAGCTTAGAGAAAACCTCAACCATAACACTCTCTTTGGGCCGCTAACCATGTGTAAGCCCCAACAACATTTTTATTAGATCGTTGTCCCCAAGAAAAACTTGATCATTAATTCATTCTTTAATTGAACTACATGGACTTTGATCCTTTCCCTCCAGGCTGGGTATGTAGGCAACCTCCCAGGGTTCAAGCCCAAAAACAATCTCTTCACATCGGTTCACCACCATCTCATATGATGTTGATTCGTGAAACCGCCCCTAGATTCAATATCTTTACATTGATTCACTTTCGTCCTTGTTATATGATGTTAAAATATGCAACACTTTTGTCCGGTACGACAATAAACTACAATACTCTTTTATTTCCTCATTTGAGGGAGAACTATTATTGACAATAATTTTTTCAATCATGTTTCATTTCAAAAGACTACGTGCATACATGGTAATGCCTATACTTTTTATCTCGGGATAAACCATCATTGCACTAAAGTCCCCTTTCACCCTTCACATGTACGAACCAAATTTGTACAAAGGGTAGTTCTAGAACTACGTGGGCTTGATTCCCATCCTTATGGGATACGTAGGAACGTTAGAGTATCCCTCGAATCCCGCCACAAGTCTTTTTGGGCCTAACCCCAAATTTCACTTTCAGTCCCTTGGCTGAAAAGTCCTCATGAAAACACACACTGTGTATTCATTATTATGGTCCGGACTCTATGACCCTAAACTAAGATCTCTCATATTTTCGTCCTGCACGACGTTAAACGGAATTTCAAGAACTACGTATGGCTTGATTCACATTCTTATAAGATACGTAGTGAAGTCCAAAATTTCAATTCATGACATAGCCACAACATGATTATGGTTATCATTGACCTATGTATCTCTATATACATTGGAAAATACCCATATTTATGTGTTATAATCCTAAACCTTAAATATTTTCAGATCTTCATAACCCTTTTCATGACTTTTAGTCACAAAAATGTCAAACTTCTGAGAATTCTTTTTCCTGACTATGCAGTAAGTGCCCATAGGTGGCCTTGCATAAACAGTCCACATAACAGACTGGTTAGCCAAAAGATACTATTTTATTTAACTATGTAGCCAATGCCCTTAGGTGGCCCTGCATAATTCAACCCCCTAACGGGTTTGTTAAATGATGGTAACTTCATTCTTTAGAATAATGCCTCTTTTTTCCTTATTTGTCTTAAACGATAGTATGTAGGGATCCACAAAAAATAGCCATCCTTAACATATTTGTCCCATATCCTTTTTCATGATCTGAAAGTATTCAAGTCTATGGTTTATTCTTCTTCCCTACGTTTGGGTCAGACCTTCGTAGGAGTGATATTCATCCAGTTCTTTGATAATCTTGTCTGGAAATATCTTCTCCATATTCAAGTACCTCTTTCCATACAGCAAACTCTATACTTTAGAAAATTTGAATCTCCATAAACATTCACTAGCTTTTAGCACTAGGAAAGTAAATTTCTGAGAGTTCTTTTTGCCTGACTATGCAGCATGTTCCCATAGGTGGCCTTGCATAAACAGTCTACATAACAGACTTGTCAGTCGAAAGATGTTATTTATTTGACCATGCAGCCAATTCCATTAGATGGCCCTGCATAATTCAACCCCCTAACGGGTTTTGTTAAATAATAGTAACTTCATTCTTGGAAACTACTTCTTCTAATGCTTTTTAGCTCTTTTTCATATCATTCCCCAGCTTCAAATATTCGTAAGGCATAGTTTACATATTTTCTCTCATACTTGAGTATGGTAATATGTTTTCAGATAAATTTTCAAGGAATTGAATCAATTTTAATCCATTTTGGTCAAAGCTATTTCGACCTTAAACATTAGCCCCTTTATGTCCGGCATGCATGACTTTAAACTGCCCACAAAAGACAAAGGAACTCTGAATAAAAGTCAAGTTCCAGCACACTTGCGCGCTGCCTTCTGCGCACTGAAGACTTGCGCACCACCTTTTCCTTTGGATGTCTTCGATTTCCTCAGAGTCAAATCCTCATTTCTTTCGGATCCAACTCTGAGGGGGGACTTTGGTTGACGGTCCTTTCGTCACAGAATCTAAAGATCGGAAAAGGGGGATATATGAGCATAAATTGATTCAACCTTTGAAGAAAACATCAAAAATTGACAAAGGGATGAACAAGGAAAACTTTTCCCATAAGCCGCGCAAGTTCCTTCATGGTCGTGCAAGTGGACTTGCGCGACGCAACTTGGCGCGCAAGTGACTTGCGAGACCTAGTTGATAACCGCCCGGTAACCGCCTAGGGTCTTCTCCTGCCTATAAATAGACCCTGTGGGCCCCCCATTCGAAAGGATCTTTTTCCAAAAAACTCGAATTGAAGCTCCCGACGCCCAAGTCTCTTCTCAAAGCTTCCGGAACACTTCTAAGGTAATTTCTTACCTAGAACGGAAGATCTAAAGAGAGGGAGGAAGGCCTAAGTGTTGAAACTCATCAACACTTGCACGCCTGAGTGGCCATCCCTTAAGGGAAGTGGTCACACTTGCGCGCCGCCTTACTCCTTCGATAGAACTTGCGCGTCCCTTTTCTGGAAGAACCTCAAGAGGATTCTAAAGGCTTTAATAAAGAGTCGCTCAAGTATTTCAATGCTGGTTGACATTCGCGCAAGTAAACCACGTGTCGCGCAGGTATACCTGTGCGACCAATACATGCGCGCCCACACAGTACTTGTGCATCTTCAAAGACTTACGCGCCCCTTCCTTTTTGGGTGCCTTTCTTGCCCATTTCACCCCTCTTAATCCATTATACTTCCTTTTCAAGATTCAGTCTTCAAGACACTCTTCAAAGCCATTCATGGCATGATTTCTTGATTTGACTTCCTTATCTGAAAGGAATTCTGTGGAATATATCTCAATACCTAGTGATTTAAATTTCCTTATGTCACTAAATATGGAGAGTTCATTCATTCAACCTCATCCTTTAAGATGAGAGAATCCTTAACCTGGGTCTCCTTTTCTGTAATAATCCCCAGTCATAAGTCCTCTAATTTGGGCTTCCTTTTCAGGAGGAAGCCCCAAACCTTAATCCTTAACCTGGGTCTCCTTTTCAGGAATAAGTCCCAGTCATAATTTTGGGCATCCTTCTTATGAGTAAGCCCCATATCCTCTAAGTTGGGATTCCTTTTGAGGAGTAAGCCCCAGTCTCTAATTTGGGCATCCTTTTCAAGAGTAAGCCCCAAACCTTAATCCTTAACCTGGGCTTCCCTTTCAGGAATAAGTCTCAGTCATAAATACCTTAACCTGGGCCTCCTTTTTAAGAGTAAGTCCCAGTCATAATCTTGGGATTCCTTCTCAGGAGTAATCCCCAAGTCCCTTAAATTCTCTTTAACCAGTCCTAATTTTCATTTGATCTGGGATTCCTTCTTAGGAGTAAAACCCCGTTATCAATCCTCTCCTGATTTGGGTTTCCTTTTCAGGAATAAGTCCCAAGTTAGAGTATTCAAATCTCCATGAAGCACATATACCTTTATGGACCCTGTTCCTGGATTTTCTCCCTAAAGTAAATCCTAACATTCATTTATCTGGGAAGTCATATATACATAAGCCCCAAACTATTTCTTATGATTGCATCTTTCATGGCACAATTGTCTAATTTTTACCAATACCTCTTGTTTCTCACACCGAGCATGACTCACGTGAGCGTAGAGTGTAAAAGTAATTGTGGCATCCTTCTTTGAGCCATCAATCATAAACATCATACTCCTTTACTCGAACTACGTGGGTTCTGATTCCTTTTCCAAAACAAAGGATTCGTAGGTAGCCCATTTATGGGTTCGATCCCAACTCTGAAATAATTCATGTCCTTCTGAATGACAATAAACTTCAAGTGCCCCACTGAGTGGATTTAAAACCAGCCTAGTCATCATAATGACCAAGAGACTTTTATATAAATATTTTGAAGGATACCATTGACCAAGAATCTCTAAATAAATATAGATGATTCTCTATTGATGAAGAACCTCAAATACATATAAAAGATTCTCTAAATTTCTTACATATTTAATCATTGATTGTTAAACTGAAGGAAAGCTCATTTTATACTTGGTAATGTAATAAGTATTTACGAACATAACTTAAATCTATAAAGAGAGTCCCGGAATAGACAATAATTCCCCTCAAAAAGGTGTGATGAGTCTGACCTCCCATCATCTCAACCAATGAAAATTCTTAAGCCTCATCATTCCATAAGCTAATGAGTGCCTACCTTTGGAATGTAGGTCCAAATGGATGTGGAATCATTGGATGTTTCCGGTTCTACGAAAAAACCCGCTAGAAACCGATCGGAACGTTTGAATCTCCCATCCAGGAGGTCATCCCCGAATTCTGAGGGAAACAATCAACAATCACCCATATGGCATCGTGACCCCTGGACGTGCGTGGTAAACACGTCACGAAGTCTATGGATATCCCATCCCACTTCCACTCTGGAACCACAAGGGGCTGAGTCAAACATGCTGGCACTTGGTGCTCATCCTTTACTAGCTGAAAAGTAAGGCACCGATAGACAAACTCTGCCTCACCCATATTCATTCCAGGCCACCAGAACTGATGTTCGGGGTCCTGATACATCTTTTCTACACCTGGATGCACAGCCAAAGGGGATGTATGGAAATCCCTCAAAACCTACTCCTGCAACGTCGTTGGTACTACCGTGCGCCCTCTGAAAAGAACAATGTGCTCCCAACCTTCTGAATATCCATCAGCAGCATCTCCTTTGTATATTTGAGCATGTAGAGTCTCACAGCTTGCATCCTCACGCTATGCTTCCCTGAATCTCTATAAGAGTGGAGGGGTAACAACCATCGACTGAAGGTAAGATCCATCATCTCTATCCACGAAGGATAATTTTAAGGAGGCCAACTGCCTCATCACCTCATCCAGAAACTTCAAACTGGATTTCCTACTGAGAGCATATGCCACTACGTTCACCTTCCTATGAGTATAAACGATCTCAAAGTTGTAATCCTGGAGGAACTCAAGCCATCACCTCTATCTCAAATTCAGATCCTTCTGAGAAAAAGATATATCTGAGAATCTTGTGATTAGAGTAGACGGTAAACTGCTCACCCATCAGGTAGTGCCACAATATCTTCAATATGAAGACTACCTATGCCAACTCAAGATCATGGGTCATGTAGTTCTTCTCGTGTGGCCTCAATTAATGTGAGCCATATTCAATAAATGATTTCCTCTGCATCAGAACACAACCAAGCCCGGTTCCGGATGCATCGCAGAACATTACGTACTCCACACCCTCCTCCGTTAATCTCAAAATTAGGGAGCTCATAAAAATCTGTCTCAACTGCTGGAAAGCCTGCTGGCATCTCTCAGTCCACACGAAAGGTTGCCTCTTTCGGGTCAAAGCTGTCATGGGTGCTGCAATCCTAGAGAAATCAAGGACGAATCTCCAATATTATCCTTCCAACCCAAGGAAACACCGCACCTCTGTCATGCTCCGGGGTGGCTCCCATGCTAGCACTGCCTCCACCATGGCTGGGTCCACTACTACACCATCTTTCGAGATAATTTGTCATAGAAATTGGACCTCTTGTAACCAGAACTGACACTTCGTGAGTTTCCCATACAACTGGTGCTCTCGGAGTGTGTCCAGAACCATCCATAGGTGTCTCACATGCTCCTCCTCGGACGTAGAGTACACAAGGATATCGTCGATGAAGACCACTACAAACCGGTCTAGGTAGGGCTGAAAGATCTGGTTCATGAGTCCCATGAACACTGTCGGGGCTTTCGTCACGCTGAAGGGCGTCACCAAGTACTCATAGTGACCGTAGCGACATCCAAAAGTCGTCTTCGGTATATCGGCATCCCGTACTCCCAGCTGTTGATAGCCTAATCGTAGATCAACCTTCGAGAACCATCGTGCACCTCTCAACTGGTCGAAGAGGTCATCAATCCTCAGTAGTGGATACCGATTCTTCATGGTCACCTGATTCAAGTGTCGGTAATCCACACATAGCCTCAAGCTCCCGCCTGCCTTCTTGGCTAACAGCACTGGGGCCGCCCAGGGTGAAACACTAGGTCTCACAAAGCCCTTCTTCTTCAAGTCGTCCAGCTGCACCCTCAGTTCACAAATCTCTGCAGGAGCCATCTAATATGCTGATGCTGATATCGGTGTCGTTTCGATCTGTAAATCAATGAATAAATCTATCTCCCGACGGGGAGGTAGCTCGAGGACATCCTCCGGAAAGACGTCCTCATACTCAAACACTACTACTGGAAACTGGAAACTCGTAACATCTGTTGCGCCAAGGGATAGGCTAGCCAACTGATGTGAAATCGGTTGTGCCCTTCTATGCACGAGTCCATCCTGCACTGCTTGGGTCTCTCTTTCACTGACAAAAGAGAACCTCGTTCCATCACTGCGGACACACCGCACCCTTCGCCTAAAACAGTAAATCTGGGCATGAACAATGGATAGACAATCCATACCAAGAATGACATCGTAAGGCCTCGACGCCACCACCAAGAGGTTCCAACCGAAACTCTCACCTCCAAGGGTCAGGTCACACTATCTACAGAGGTGTGTGATATCTGAATCTTCTCCAGTCAGTGTTTCTAAGAGTAAGGGTCGAGGCCACGACTCAAATGGAATCTCAAGGTCTCGAACAAGATAAGCAGCCATAAAGGAATTACTAGAACCTATGTCTATCAATACGATAGCCAAAGTATAAAAGACATGGATAGTACCTCTAATCATTCGAGGAGTACCTGGGTCATAAGCCTCTGCCTCCTGCAGCTGTCCCTGCCTCTGTCCACCAGCTACCTAGGCCTAGGGTGGACCTCCTGGGGGTGGTGGTGGCAAAGGGTCAAAACGCTGACCACCTCCATATGCTCTCCCAGCTCCCCTACCACGTCTGCCACCCCACGGATCTGTCTGCTCCACATGTTGCATCTACCTCGGTGGTCTATCCACTGCTCCTGTGTCAGTAGTACGGCGGGTCGAACAATACCGAGCGAGATGTCATGTGCCATCACATGAGTAGCATCGCCTCTCTTGAGGCTGGATGGATGCTCCCTGCGAACCCTGTATGGCAGATCCACTGTCCTGGGATCTCCTCTGAAAACGTCTCCCATGCCTGGGTCCCTGAAGTCGGCTCCCTGCTGCCGATGTCTTTGCTCCAGCTCACCCACTACTAACATCTGTCGGTTGTCTCTGCTCTGCCAAGAATCTCTCGACCACTACAGCCCACTCGAGCACCCCATTATAAGTAGGAATTCTCATAGGGATGATGCTAGCTCGGATATCTCTGCACAAGACCTACTCAAAATTCCGAGCTCTGAAGTACTGATCTCTGACCATATCCATCAACTACCGCGAGATGTTGGTAAACCTCAAAAAATAGTAAGCCACTATCATGGTTCCCTGCTGGAGCTGAAGAAGTTCCTGTATGTGTACTGCTCTCAGGGTAACCGGTGAAAACTCCTCCCTGAATAGACGCTCAAACTCCGACCATGCATGTGTCACCTCGTCCTGGGTCTAGTTAACCAAACACCACCATCGTCCTGCCAAGCCCTGCAGAAGGCTCACTCCCAAGATCACCATCAGGTCTGCTGGTGTCCTGACCAAATGGAAGACTCTGGCCACTGCCTTAATCCATTCCTCTACTACCTGAGGGTCAGGCTCACCTCAAAACCTGAGGGGTCTCTTTCTCTGAAACTCGTGGAGTGCGCTCAGCCTGCGCTCCTCCTCCACTGGAACAGCAGGCACTAAACACTGCTCCATAGGTGACGGGATAACTGGCAAACCACCTGGTGGTAAAACTGGGGGATCTGGTCCCTGTATCACGGCTTTATCACTGAGGGGGTCACCCTCATGATCGATCTGCTGTATCCTAGTGGGTGCGCATCGTCGAGGCATCCTGTTAAAGAAACAAGATGTATCTCAGTCAGTGAGTATATCTGGAGAGCTGACTCAAAAAGTACATGGAAACTACAACCCATTCCTATATGATGCATGTACCATTATTTTCCTCTGAAACTAGTGTTCTCATGTTCCGAGTCGAAAAGAAAGTTATCAGAGTCCTGGTGTATGGATACGTCGGTCGCCCGCACCAACACTGGGGTCCCTGGCCTAAAAACCGAACTCGAAACAGTTAACACTGCTTCCCCAAACCAACTCACAGACTCTCAGTCCTAAGGTAGAATCGGCCACCTTTGATACCACTATGTCACAACCCGTCCAAGTGGGGCCCAATCCGCAACTCCCCAAGCCACCTCCAATAGGCCGTGGGCTGGTGACTAGAACTGAGTAGGCATGCTACTAACATTGGAGGCATTGCCTATAAACCTATACACACGCACACACATATCCAAGCCCACAAAGCTGAAAAGTAAAAACTACTAAAAATGTAAATGCATGCATACACAAAAAAATATCAACCAACAGAGTACGACAGGAAGTAAAGTACAATAAAGTAAAACCCTAGGCCAAAAGTACAAGCCCACCAAAAAGAAAGTCTATAAAAAAGTCCAACCTGTAAGGAAAGGTACTGGGACTGCAATCTGTAGTCGTAGGAACACACCTCGGCCCGCCTGATCTCACTGAGCGTCATCCGGCCCTGGCCCACCTAGAATCCTATCAAAGGCTCGCTCGTCTACACAAGACACGACATGTGCGGGAAAAGCCCGTGCAGGGGTGAGTATAACAATACCCAATAGGACACCCCGAAACCACAAAGGAAATACAACCGGGGGAAAATACCACAAAGGGAGATATAGTCAGCTCTACACAGTATATGTCTACTGAACATATAATAAGAATATCCATATATACTCATACACGATCAACTATCGTGAAACCCACCTCTAGGATCCAGCTCGAAGATTTCCACTAAGCATGCAACTGGGAGAACACACTCCTAGGTCTGAAGAGAGAGATACGAAGTACTCATTCTAGGAGAACACACTCCACAAGTACCTTGAGAACATGATTCCTAGATAAGGATCACAACCAAGTCATGGGGTGATTCTGACAACTCAGTTTGAGCTAATCCGCTAAGCAGAGGATCGGCGCCCGGGTAAAGTTGGTCATGTCAATACCAAGAACTCTACCTAGGGTTCCAGGAATGAATAGAGTATCCGGCTCTAAGCCTCAAAGAGGGGATTCCAACAACTCTATTCAGGAATTTCTACTGAAGGGATCATACTCTTGTGTAAAGGAAACGATACCAGAACCTTCAGGGAAAGGACCAAGGGTACGAACCCTAAGAAAACTAGTCCAAGTCACATAAGACAAGTGGCTCAAGTAATGAAGAAAAGATTACACTTCTTGTAGAAAAGTTACGCTCTGTGTTCCTTGACCTCGGGTACTGCCAATGTAAATGGCTAGTGTCATTCATTCAAGCCTTGTAAAACCATACTACACGGTGTGTAGAAAAAGTACATGTTGTGTTCCTTCACCCCGGGTACTGACCATGTAAACGGCCCATGTCCTTCGGCTTGTCGGATAGAAAGAAACTACATGGTGTGTAGAAGAATCACATGTCGTGTCCGATCACCTGAACTCACTCCGTGTACGCTGTTCATGTGCCTGTACACGGTCTCTACCCGTCTCTTTGTCGCCTACCAGGGTACCAGTACATGGGGTATCCCGTATACTGGCTGGGTCTCGCCCGGAAAGGGTATACACGGCCTATCCCTGTCCATGTACCTTGCTTGTGTCTATGTACTCCCAGAGTACATGCTAGGGGGTCCACTGACGAACACATGCCATGTAGCCCATACTACGTGGCGTGTAGTCGATAAATTTCTAGAAACGTCATCTTCCTCCTCGCGCCTCAGCCGATTCTCTGGATCTTGATCCAACCTCTTGATCATTACAAAACTCCGGATTTGGGGTCGTCTCACCCCTATGAAACCGATTCTGTCGGTTTCGGGCTCCGAATCAGCCTGGATAGTGCATCCTGATCCATCCGCATGAAAATGCTCGAAGAACAGAAATTCTGAACCACATCTATTTTTCCGTCGTCGTCCTCGTCGCACCTCCTCTAGGCTATCTCGGTGTTGGATCGTGAATTTTTGATCGTTGCGCCAACAAACGATGCGCAACGATCGATTTTCTCCAAGAACGCATAGAATGCACGGGAAGAACGCATAAGAACCTGGAGAGAAAAAACCCAACAATCGAGAGGGACGAACCTCAATCGATATTCGTGTCGATCTTGGTTCATCACCATTAAAAGGGTGAATGAAAACCAAAATAATTTGAAGAATCAAATCCCCATGATTCCTGCAAATATCGCATCCCGCAATAATGATCGATCTGCGGGCTAATCTATTCATGGATTAGTATGTTTTCGTTGTGGAAATCAAAAACAGGGAAGAATTCACAATTAAAACATCCTACCTGGATTCCACGGCATCCGTCGGCAATGATCTGGTTACTGCGTTGTCGTCGCCGCGTTGGGAGGTTTTCTCCAGAGCCTCCACAGCCACCAAGGGTTTCAGGGCTGTGAGGTTAGTAACCCTGGACCCATGCGCTAACCTTTATTTAAAAAGGATAAAGATATCCGCTACAACAGATTTAATAAAATATATTAAATTAAATATTTTATTACGGTTCCGTCCAAAACCCAGTTTTCGCCACCGGCTTGTGCCAGTTTATGTCAGGTCTCTTATAGGGTAAACTCGCTGCTCTGAACGTAATGGTACCATCGGATTTTTGATCTGAGCACCCGTTCAGGAGTTATTCCACTTTTTCAGTAAAACCGCACGCGCACGTAATTTAATTATTAAATTAAATTCAAACATTTTTTTCGGGCTCACCAGGCCTCGGAACTGCATTCCGTCTCAGAGCCTGGCCTCGAATTAATTCCCATATAATATTAAAATAATACATGGAAAAAATCCAAGACATTAAAATAGATCCATCCATAAAACCTTAAAATATTCATTTTGAAAACATTTTTATGATATATGTGTATCAATGATAAATATTTCTCCGTAAATACTTACACATAAATAATCTCGGATAGTAATGAGATTGAAGAAATAACCCTTACCTTGCACTTTCCTTTGGTCTAGGGTACGTTTAACCTCATGTATAATGACCATATTATGTTATTAAATTATACCAGAACCATATTCATATTTATTATATCATACATTATTCAATTATGACTTTATACTACCCATTTAATAATGATTTTCTTGTTAAATTAACATTTTGGTCAATAATCGCTTTCTGTATCGTACGTGTTTTAACTTGTTAGTCAAGATCGTATCATTTAGATCATGATTTAAGTACTTCTAGAATATAAAACATGATTTATATATCATGTATATTTAAAATATAAATATTTATAATAGATAGATATAGGAAATTGAAGGCACCATTTATGGAGACGGTAGGTCATATGTACGCATAAACTTTGTTTCCCTTTTCATATCGTATTGAACGGAAGTAAATGAAAAAGATATAAGTAAGTAAATACATACATACACACATATATATCTCCATTAGAATTATTAAGTCATATATCACATACTTATTAATAATTTATATTTTTATAATCATCATTGAATGGTGAACGTCGGAATGAATCTCATCGTGTCGTGGAGATGGTAATCCGTACATACGCATGAGCGACAATATCATTATATTGATGGTGAAATAGTGTATAATTAGATGGTATATAATATATAAAGACTACTTAACATGTCATATTTTTTATTAAAATCAGTTATACATATTATTATACCCATCTGAATAATGAGGTGTTTGGATAACCAACTACACCACAACGTGGAGACGGTAAGTCGTACGTACGCGCATTTGGGGACTTTGTCATTTATAGGATGGATAGAATAACTAATATAGTTGTACCATATTTATAATGACATAATAGTATGTAGGAGGTACTAGAGTTATTATTTTGGTATGGAAACAACAAAGAAAGATGAATAGGATGAAGAAAAGAACTTGAAAAAGGGTAGTGAAATTAATACATCTTCTTCGGGGTATTTCCTTTTGAGTTGATCAAAAGGACTCCATAGGTTGGATTTATGATAAAATTAAGGACTTTAGGTTGATTTGAGGGATGTTGGGAGGATATTTGGGTAGGTTTTGGCCGATCCAAATGGATTTAAAGATGTGATTTTGATAGAAGGGGAAGTTCCCTTTTATAAGAGAGGTGAGGGCACCTTAGGAAAAGATTGAAATATTATTTTATAATAAAATAATTTTTGGTTTTTAATGAATCCAAAATAATTTCCTTCTAGGATAAGGTGGGAATGGGTCAAAAACCTCTCAACCAATAAGTTTTAGATAGTTTTGGATCACCATATTAATCTTATCATTTATATTTAACTCTTAGTTAAATAGATTAACTTTTACCATGTTTTCTTGTATTATTATAATAATTGGTTAATAAATATACTATAAAACTCCATGTGAACCTAAAGTGGTTAATTAATGATATAAATATCATTATATAAGTTCTATGGAAAATCCTTATATTTTCAAGGCAATTATATAATTTAATAATAAGAGATTTTTTTTCAAAAATCATTTTTGTCAATTTTGACACTATTTAGTATTTGGTTTTTGTGAAAGTCATCACAACTTGATTACATAGAACCAAATGCATTGAATAAACAATACCATGTCATAATTACCTATAAAATTCGTGGATGTCATAAAATCGTTGAAAGTATATTTATTTTAATATTTATAAAACCATTCATTTGATTCTTTCATTATTAAAGAAAATACTACATCATTATTGTGTCATATATAAATATATATTTTTATGTATAAAAATTATAAATAAAATATCATGATTTATGAAATCGTTTTATATTTAAAATTTATATTTATAGTCTAATATATCAATTATATAACATCATATAAAAATTGTTTTACTAAAAGATATATGCTTTTGTTATTTTTGTCTTTGCTTTAGATTATTTAATATAAAATGTCATTATCACTCTCAAGTGGATCCATGGGGTTCTAAAATTGACCCAAGTATTCCCATGGTCGGTCATGTATCATAAAATTGGAATAATACATATGTTAGGATAATTTAATATCATTAAAATAATATTTTTTTACCCTTATTTATCAGATTTACACGTTAACCGTGGTAAATAAAATATTTACATAAATAAATAGTCATAATTTCTAAAAAACGTTGCCCATTTACAAAATTTGGACCTCCTGATTTCAAATGTGTAATCAATTTTTCCAAACTCAAAACATAGAAGTGGCTGAAATGAATTTAAAATTAATTCTTGTTTTCAAAACAAAAAAGTGTGTTTTTAAGACATAATAACTATCAAAAGATTGACACTAGTTTATGTCTAGTTTAAAAGTGAAATTAAATCCAATGACCTAAATTATATTAAATAATAAAAGTTTAATCTAATTATACTTGAAAACTACTCAAATGTATAATTTAACACTATAAATTTTTTTGATTAAAAAATTTGTTTTTAATTAAAATTTAGTAGTTTCACTATTCTTCAAAATATTAAAGTTGTCCGAAAAGTACCAAAGATTTGTAAAAAATAAATTATTATGTCCTAATTATAAATAATAATTTAATTTCATTAATTTGAATATATAAAGGTGTCAAATATTTGTTTTAAAAAAATTTCTCCATTAAAAGGTGGTAAAATTGCATTTTTTGAAAAATACTTCTTTTATCTGAAAAAATGAATTTGTTATTATATTATGTCTAAGAAATACATGATATATATGTTAAAGTTATATCGAGTATATAAGATTAAAAATTCATTTAATTCTATTCATAGCTGCTTTTTGAATGGCTAGTTTAGAAATTTTTGGTGCGCTCGAACTCAGTGTTGCATGTAGCGCAAGCTATTGAATTACTTTAATGGGAAAACATAATACAAAATCGTGGGGTGTTACATTATATAATATTTATCTCTTTGTGAACTTTCTCATATATATATTAAAAACGTGGTTATATATAATTCAATGGTACTATAAATTGTATCTGATCGGGGTTTGTGGATTACCTAGATATTCCAGATATTTCTTCAAGTGGATCTGGATATATAGTTAATTATATTTATAACATATCAAACTCATACATATGGATAGTCTTATAGGGTCATTAAAAATCTAGAATAAATGTTGAGAGCTTTCTCTATTGATTTTAAATGTGGTTGGGATCAACAAATTTCATTGGTGGAATTTTCTTACAATAATATATTTCCCTCGAACATTCAAATGGATCCTTATAAATCCATCAATGGTTGGAAGTGGAAAACTATAACATTCAAGGATGAAGTTGGATAAAAGAAATTATTGGGAGATGATCTATCTGGGTAATATTGAAAAAAATCTATTTCAATTCATTCACACATCAGGGAATCTTATAACCAAAATACAAGTTACTCTAATAATAATTGGTGAGATCTGGTGTTTAATGTTGGTGAAAAGGTAGTCCTATGAATATATCCTCATAATAGGCATATGAGATTTTGAATTATATAAAATAAGAGTCCTACATAAATTCCATGGTTCCAGTATCCCATAATTATTGTTTGCATTATTACAATAGAATGTGATATAAGTGAATTCATCCTATAAGAGTGAACAGTTTATTTGTCTTGGAAAACTATATGGATACTTGAATATCATGAATATTTGAAAAAATAAAATATAATGAATTATTTTAGAATATCATTATTCTATCTATATAATATCCATGAATATATTTTATAGTGGAGTTCCATGTATCTTGGGTATATGAAAACAAAATAAGGGCCTGCTCAAATTCTGACTAAGGGTTATGTTCAAAGGAAGTTATTATTTGTAAATAAGTAATACACAATATAGAATGGTAAATAAATATAAAAACACACCACTAAATCAACAGCTTGATCATGAAAAATAATATGGGAGGAATATATAATGATAAAATAATGGCATATAACTAAAAGATTGATATTGAAACTTATCCATGGATATCATAACTATTAAAATAATTGCATTGACATAAATGACTAAAGTTATAAATATGGGATCCATAATTCCAGACATCATTATTGAAGCCTCATGTCAGGACATATTACATAAATTGGTAAGGTCTTGTCCAAAAAACCCAAACTAGTTTTTCTCATAAGAAAAACTAATTCATCAAAGGGATAATGTATCCCCAACCCATCAATTACTATATTTAATTCATTCATTATATAACAGGGGAGAACAAAAATTCAATACATAACTAATAAAAACATTGGTATTTAAAAACTACTATACCAAATGTTTATATTTACCCCTTAAAATTGATCATAAACCACCTGGAGAAATAATAATTATAGTACCATTATAATATATCAATAATGGAGGAAATTAAAAATAAAAGTTTATTCTAATTTATGAATATAAATACCATAAAAATATCCTTAAAAATATTATTGGGGAAAATATATTTTTTACATTGAAAATTACTTTTAAAAACTAAAAAATTTAATATATAATGGAAAATATTTAATTTGAAAATAAAATTGTAAAATTTTAAAGGAAAATTAAAATAATTGAGTATTCATGACTCCAATAAATTTTGTTAATTTTGAGTATGTTAAAAGAAAATATTCCTTTCACATTTTTTTAACAAGACAAAAATTATATTATTCGGAAAATGAAAAGAACATTACTTTTAAACAATTTCATAAAAATTAAAACATTATTGAAAGTTTAACTAATAAATAAATTTATTATATTATAATATTATTTATAACATTTTAAGTAAAATATGGGTACAAAAGAAAACGATTTCTAACCCAATAGAAAAACTGAGTTTGATTTCCTTACAAAACATGATATAAATATATTGAATACTTAAAGAGTGAAAATGAAAGGAAAACATATAACTTATAGAAATAAATATAGATTAAGTAAATATAATGGGATTAATATTATAACCCCCAGATTTGTTGGAGTGAGAACAGTATATTCGAAAGCGTATACAACACACAACACTAAACATAAATGACCCATAAAGTATATGACTATTATAGGCTATCAATTAAATTGATGGGTAAGAATAGTGTTAAAAAATTTATGAAATATATATATATATATAATTTTCTAACTCAATATAAATTTATTGATAAATTATTAGTTAATAGTCATTTAATTTTTAGTAAAGTAACTTTACTCTTCAAAAATAAGTTTTCTTCAAAATTGATTGTAATTTTGTTTTTGTGATAAAATATTACAATTACTTTCTAGTGATTTTATAAAAATTATTTTTTAAAATCAACATCCTTTTTTATATAATCATAAAAAATTAAATTAAGGGATATTTTTTATGATTTTCAAAAAATAATGATTTGTTATGAATAGTGAAAAATACAAATTTAAACTATAATTTCATTTCAATAAATTAAGTAATTCAAAAGTCCCATTATAAACTCAATTTTATTTCATGAAACCTAAGTATGATTTATTTATATTTAATCCAATTAATAACATTTTAATCCACCTTATACACGAGTTTAGTATAAGTTTATTTTTGGGTTTAGTAATGATGTTTTTTAAAACTATTTTGAAGTGCACAATTTTTATCTATTTTAATTAATTAAAAATACCCTCAATGAAAAATTTATTAAATTAAATTTTTATATTATATATATATATATAAATATAAAATTTAATTCATGAAATTATTGTTACAGGTAATAGACATAATATAAAATCATCTTTTTCTTGAATAATATGATTTTGAAAGCCAGTTTTTTCATCCCGTTTATGTGTTTAATTTAAATATAAATTCCACAAATTATGTGGATTTAATTTTGAAAAATGTATTCCATATTTTAAATTATAAAAATATTTATTATATAATAATGTCAAAATGATTTTTATTAATTATAAATTTTGAAAATAGTAATACTTTTTTACAACGGTTAATGTACAAAAGGGATTTATTGGGTGTTTAAACAAAAAGTATAATGGTTAAAATGATCTAAAATGTCTTAATTATATTTAAAAGACCTATTTCAACCATATATAATATAAATATATCTAATTATATAATTTTTATTCTTTTGTCTGGTGAAAAATTTTATTTCCACTTTTTCTTTTTTAAAATTCCAAGTATGCCCTCTCCCCCACTTATAAAAGGCCACACGCTCTTCCATCCTCATCACAAATTTGAAGTCTTTTATTTAATAAAATACCTTTCTAAATACCTTCCTTACTTCCCTCCCCATGACCTAGATATATTTTTTTGATCATAAATATGTCCTAATAATTCTTTTGGTGCTAATCTAAGGAGGTTCTCTAAATAAGAGGTATAGTGCTTAACCGAGGGTTAATTTTATTTATTCTTAAAAAATTCTTACATAATGTTGATATAATAACACCAGTATATACCATATACTTAAATGTTTTCTTGTTAATTTAATAACATAAATTCATCAATTTTCCATCAAATTGGAGAGGAAACTATCATTCATGATTACAATGGACTAATTTCTTCGTGAACCGATGCAATTCATTGTTCATCATCACCTCCCATGAATTGTTATAATGATGTATTTGATCTATATATATGATATTTTTAACATATTTATACTCATTCAGTTATTATATCACATATTTATTTCTTCTTTATTTTCTATGGGAGATACGATAATGTCACATGTGTGTACGGTGTACCATCGCATCGCCAAATGATGTGATTAATTTCTCACTAACTCTTTACATGGAAGGTAATAATGATAAATTTAATTAATATACGTAACATAAATGAAATAATTATGATATTAATGATATATATTTAATTATTAAAATATAATACGTCATTTTCTTTCTTACACGAAAAAATTATAATGTTGTTCATGTGTACGTGTGGACTACCGCCTCCAGGAGGCAATGTGATTCTTTTTTCATCACCAAAATCAAATGGAAGAAATATAAAATTATATTTAAAGATATATATTGTTATTTTTTATATTATTATTATTATATAAAGATTAAATATCACATACCATTTTTCCATAAAATATGTAAACATTACTCGTGTTTATATTACTTACTTTATTTACATAATAATCATTTAAACCTTTAAAATGTTCCTATGATATAAAATAATTCAAATAATCTTATTATGTAGGAGTTAAATGAAATAAATGGAATGTATGGATATGAGGTAAGGGTGTCTCATCTCATCTTTATTTCTATGATACATATTCTGTATTCACCGTTATTTTTATTATATGGTGATATAATACACATAAATACATTTTATGATTCTTTTCATAAAAATAATTGGGATTTATGAATCCATATGAGGTTTTATCTTTCATGATGTTTTAATCTCTAGATTACCAAATCAGTAAGGGACTTCATCTTAATTTTCCTTCATTGAGTCATATTTTAATGGTATTCACGTAGTTTATTTTTTATGGTGTATATAATTCTTGTTTTAAACGTAATATCATTAGTAATAAATATTCAATATCCAATGATTATTCAAAAAAATAAATTGGTATGATCATTTTTCTCCCTCCGGTACATAAAATGATTTTAGAAAAAAATTTATTAAAACATGACATTATTTCTCAATTTGGTTGAAAATTATTTTTCATCACTATAAAGTTTTTAGAAAATGTTTCCAACAATGTTTTTCAAATAATACTATGATTATTTATAGTCATATTTACCAAAAAATAGATTTTAAAATAAAATAAAAGACTATTCTGTTCATTTTCCAATGAATTTAATTTTTAATTCTCTTGGAGAAATGTTAAATGAACTTCTGTTTTAAAATGTATGGATAGAATGATATTTTTCTTCATTATTACCATTCAATTTTTTATATATTGTTTTATTAGTTTCAAAGGTTATATTAAAATTAAATTATTTATTTAATATTTGAAAAAATATATATTTTAGATAAGTTTTTTTTTTCAAAATGTAAATGATATTTTCCTCAATAATATTTCCATGTTATCTTTCAATATCATTTTTTATCCAATATTTTATCCTTTTATGTTATTCAAAGTGAAAATTTTATATTTATCAAGAGTTTTTTAATGATATTTTATGGGTAGTTTCATTCATCAGTGTCAAAAACCATTGATGTTACATATGCTCTAATGGAATATGTTGAAATTATATCATTCTTGTTCTTTATCTAGATGCATTATGGTTACTTCATGAGATTATCATGGAACCCATTTCTTTTCCATGGCTTAAGGAACTTATGAAAAGAACAATTATTTTTTCTTTGAGTTTTATTATAAGATGAAGCTCTATTTAATTTATTTATATTATAGTTCTTGGAAATTGTTTATGAATGGTTTATAACCATTATATCTCATATGTGATCCCAATACATCTTATATGATGGGTTAATACCAATTATATATCAAGGTATTGCGGGTTCAGCTCCCTAATATCTCAAGATATGATGGTTTGATCCCAATTATAGCTCCTGATATGACAGGTGATCCATAATATATTTCTCATATGAATTTAATTATTTAGAGATGAAATCTGACCATATTGGTTATTAAATTTTTAAGAGTGATATGAAGATGTTGTTATATGATACGAACAAGTTTTCTTTATTCGTTCTATGGATTTTTAATAATTCAATTGGAAAAGAGTGAAATGGCCTGGTTCAAGATTATTTATTTTTATGACTCTTTCTAATCATAAATTTTTATTCTATATTTTATTATTTATTATCCAGGTATTTATGGGTATGAGTTATCTTATTTTATGATTAGGCACTTTGATTATGTCATCATACCCTTATGATCATCTTAACCTCAGAGATGATATATTTTTGTTATGCTGATAGTTACTCTTACTAATAATTTATCTCACCCTTCTTATGTTTCCTTTTTCCCAAGTTATCAAGAATGTTGTTAAATTAATTATGTCTCTAAGGGTTTCAAATGTATTTTTATGATTAATTAATGTGAAATAATAAAATCTAAGTTTTGTATGAGGAACGATAACTTGAAGACGTCAGTATTTTTTATGTAAAATTTTGTCTAAATTATATAAAACTCTAAACCTAAAAGACCTTTTGGTATATGGGATCCAATATATTATCTTCATGTTTTAAATTTTAGATGGAAATAATTGGTTTATGATTATTGGTGTAAAGCTATAAATTTAATGATTGTTATTTTAGCACCATATCCATGATTGCAGGTTTCTGACTATTATAGTTGATATTAGAGGATTGTTTAGATAATTTCTGATATTATGATGTTTTCTTGTGATATTAACTTAAGAGTTATGGAAACCATCATGGTATTATTAGATTAATTTTTCTCATAAATTTAAATTTTTAGAAACTCCTTTTTATGTTTTTAATGATGAGATATTAAAGTTATTAATGACATTTGTGGGGATGTTTTATTGGGTAGAATTGTATGAAGTATGCCATTAGGATTTTAAAAAAAATTATTTTATTGATAAACATTATGTTTTATACAATCTTTGATTATGAGTTAATAATTTTATTGAAAATTAATTTGGTGACTAAGTGGTTAATATTATTTTAGAAGAAGATACCCATATTTTAATGTATGTTAGATGAATGTTTCAAGTAACATTTGAGGGTAAAAAACTATAAAATTTTGAGTTAATTGAAGTTATTTGGTATATGTATTTATTTATTTTTTGAATAAATTAGTTTTAACTTTGAATATTATTGTTGAGGCATTAAGGATTAATGTTTTATTTCACTATATGAGGGTTTATTAATTTTGGGGATTATATTACATTTTAATTAAAAAAATTGGTTTTTATTAGTTTATAATTATCAGATGAATATCATTTTATAATTTTGGGATATATTTGATATATTGGTAGTTGATTTTAGTGCTTCAAACATAAAAAATCATCCTTAATACAAATCATTTGGAGAAAAAATGATATTGTGGTGGAAATTGATTAAAGGATAACACTATATTTGTAAAGTAAGTATATTATCCATATTATAATGTTCTATATTGTAAAAAATTCTTCAAATATATAAAAACACTTAAAATTAAAATTTAATGTCATTACCTTCATTTCTGATGAGACAATAGTCTTCTTCAAACCTCTTTGGTTTATAGCTTTTTGGTTGGGGATGTTCTCTTGATCATTCCCTTTCTTGTTATCAATGATCTGTTTCACTCTCCATAATCAATTGGGAATTATTATTTTATTCAATGTCTATATCTTCATGTACCAAAAATTTTATCACGTTTGGAAACTAACATATGTGTTCTTTCATATGATCTTCAAGTTCTCATTTCGCTCTTTTCAAAAAGAAGTTTTATTAAACTATTTTATGATGTAGGGTATCAAGAATTTTATTTTTAAATTTCAAACCATTAATTATCAATTTCATGTTAAAATTGTGAGGACAATGTAATTTAATGGGTATTATAATATAACACCTTGATATTTTAACAGAATAAAATTATGTGTGATAGAGTATACGACTTACAACATTGGGCGTAAACCACCTGTGAAATATATGACCTTTATAATTGATCGATTAATTTGGAGGGTATTTATGAAATTCAATACTTTGTGAAATAAATATATATAAATTTTCAAAAAATATAACTTTATAGATAAATTACTATAAAACAATCAATCAATGATTACTGATGTAATTTTATTCTTCAAAAATGTGTTTTTTCAAAATTAATTTTTATTTATTTTTGTGAGAAAATATTTTAATTTATATTATAATATTTTCAAAAAAAATTTGAAAAAAATAAACATCATTGTTTGAATCATAATATCAAAATTAAATTCTGGTGATATTTTCATATCTTTCAGAAAATATTGATCATTAACAAAATAGTGAAGAATATCGATTTTTTAAAATTTGTCATTTCTTTTCAATAAATTATGTAATTTAGAAGCGCCATTATGATTTTAATTATATTTAAATTAAAATTTATTACTTATTTATATTTAATATAATTAATTTATTGTTAATCATCTTTACACTTTATTTATCTAAAAGTTTGTTTTTCTGTTTCAAATGCATTTCTCTAAAAACTCTTTTAAAGTGAAAATATTTCGGCATTTTAATTAATTAAAAAACCCTAATGAAGAATTTTTTATATTAATTATATATATATAATATCAATTAATATTTATTTAAATTCAAATAAATATGTTTACTGGATACATAGTCAATACAAAATCATCTAATTCCAGAAAAATACATTTCTTGAAGAACCTGATTTTCCATTGCATCTGCGTGTTCAATTTTAAATTAAATTAGGCAACTTAGATGAATTTAATTTTTTAAAATGGGATAAATATTTAAAATAATCATTATTTATATTATATAATAATTTTTTTACCTTTTTCATAACAAATAGTGATAATATTAAAGATATTCTACAGTAATTAAGGTAAAAACTGATTTACCACGGCGTTAGACTAGAAGGATAAGGGTTCAAATAACCTTAAAAACGTGTATAAATTATATTATATGGGAATAGTTTGACCGTATATCATCTAAAAGTTGATAATGGTCCATTTTGGTTCCTTTTTTCATGTGTAAAATTTCGGTACCACTTTTTCTTTCCATAAATTCCAAATGTGTCATTTCCCCAAATAATAAAAGGACATCCTCTTTTCTCTCCTCTTAAATATTTAAAGGCCTTTTGTTTAAAAAAATATATAAATAAATACCTTCCATAATTTTATTACCATGAAATATATCCCCATATATTATCATAAATAAATCCTGAGAATGATTTTGGTGCTAACATATTAAGGTTATCTGAATAAGATGTATTGTTCTTAACAAAGAGTTCTAATTTTATTTATTATTCCACCACATTAAAATATTATTCAATTATGTTAATATAATAACACCATTATATCTGATATACTATGATGTTATTAGTTTTTTTTAATAACTGAAATTCATCTCCTCTTCCATTAAATAGGAAATGAAACAATTATTCTTGTGTACGGTGGACTACTGTCTCTCTAATCGACATAATTAGTTTTTCATAATTGGAAATCTATTCCTTTTATAATGATGTGTTTTAAGTATTTATATTATATTTTTAACATAATTATACTTTTTTGGATTATTATATCACATATAACATTTAACTTTCCATTCCACGAGGCATACGATAACGTCTCTCATGTGTACGGTGCACTACCACCTCAGGAAGTGATGTGATTCGTTTTTTCACTAATTCTTAACATGGTAGGTAATAATGATAAATTTAAGAAATATATGTGATATAAATGCAATAATTATGATATTAATGAAATATTTACATTATTAAAATATAAAATATCATTTTCATTCTTACACTAAAAATGGTAATGTCGTTCATCCGTACGTGTGGACTACCACCTCCATCAAGCGATGTGATTATTTTTTCATCACCAAATTAATTAGATGAAATATATATGTATAATAAATGAAATAATAATTTATTTTTTATTATTATAAATATAATAAATATTATTTTACTTCTTTCCATAATGGACGTTGAAAAATGGAAACGTGACTCATGCGTATGTACGACCTTCCATCTTACTTATCGCAATATACTTCATTTTTTATAATGACATCCCATCAATGATTTTAAAAGTATAATTGATAAACAATAATCATAATAATGAAATTATTATTACTATTTTATGTTCAAATATTTACCTATTTCACCATAGTCAACCTTCTAATGGAATTCTGGACATATAAGCCAAATATTATCAAAACACCCAATATGGACTTAACTGATTAAGTATTAAAATATGTCATTAAAATGAAAAAATAAATGAATTTAGTATAAGTTAGTAAACCTATAAAAGGTTGATAATAAATAAAATGATATATATAATCTTATTATACATGTGTTAAAGAAAATATATGGAAATTATAGACTTGGGGATATGGTTTCTCATCTCAATTATATTTATGTGAGAAATGTGTTATACTCCCTACTAATTATAATTGGGCAGTTTATATAATTCCCACGCATGTATTTTATGATTACATTGATAAATATTTTTTTTATTTATGAATCAATGTGATTTTCTCTCTTTCATGAGTTTTTGATCCAGAGATTTTTAAAACAGTAAGGGACATCACATCAATTTTCATTCAATGGGGAATATTTTAATTTTTTACACCTAATTTATTCTATATGTACTATATAGAGACACTATTACTTATAATATCATTAATAATTCATATTTCATGATCTTTTATGTTTCAATTTAAATTATTTCATAAAAGTGAATTTAACTTGTAATGAATCAGATTTCCCTAATCCATTCCTTTGTGAAAATCATGTGTTTAGTGTATTATAAGAGGAAATGGTAGTTTTTTTCAAGAGCCTTCCAAATTTTAAATATTTTCATTGGTGACATAGGGTGTCGATATTGGGGACTCTGGGGGTCATTGTTAGTGATTCAAGGTGTTTGTGTTGGTGATTCAGGGGTGTTGGCAGCGATGAGTCTGGGGTGTTAGTGTCATTGAGTCAGGGGAATTAGTATCAGTGAGTCAGGGGAGTTGGTGTCAGTGATTTGAGGGCATCATTTTTTTTTGATTCAGGGCATCAGTGCTAAGGCAATGGTGACATGACATTTGTGCCAAGGCATCGGTGACTTAGGGTGTCGGTAGCTTAGCTTTAATGGCCCAATGTCGATAGGTCACATCGGTAGATCACCTGTCAATGGATAAGCATTAGTGAATCACCCATCAGTGACTCATTTCCAGTTTTTCTAGTTATTTCCAGTGTTCCAGTTTCACCCATCTTACATTATATTTGACGTAAATTGAGTATAAATGATAGTTTGAGCATTTTAAAGGCCTTTAAAATGATATTAATTATATCATTAATATCTTAACGCTAACAGGAAATTGAAATTATTGATCTGTGTAAATATTAACCATGATCTGGCCTTAATGGATTTTGAAACCATCCTTTCTTTAATATAGGATCTTTCTCTTTGAAGACAGGATCTTCCCTTACCTGTGTGTTTTTTGTTCCCACTTGGTGTTCAAAAAGTTTTTTCTCTAGATAGGTCGTCTGCCTGTTCTAGAGCCAACTCTGGCTCATTTTTCTCTGGTTTTCCTTCTATTCGTGTGATTCCCTATTCTTGGCACAAAGTGGAGATTTGGTCCCCTTTTGTTTCAAGTTGGGATTATTTTACCTCTCCCTTTTGGGTATCATGTAGGGTGGGTTTACTAAAGTTCCATTGTGAAGATCAAATTAATCCTCTTCTTAACTAGTAATAAATTAGGGGAATGGAATATGATAAAAAGAAATAGGTTCAATGAAATAATGGGATGGGAGTGGTTTGATGTTGATAGCATGTTTTATTTATTATCATTAATGATGATGTGATCAGTTGTGGTTGTAAATACTTCTAAAAATCATGGTCATTGGGGGTATTTTTCTGTGCATGGGTGAAAATTTAAAACTATTTTTTGTTCTTTATAAACAATTGGTGTAAATACTAATATAAAAATAAAAAATACCTGGTTAAATGAAATGAATTCCCCATGATGAAAACCCTTGTGTGATCACCCCTTTTTATCATTGTGGATTAAATAAACAATGTTTAAAAAATTGAATCCATACTATTTGATATCTGTGGTCATGTTTTGTGTTCTTCTAGGTTTTCTGACCTTGTGTGGGTTCTGTAGTGTTGTTGTCGGGAACACAGATATTGGTACAAGGGTGGTAGGGTAGTTTTGTCATGTGAGAAGGGTGAAGTATGTGTGTATAGAGTGGATATGGGTTAATTGTAGTTGTTGTGAATATGGTGTGTGGGGATGTACGGGTGGTGTGTTGCAATTTTAGGTTGATAGACTGATTAACTGTGGAATGGATGGACTTGTAGGTAGTGGGACTACCTTTGTTTTTTTTGTGGTCATCAAGCGACAATGGAAAGAGGTACTGCAAAGTGGTTATGGAATTTTTATACAGTTGGACTATATCTAATAATTTTTTGGAGAAGTGGGGAAACAGGTTTAGGTTTTGTGGTGACTTTATGTAAATAGGTGTTCTAGGTGTGGTGATTTTGTGCAGCGGGGCTGCTGGGTTTGGTTGTGAGGGCTTGTTTGTGCGGTGTATCATGCAAGCATGACAGTTGGTAGTGGTTGAAGGTGTGTCTAGGGAAAAATGGGTTGTGCAGTGTGACTACAAGTTGGTTGTTCTAAGTTGTTTCTAAGAACGGGGGTTAAAATGGAAATGTTTTTCCTTGGTCCCTCTTCCCTAGATAAATTTTAGTATTACCAAAGAATGAAGTGGGTTGGTTGTTATGTGTTTGGTTGATTAGGATCCTCACCTTCTGAGGTGGTCAAAGCTGTTGTGCTTGGTATTTTTCATGGTTAGTTCAAGAACAAATAAAATTGAACCCCTTAATAAATAAATTGAAAATGGTTGAATAAAATGGGGTAGGTTTTGCACTTTGGCATTGGTTGTTTGTGGGTTGTGAATATAGGGGTAGTAGAAAAAGTGGTTCTGGTGTGATAGTTATTTTTTTGGGACCTATAGGTTTTACTAAGATTTTTCTTACCTATATGTATAAATTGTAGTTCCTTGTGATATTCTATATTCTCCTCACCCTTGTTAAGAACCATGTGCTGAACACCACCATTTCACGGGAGAGGGTGTCTTTCTCAACATCCTAGTAGGAGGATGGAGGGTTGGCTAATGAATTTCTTTACACACCCTCTTCTAGATTTTTACCACCCAAGCGTATATGGGAAGGATACAATGTCTTGAGTCTTACCACATTCCAAGATCCTTTAGGTAGGTTTTTTGTGGACAAGGGGCCTAGGTGTTTACGGGCCATGACTGTTTTCCTAATTGTCTTCAGAATGAGGCTAAAGTGTCTTCGGGTGAGAGGGGTGGTTGTTGTCATCCAGGTGTCTTTGAGAGAGATGTGTGGAGTAGTTTTAGCCTAGGTGTCTGTGGGTGGGGTTTGTGTGTGGTTTGAGGCCCATATGTGTGGGTCTAGTTTTTGGCAGTGGGACTTTTTTCTGCAAGATTGGTAGCGTCAAGACCTTATCCGTTAGGAATAAGAAGTTAACCATTCGGAAATTATTGTGGCATACCCAAATGTCGATTTCCTTATACTACTACATTACATTACATTCATTATTTGGTGAGGGTGAAATGTTGAGGATGGTATTGTTAGTACTCCTTAGTAGTTCCTTTGATGTTCTACTCTTTTCTCAAAGGGGAATTGGTTTGTACACCCATTTGTGCATGGGTAGCTTTTGTTTTCCTAATGGGTATAGTTGTATAATCATCCTACGTTTGTATAACTACGTTAAAGTTTCTATGAGGACATTATGGATCGTACTAGAATTTACTAGATCATATTTTGGGATTGTTGTTGTGCTGCAACTTATACGCTTTCCTTGGACATTATTTAGTACTTTTGCTACACTTTTTACGCATTTTACGTTTAAATAATTCACGTGTTGGATCCTCGATTGCTTTATATGAATTTTTGGATTTTTTGGGATTTTTTATATCTTATATAATGATCACATTTTCATTAAAAATGGTAATTTATTCCATTTTGTGTGAGAGTCTATACCATTAGTGCTAGTATCGACTCTGGGTTCTATTGAATGTGGTACTCGGGCTGTCATTGTCTCTCCTTTATCTTGGAGAGAAAAAGGAATGGCACTATGTTGTCCCTTCCCTCATCTTGAGGAAGGTGGGATTTGATAGAATGGTATGAGATTGTGATGGTTGAAAGATAGAATGGAGTTCAGATTTAATCATAATGAGGATTTCATTGGATGGTAGGGTAAGGGTTTTAAAAAATCATGGTGTGTGAAATAGGCAATGTAATACCAGCTAGGCCATGGGATTTTAGGGCCCCCATGATCTGATGAAAGGACTCTGGACCTACTGAAAAACCAAGTGAGGATACACTAGTTATATGGTAGATACCCTAAGAATGGTACAAGCATCATAATGACTTGTTTTCTTGTGTGTCTTTGAAATTTTGGGAATTTAATTTAAATAAAAAGTAAAAATAAATCATAAAAAGAAATTATGATACTACTTGGTCTTATGAGTTTCTTGTTTACCCATTTTTTATTTATGGCACCCAGACGTCTCCCACATGTGGTACGAGTAGTTAAGACCCAGTAGGATGATATGGTTGATCAGCAGAGGGTCGATTTAGAGGACGAAAATGACTTTTTTCAAAATACCCTTTGTGCTTTCTAGCAGCATACCTTGGGGAAGTACGAAGGTAGCATTTCAGACCTAGATACAGAGGGATATCTTAAGGATCTAATAATAACATTTACCTTAATATAAACTCTAAACAATTATTGGGTTCTTATAGAAGTGATCCAGATACGAGAATTTAGTGTCATTGGTTGACACTTTATCTTGGGGAGATGAAGGAGACAGATGTCTCATGGGATGACTTTGAAAAAGAGTTTCAGGAAGAGTTCCATTCCATGAAGATGAAGGCAAAGAAGAGGAAGGAGGTTCTCTCCCACCAGTGGAGGAGTATGTTGGTGAGGTAATTGGGGGCCAGGTTCAAGGATCCCATATGCTTTACATCAGATCTCTTTTTGGATGAGGATTTAATGGAGAGACCCTTGGAGGAGGCACTCTGACCTTCTCATCAGTATTTCGTCACTCCATTTACTCTTAAAAATACATAGAAGTTCAGAAGAAGGATGAATTAGTGGATAATATGCACTCACTAGGAGGTTTACCATGAGAGGGGACCCACCCAAGATCATCTAAGGGGAAGGCAGTCCGCATTAGGTCTCTGATGTCAAGGCCTTTCATGTTTCAACCAGTGGGGAGTAGGCCTTAGTAGTTCCAATTCCCATCTACTAGTCCTTTCCCTTTCCCCATGGTCCCGGGAGAAAGTTTCTTTGACTATAGAGGACATGGGTATCTTTATAACCAGTTCCCAGTTTGATTTTTGTAAAGTGGGGGTGGCCTGGTCTGGCACCTAACATAGTAGCATCACTTGCTGGTCAAGCCTTTCTAGAAGTAGGGGCTATGAACTCCACCTCCACTAAGGTTAAACAGTGACTGAGGGGGCCGATCTTACGGTTCTTCTCATGGACCTTCACCATGGTATGGTTGGGGATTCAGTTGATAGTAGAGTGGTATAAGAGATGGGTGGCGGTAGTTTCACACCCTCGAGGATACAATTTCAGCAGGGCCCATGGATATTTGAGGTACGATCAGTCTGTTTAGCACTCTTTCTTAAATATTTCTGGATTCAGGAGCCTTGCACTCCTTTCTTTCACCCAAACTAGCCCATGATCTGAGAACATACATCAAGAGTCTTCTCGTACCCATGATTTTGTGTATTCCATTTGGAGTATAGACCAGTTTTGTTGTTTTTTTTAGGGATGTTGACTAATTTTGGGGTTGTATCATCCCAGTGGGTATCTTCTTCAACTACATATGTAGTCATACAATTTAATACTAGTAATAGACAGGTTTATTTCCTTGCATGTTGTTATTGACTACTTCTGAAAAAGAGGCATGTTTTTAGGTGTAGATGTCCAGTGTGTAGTTTTCAATGGGGGGTGGGTATGTTAGGTGGGAAGTTTGTATATAGAGCCTCATATATCCTTAATGGTCAAGTTTATAGTGGGATTAATAGAAATAAATGCGGTATATTTTCTGAGGTATTTCATAGAGGTCCTGGATTTATTCCAATTGGTGGTTCTAAACATACCCCCTCAACATGATGTTGAGTTTGGAATATACTTGCAACCTAATACCTATCCAATTTCGATGGCTCCCAAGAAAATGGTGCCTTTAGATTAGGGGAGTGATTAATTCAGGTTGACTATCAGATTAAGAAAGGTTTTATCCATCCATTTGTGTCCCCTTGGGGTGGTCCGGTCTTGTTCACAAAGAAGTAAGATGGTGGTATGAGGTTGTGTATAGACTACCGGAGACTGAGCTATGTAATGGTCAAGAATAGTTACCCCCTTCCAAAGATAGATGATCTTTTTTACAAGCTGAGGAGAGTACGTTTGTTCTCTAGGATCAATCTTTTTTCTGGATATCACTAATTGAGGGTGAATGAGGGGGAAATCAAAAAGATAACTTTTAGATAAAAGTGCAGGCACTTCGAGTTCGTGTTCATACCCTACGGTGATACACATTCACCAACCATGTTCATGGTGTTCAAGAAATCTGTCTTCTGCATGTTCCTGAACCGTTTCGATGTCGTGTTCATCGACGATTTTTTAGTTAAATAAAATTCATAGGAGGAGCAGGCTGAGCACCTCAAGACAGCCTTGGATTTCCTCCAACACCGCCATATCTATGGGAATTTGACCATGTGTAAGTTCTGGACACGAGAGGTTCACTTCATTATACATATGGTGTCTCAGTAAGGGATGGAATTGTACCCATAAAAAGTCGAGGCAGTTGTTTCATGGGTAGCACCAATAAAGATGACAGAAGTTCACATCTTCCTGGGTTTACCAGGCTATTAACAGAGGTTAGAACACAACATTTCTTGGGTTGTGGCTCTGTTGATGGATTTGACTAGAAAAGACCAGACCTTCATGTGGAGTGATTAGTGTCAAGATGATTCCAGCTACTTGAAGGGGAATCTGTTCAGTGCCCAGTGCGTAGGTTTCTAGAGGAAGGGGTGATGTTCGAGATGTTTTGTGAAACTTTTGGTCTAGGTTTGGGATGTGTGTTGATGTATCAGTGGGGTGTGATCTCTTATGGTTCTATGCAGTTACAAACATAAGAATGTAACTATCCTACACATGATTTTGAGCTTGTAGTTGTCATGTTCCTACTAAATTTGTGGTGACATTACCTCATCTGGTAGTGCTTCTTAGTCTTCACAGATCACAAGACCATGAGGTATATCTTCTCCAAGAAATACCTGAACTTGTAGCACTGAGGGTGGATGGATTATCTCTAGGACTAGAACTTAGAGATCTCTTACACCTCAAGAAAGGGGAATGTGGTGGCTGATTCCTTAATCAAAAAAGTTTCATTACGAGTTAGTTTAGGAATCTATAGATTCTTGTAAGGAAATGGAGGATTCAGATGATTTATATCTGGATGCGAGAGTGGATGGTCGAAGAGGATGTTTGTTTTAGATGATAGTACAGTCTTTCTTGATATGGTAGGTGGAGGAGTCTAAATGGGGAGATTCAAAGACTGAAATGCTGTTGGATCGTGCTATCTAGGGTGATGCTTTAAAGGGACGATTGGAGGATAGTCAGAATTGTATGTTGTTCCGTGAGAATTTGTTTATCCTAGTAGAAATACACAAGGGAGTTCTTTGATAGTTTGGTATATCACCCCTCATGGTGCATCCTGAAGTCTATAAGTTGTACTAAAGCTTAAGGAAATAGTTTTCGTGGCCCGGGGTGACGCGTTAAATGGTGGAGTTTATGGGAAGGTTACTTGAGTGTCAGTAGGTGAAGGTTGAGAACTATGTTCCCGGGGGTCTTTTGCATCCCTTAGACACTCCAAAGTGGAAGTGGTATGAAATATAAATGGATTTAGACTCAGTATTATCCAAAACTCAAGGATTATTCAATATTATTTGGGTGGTAGTGGATTGGTGGACGATGTTGTCTCACTTCATGGAGATCAAGGAGTCGAGCATAGTGGATTACTTTACACAGAGGTTGGTGGATGAGGTGGTGTGGCAACATGAATTTCCAAGATCCATTATCTTGTATCGAGACACACATTTTACATCATCTAATTCTAGGGGATTACATCATTCCTTTGGAACCCAGTTACACCTCATAACTTCTTTCCACACTCATATAGATATCTAGATAGAGAGAACCATCCATACATTGGAGGACATGTTACGGGCATGAGTTCTAGACTATAGTGGGTCTTGAGTGATACATTTTCCCTAGGTATAGTTTTCTTATAGAAATATATATCACTCTTATATTGGTATGTCTCCATTAGAATATCTATACATGAGGTCATTTTCTTCACCCTCATACTGAATGGAAGTTGGGTAGGTAGCCATTCGTGTTCTGTATAATGTGTAAAGTATGACAGAGAAGGTGAATATTGTCCATGAGGGGATGAAGGAAGCACAGATATGATAGAAGTTGTGTTCCAATCATAATTTGAGTCTTTTGGAGTTTGAGTATGGGGACCATGTCTTCTTTAGGGTTTCCCCTTGATGTGGGAATCGTAGGTTTAATAGAGGGTCTAAAATTTCAGAAATGCCCATGAAACCATCATGGTGTTGGGATTAGTCAACAAGGAATCATATCAACTAGAATTGACACCGCATTTAGAGTGGATGCATGACATATTTTATGTCTTTTAGCTCTTTCAGTATCTACACAATGACTCCCACATCATTAAATAGGGATAGTTGGAAGTCGAGGACAATGCGACATTCGTGGAGTGACCGGTAAGAATTAAGGATCGTGAAAAGAAGAAGCTTCGTGGATGGACCATTACTTTGGTTCATGTGTTATGGAGGAATGGTTTCATCAAGTAGAGTACTTGGGAGTGGGAGGTGAAGATGCATGTCGGGTACCCAAAGCTATTTTATGTTTTTTTCTGCTCTATAACAGGGTACTTCATTTTACATTGTAATTCCTGACCATGTTTGTTATCAAAAGTGTTTTTCCACTATTCAATGACTCTATGTGAAAATTCCTAATTGTTTGGGAGGGGAGTAAATAATACCTAATCAAGAATAATTAATTTTTATGAGATTAAACTCATGCGGGCGAGTCAGTGTCGCCCAAAGAAAAAAATTTCTTGACATGGATAAATGAGCTCCCTAATCCATGTGTCTGGACTGTGTGAATATTGTGTTTACCTAGTGGTTTGGGGTAGTTCGGCCTTAGTGTTTCTACAGTTTTTTAGGAGATATATGTTATGGTGGTGTTCTCAGATGTTAGGGTTTTAACTCCATCTTTCAAACAACATAAGGGTTGATTTTTCTTAGGTGGTATCTAAAGTTATGGTTGTTTAGACTTCTCTTTTCCTGGGTTTTGTTTTAAATTATTGTGGATAAGAATAGTTTGATAGGTATATGTTGTAATGACCCTAATTTTACTGGTCCATTCCTTTGTGAAAATTCAATGTTTAGGGTGTTCTACGAGTCAATGATGTCTTATTTCAAGACTTTTCAAAATTTTCAGTTTTTCCATCGGTGACTCTGGGTGTTTGTCTTGGTGACTCAGGGAGTTAGTGTTAGTGACTTAGGGTTTCAGTGTCAATGAGTCAGGGGTGTCAACATTGGTGATTTAGGGCCATCAGTATCAGTGATTCAGGGGGGTCAGCCTCTATGATTCAGGGATGTTGGTGTTAGTGAGTCGAGGGCATTGGTGTCGAAATTTCAGGGTGTCAGTGCCAGGGCATCGGTGTAAGGTCATTGGTGAATCAAGGAATCGGTATCTTAGCATCGGTGGATCAACACCGATAGTATGTGTCGGTAGCTCACCCATTTGTGGCGCAGTGTCAGTGACTTACCCATTGGTGACTCATTTCATGTTTTTCCAATTTTTCCCAATTTTCTTGTTTCACCTCTCTTATGTTTTATTTGACATAAATTGAGTTTAAATACTTTTTTAATATTTTTAAAGTCATTTTAAAGGATATTAATTATATCTTTAATATCATGATGCTAACTAGACATTGAAATGGTTAATCCGTGAAAATATTAACCATGATCCTACCTTAATGGCTTTTGAAATTGTTATTCTGTAAATATATTATCTTTCTCTTCAAAATTTATGTCTTCCCTTCCTAGTATGTTTTTTTCCATATTGGTGTGCCAAACGTGTTCTTATCGAGATGATTCAAGCTATTATACTAGATCCCCCTCATTCTCAGTTTTCGCCTGGTTTTTTCTACTCGACTGAACCTCTTTTCTTGGCGCAAAGAGGAGCTTTGGTCCACTATTGTTTCATGTAGAGATTCTTCAGCCTCTCCCTTTTGTGTATCATTCGGGATGGGTGAACTAATATTTCTTAATAAAGAACTTATGAATCCTTTTCTTAACAATTATTAAATGAGGGGAAGGGAAAAATATCAAAAGATAACAAGGACAATGAAATAATGGGTTGGGAGGGGTTTGATGTTGATCACCTATTTTTATTGTTATTCTTATTGATGATGTGATCTGTTGTGGCTGTAAAGCCTTTGAAAAATCATAATTGTTGGTGGTATTTGTATATTCATGGATGAAGCTTTAAAACTATTATTTTTTCCTTATAAACTATTTATAAAAATAATAATCGGAAAAATCACGTATACTCAGTTAAATAAAATGGATTCCCTAGGATGAAAACCCTTGTGTGATCACCCCTATTTCTCAAAGTGGATTAAAGAGAAGTGATTACCAAATTTGAATCCATCATGCTTGATAAGTGTTGTTGTTTGTTGTGTTCTATTGTATTTTTTGACCCTATGTGGGTTGTTTAGTGCTATTTTTGGTAGCACAGTTATGGGTATAGGGGTGTACAGGAGAGTTAGTCCTGTGATAAGGGTGTGGTATGTGTGTGCTGTGGTTTGTGGTTTAATATTTGTTTTTGTGGTCTTTGTGTGTGGGGAGTTATAGTTGGTGTGTTGAAATCTCAGGTTGATATACTAATTGATTGTCAAATTGATGGACTTTTAGTTAGTAGGATATCCTTTTTTGTGTTGTGGTCCTCAACCGACAGTGGAATGTGCGACTTCAATGTGGTTAAGGACTTGTTATGCAGTGGGACTCCATTTGGGAATTTTTGGGGGTAGTAAGGCTACAGATATGGGTTATGTCATGACTTTATATAAATAGGTTTTCCAGGTGTGGTGTTGTTGTGTTGTGGGGCTTCCGAGTTTGGTTGTTAGGGAATTATTATGCAGTATAACATGGAATAATGACTGTCGGAAGTGGTTTAATAGATTTATAGGGAAATGGGGGTGTGTAGTGGGACAATAGGATAGTTTTTCTCTATTTTTTATAAATGGGTGTCAAACTAGAAATTCTTTACCTTGGTCCCTCTTCCTTTGTTCAATGATAGCATTATCGAAAAACTAAGTGGGTTTTTTTGTGGGTTTGGTTTATAAATATCTTTAGATTCTTAGGCAGTCGCAGATGATGTGCTTGGTAGTTTCCTCAAGTAGAGCTGAATCAAATTAAAGTTAACCCCTTACTAAAAAATAAGAAAATAGTTGAATGAAAAGGGGTTGGTTTTATGCTTTGGAATTGGATATTTTTGTAGTTGTGCATATAGGGGTAGCATCCAAAGTGGTTCTGGGGGTATGGTTGTTTTTTTAGACCTATAAGTTGGAACAATTGTTTTCTTACATATATGTATTAATTGTTGTTTCTTATGATTTTCTATATGAACCCTACCCTTATTGAGAGCCATGTTCCAAACACCCAAACTTCATAGGGGAGGGTTTCTTTCTCAACATCCGTGTGGTAAAATGGATGGTTGGTTAGTGTCTTTATTTCTCACACCCTCTTTCGGGTTCTTATAGCTCGAGCATATCCCGACAAGCTATAATGGCTTAAAGCATACCATAATACAAGTTTATTTGGGCAGGTTTGTTCTTTACAAGGGGCCTAAGTGTTCGCGGGCTAGGATTTCTTCCCCTAGTGTCTTCAATATGAGTACTAGGTGTCTTCTGGGTGAGAGGCGTGGTTGTTGTGTCCTAGGTGTTTGTGGGTGAGAAGTTTGGGGTAGTTGTGGACCAGGTGTTTCTAGGCAGGGTTTGTGTGTAGTTTGAGGCCCATGTGTGTGCGTGTAGGTTGTGGAGATGGAACTGTATTCTATTAGAGTGGTAGCATCAAGACGTTATCTATTAGGAGTGAGTAATTAACCAGTGGGAAAGTGATGCATGGTACCCAAATTTTGATATTCTTATTCTACTACTTTACTTGAATTTTGTTATTTGGTGAGTGTGTCTTGGTGTGGTTTGGGCTAGTTAGTACTCTTTGATTGGTTCTTTAAGGTTCAACTATTTTCTCATAGTGGAATTAGTTTGTTCCCACACTTTTGTAGATTTGGATTTAGTATTCCTACTGGGTATACATGCATACTCACCCTACATCTGCAAAACTATTTTCATGTTTCAAGGAGGACTTTGACGATCGTTCTAGACTTTAATATCTCGGGCATCAGGATATTTTTTGTGTTGCTACTTAGTCTCATTATTTTGTATTTACTTTAGTAATTTGGTTTTACTTTTTATGCAGTTTACATTTAAATCATGCATGGTTTGGATCCAGGTTTCCATTATATGAAAGTTTGGTGTTTTCAAATATTTTTCAGTCTTATCTCCTAATCTTCTTTTCATTATAAAGGGTAATTCCATCCATTTTGTGTGAGATTTTATACCTTGGTGATAGTAGCTATTCAGGGGTCTATTGAAGACAGGACTAGGGTTGATTACCTCTCATTCATCTTGAAGAAGGAAGGGTATAGAACTTTTTTTTGCATTCCCTCATTATGAGGAAGTTGGGTGATGACATGACATATATTTTTCCAAGAGGTAAATAAATTCATAACTCAAATTATTTTTATTGGTTTATATTACTTCTTCAGTATCTTTGATATTATAAGATTATTTTTTGGGAAGATGATGGATTATATTATATATTATTTCCAAGTTTTTTATGTGTATTTACATTTTATACACATAATTAACTCATTTATTAATTCTCACTTCAATATTATTATAATAGTAAGGGTTACTCATCGCAAATAATATTCATTGGGACATATGTTTTGTTATATACCAATATAATTTTCTGAGCTGTATCTACTAAACCTTTGATATATGATATCATTAAAAACTTTATACTCAAGTTATTTAATGTTTCATTCGATTTTATTCCTTTCATGGGGCTTACAATTCAAAAGTTTTCAAACTTGTAAGAGATTTTTGTTTCAATCTCACTTCAATCAGGACTGGTTATGATTGAATTTCCATTATTATCTAATATACCATTTTCATTTTATTCTCCACAATTTATTCAAAAATCTTTCATGTAATAGTACAGCTTTCCTATCTTTAGTACTTAAAATTATTTAAGAAATTATTTTTAATAAAATTCGATTCTATTTATCTCTTTTGTTGAAAATAATTTTTCTTATAAATCCATATTTTCTAAAAAATGCTTTCAATATTTGTTTATTATTAAACTATGATAGTTTAAATTCATATTTAAAAATTATTTTATTTTTACGGGAAAAATTAAAAGTAATATTCTTATTTTTTTCAAATAAAATACTTTTTTATTTCAATTTTAAAAATATGAAAAGAATATTTATTTTAATTTATAAAAAATGAATGGTATTTTCTTCCATCATGACCACTCAATATTTTAAATATTCCCTTTTAAGATTCAAAGGTTATTTTAAAATAATATTATTTCTTTCATTCCTTAGAAACTTTTATAATTTAAATAAACTTTTTCAAAATAGAAAAGACATTTTCCCTAAGAAATGTTCTAACTGATCTATCAAAATATATTTCCATTTAAGGTGACATCCTTTGACATTACTCAAAGTGAAAATTTTATCTTCCCCAAGATTGTTATTAATGATATTCTGATGGTATTTCCATTCACCAAATTCAAAAATGTTTCATGTTACTTATTCTCACTAATTATATTTTGAATTGATACCATCCTTATTCGTTCTCTTGATGGATTATGATTGTCTTAAGAGATTTTATGAAAATTATTTCTTTTTTCTGTTTCAATGTAGTTATGAAAAGAATAATGATTATTTCAAAGAGTTTCATGATTAGATACAAACTCTATGTACTTTACTTATGTAATGGTTCTTGGAATTGTTTATGAAGGGTTAGTCCTCATTATATCTCAAAGGATATCCTCATACAACTTATGTGATGGTTTGATCCCCATTATAGCTCAAGATATGATGGGTACAACCCCATTATAGCTCATGATATGATGGGTTGATCCCCATTATGGATCATGATATGACGGTTGATCGCCATTATATCTATCAGATGAATTTTTATCTATGTAAATAAAATTCAACCATATTGTTTATTCCATTTGAAAGAGTTATATGAAATTGGAGTTCTAAGATAACAACATGTTTTCCTTATGTTTTTAATGTTCCTTAATGATTAATTTGGTCAATATTTAAACCACATGGCTTATTATTATTGATTATCATGACTCTTTCAATTGAGAACACCTTATGACATATTTTATAATTGATGATACGAGTATTAATGGGTGTGAATTCTCTTATGTTATGCTCATGTACATTTATTATGTCATCATACCCTTTTTCTCATATTATTTACACTTATGACATTCTGTTATTAATTATTATGTTTACTATTTCTGACTATTTGAGCACACCCTTCATATGTTTCCTTTTTCTATGGTTATAAGGAATAATGTTAATTAATTATGTCTCAAAGGGTTTAAATGGATGATTATGATAACTTAATGTGAAATAATAAAATATGTGTTTAGTTTAAGGAACACTCACTTGAGAAAGGGTTATTGTTTATATAGAGTTTATCATGTTGCTATAAAACTCTAAATAAAAAAGGGCCTTGGGTATGTAATAGGTCAAATATATCCTCTAGACATTGAATGTTTTGGAAGGAAAAAATTGGGTCATATTTATTTATATCAAGGAAAAAATGTAATGATTATTATTTTCACACCAGATCAAGGAGTATAGGTTTGGGTCTAATATAGTTTGTACGAAAGAAGGGCTTAGAAAAATGTTGAGATTATGATGTTTTCATGTTAGTTTGGCTTAATATTTTTGGATACCATCATGGGTTTATAATATTGAGGTTGATCAAATGTTTAAATTATTATAATCCCCTTTAAAATTTTATGTGAGGAGATATTAAAGTGATTAATGACATTTTAGGAGATGTTTTATAGTGTTGAAGTATATTTATGGATTTAGATTATCATGAAGTATGCCTTTAGTTATTTATATAAAACAATAAGGTATTTTCTAAACTTTTGGGTTTATATTTTATTGGATATTGAGGTATTTTTTGGGGCTGTAAATTGTATCTTATAGCTAGCCATCAGATTGAAATATCATTTAGTGACTATGTGATTAATGTTATTTTATAAAACGATTTCCTATATTTTTTGTCATGTAAGCAGAAAGGTATGAGATAGCCTTTAAAGTTAAAACACTATCAAATTTTGAGGTTATAGACGTTATTTTCGATATAGAGTTATTTATTAATGGAGTGATATAGTATAAACTTTTGGTATTATTATTGAGGTGATAAAGACTAATGTTCCATTTCACTAAATAAGGGTTCATTAAATTTTGGAATAATCTTACCTTGTTCTAAATTTTTTGGATTTATTTAGTGTCTAAATATAGGATGACTAATTTTTTATCAATTTTTTGATTACTTAAACTGTTATATATTAATTTGAGGGCTTAAGGCATCAAAATAATCCTCTTGAATACTTATCATTTATAGAAAAAGAAGATATTGTGGTGGAAGTTAAATAAAGGTTGAAACTCAACATGTTATGTTTTTATATTATTCTAATATCGAAATAAATTATTTAACTCTATAAAAATGATCTTTAAAATGTAAATTTTATCCTATAAACATAATTTTAGATAATACGATGGTCTTTTTAACACCACATTGGTTTATGGTATTAGGGTTCTCCACTTTCTCATGATCATTCACTTTATTATAAGTAATGATCTACTTCACCCTCCAACATAAATTAGGAATGATCTTTTATTACATGTATATATCTTCACTTACCAACAATGTTATCATATTTGTAAACCTAGATATGTGTTATTCTATATGAGCTTCATGTTCCCTTTTCCCCTCTTTTTAAATGGAATTTTTATTCACCCTTTTTAGGATATGAGATTTCAAGAACTGTATTTTCAAATGTAAAACCATTAATTATAGAGATAATGCTCAATTAAAAAAGGAATAATTTATTAAATTTTGGGGGTAATGTAACACCGTGATATTTTAAAAATGAATAATTATGCTGGATAATGTATATGACATGAAACACCGAGAAAAAAAGATTGACAATATATATGACCATTATTACCTAGCCATTAAATGGGAAGGTATGAATAGTATTTACTAATTTATGAAATGTATATATATATACATATATTTCTTACTAAATAGAAATTTATTTATAAATTCTTATTAAATAATCAATAAAATTCAAGTAATGTAGTTTTATGCTTCAAAAATATGTGTTCTCCAAAATTTATTTTTTTTACATGTTTTGAGAAAATATTATATTTAATTTATATAGATTTAAGAAAATTGATTTGATAAAACTAAATTAATTTTATGAATAAATATTTCAAAATTAAATTAGGGTGAAATATTAGTATTTTTTGAAAAATATTGATATTTCAGTGAATACTAAAAAAATACCAGTTTTTGTAAAACTTTCATTTTATTTTAATAAATCAAGTAATTTAATTATATAATTACAATTTTAATTTAATTTAAAGTAATCTAAGTATTATTTATTTATATTTAATATTTATAAATTACATTTTAATCACCTTTATACTAGATTTTATTATAAATTTATTTTTGGGTTTAAAACGTATTTTTTTGAAAACTACTTTAAAGTGAGTAATGGTTATCCATTTGAATTAATTAGAACAGACCTGACTGAAGATTGATTTACATGAAATTTAGATATTATATATATATAAGAAAAATTAAATTCATTTAATTATTCTTACAAGACAAATATTTAATATAAAATCATCATATACATGAAAAATTAGTTTCATGGAAAATCGCTTATTCATCACATCTATATGTTTAATTTTAGATTAAATTCAACCAATTATGTGAAATTAATTTAGGAAAATAGATTCTATATTTTTAATCATAAAAATAATATTATATAATATGTTAAACTTAACAATTTTCATAATTAATAATGAATGCAGTAAGAAAAATGTCGTGGTAATGGTTAAGACGAATTAACTAGAGATTAGACTAAAAATATAATTGTTAAAATAACCTAGAAACTTATATAAAATATATTTAAAAGAAATATTCAGTCCATAAATAATATAATTATCAATTATGTTTTATATTTTATCCTTTTTTAATGTTAAAAACTAGGGTATCACTTTTTATTTTCAAAACATCAATGTGTGTCCTCTCCCCCACATATAAAAGGTCACCCCATCTTCTCTCCTATTCACACATTAAAAGACATTTAGTTCATCCAAGACTTAAAAAAATACATTATTTAATTAAATAAAAATGAAATATGAACCATTTTATAATCATAAATCAAACATATAAAGTATTTTGGTGCTAACAAAATGAGGTTGTCTCAAGAAGAGATAACATGCTTAACCAGGTGTTTTTATTTTATTTCTTCTTCCATTTTAATAAAATATCCTTATATTACTCTGATATAAAAACACCAATATATCCCATATAATTATATCTTATAATTTTAATGTCATAACTTAAATACATCTCATATTCCATCAAATGTAAAATGAAACCATCGTTTGTTAGTTTGGTGGACAACAACCTTGTGAACAGAACTAATTAGTTTTTTTCCATTGCCTATCATAGCATGTCATAATGATTAATTTGAAATTTATATTATGTTTTTAATATACTTATAATTTTTTAATTTTGATACCAAAAATTGCTTTTTACTTTCTATTCCATAGGTATATGATAATATTTCTCATGTGTATAATGAACTTCCGTCTCGCGAAGAAATGTGATGTGGTTTTCATTGACACTTTGTAAGAAAGATAAAAATGTTAAATTTAATTAATTTATGTGATTTAGATGATATAATTATTATATTTATTAAATATTTATCATTATTAAAAGTTAATATGTCTTTTTATTCCTTACACTGATAAATGATAACGTTGTTCGTGCATATGTGTAGACTACCACCTCCACGAAGTTATGTGATTTGTTTTTAATTACCAAATCAGATGGATGATATATATGTATATGAATATTTAAAGAAAAAATATTTTATTTATGATATAACTATAATTATATCTATATATTATATTACATTCCTTATTTCCATGATGATCTTTGATAATTGAAAATGTTACTCATACGTACGTATGGCATGTCGTCTCCATGTTTGCAAAGTAGTTCATTATTAATAACCATATTAAATGATTCATTTAAATAGTATAATTGAGGTGTATGAATTATAATTATTTAATTATTGTTGTTCGATGTATGTTTAAATAATGAATGTTATTTTCATTGTCGACCTATCTAAGTTAATTTGGAAAAATATGCCAAATGTTATCAAAACACCCAACATGAACTTAACTGACTAAGTATTTAGATAAGTTATTAAAAATAAATAAAATAAATTATTTTATATAACTAATTATAATATTAATGGTTCTTAATAAATAAAATAATTCAAATAACCTTATTATAAAATATTGAAAACACATACATGTAATGTATGGACATGAGGTATGATTTTTATATCTCACTTTTATTTCTATGAGACATATAGAATATTCACCACTAATTTTAATTGTGTGGGGTATATACTTGCCAAAAATATATTTTATGATTATTTTATTTAAAATTATAGGTATTTATTAATTTATAAAATGTTTTTATCCATATATTATCAAAGTATTAAGGATATTCATCTCAGTTTCACTTTATTAAGCCATTTTTTAATGTTATTATCCTAAATTCTTTTATATGGTGAATATATTTCCACTTTTACATGTAATATCATGAATAATTAAAATTTAATTGTATTTAATGTTTAAATTTGAATTATTTCATCCAAGGGGATTTTAAATAAAATTTTCCAAGTGGTAAAGAATTTTTTATCTAAATTTTGTTTCATTAGTTTATATTACTTCTTCATTGTCTTTGATATTCTAAGATTATGTGTGAATAAATTCATATAAAATTATTTTGTATGTAAACTTTTTTATGTTCAATTTAATTGGATACACATAACCTAATAATTGAACTTTATAATCATTATAAGGGTTTCTCATCTCAAATTATCTTATTTGGGACCTGTTTCATGTTATACACCTATATCATTTTATCAGGTATATTGTAACATCCAGACCTGGGTGACACATGTTGGTTCCCTGATTCAGTTGGTCAAACAACCTCAACCATACCTCCCCATATTATTGACACTACCGATTAGAAAGGAGGGTCTAATTTTGATCATAGTGAGACCATACCCTCATTTATCTGAGTACTACAACATTGGGAAAAAAAGAAACAATAACAGAATAACATATAACCATTACATGAATAATATAGTATCCCAATATAAACAAAAATAAAATGCAATATCAAAACTGAATAGTAGATATTCTATACTAAAGTACATTCCATGTTTCCAATTAAGACACAAAACGTAAAGACACTAACAACTACCAATCGGGTCTCGAACCATGTCTAGGTACCTCATCCATGCTCCTCCCAAAATCAATCATCTAACATACGGCCTTTTCTCTTATCCTATCATATAAATATGCAGTCTATGCGGGTACCAAACATGAAGCTCGAGTAGGGTGTGGCTACAACTCAGTAGGCCATCACCAATTCACAATTCATTAGACTAATGGGATTTCCTTTTCTATTTCATTTTAATTTATAATACATTTATTGGAAAAATTTTGCAATGCCAACATTTTGGATGTAGAGCTTAATTTATAGCACCCTGTGAGTATTTAGAGAATCCACTCATGTATTAAACCCCATTGTAGAATCATACATATATATCATGTTTATCGAACATCATGTCTAGTACACCCATGCGGATTTGGAGCATCATTCCCTATCCCACAACCCATTGGTATATGGAGAATCAACTCGTATCCCATATAAATATTTACTTGTATGTATTTGGGTTTAGAATGCCATGTCTAGAACCCCCATGGGTATTTGAAGCATCATTCAGTGTCCCAAACCCCATTTATCAATCAAACACATATATCACATACCTCACATCATTCAAGGTTAATTAATAATAACCTTCTTTTGAAATATAAATTCCATTTTCACCATTCATTATCTCATTTCACATTTATCAAAATATTTCATAATCACATATAACATAATATCACCATTAATTAATTCATCGATTAATTACTCAAATTAAACAATTTAATATTCACATCATTCCGTTATTTAATTCAAAAATTAATTAACCGCATCAATTATATTATTTAATTCAATAATTATATAATCACATCATATAACATTAAGTAATTTAAAAATTAATTACTCACATCAGTATCATTAGTTAATTCAAAAATTAACAAGTCACATCAAAAAAAATATTAATTAAAAAATTAATTAATCACATCAATTATATTAGTTATTTCAACAATTAACTCATCAAATTAATAACATTAATTAATTCAATAATTAATTAATCACATCAGTTCCATTTGTTAACTGAATAATTAACTAATCACATCAAATAACATTATTTATATATAAAATTAATTAATCACATCAGTTCCATTAGTAAATTCAATAATTAAATAATCACCTCAAATAAAATTAATTGATTTCTATATTAATTGACCACATAAATTCAATTAGTTAACTCAAAAATTTACTCATCACATTTGTAACATTAATTAATTTAAAAATTAATGAATCACATCAATTCCATTACTTAAGTCCATAATTAACTAATCACATCAGTGAAATTAATTATTCAGTAATAAATAAATCACCATCAATCCATTCAATTAATTAAACGATTAATTATTCAAGTCAACTACATTAATTAATTCTAAAATAAATTGGTCACATTCATTCCCTTCAATTAATTCACCAATTAATTGTTCACAACAATTCAATTAATTGATTCCACAATTAATTAATCACATTCAATCTGTTCAATTAATATACTAGTAAACTATTAACGTTAATTCCATTAATTAATTCAATATTGAATAAATAAAATTCAATCCCTTCAGTTAATTAACCAATTAATTATTCACATCTATTCCGTTAATTAATTCCATAATTAATTTATCACATTAGATTTAATTACTATTTCCAGAATTATTTTATCACATTAATAATATTAATTAATTCATCAATTAACTAATAACATCAATTCTATTAATTAATCCAATTATTAATTAATCCATTAATGAATTAATATAATTAAAAAATCATAAATATCATAAATATTTATATTAATTAATTGAAAATTTAATTAAATATATACAACTATCTCAATCTCTCCACAATTAATTCAATAATAAATTATTATAACTCAATTAATTTCATAAACACTGCAATTCTCATTAATTAATTCTAAAATTAATTAACATAATTAAAAAATCATAACATTACATCCACTAATTAATTCAAAAATTAATGAATCCTAATCAACAATCATAACATTAGATCCACTAAATAATTCACCCATTAATTAATCTAAATAAATTCCATTAATTAATTCAAAAAATAATTAATTATGTTAACCCTATTAATTAATTCAACAATTGATTAATCATATAAATAAGTTTAATAATCAAAAAAATCTCTAATAATTAATTCAACGATTATTTTATCAGTTCAACAATTTCAATTTAACAATAATTACTTCAATAATTAATTATTTCAACTAAATAAATTTCACAATCCTAACCATTCCTATTATTTAATTCAATAATAAATTAATCAATTTTCATAATCGCAATAACTCCATATTTAATTTAAAAATTAATTATTTCAAATTCATAATCTAAGTATCTTTAATTTCAAAATTCCCTCAATTAATGATTTCATGAAATTAGTTAATTCAGTCTAAAAAACCCAATTAGAAATCATATAAAATAAATTGAATAATTGAATAAAAAATATTTAAATCATGACATTTGTATTTGAATTATAAACCACCTACCTTAGTTTTTTGATGAGCGATTTCCCCATTGAAATCACCAATTTGAAGTGAAACAATCAAAAGCGCAATGAAGAACATATTCTAGATATGAAACCGAAATTCAAGGTTGAACAATTAAAATACTAAAATCCTATATCTAGATCCAACCAAAACAAATGTTAACTTCCCTTCAAGATAGAGGGAAGAATGATAGAATAACAAGTTACCAATCGGGATGATATTCACTTATTGAGAGTGGTGAAGATCATTAATATGCCTTTCGATTCTCCATAAAGGGGGGGTCAGGAGACCAAGGAATGAATCTGGGAACCTCCTGAAACAATATAATTTCATATAGATTGAGAAAGTGTTGATGTGGGGTTAATATGGGTGTCTGATAAATTTTTAAACCAAATTTTGTAATATTAATTATCATTCTCATGGTTTCCTATGTCAGATTACATTGTTTGTACTAATCATGCACCTAACAATGAACCTATTGCAAACATTGGTGGAACACATAGTTTTATTAAGTCAAATATGGAAATAGAATATGGTATAGAGGGAGGGTGAATATACCATATTAAAAAAAATAAACAAAAAATTATTAATTAAATTTATTATCAAAGTTAATTATTGATGTTTATTAACAACCGAAAAAAGTAAAGAACATAAAGATGTATTTTATACTAGTTTGGCCAAATTTGGGCCTAGTATACTCTTATATATCTCTACTCTGTGATAGATATTTGTGCATTAAAAAATATTTTTGAGGGGGAATCATAACCCAATTACAAGAATAATTTTCTAGTGGATGGACAACCACAACACTAACTTTTGTATGGGGAGTCCCAACACTTACAACCTAACTTTAAACACTGAGAGTCACTACACAAATAGTCAAAACACTATATGCAGTGATTAACAACCCTTGTATCATGAATTTAGATTCTAGGAGTCACAACTTAGTAGAAAAATAATAATAAACAATGATTTTGTGTGTAAAAGAATTAAAAATAAAGTGTGTGTGAGTGATGAGAAATAGTTTTACAATCTCATAAACCAGACAAGAGATAATAAACAATGTATGAACTTATACTTCATCTTGATATTTGAATTATCAAGTATTTTCAAGGAAATTGTAGTAAAATAAAAATTAATATGGCACTTGGGAGAAAATCTAGGTGATGAAAGAGAGTCTCGCCGGATGTAGTAAATTTATAGTTGGTTCAAAGTTCACAGCACTTTCTATTTAAAAAATAGAGTATCGAATTTTTTTAATTTTGTATCTATATTTCTATTTTCTCTACAAATATCAAGAGAGAAATATATACATAGAATAAATAATCAGCAGTTATAGCTGATCTACTTCCTTTGGATATTCAAAATAAATTGAGTAAATATATTTTATTAATATCTCTATTAAAAATCTCAACAATGTTTCTTATTTATGCATATAGAATAAATATTAAATAAAATAATTTAAAATAATTTGAATAACTCATCCAATAAAATCCACATAAAAATAGAGATTTGAATGATTTCTAAACTCTAGTTTAAATCCATTAAAATCTTTTTAAATTTAGTCAAAATATCTTAAAAACTAGTAGCACAAGCTGAAAGTAAATTCAAATATTTTAATTTAAATAATCATGAAACCTCTAACTTTATTTGAAATGTATATTTAAAATTTTATTAATTTTTCTCTTTAAAAATATCACAAAATAACATTAAAAACTCATCCATTATAATACTTAGTTTTAATGTGAATTTTTTCAGAAGAAAATCCTTTCAAAATAATCCATATATATATGCATAAGATCAGTATTCAGCATAAAACCACAAAGTAGCACCAGTAATGTAGAGAATGAACTGTGACTTTGGGAATGAATAGTAATGTATGAAATGAATAGTAATATTAGGGGATGAGCAGTAACATAGTAATGAATAGTGGTGTAGGTAATAAATAATAATGTAGGGTTCAATAATGTAGTTTATAGTTCATCAAACTAGTGATGGGTTCATCATAGTAGTGTAGAAAGACCATAATTTGTGAAAGTAGGGTTTTCGAACCATTATTTTCAAAATTAGGGTTATTTAACCATACTTTGTGAAATTTTTGTTGTCAAACTATACTCTGCGGAAGTCGGGTTTCCAAAACCTACTGTGCAAAAGTTGGGTTTTGCAAACCATACTTTGCGAAAATAGGGTTATAGAACCATACTTTGTGAAAATAAGAGTGTTAAACATTAATTTTCGAATATAGGTTTGTCGAACCATAATTTTCGAAAGTCTTTACAACCTACATTGACAAACATAAATGAAATTTTAAAGGCCCATAACAGAAGATTAAAACTTTGGTCACAAATAATTATCTGTAGAAAAACTAATTATCTTTTTAATGATGCAAGAATAATATAAATCTGATATCTAATTCTCCTAAAATCATCAATAATTACAAGAACTAATATTCTATAAAAATTGTACTTATGATAAATCAATTAATAACTTAATAAATTTTATTCACTAAACGAATGAAATTTTTGAACTTCGATGTAAACTAATGAAATAAAGATAAACATTCATTATTTCAATAAAATCACGTTTCATGTGAATCAAATATTTATTTAACTTGTAGTAAATTAAATAAAATAACTTTTCAGAACTGAAAATGTAGAGTTTCTAAAATGGAAGAAGAAACTTCATGGGATTTTTAGAGTACGAAAAAAACAATTTCATATTACCTCACAAACTGATGAAGTTTAGATAATTATATTCTCTTTGCAATGTGACATGAATCAAAAAAACCAAATACTTTTTTTATGATATTATCAAAATATATAGTGGTCTTTAAAACAAAATCACATGTAATCAAAAAACCATAAATGGTTATAAAATATAAAATCAAATGAAATATAAACAGCCACATGCATAAACAATCTCGCTCTTTTTTTGGATTATAAAACCAAAACATTCAACCCACTTAATATAAATTTTAAAAACATTTAAAACCCATTTATTTCTCACCATTATTTTAAATAAACACAATGTAAAAACACACTCCCCATAAATAAATGAGTTAGTAATAGTTTAATATTCCAACATACCAATATAAAATTTAATTTGTTCAAACTAAGAAGATTCCAAGGATTTGTAAAAATAACCACTAAAATATTTTTAGAAGGAATAAATTCTAAAATAATATCAACCCTTTTCACATGATCTATAATAAAAATAAATATAAGATCAATATACTTTAATCTATAATTCTTTATGGTGTTTTTAGAAATAGAAATTACAGAATTATTGTCACAATAAATAGATAGTTTATAAAGATTAACACCAAAACCACTTAATCTTTTCTTAATCCATTAAATTTGAACACAACTACCATAAGAATATAAATAATATTATTCTATAGTTGATAAAGAGACAAATAGTTTTTTATTAGATAAAGAGGAAATTAAAAAAATTCCCAGTAAAAAACACATAATTGTTGTGCTTTTTCTGTCAATTATACATCCTCAAAAATCAGAATCAGAATAAGATGTTAAATAAAAATAGTTATATTTTAGATGAAATAAATTAGAATGAGTAGTAACTTTAACATATTTAATTATTCTTTTTACAGGTTTACTTGACTTTCTTTAGAATCATCTTGAAATCTACAACATAAATAAGCAGTAAAAATTATGTCAGGTCTAGATTTAGTAAAATATATAAATCTAGCAATCATACAACTATAAACATTAAAATAAATAGATTTAAAAAAATAATTTATATTAAAATTACAATTATTACTCATAAGAATTTTCCTAGATTTAAATGATTCAATATCAAATCATTTCACTAACTCTTTTGCATACATAGATTGATTATGGAAAATTCCATCTTTTCTTCGAAAAATTCTAAGTCCAATAAAGAACTTTAATTTTTCAATTAAACTAATGTGAAAATCAAAAGATATCAGAGTAGAAAAATCAATACATATTATTTCACTTAATGATCCAAAATCTAGATCATCAACATGAATTTGTAAAAATAAAATATCATTTCTGGTTATTTCAATAAAAAGTGTTGGATCAATATATCCTTTCTTAAAAAAAATATTTTAACAAAATAAAGATAATAATTCATACCAATAATCAGGTGATTGTTTGAGACAGTAAAAATATCTAAATAATTTAAAAACATGTTTAAAAAATATTTCATTTTCAAAACCAGGGGGTTGAGAAACCTAAATTTCTTTAGTTAAAAAACCATTTAAGAAAACATGTTTTACATCCATTTGGTATAATTTAGAATTTTAAAAGCAAGTAAAATCCAAAAAAATTATAATAGTATCAACTCTGGAAACAAGTGAAAATAATCTTTAATGTCTATACCTTATTCTTGATATAATCCTTTAGCAAAAAGTATGATTTTTTAAAAAACTATGTCCAGATTCATCCATAGTGTTCAAAGTATCCACTTAGTTCTAATAAAATGTTCATCCTTAGGCAATTCTAATATAGACCAAACATTATTTCTAACAAACTATTTTAATTTATCGTGCATATAAATAGTCTAGTTTTATTATTTTGAATCATAATTAACATTATTAGGAACAAATTCATAAATAAAAACTGATTTTTTGCAAAAATTTAAAATATAATTTCTAGATTTCACACCAGAATCAACATTTCTAATTACATTTTCAATAATATGATATTTTTTAATCTTCAGTGATTTTGGATCGGGTTAGGAAGGATTATTATCCCCATCAGTTGATTCATTCTTATCTTAAGTAATTTCTTCAACGAAATTAAATTCTCTAGACTCATCATCAATAACATTATAATAAAAATTTCTTATAAAATTATTTTCATCAAACATAAAATGACTAGAATATTTAATAATCATATATATTTAATTATAAAATCTATAATATTTAATACTACAAGAATATCTAATAAAAATACTTACCTCACTCTTAGCCTAAAATTTATCTAAAAAATCCCTTTAAATTAAAATAAAATCATTACAACAAAAAACTCTAAAGTAACCAAAATTAGGATTTTTATTTTTACATAATTCATACATATATTTCTTTAACAAATGTCTTATGAGAATTATATTTTAAATATAACAAACAGAAAAAAGTTCCTCAACAAATTGAAATTCAAAATTATATTCACATAACATAGTTCAATCTATTTTTATACGATTTATATTTTTTAGTTATACAAAACTATTTTTCTATGGTGTTTTTAGAGAAAAAGTTATGAAAATAGCCATTCTTTTCATAAAATTTTTCAAAATATAAATTATGAAGTTAACATCTTTAATCCTTAAGAAAAGAAATAATCACACAGCCTTTTTCATTTTTAACTAATTTATAAAAAATTGAAAATCTAGATAAATTATCATTTTTATGAGAAAGAAAATATACCATTGTAAATAACATATAATTTTCAATAATAAATAAAGAATATTTCTTTCCTCCAAGGATGTAAATTTGAATGGGTCCAAATAAATAATGATTACTAACTGTAAATCTCTATTTGTACTTATTTGATTAATGATTCTAAAAGAAATTTTCAGTTACTTACATTCCATGAAATATTTAAAAACACGATGATGTTCTCTCTTCAAGGAAGAAAATCATAAAACATAATAATGATTTGAGATATTATGAAACATTCTGAAATTAAGATGAACTAAACTTTTATTCCAAGTTATTTTTTCATTCTATACATCATTCAAATACTTAACATGGTGAAAAATTAGTTGAGAAAAATAAATTGTATAAATATAGTCTTTTCGATTAGCATAAAATAATAAGGAATAGTCTTCAAAAACTAAAAATTTATTATTTTAAAATTTAACATCAATTCCATCATAAAATATTTGTGATATACTAGCAAGACTATGTTATTAACCTTCAACATATAAATCATTCTAATAAAAGTAGAATTTTCAAAACCAAATTTACCAAAAACTTTTACTTTACCTTGGGAATTGTATACTAAAGTAATTGTGCCACCCTAACATGTATTTTAAGTGGTATGAATTGATTTTTCTGAGTTTATATAGAAATTTATTCACTTTGAATGTATGATCTGTCTTTCTTGATACATCCAATTCATTTTTACTAAATAAATAAATTACATGGAAATTTTGGTACCCTATATAATTTGGGTTCTATTGGATTATAAATAAATTATGTAAGTAACCATATAAAATTAAAACATCTATTGTATGTTACTCTAAATAATTAGGATTTAGAAATTTTAGTTTTTGTAAATACCAAAGATTTATTAAATCTTGGAGAGTAGTTATTTTCATAGTAACCTTTTGTGCCACATTTAAAACAAGTAACAGTAGAAGTACAACCATTTTAACTTTTAAAAAAATGAGTTTTATACATTTCAGGTAATATTTTATCATAACCAAAACAATTTTAATTTTATTAGTTTTAGTCAAATACAACATCTCATGATATTTTTTATGACCTTGAATAAAATTAGATAAAAAATTTTAAGACATTCAACTTCCTTTTTCAAATTTTTATTCAAATATTTAACATATTTTAAATTTTCATAGTCTTTTGAATGTGAAGTACAAATAGTTTTACTTATTTTTTCATTCTTCTATAAAAGTTTTTTATTTTCTGAAACAAGTTTCAAATTTTTTTTCTTTAAACTTATTATTTAAATCATTAGCTTTTAAAATATCATTTTTTTATATTTCAATTTCATTATGTAATTCAAAAATATTCAGAATATAAGAATCATATTCAATACTATAGAATCCAAAATAAAAACTATAATTAATAATGTTTTTCAGTAATTCTATGAAGAACAAGTTAGTAGATTCTTTTTCATTTGTACATTTTTCACTAGAATTAGATTCTTTTGTATAACTCCAACTAGTGTTCAATGCCTTTTTGTTCTTATTTTTTATTTATATTTATTATTATTTTAGGAAAATCAGGTTTGATATTCCCATTCTTCCAACAATAATAACATTTTACATATGAATCATTGTAATTTGTACCACATTTTTTATATTTTTTATATTTTCTTTTTAAGGGTTACTTCTAAACTGATTTTTCAATCCTTTTTTCATTTTTTTTTGTATACTCCAGTAAAAATATGAGTAATATATTCTTTTTCACAATATTATAGATTATAATCAGAAGATTCAATAGAAATAACTTTCACATATTAAAAAGCTACACCTTTTTTTTGGTCTCCTAATCAGTTATGTTCTTTACTTCCAGTTCATATTGAAGTAGTGATCCAATCAATTCATCATGTGTTAACTCTATGAAATTTTTGGTTTCATCAATTTAATCCTTCTTGGCATGAAAATTCTTTTATAAGGCTCGTAGGACTCATACAACAAGTGTTGGTTTTTTAGTGCTTATCTAAGTTAATTCATTCCATTCGTAATGCTTGAGAATATATGGAAGGTTTACTATTTCAAATTCATCCATATTGAAGTCTTAGTACTCTGTAAGAATCATTCCAAACTTGGTTCGGATAAATTTTTCAGAGCCATGGTGAGTAACTTATAGAATATTACATATTTTGTAATTTGTATTACAAGTAGAATCAAGACTGAAAACACTTTTATTAATAGCACAATATAAAATATTAACAGCTTTGTAATTTAAAACATTTATAATAGTGTTATTTCTAGTAAGAGTATCTAGGTCGGCTTTAGGAAGTGTTTTCTATTTTTCCATGATATTCCACTGCTCAATGCTCAAATGTTTGAGTTACTCCTCCATTTGGGATATCTTGTATCCATAATCATTATCATCAATGTTAGGTGGATTTTGAGGTATTCAATCATCATTGTGGTTCAATCCTTTCATCCTATAAAATATTTATATTTAGGCTTTGATCTCTAGGAATAGGTCAGAGCAATTTAATATAAAATAAGACTCACTAAAAGGGTTATCTAAATTCAATAAGGAATAACCAATGATACCAATGTTTGGTATCGAGAAATAGAATGAATTAGATAAACAATTTTTAAGAATTTATTCCTCTGATACTAACTGTATGGTCAGATAAGGGAATGTAAAATAGTCTAGTGTGGGGTGAATATACCAGATCAAAATATTAAAACAAATAAAAAGATTAATTAAACTAATTATCAAATTTAATCATTGAGGTTAATTAACAATATAAAAAGTAAAGAACACAAGGGTGTGTTTAATAGTAGTTTGGTCCAATGTGATCCTACTCTACTCCTATAATTCATTAATCGGCAACAGATATGTGTACACTTGAAATGATTTTTGAAGGGGGATAATAACCCAATTACATGTTCCTTTTCTAGTTGATGGATAACCATGACAATAAATTTTATATGGGGAGTCAAAATTCTTTCAACCTGAATTTAGTTACAGGGAGTCACAACCCTTAGATCCTAAATTTAAAATTTTGGAGTCACAAACTGGATAAAAATAGTAAAAAATAATGATATTGTGTGTGAAAGAATAAAAAATTGATTGTGTGTGAGAGATAAGAAATAGTGTTGTATACTCCGAAACTATCCAATAAGGGATAAAAAATGAAAAAACTGATACTGGTTCTTGAGATTTAGATTATCATTTCTTATAAAAAAAATAGTCTAAGAAAAATTAATTCATAAATTAATATAATGTTTAGATAATGAAAGGAAGTCCTACAGAATATTATAAATGCACAGTAGGTTTAAAGTTCACATCACTATCTCTTTTAAAAAATAGAGTATTGAATATGTTTGTCCAAGTATTTTTATTTCTATTTTATCTACAACATACAAGAGATAAATATATATATATATATAGAATAGATATTCAGAAATTACAGCAGCTCCACTTCCTTTGGATATCCAAAATAAATTAAGGAAATGTCTTTTATAAATATCTCAATAAAAAATCACAACATCTTTTCCCCTTTATTCCTATAGAATAGTTCTTAAATAAAACAATTTAAAATAATTTGAATAACTCTTCCAAAAAAATCTCTATCGAAATAGAGTATTGAATGATTTTAAAACATTGGTTTTAATCCATTCAAATCTATTTAAATTTAGTCAAAAAAGTTCTTAAAAACTGGAAACACCAACAAAATGTAAATAAAAATATCTGAATTTAAATAAACCTAAAACCTCTATCTTTATTTGAAAAAGTCATTGAAAATTTTATTAAATTTTCTTCTTAAATATAGCACCAAAAACATTAAAAACTCTTCAATCATAATCCTTATACTTAATGTTATTTATTTAGAAAAAAAACCTTTTAAAATAATCCATATATATAAATACATCATATCAATTTTAAGCATGAAATCACAAAGAAACAGTATCAAAGTATGGTATATAAAGTAGGGTATGAATTGTAACATAGGGAATTAATAGTAATGTAGGGAATGAATAGAAATATAGAGAATGATCACTGATATAGGGTTCATCAAAGTAGAATATACAAACCATACTGTAAAAAAGTAGGGTTATCGAACACTAATTTGATAAATTAGGGTTTTTGTACCATAATTTGTGAAAGTATGGTTGTTGAATCATACTTTGTGAAGGTAGGGTTGTCGAGCCATACATTGAAAATGTAGGGTTATCGAACCATACTTTGAAAAATTATTTTTTTTGAACCATGATTTACCAAATTAGGGTTGTCAAACCATACTTTTCAAAAGTTTGGTTTCCAAACAATACATTGAGAAAGTACAGTTTCTGAGCCATACTTTTCCAATGTATAGTAGTCGAACCATACTTTGTAAAAGTAGGGTTATCAGACCGTACTTTTCAAAATTTTGTGCAACAAACTATAGAAAACATTAATGAATTTTTAATGGACCTTAACATTATATTTAGACTTTGGTAAAGTATATTTATTTATAGAAAAACTAATTAGATTTCTGACTAATCAACAATCAAATAAATCAGACATTTACTGCTCTTGAAATTAAAAAGAAATAGAAGCAACAATATTCTGTAAAAACTGCTGCTCGAAAAAAATAAATATTGAACTTAAAATAAATTATTCTCCATCCCAAAAAAAAATTATTCTTTGATATAAAATAATGAAATCAAGATAAACATTATTTATTTCAATAAATCATGTACTGTGTGAATCTAATATCTATAGAACTTGCAGTAAACTAAATATTTTAACTTTTAAAAACTAAAATTTGTAGAGTTTCTAAAACTACTTATGTAACCTTGTTGATTTTTTAGATTACTAAAAAATATTTTTCAGAATACCTCATAAAAAATCAATTTCAGATAATTCTATTATATATCCAACCTGATATTAATCACATAAAACCAAAACAAATATATTAATAATTTATCAAAATACATAAAATTAATTAAAAGAAAATCACATGTAATAAAAAAACATAAAGTGTTGAAAAAGTGAAAAATCATATTCAATCAAATAAAAGAAAAATATACACATGCACAAATAATTTTAACCGTGTGAAAATCGTGTGACCCCCTTTCACACTTTTTTTAACCATGTGAAAGTCATCCAACCCCCTTTTCCATTTTATCTAACCATACAAAAACCATGAAATCCCCTTCCAAACATTTTTAAATAATGAAAAGCCTCTCCTCCTTCCAAAATTATCCATTTTTCACAAAAATGCCCCCAATTTAAGACCCAAACATGTAATACTCAAAACAAACAAAAGCAATACCTCTAAATGAGCCACAGACATCTCAAAAATAGGTTACGGTATTATATATATCTACTTACACATTGGTATATTATATAATGAATAACTTTATATTCATGGTATTTAATATTTCACTTGATATTATTCTTTTAATTTGTCCTAAGAAATCAAAAAATACCAAAGTGGTAATAAATTTATGATTAAGTATTACTTTCATTAGGATTGTTAATGCATGAATTTCCATTATTTTCTCATAAGAATCTTTAATTTTATTATCCTATGTATATTCATAATTTTTTCAATTAGGATTTCTATTTTCCAATCTTTCAAAAATAAAATAATGTGATAAAATGTTTTTGAAAAACTTCTGACTTCATTTCTATCATTGGTCAAAAATCCATTTTATTCTAAATCTATGTTTTCAAAAAACATTTGTAAAAATGTTTTTAATATTATTCTATAATGATTAATTTTTTCCATGATTGTATTAATACAAAAATAAAACTAAAAGTAATATTCCTATAGTTTTCTAGACATTGTACTTTTTTACTTCTCTTACAAAAATAAAAATGGAATTTTTGTTTTAATGTGTATGATATGAATATTATTATCAACCTTCATGAAAACAAAATGTTTTAAAGCTTAATTTTTATGTTTAAAATTTTATTTAAATGAAAATTATATATTCTAGTTTTATTAATTTTTTATATTTTAAATAGTACTTTTAAAATATAAAGGATATTTTCCTCAAGAAATGTTCCAAGTGATATTTCAAAACATGTTTCCATCTAAGATGACATCCTTTGATGTTTCTCAAAGTTAAAAGGTTATTTTCCTAAAGAATATTTTTAATGATATTTTAATTCTATTTCCATTCATCAACATCAATAACATTTTATGTTAATTATGCTCTGTTAGGATATGTTTAAATGACTACATCCTTTTTATTTCTCTGGATGGATTATGATTTTTTCAAAAGACTTTCATGGAACATGTTTACTTTCCAAGGTTCACTAAATTTATTAAATGAATAATTATTGTTTCTATGATTTTTATGATGAGATAAATTTTCTATGTACTTTATTTATTTTATGGTTCTAATACATTGTTTAAGAAGTTTCCAGCCCCATTATAGCTCATAGGTGATCCCAACACAGTTAATATGATAGGTTGATCCCCATTATAGATCAAGATTTGATGTTTTAAACCCTATTATATCTCCAAATATGATGGATTGGGCCCCATTATAGCTCAGGATATGAGGATTGATCCCCATTATAGATCTCCAATGCATTGAGTTCTCTAGAGATGGAAGTCGTACATATTGATTATTGCGCTTTTAAGAGTGTGATATGAAGATGAAGTTCCAAGATACAAAAAAATATATTTATTATTTCTAGGATTTTTTAATGACCATTTTGATTAATATTGATATAAAATGGCTCATGATTATTTATTCTTATGAATATTAAATTTGATAAATCTTTATTTCATGTTTTAATATTGGGGATTCACGTATTAATTGGTATGATTTCTCTTAGGTTATGCTCATGCACTTGGATTATTTCATCATACCCTTTTTCTCATCATATTCTCATAGATGAAATTATATTCTTAATACCAATTTTTAACCTTACTGGTCATTTCAACTCACCCTTCTTATGTTTTCTTTTATCTAATTTATCAATAATGATTTTAAATAAATTATGTCTGGAAGGCTCTCAAATGGATGATGATGAAGACTTAATGTGAAATAATATAATATGGGTTTAGTGTGAGGGGTAATCACTTGAATAAGTTGTTATTTTTTATATAATATTCTATCGTATTTTTATAAAAAATTAAAACTAGAATTTCCTTAGGCATGTAAGTGATAGAATATATCCTCTTGATGTTGAATGTTTTGGATGGAAAAAATGGGGCCAAAATTATCGGTATCAAGATGGAAATGTAATGATTGTGATTTTAGAACTAGATAGAGGAGTTTAGGTTTTAGAATGTTATATGAAAATAAATATCGATTAATTTCTCCCTATGGATAATTTAATGTAAACAATCCTGAATAATGAATATATTTTAAAATAAACCTTAAAAATTTGGAATATTTTGAATCATAATACCCATAAAATAAATAAATTTAAAATAATATATAAATACCATAAAAATAAATTTATTCATGATATAAGATAATAAATGGGTATTAATTACACCCCACAAAATAATAAGTGGTGAATATGACATATGTCCCACTAAAGTAAAAGTAATTTGATAAATCATTTCCTCAAGTATAACTCATTACATTCGTTCTTTATATTCGGTAATAATAAAATTTTATTAAATATTTACATTCATAAGAACCATTTATAAATTTATTATTCATTTCATTTTATTAATTTCCAGGCTACATTTATTTACTTAATCAACAAAGTTTAGGTCAGACGTGTTGTCGATTTTTAATTCATATATCCAAAATGACTATGGTAAGTTGACTACGGTCAAAGAGGTAAATATTCTATAATCTATAGAATAATAATCATGAAATAATTATCATTTATACAAATCAATTATACCTTTATAACTGACCATGAAATGTGGAAATAAAAAAGGACCACATTACGAACATGGAGGTGGTAAATCATATATACACATGAGTAGGGTTTCTATTTTTCAATGATCTTGATGGAAAGAATGTAAGTATTATTTTATCATTGAAAAATTATAATTATATCATAAATACTATATTATTAATTCAAACATATTAATATATATCATCCATGTGATGTGGTGATGTAAAACTAATGACATTGCTTCCTGGAGGAGGTAGTTCAAATGTATCCACAAATGATGTTATCATTTTTCAAAGGACGAAAAGATAAGAAATTAGATGATATGTTATATTTTTAGTGTGATTAAAATTTCATGAATATAATAGATAAATATTAAATCCCTAATTATAAATATATCAACCCAATATTTTCACAAAAGTTTTTCTTTAAATAAATTTATTTCTTTGATAGCTTTTGTTCCATGAAACATCGAGTTTAAACGAACAGTGATATGCGATTAAAATATTATTTTTTTTAAATGAAATTTATCCCCTAGTTGTTGGATTAGAGGGTATGAAAAGTACTAACTAAAGTTTGATAAATATATCATTATATATGTATAAAATTAGTTTATTTGTTATTAATTGATGATAAATGAAAACAAAATTCATTTAAAAGAAAAAAATAAATATTTTATGAAGAAATTGTTTTATGCGTGTAATGTACTTTTATCATAATAAATTAAATTCATCCCTATTGTTGAATTATTTTGATTAAATCATAATATTATTTAATTGATAAAAAATTTCATACAATAAAAAAAATTGTTTCTATGCATAGGATAAGAATAAATCCATTTTTATGCTTAAAATTTATTTTTTCTAAAAAAGCATTCTTTGTCAGATTTTTTGAACTCAATATAAAATTAATATCATAAATTTATAATTATTTAATTAGATAAAATTAGATACATTTTTGTAATTATGATGTTCAAATTTGGTAATTAAGTCCATTTTATTATTAGTCAAAATGAATAGTTACTGAGGTAATGTTTATCACCTAAGTAAATGGTAAATCAGGTTAATATAGGCTTAAAATATGTGATAAGGCCAAAATGATTCATCATAATTCATGTCGAATTAATCTATTCATACCATAACACATTATACTATAAATTTATTTTTTTAATGGAAATATTTCCATGAAATAACTTATTTATTATTTGAATGAAGAAAAATTACAAAATTTAACTCTTTCTTATTTTAATTTGTCTTATGAGTCCACATTGGCTCTAAAGTAATTTATGAATGAATATAAGTGTTTATTTTGAAGATTATAAAATTATTCCCATGATATGAATTTATTTTTTATTTTTAATAATTATATAATGACTTTAACTACTTATGAAATACCGATGCAGTATGTCTATATTTATAAAAAATATAATAAATGATTTTAAAAATATTAAAAGTGATATAATTTTAATGAGTTAATGTAAACCAATAATTTTATAGATCTATATGAAATATTATGGTGTCTATAAGTCATTATATTCTGATTTACCCTTTTTCTATATGTATTTAAATGTTAAATTAAATGAATAGTGTAAAAATTGGAAAGAAATATATTTTATCAAAATAATATTTAATTATATTTTTTAAAATGAAAAATATATATTCAAATACGAAAATGTGGATATGATATGATATTAAATGTTAGAAATTGTCCATTTTTTGTCCAATTTCCACCATATAAGAAAAAATTTACAAAATTTAATATTAAAAAATTTTATTATTATAGTTAAAATTAAAATAGGATAACTAAGCGTTAATCGAAATGATAAGAATAATAATTACAAAAAAACATTTATAAATTCTATTTTTGGACTAAATTAAAAACATATCATGTATTTTCTTAAATTTAATTTTCATTATGATTAATCTTTATTGAGAATGAATTAATTATAATTTAATCTTTTGAGATATTCTAAAAGTTCCCATCATCTCAATTATAAAAAGGCACCTACTCCATCACTTATTCACACAAAATGGATCCCAATATCTTTACCAAAATCAGTTAATTTACATTATAAACATACCTAGAAACATCCTAGAGGATTCTTTCACCCCTAAATACCAACCCCGGATCCCTTTAGGGGAGATCTATATGAGTCATTTCAATGAAGTAGTAATTTCCTTAATCGATCACTTTATATTCTAGTATTCCATGCCTCCTTTAAATTTAAGGAATTTTTTATAAAATAAAAATTTAATTAAGATAAATATTATCAAATTAAATTATGATTATGGAAACACCATTATACTCTCTATTTCCCATCATACAAGAAGATAAAGGATCAATAGTGTGTATATCTAATATAGTTTCTCCACTTAGTGATACGATTCATTTTTCCTCACTATATTTTATTAATGGGTATTATGATTGGTTTAGTATTATTGTTTCATAATTCTGAAATAATTAGAAAAATTAATTTTAATATAACATATAACTTCTTACAATCATATCTATTGGGAAATTATAACATCAGTTGTGTGTAATTGAGGATTACCATATCCAAGAAACGATTTGATTCACATTTAATTTATATATTACTTAGTTGGTGATTATGATGCATTTTATGAATATATATGACGTATATCACATAATAAAGCTTATATAAATGTGAAATATTATTTATATTAATTTCATTGCATCCGATGCAAAATGAAAACAGTGTTCATGTGTATGTATGACATACCGTCTCCACGAGTGGTGTAATTCAATGTTCTATATATAAATTTAATAGAATACACTAAATATATAAATAATTAATATATATGATATTTATATCATTATAAATATTCTAGATATTATTGAAACAAGATAAATCTATAAGGATCGGAACTATATAACTGATATACACAAGATAAATGAAATAGTTAACACCTCAAAATAACAATTTTCATAAGGAATAATTGAAAAATTGTTGTTTTGAAATGTTTTAAAGGGATAATATATGATATTATAAGCATGAAAATTAATCTATTATAGAAATATAACAAATCTAAATTTATTATACAGGAGTTTATATTTCTTTTAAAGAAATGGAGACTTGATGTAAGAATTAATTTAATAATGTCATAAATATTTGGGATAATTTATGTTTAAGTACGCACTTAGGAATATATCTCTTCCATATAAATGTTTTCTAAAAAAATACAAAAATGTTTTTTCAATTCTCAAATTATTATTTAAATTCATATTTACCCATTTTTTTACTTTTTACAAAATGCTTTGAAAGAAATATTTTTTCCATTTTTCCAAACGAAGTACATTGGGAACTTTTTGAAAAAAAATATAAAAGAAATGTTTTTTACTTATGTCGTATGAACGGATTTTTCCATAATTTTGAATTAATTATAGTATGGGATTTTCTTTCCAATTTTACATGTTTCTCTTTAGTGATTTTGTTTTAAATTTGACATCTTTTAAAAAATATTTTGATATGGAAAGGTTATTTTATTCAATAATTATTACAATTTATATTTCTGAATGATTTTCCATAAAATATGAAATTATTTTATGTTAATTATTAATTTTTGGGGATACCATCCAAGTAAACCATCTTTATTATTTCTCTGTATAGTTCATGTTTATTATAAAAAGATAAAGTGTTTATGAAACCCATTTGTTTTCCATGGGTTGTGTCGTGATAAATGTTTTATTAAACCCATTTATTTTTCATCGGTTATATTATCATGAAATGTTTATGAGGCCCATTTATTTTCATGGGTTCTAATATGATGAATAATTTATGATATTTTGGAACACATAGGTATTATTTCTATTTTGTGACTAGTGGGACTTATATCTCCCTATAATGGATAGGGTGAATATTGATATCTCATTAGATAAATAGGACTAAAATGGGAATTTTATCCAATTCAGAAAGGGATCATGTCTACTATGATAGTCTGGGGTGTAAACATTGACAACTATGGTGGATTAGGGAGTGAATTTGTTCCACTAAGATATCCTTGAAATTGATCCTTTACTACTAAGGAAAGGATTTTCTATGATTATGTATAGGCCACAATTCCAAGTCTTTTGACTATATTATTAACTCATGGTTCATGTTCTTTGATTACTTTGTTATTCATTTATTATGATCTATAGATATTTAGAACATAAATTATGATTTTGATCATTGATATTTAGGTTATGGTTTTCAAATGTAAATATCATGTTATGATACTATTACAAACATGTTATGAGTATGTAATCAATGATTTCTCCATTTTTTACCAATTGGTCATCTGAGATAACTCTTTTCTTTTGTTTCCTTTTCTCATGTTATGAATAAAGGCATTAAGTATGATATGTCTACGATTTTTGGAAACTATGAAGAAATAAGTGGGGGGAAATATAGGTATATTATGTACCAGTTATTTATGTCTCCATGTTTCCAAATATACTAGACCTAAATGAATCTGGCATGGATCAAAATGTTATGTAATGAATATTCATCTATTAAAATGTGATATCTATATATTAAAATAATGAGTAACTATTTTAGAATACGATTTTGGTTTATTTAACCTTTGGATATTAGGATGAGAAAAATCTAGTATGAACTCTGGGGATAATTATAAATATAATATAAAATTATATAGTTTTGGTATACATCATGAATAACCTAGGTTAAATATAATGATTCATATAAGAAGGTGTCATGATTTAAAAATCTTATAAATTATTTTTTATGATTATATAGTTTTCTACTATGATATTGTTTCTTACACAATGATTTTTAGTTTTATTAAATGGTTTTAACTAGAAGAAATCATGTTAATGTTGAATGCAATAAAAAATTAAAATATTTTCCTCCTAAAAAATTGGATTTTATGGAATCTACAATAGAAAATTTTATTAATATTATCAATTACCATTATCAATCTATGAATCATGATGATCTTAAAAATGAGAAATAGAGGGAACAACATTATGTTAAGTCCCTATTAAGGAAACATCTACCTTTTTTTAGTGGGTCCACTAATACACTAGTCACTGAGCAATAGATTAGTACCATTGAAATGATATTTTCTCTTCTTCAGTGTTCAAAACATGAGAATAATATTTTTATATTTATTATTTGAAAGTAAAATTAGATCAATTATTTACTCTAATCATGAAAATGAGAGAATAATAAGAAATTTAATCTATTGAGGGGGATAAAATTAAAAGATTAATATATAATCAGTAATTTAATCATATTATTCGTATAAAAATGAGGAAATAATTCATTGAGTTAAAGAAGAAGGATCGTAAATTTGTTATAACTTATGAGTAAACTTTCAGAATAATTATGAGGTATTATTCAATTATCATGGTCCCACCAGAAAGTAAAGTAGATCATTTATTTAGTAGCCTAAAATAAAGTCCATTAATATAGTTATCCATAATTGAATTCACTAGATATGAAGAAATTTTTCGATATTCAATCAATGTGGATATGGAAATTATAATTACCCATCAATCTCAATGTTTTGATAAGAAAGGAAAATTTTAATTTGAAGGAAATTATAAAAACCATGAGGATAAGAAGAAGAGTTTTATTTTATGCCCAAATGTGGAAGGAAATATAAGGAAATTATATTAAGTGAAATAGTAAATGTATCAAGTGTTGAAATAAGTGTTATTAAGAATTTTAAGGTGGATTTGATTAAAAGAAGCCAGCTAATGATGTGAAAAGAAATAAATTTTTGTAGAATATACCACTCACACTCTAGAGTTTTAAATGCAAGGAGTATAGGAATTATATTATCCAGTTCAAAAATAAAAAGGATAATGAAGATAAATGATGTCAATATCCTCTTAAGAATATAGAAAAAAGGAAATATCATGTGATCCCTATTTCTGATGAGGAGTATGATAATAAAATGGTGAAAGGTAAACATACCATCTAATCATGTATTTCTATTGTCTTATTTAATTATATATCTACTAACTCTTTTATAACAAAATGAATTTATAATAGTATCATAATACCACCATAAAAATTAGATTTTGAATAAGAAGTAAAAAACCCAAATGGTACAATGATCACCTCTAGAGTATATGATTCTTCTTTAGTTGAAGTTAATGGGAATTTGTTCCCAAAAAATATTTTCATTCTTCCAATTGTTGAATTTTATTTTTTTTAAGGAATGGACTTAATTTCTTCAAATAAATTCCAAATCAATTACTTTTGAAGGGAAGTTACATTTGATATTATAAAATAATATATTATCTCATATCTGTGTGATGAAAAAAATTAACTTACAATTGAAATTATATCTATTGTATGAGTCATTATTCCTACTTAAAAATGGGTGTTTATCTCAAATGTCTAGAGAGAGACTCAATTTCAAAGATATAGTTATTTTGTGGGACTTTTTCGATATCTTTATAGAATAATTTCATGGTCTTCTTCCAGGTCATGAGGTTTAGTTTTTCATATAACTCATAATTGTGTTACAATTATTTCCAAGACTCTATATAGAATGGTCATGATTGTGTTGAAATACATGAAGAAGAAACTCCAGGAAAATATTAAAATGGGATTCATTCAGAAAAGCGGATCACATTTGGTTGCACCTATTCTTTTTATTAATAAAAACAAAATGGATCAATGCATATCTACAATAAGTATTGAGAACTTAACAATATCACTATCAAGAAAAACAATCATATACCCAATATTAATGATATTTTTTTGTCACCTGCATAATGCTCAACACATTTCCATGATAGATATTTGTTCTAGACATTATAAAATGAGGTTCAATAATGTGGATATATCGAAGATACGATTCTATACAAGGTATGAACAATACAAATTATAGTGATTTCATTTAATCTTTCTAATCTTTCCTATCTCTTATTGGATATAATTAATAATGTTTTACATATTACCTTTATATATTTGTAGAGGCCTTTATATATTATATTATTATATATTTAGAGAGTAAAGAAGAGTATGAAGATAATTTGAGAATTTTTTTGAATACCATAAATTAGAAGAAGATTTATGTAAAATTTATCAAGTGTGCTTTTTGGATTTATAAAGTCTCATTATTAGAATATATAATCACATGTGAGGGTATATCCCTAAACCCTTCAACGATAGAAGCAATTAAGCGATGGTCTAAACTAACCACTTATATTGAGATCCACATAATTATTGGTTGATCTAGATATTATCAATGCTTTATATATAATTTTTTAATACTAGAGTATCTACCCACCAAGTTGACTAAAAAGGGATCTATGTTCCTTCGGATAGATAAATGTGATGAATTTTTTAATGAACTAAAAATTATTCTACTAAGTACAAATATTATTACACTACACTATAGAGAAAATGGTTCATAATATATAGTGATGCATCAAAGAAGGGAAATGGATGTGTCCTCATGAAAAACTATATTGTTAGATATTATTCCTCAAAACAATTGAAATTCCATGAGGAAACTTATCGAGCTCATTATTTGGAGTTAACTGGGATGATATTATCATTAATGATATAAGGGGATTATCTTTATAGATAAAGGTGTGAGATATATATTGATAAAAAAATTAATGTTTATTTTAACTCAAAAATAGTTGAACATGTGCCAAATAAGATGTTTTAAGATGATTAAATATTATTATTTCTCAATACATTACCATCATAGGAAATAGAACACGGTGCAAGATGACTGGATTCGAAAGGATCTTGCATTATTATATATGATGAAGATCAAAAAATATCTAATATTTATACACTTTCAAAGTATTGATCTTGAAATCTTGAAGGAAATTTGGAACTATTATCTTTATCAAATGATTTTTCATACATCTACTAAATTTAATATTAAAGTGGAAAAAAAGGAAGATGTAGAGATAAAATATTAGTTGATAAATGTTTCTGAGTTCGACCTTGATTGTGATGTAATTATAAGGTTTTTAATCATGTATTTGTTCCTTTCATAACAAATTTGAAAAAGGAGCTAATGGATTAATCTCATTATTCTTCATTTTCTATTCATAATAAAAGTATGAAGATGTATATATATTTGAAATATAATTTTTGATAGGATGGAATGAAAATGGATGTTTTAGAATTTGTATCTTCATACTTTTTTGGTTATCAAGGTGAGGCTGAAAGATAGAAGTGTAAGTTGATGTTACAACCACTGCCCACACCAAAATGGAAATGTAAAAACATAACCATGGATTTTTTCATTATACTACCCAAAACAACTAAAGATCAAAATTTTAAATGGGTTATAGTAGATCACCTCTTGATTTAAGTAGATATTGTTAATATTATTTTATCAAATTTCTTTTTTATACATTAAGAAGGTGGTAAGATTTAATGGTGTACCACTATCAATTTTATCTGATCAGGATATAGAATATTTATATAATTTCTGGAGAATTCTTCACCTAGATCTAGATACATATTTATGTATAAAAACTTATTATCATCCTCAGAAAGATGTTTGGTATAGAGGTACAATTAAAACAATAGAAGAAATGTTGAGATCTGTCTCTATGGATTTCAAAGTTGGTTGGGATCAACACCTTAAATTTTTTTATCAAAAAATCCATTACTCAAAAATTCAAATAAAACCATATGAGTCCCTCTGTAGTAATAAGTAAAAAACTCCAACATGTTGGGATGATGTTGGAGAAATAATTCTGTTGGGATATGATATATCTAAGGGAATTTTAGAAAAGGTCATATCCATTCAACAATACATAATATTATCTCAAAGTTCACAAACAAATTATACTGACAATACTTGGAAATATCTAGAGTTTGAAGTTGGTTACAATGTATTCCAATCAATATCTCTAGGGTAGTGGGTGATGAGATTCGGAAATTAGGGAAAGTTAATCCCTAGGTATGGTGATAATTTTTTAGATTTATTATCGTATCAATATGGTAGCTTATTTATGGGTAACCACCAAATATCTCAAATATTCATGATGTGTTCCATGTATCCTTCCTGAGGAAGAAAATACCTGATTCTTCATGAGTATTCACTTCACAAGCCATACCATTATAGAAATATATTTTTTTTATGAATAGTTACTAGTAGATATTATGGATCATAGATATAATGTTTTATGAAAAAATTATACTCACTTGGTGTGGGTTTTGTGGAGAAACCACTAATTTAAAGAATCTATATAAGAACATGAGGATTTTAAGAGGAAAGGAATCCACATATGTTTGAATAAGAGTGAGGAATTTAGTGGTTGAAATTAATTTTAACGGGGGTATAATGTTACACCCCAATATTTTTATTATATATTTCTCTTTAAATAATTTTTTTATTTGATAGCTTGCATTACATATAATACCGAGTTTAAAAGAACAACGATATACAATTGAAATATTATTATTTAAAACTATAGTTATCGACTAATAATTAGATTTACAAATATGAATAGGAAAAACTGAATTATGAAATATTTATTGTAATACGTTTATGAAGTTGACTCATTGGTCATTATTTGATTATAAATGAAAAAAATCATTTGAAAGAAATTGAAATATTTTGCTGGAAAAAAAAATTTATGCATATAATGTATTTTTATCATAATAAATTAAATTAATCCCTTTTTTGAATAATTTAAATGATAAGAATATATTATTTACATGATAAAATGTTTTAGGAAATCAAAAAATATTTTAATAAGAAGAGAATAATAACAAATCTAGTTTTATGATTAAAAATGTATTTTTCTAAAAAATAGTTTTTTCACATTTTGTGCACTTACATAAATAAATTCCATATATATGTATTTAATTAGATAAAATTAATTACGAATGTATAATTATTATTTTCATAATTTATAATTATTCCCCTTAAATTTTGTTCAATTTTAATAGTAATTGTGCTAAAAAATTATCACCTCAATAAAGGGTAAGTAAGGTTAATCTAGGATAACATTAAGTGATAAGGCCAAAAAATTTAAACCTAATTTTTATTAGATGAAGGTAATTATACCAATAAAATTTTAGGTATAAAATTTATATTTTTAAAGGGTAATTGACCATTATAATTATTTATATACTATTTAAATTAAAGAATGTTACAAAATGTCATAATCTTTGTTTTAAATATGTCTTATGTGTCCATATAGGGAATAAAGTAAGTTATAAACAAATCTAAGTGTTTTTTTAGACATTAATAAAAATTAATGACAAAAATATATTATTTATTTTTATAAATTATATAATGACTTAAATTTGTTATGGAACACTGATGTAGTATGGCTTCATTTAATTTAAAATATAATAAAGAATTTTACAAATATTAAAATTTAAATAATTTCGAACTGTTAATGTGACCCATGAATTTTAAAAATCTGTAGGCCATATAATGGTTGTTTTAAATCATTATATCTACCCTTACTATTGTTTTATTTGAATTTAAATTAAATGAATTGTGTAAAAATTGACAATAATTATATTTTAAAACAATATAATTTAATTAAAGTATTTAAAAATCTTGAAAATCTTGAAATAATACAAATTGTTAATGATGTGGTGTAAAATTTCATAAATTTTTCATTTGGGATCCAATTTCCACTATATAACAAAAAATTATAACCTTTATTATTAAACAAATTTTACTATTGTTAAAATTAAAATATGTTAACTTAGGGTTAATCAAAATGATAAGGACCATATTAAACAAAAATTTGTATAAATACAATTGTTTATTTTTATTATAATATTATCCTATCTTTGCTTTGAATCCTCATCCATTTGGTGGTAGTTGGAATAATAATGAATTTATTATAATTTAATATCATGTGAAATTCCAAAAACACCCCTCACCTAAATTGTAAAATAGCACCTCCTACCTATCTTATCCACACCACATTGAGACTTATAGCTTGAAAAAACTCTACCAATTTCCCTTATCAACCTCCCTATAAAAATATTATATGTTTTGGTCTATAAAAAATACCAACCATATATCCCTTCAATGGAAATCTATATGATTTTATTCAAAGAAGTGGTAACCGCCTTAATCAATCACGTTCTCTTCTACTCTTAATTACCTACTCTAAATCTATGGTATTTTTCAAAAAATAATAAAATCAATATCATCAATATTCTGAAATTTTTTTATAATTATGAAAACACTATTATACAGCCTCTTACCCATCAAACAATGTGGAAAAGTATTTCTAGTAGGTGTGTAGGACATATCATCTCCACATTTCGATACAATTCATTTTTATTCACTATATTTCATTGATGGGTTTTATAATGAATTTAATATTTATATAGGATACTTTGGAAAAACTCTATATCTATAATTTTAATATAACATCTACTTTCTTACCATAAAATACATTTGAAAATAATAACGCCATGCATATGTACATGTGGACTACCACCTCCACGATGTAATGTTGTTATTTTTTCATTTATATTTTACTTGAATGGTAAGGATATTTTAATGAATATATATGACATATATGACATAATAGTGATACTTTTATTTTTACTTATTATTTAACATTTTTTCATCTTGTCCATTGAATAATTAAAACAGCATCCCTAATTATGTACGGCATACATCTCTATGAATAGTGCAATTCATTTTTCTACATCTAATATACTCATGATAAATGAAATAGTAACCACCTAGAAATAATAATTTAATACGTAATTTCTTAAAAAAGTGGGTGTTGAGATGACATAGAAGGATAATATATGATATTATAAGTATTAAAATGACTCTATAATAAAAGTACAAATAACATAAATATTTTATACATGAGCTTAGAGTTCTTTTGAATCAAGGTGAATTCGATGTGAGGGTTCATTTCATAATCTCATCAATATTCAGGATTTTTTATGTTCAAGTATCAACTAGAAAATATTTCTCTTCCAAATCCATGTTTTCTAAAAAAAATTAAGAATATTTATACCACTACCTTTAAAATTTTATTTTTAATTTTACACATGTTTAATTTTTACCAAATGGTATGAAAGGAATATATTTATTATTTTTCTAAACAAGATACTTAGTGAATTTTTTGAAAAAAAATATGGAATCAATTTTTTTAATTAAATTCATTGAAATTATATTCCCACTTCTATAACTAGATTTTTATTTTGTGATTCCTTTATAATTTTATGAGGTTATTTTCAAATAAAATATTTTTTTTTAAAATTTTACATCTTTTTTGAAAAAATATTTTGAAATGGAAATCATATTTTACTAAATAATCATTCCAAGTGATCTTTCAAAATAATTTTTCATCTAAAATGAAATTATTTTATGTTACTTATGATTTCATAGTTATATGATCCATGTATACTATATTTATTATTTATCTCAATGGTTTATGTTTATATTGAATATATGAAATGTTTAAGAAATTTATTTCTTGTCCATAGGTCATGTTTTAATGAAATGTTTGTGAAACACATTTCTTTTCCACGGGTTATGTTATAATAAATTATTTATGGAACCCTTTTACTTTCATGGGTTTCTATATGATAAATTCTTTATGATCTTGTAGGATTAAAATGTATGATTTTTATTATTTAAAAAGTGTTATCTATATCTCTCTCTAATACATTGGGTAAATATTCATATAGCGTGAGATAAATAGGATTAGAATTAGGAGTGAATAGAGTTCGATAAGGGACTCCTTCCATTATGATATTCTTAATACTCAACCTTAATTTCTATTATGGTTTTTTAAGTGAACACATCCACCTATCATATCCTTAAAATTGATCATTTAGTACTAAGTAAATGATTTTTTGTCCTTAGGTGTAGGCAAAAAATCCAAGTCTTATGCCCATATGAGGATATAATGCTTAATTTTCTTAAATTACTTTACGATTCATGTCTTATAAACAACTATGATTTATCCCATGATCAAATATTATTATCTTTTATAAACATATTTGGTTCATAAACTTTAAGATCATGTTTCTATGACCTTATGATCACATTATTCTTATATTGTCATTTATTTCACCCTTGTTTACCCTTACAGAGAATATGGTCTCACCCATTTCTTATTTCTACTTTCCGTAGGTTATACAGAATGGTATAAAGTATTATATGACTAAGAATGATTTTATTTATGAAGAAATGAGTGGGATATGAGGTAGATATTTTATGAATTAGTTTTTTTTTGTTTCTATAATTCTAAATAAATTATACCTAAACGATTCTTGCATGAATAAAAATATTATGAAATGAATATTCATAAATTAAGATTTAATACTTATGTATGAAAAGTATGGTTAACTATTTTTTGAATTTAAGCAAGACTTATTTACTATTTGGAAACAAGGATGAGAAAAATCAAGTAAGAACCCTAGGAATAAGTCTAAGTATAGTAAAAAAAATCCTAAATGTTGACAATGGTCGTGAATCACCTAAGATAATACTAAGGTGTCAGAGAAAATGGTGTCATTATTTATTCATCCAACAAATAAATTTGCAGGATTATTTTTTTTACACAATTATTGTTTTCCTCACATAATGATTTTCGGTTTTATGCAGTAGTTAGAACCCTAAGGAATCTATTTAATATTGAAGATGATGGACAATGTAAATACTTTCCTCCTTAGAAGATGAATTTTATAAGAGATTTAATTAAAATTCTTCTCATTATGCTCGCATAAATTTCTCATGATATGAATCATGTTGGAATTACAAATGATAAAAGGATGGAAAGATGTTCTTTTGAGTCCTTCATGAAGATAATTCCGCCTTATTTTAGTGGTTTCCCGGATACAGTATTCATTAATTAATGGATCCGTACCCTTGGAAATATATTTTCTATATTTAAGAGTAAGAAACATCCAAAATTTATTCTGGTTGTTTAACATTTTCATGGAAAACTATATTAGTGGTGGATTCTAATAAACAACAAGAGAGAACAACAATGAATTTAACCTGTGGAGTGGGATGGATTTAAAATCTTATTTTTTAATAAGTACTTTCCTATTATTCTTAAAACTAAAATGGAAGAATAATTCCATGATTTAAAGAAAAAGGATAATGAATTTGTTTATACTTACAAGGAAATTTTTACAATACATGGGAGGCATGCTTCTATTATTATCAATAAACCAAAAAGTAAAATTTATTGATCCTTAAAGGGCTTAAAATCAATTATCTGATGGTACTTATCCATAAGGGACATCAATAGCTAATAAAAATTTATTTTTTGTGCTTTCAAGGTAGAGATGAAAATTAGAATTACTGAAAAATATCATGGTTTTGAAAATAAAATAAATAAGGAATTCAATGGAAATTATAAAAACCATGGAAAGAAGAACATGATCTTTCGTTTATACTCCAAATATTGGTGGAAACATGGGGTAAATTATATAAAGGGAACTTGTAAATTTTACGTGTGGAAATTTAGGTCATCTAGAAATAAAATTAGAGGCGTGATGGTAAGAATTCAACTAAGGATGTGAATAATGATAAATCTATAGAAAATGATCCTCCCACATTCTATTATTTTAAATGTAAGTAGTATTGGAATTATGCTAACTAGTGACCAAATCTTAAGGTCAATGGTGATGATTTAATCCAACAACCTCTTAATTTTAGAGGAAAAGGGAAATCTCTTGAGATCACTATTTATGATTAGGGGTAGATAATTATGTAGTGAAATGTACAATTAACATCCACTCTAGGATAGCTAATGTAATATTTTATTACGGATCTTCCAAAACATTTATATATAAAAACTTTTCCAATGTTATCACAACACCATCTCAAAAATTAGATGTTAAGTTAGGTGTAAAACCCCCAATGGGATGATTAATTCTTCGCAAGTTTATGATTCTTCTTTTGTTTAATTTTTTGATAATTGTTTTCTAAAAAACATTGCATTCCTCATATAGTTGAATTCAATGTTATTTTGGGAATGGATTGGATTTCTTTACATAAATACCACATCAATTTCAAATTAAGGGAATTTAAGTTTGATATTCCAAATCAACCAATGATTTTATATCAATGTGATGAAAGAATGAACTTCCAATGGAAATTAGATCTATTTTATGGGTCATTATTCCTATAAAAAAATAAATTTATCTAAAATGGTTTCAGAGTAGTGAATATGTGCCTATTTTGCAGGAGTTTTTTTATTGTATTTTCAAAATACTTTTTTGGTATTCCTCCGGGTCTTGAATTTGAGTTTTTGATAAAATTCATACCTGTTGAAATACATATTTATGAGACTCCATTAATAATTTTCTAGGTTTATTTTCAATAATTTAATATGTAACATAGGAGAATATTGAAAAAGGATTTATTTAGCTAAGTACATCAGGTTTGGGTTCACTAGTTATATCTTTTAAGAAGAAAGATAGATTGATGCAACTTTAGATTGATTATCGAAAAATTAACAACATCACTATGAAGTACAAGTATCATCCCCCTATATTGATAACTTATTTGACAAACTACATGGAGATCAATACTATTTTAATATGTATCATTATTTTGTATTTATTCTAGTGAGGGTCAATAAAGTTGACATACCAAATACAACATTCAGTATAAGGTATGGCCACTGTGAATTTATAGTGATTATATTTGGACTTACTAGTTCCCTAATATATTCATGGATTTATTGAATATATTCTTTTTATATTACCTTGATCAGTTTTTGGTAGTTATTAAAGATGATATTATTATTTATTAAAAGAGTAATTAAGATCATGTAGATCATTTTAGAATTCTTCTGATGACCCTAAATAAGGATAAGATTTATAAAAAAAATTCTATGTGTGAATTTTGGATTCAAAAATTTTCATTCATGGGCTATATAATCTCCTGTTAGTGTGTATAAGTAGACCCTTCAAAGAAACAAGTTATTGAACATTGTCCCTGACCAACCACTATGAATAAGACCTATTGTTTTCATGGTTTTGATATATTTTATTAGTGTTTTCTAGATTATTTTTTATGAATATAGAATCCACTTACCTAGTAAACTCGAAAGGGAGCCAAGTTCCTTAGGATGGATAGATGTGAGGAATTTCTTAGGAAACTCAAAATAAGGAATGTCAATAAATCTATTCTTACACTTCCCTATAGTGGAGAAGGCTTTTTAATCTAAAATTATGTATCAAAAAGGTACTTTAGGTATCCACTTGAAAGATTATATGGTTATAAATCATAACGCCTGAAAATTGAAGTCGCATGAGTAAAATCACCCAACTCATGATTTAGAGTTAGTTAAAAAAACATTTTTCCAAAAATATATAAAGGATTTATATTTATTGAGAAATTTTTTACTTTTATATTAATCACAAAAGTTTAAAGTATATTTTCCACACAAAAAGTGTTGATCATGTCCCAAATGAGATCGTTTTAGTTGATTAATGATTCTGAATTCTCAATAAAATACCACCTTAGGAAAGTGAACAATGAGGTAGATTACTTTAGTTGAAAGAATAATTTTTACTTATCTTTGGTAAGTAAGGATAATAATTCAATATTTCTAGATATTCAATGTATAGATCTGTAAATCTTTAAGGATGGGGACAAAAAGTTTCTTTACCAAATGAGTGTTAAAAAATATTTCCAGGTTTAAAGAAGCACATAAGGAAAATTTATTTCCATAAAAGAAGGTGAAAAAATTTCCTATGTTCAACCTTGATTTCGATGAAATAATATGCTTCAGGAACCATTTATGGGTCCCTTTAGTACCATATTTGAAGAAGGATCTGGTGGATAAATCTGATAGTTCTTCATTCTCTATTCATCCTAGAAATATGGTAATTTATAAATATTTGAAAGAATATTTATAGTGGGATTGAATTAAGAGGGATTTTGTAGAATTTATATCTTGGTTCTTGGTATGCATGAATGTTGTGGGATAGAGACAAAAGTTTAAGAGGACATTACATCCATTACTGATACCATAATAAAAATGGGAAAACAATACCACATATTTATTCATCAAAAATCCCAAAAATCTTAAAGGAATAATATTATATGGGTTTTAGTTGATTTCCATATAAATTAATGACTTAAAATTTACATTAGAGAAGTTTTATATCCTGATCAGCTAACTCAATTATACATTAAGAAAGTGGAAAGAATTCATATATTACCACTATCAACTGTCTCTAATTAGGATCTGAGGTTTACATCAATGTTTTTAAGAATTATTCTACAGAACATTGATATAGAGTTATGTTTTAGTATTTCTTATCATCCTCAGACCAATAGTTAATTTTAGAGGACCATTAAAAGTATATAAGTCATGTTGTAAGGTTTCTCTATTTTTTACAAAGGTTCTTGGGATCAATATCTTCTTTTTATGGAATTTTCTTACAATAATAGTTTTCACTCCAGTATTCAAATGAAACCTTATGAAGCCTTCTATGGAAAAAATAATTGAACTCTAATATGATAGAATTAAGTAGGAGAAATAAATAAATTAGGAATAGATATATCTATGTTAATTCCAAAGAATGCTAGATCCATTGAATTGTACATAAGAGAAAATCAGATTCAACAAAAAAGTTATGATGATAATAATTAAAAAGATCTAGACTTTGAAGTTGGTGAAAAGGAATTCTTATAAATATCTCCTGGTAATAGGTTAATGAGATCTAGAAATAAGGGTAAGATAATCCCTAGGTCATTTGGTCCTTTTAAAATTCTTTATCGTATTTGGATGATTTCTTATCGACTAGTTCTTACATCAAATCTCACTCAAGTTCTTGATTTGTTTTCTATGTCTCTCTTGAAGATGTACATACTAAATCGTTTACAGGTAATGAAATTAGTGGTCATAACACTAGATAAATATATTTATTTTTAAGATAAACCAGTATATTTTCTTGATCTTAGAAAATGTATTATGAAACAATACCACTCCCCTGGTCTAAGTATTATGGAGAAACCATCAATTTGTAGAAGATATGTGTGAACATGAGGATGTGTTAAGGTAGAGGTATCCTCATATGTTTGTATCATAGTGATACATTTCATGGGAAAATTTCATTTTAATATAGGTATTATTTTAATCAAAAAAATTTATGAAATATTTCTCATTAAATAATTTAATTTATTCGATAGCTTGTATTACATGAAATACCAAGTTTAAATAAATCATGATACACTACTAAAATAGTATAATTTAAATGACAGTTATCATATTTTCATTTCATTGGTAGATATGAATATGAATAACTAAATTATTAAAAATTTATCATTATATATTTATAAAATAAATTAATTGGTAATGATGTTATTATAAATGAAAATAAAAATCCTTTCAAGTAAAAACGAAATATTTTTCTAAAACCAATTTTCAGGTGCGTAATATATTTTTTTCTAAATAAAATAATTTAATCTCTATTGGTGAATGATATTAATGAAATATATATAATATTTACATGATCAATTGTTTTAAACAATCAAAACCTATTTTTATAGGTATAGGTTAATAATAAATCCAGGTCTATGCTTAAGATGTATTTTTTTCTAAAAAGGTAGTCATTGTAACATTTTGTGCCCCTAAATTAAAATTAACCATTACCATTTATAGGTATCAAATTATATAAATTAATTACACATTTATAATTAGGAGGTTCAAATTTGGTAAGTAATCACCCTTTAGTTTTTGTCAATATGAATATTAACCACGATAAAATTTATCACCTCATTATAGAGTAGTTCACGCTATTCAGTGTTTTCAATAAGTGATAAAGCCATAAATTTTCATACCAATTATTATTTTTGATGAATTTAATTCAACCCTTAACACCTTAATTTAAAAATGGTGTTTTTTAATGGATACTTGTCTTTGAAAATGACATATATTATTTAAATCAAATAAATTTACAAAATTATCACACTTTGTTTTTAATATGTATTATGGGTCTACATAGGCACAAAAGTAATTTATTAATGATTATAAGTTTCTATTTTTATATGAGTATATTTATTTTCATGATAGAAATTTATTTTTTGGTTTTAGTAGTTATATAATTACCTTAATTGCTTATGAACTACTGATTAAGTTTATCTCCATTTAATAAAAACGATTTTAAATGATTTCAAAAATATTAAAAGTTAAATAATTTGGATAACTTAATTCTAAAAATGAATTTTTCCGATATATATGAAATATTATGTAGGTTATAAATCATAATATTCTAATTTTTCTATTGTCTTGAGTTATTTAAAGTTATATTAAATGAATTGTGATGAAATTTACAATAATGATATTTTATCAAAATAAAATTTTATTAAATTATTTGAAAATAATGAAATAAGATGAAGTGAATTTGACATAGGTTAAAGCTTCATAAATGATTCATTTATTTTCCAATTTTCACCTTATAGGAAAAAATTTAAACCTTTATTATTAAAAGGTTTTATGTCATAGTTAAAATTAGAATAGGTTAACTAAGGCTTAATCCAAATGATAAGGTTTAAAATTACACAAAAACATGTATAAATTTTGTTGGATAATGGATTTAAAAACCCATCCAACCATTTATTTTAATTCATGTACATTTTTATTTATTTTTAATGATAATTAATTTATTATAATTTATCCTTTTGTGAAATTCCAAAAGTGTCTCTCACCTCAATTATTAAAAGCCACCTTCTCCCTCACTTATTCACAACAATTTGAGAATTATAGATAAAAAATATTCCATTTTCAATTCCTAAATTACCTATCTAGATACTATAGGATGTTTCCAACCATAGATCATCCCAATTACCCTTTAGAGGGGTTCTAACAGATTCATTCTAAAGAAAAGGTAATCACATTAACTGGTCACTTTCTTTTCTATTTCTCCTTAACTCATATAAATATATTGTATTTTCAAAATATAATAAATTAATTATCCTAAATATTCTAAAAAATTATGATTATCAATACACCCTTATATAATATCTTCCCCATCAAAAAAGAAACTAAAGTCTCGCTTGTGTGCACGCACGATTTTCTGTCTCCAAGTTTTGATAGAATTCATTTTTTATAACCATATTTTACAAATGGGTATTATAATGTGTTTAATATTTATATAAGATAATTATGAAATAATTAAACATATATAATAGTAATATAAAATCTAAATTCTTACTATCCAATCCCTTGTGAAATGATCACGTCGTTCATGCGTATGTGTGGACTACCACCTCCATGAAGTGATGTGATTCATTTTTTTCTATTTAATATAGATGGTAATGAGGATAAATTTGATGAATATATATAATATATATGATATTATAGTTATTCTATAAATCTAAATTATTATTTACCTTTCTTTTATTCCATTCGTTGAAAAATAAAAGCATTATCCATGCATACCTATGGCTTATCCTCTCCATTGATAAGGTAATTTAATATTCTCTCTATAACTTTTATATATGATTATATAAAGTTATATAATGAATATATATGATATTTATATCATTATAAATACTCTATATATTATGGATACAAGATAAAAGTAAATTACAGGAACTAATGAACTAATATATTCATGATAAATGAAACAGTTAACCCATAAAATAACAATTTCAATAAAGAATTAATGAAAAAATGGGGTGTTAAAATGAAAAAAAGGGATCATATATGATATTATAAGTATCAAAATTATTATTTTATAGAATTATAATAAATCTAAATTCATTATATAGTAGTTTAAAGTGATTTCAATGTAATTCAAACTAGACTTAAGGATTTATTTCACAATTTCATTAATATATGGGACTGTTTATTTTAAAGTTTCCACTTGAGAATATTTCTATTTCATATCCATGTTTTATAAAAATGTTTTCAAAAATGTTTTTACCACTCCCCTATGTTTCTTTAAATTTATTTTTATCCATTTATATCTTCTTACAAAATTTGTTGTAAGGAATCTTGTTTTTATTTTTCCAAATGAGATACTTTGTGAATTTTTTAACAAAAGTATAGAAATATTTTTTTTAATGGCACAGCGTGAACATACTTTCCCACCAACATTATTAATTTTTTATTTGAAACTTAATTTAAAATTTTATAGGGTTACTTTCAAAGAAATGTTTTTCATTTATAATTGTGCATCTTTTTAAAAAATAAATGATTTCGAAATAAAAGGTTAATTTCCTAAAGAATTATTCAAAGTGATATTTCAAAATCATTTTCCATATAAATTATATTATTTGATATTACCTATGATTTATTTGGGATATAATCCAAGGAAACCATCTTTATTCTTTCTTTGTATGGTTAATTTTTATGATGAATATATGAAATGTTTATCAAACATGTTTTATTTCTATGGGTTTTGTTATAATAAAATTTCTATTAAAAACATTTCTTTTCCATGGGTTATATTTACAAGAAAATTTTATGAAATCAATTTTCATTATGTGAAAGGTCTAACTTATATCTCCCTCTAATGCACTGTGTAAACCTTGATATCTCCTGAGATAAACAGTACTAGAATAGAGAGTGAACCAAATTTAGTATAGGACTCTATCCAATATGATTGTCTTTGGGGTTAACAATGACTATAAAGATGGTTTGGTGAGTGAAACCATTCCACTGTGAAAACCGAGTAAAACAGCCTTGGCAACTAAAGAAATGTTTTTTATTCTTATTTTTGGCCACAACTCAGAGTCTTATGACTATATTATGATCTCATGGTTTATTTTATTTTATTAATTTATGATTATTGGATTATTTGCTGCCATGATTTATTAAATCACTTAATATTTTGATCATTTATATGTAGGGTATGGTTTTCAAATGTTGTTATTATTCTCTTATAACCTTATGTGCATGCTATGCTTATATGATCATTTATCTCTACCTTTCTTACCATTAATTGGCATCTGAGATCACCAATTTTCTATGTTTAATTACCATAATTGTTTTAGAAATTTATTAATTATGATATTTTAAATATTGGTTCTATTCATCAATAAACAACTTGGACATAAGGTAGATATTTAAGAACTAAGTGTTTATGCTTCCATATTTCCAAATATAATTGATCTAAAGGATTCTATTGGGCTTTAAAATGTTATATAAGGAATATTGAAATATTAATATGAATTATATAGGTAATAAAATTATGGTTTTATATAAAAACCAACCATGAGATACAGTGATGAAAAATGAATCACATCGGTTCACGAGGCGGTAATATTTTATACACAAAAATGAAAATTTTGATTCTCATTTGATGGAAGAGGAGATGGATATAAAGTACTAAATTAACATAGTAACAAACCAGTCGATTTAATATATTTATTTTATTATCCCAATATGGTTGTAGAATATTTTAGTGAGGTATAATAAGAAACAAAGTGAAAATTCTCGGTTAAGAACTATACCTCTTCTTCGGAAAACCTCAATTTCCTTACACATTTATCCCTCTATGATTATTATTTTGCCTAAGATAAGACCTCTAAATTCTGGGGAGGGATGTTTTTATCATATTTTTTAATAAATTAGCTAAAATAAATGTCAATTTAATTTAATAGAAAATAAGACAGGGGTTCCCTTATATGAGAGATGGGAGGGGCACTTTGGAAATTTTTCAAAGTATTAAATTAATATAAATTAATTTTCAATGAAGAATGGATCCAAACTAATATATTTATAATATTGGATTAGTATGTTTCCAAATCCAATCATCTAATAAAAAATTTAAAAGTTTATAGAATGTTTTAAGACTTATCTTTTTTAAACACTCCATTAACCCTTTTCAAAATTACCATAATATTTAAATTTTATGCCCTTTCAAGGTGAATAATGTTACCATAAAAGGTAAAATATGACCCAAAAATAGACCATGGTTTATTTATTAAACCATTTCCCATTAATTTTATGATTATAATATTTTTTATGAATTTTAAATCCATCAATAAAATATTACTTATTATAAAACCTAATTAATGCCATTTTTTGACACAAATCATTTCATATGAATTTAAATACATCAATTAAAATGGTGATTTAGAATATAATCCTTTAATAATACCCTCACGTGTCATATTGATCAATAAAATTCTTGGGATTCATTAACTCATTGAAATTATATCACTTTCATATTTTTAATATCATTTATTTTATTTTTCTATTAATTGAATAAATATTGTGTCATTGTTGTGTAAAAATTAAAGGTAATTATTTTATTACTAAAATTTATAAATAAATTACCTTTATAAAAAAATATTTATATTTAAAAAAACTATTTAGAACTGAAAATAACCTCCAATTGTACTTAGGTAAAAAAATCAATGTAAAAAAATAAATAGAAAGACATATTGAATTTTCATTAAATAAAATAATATAAAGATTAAAATCCCAGAAAAAGTAAAAAATGATCGTATATTAAAATATTGGATGATTATGGATGAAATAGGTTAATAAAATGAAATTAAGGTAAGTGTTAGAGTCATTTTACAGTCTTTATTATATCATTTCTAACCTAAATTACCTAATTAACCCTTAATTTGGTGACAAATATTTACTAAGTTACTCATCCTAATGACTAAAAAATGTACTGATTTTAAAAATTTGGATCTCATAATTCAAAATATTTCATTTATTTTTGAAAATTTAATTTCTATAATGGTAGTTTTTAATTTAAAATCATAACACAAGAGGCAATGAACCCTGGGTATCTTCGTATTCATGAGTGGGACAGAAATTTTGATCCCAGCTCTGTCAGGAACACATTCTCACAGGTATGGATAAGAATTCATAAGCTTAGTTATTTATATTGGCATCCCCAAAATCTTTGGTACATTTCTTTGTCTATTGGAAATCCCATTAGATTAGACAAACATACTGATAACCCCAACTTTGGTCACTATTCTAGAATACTGGTAGAGGTTGACATGGCTGGTATTTTAGTTGAACAAGTTGTCTCCACTACTAGGGATGATAGTATCACTCTAGGGATTGGATACGAAAGGAAACCCAAATTCTGTCTAAACTGTCACATTTTTAGTCACACACTTCCGGAGTTTAACAGAAATAAATTTTGTTCATCATGCAACATCAAAGGTCATGATGACTTACACTGTCGAAGGAAAGGGAATGACATGGGTCAGCCTCAGGCCACTGGGGGGGCTCCTTCTGGTGAACGGAATGACAATCTGGAGGTTCAAAAAGAAATAGTGGTAGTTACTGTAGAGGCTCCTATTAGTGAACAGAATGAAAATCAAGATACCCCCAAGAAGGATGGGGAAGGGAAAAGCCCATATGCTTGTGAGAAGGTACAAGGGGTTGAGGATAATTCTGAAATGGTAAATGATCATGTTGATGAGAGGCTTTAGGATGTGCTTCCTTCTGAACCTAATGTTAATTTTGTGCTTCCTGGTTTGAATGAAGATCAGGTGGATGAGAAGGATGAGTAGGGTAAAACCATTAATGTTTGGATTAATATGATGAAAGTACAAGGAACTAGTGATACAGGTGGGGAATTCTCCCAAGTTCAATCCTCAAAGGTTGCAAGGAGGAAAATCCCGGCTACCTTGACATGCCCACTCAGTTCAGACAATAAGTACTCATCTTTTCATTATGATGATGTTGCCAATGCTCCTGATGGAGGCCCCCTAAATGAAGAAGGAGAGGATATTATGGAAGAATCAAAGGAAGTAATAAAACCTGGTTATGCTGGTCCCTGTACTAGGAAACGTGCCTCTGATCAATGAAAGCCCTCTTCTGGAATTGTCAGGGTCTGGGAAATTACCCTACGGTCAAGGCCCTGAAGCACATTATTTTGACTAACAAACCAATGTTGATTGGCATAGATGAACCCAGAATGAAGTTTTTCTATTTGATGGAATTAAATTTGTTGACTATAGGATACTCATTTATTGTAGAAAATCAGTCTGATTATGATACAGAAGCTCTATGGGTGCTAAAGCATAACATTGTGACTATTGAATCCTTTCAAACTGATCACCAATTTGTTTCTCTAAATTGCCTTTTTCAATCAGGTTTATTTTGTGTAACTTTTGTCTATGCTTTCAATTAGTATATTAGTATAAGAAGTTTGTGGAATAACCTTTTGGGAATTACTGAGAACATGGATAAAAGATGGATCATTATTGGTGATTTCAACACAGTTTTGAGGCTAGAGGAGAAAATTGGGAGTAACTTCTATCATGTATCAGCCAGGGACTTCTCCACACGTATAGATCAATAAGGATTGATTAAAATAACAATTCTGGGTGTTGATTATACCTGTAATAGGTACCCTCACAATGGAAGACAATCTAGTAAATTTGGATAGATGTTTGGTGCAGATTGATGAGCAATGTGAGGAAATGGAAGTATCTGGCATCACTTTGTCTAGATTACACTCTCATCATCACCCAATTTTAATTGATATTTGTGCTAGCACTTTAAGGCCATAACCCCTACCCTTTAAATTTAAAAAATGCTTAGATAATGGTTCCTGGATGCAGAGAGATTGTTTTGGAAGCATGGAAGGAGCCTGTCCAGGGTAGTGCTTTACATATTCTTGTTAGTAAACTGAAAATTGTTAGGGAAAGAATAAGGGAAGGGAGTAAAAAACCCTTCTCCAGACTTGATCAGGACATCAAAGAGGCAGATTCACACCTGTATGAATGTTCAAAAGGTAACATGTCCCAATATACTATATCTTCACAAGAGATACAGGTAGCCTCAAGGCTTTATAACTTGTTTTCTCTTAAATAAAACATGGCTAGGAATCAGCTTAGTGAAAGATGGCTGAAATAAGGGGATAAGAACTCTCGGTTCTTTCATTTCATGCACAAGGAGAAAAAAGTAAGAAGTAATCTCAAGGATTTAAGAACTGTTGATAACATGTATACCTCTGAAAATGACATTGTTAACTCTGTGACAAACTATTTTGAAAATCTCTACTCTGAATATGGGGAGGAAAATTTAGCTAAATTTATAAGATGAATCGAACCAATCTTGGATGATGTGCATAATAAAAAAGTTACTAACATTCCTACCACAAAGGAAATTGATGATTCTCTCTTTTCTCAAAATATGGATAGTGTGGCTGGGCCTGATGGTTTCTCCAATAAATTTTTTAGGTTTTACTGGGATATCTTACATAAGGAAGTGACAGAAGCAGTAAGGGAGTTCTTTTATCATTCCTATATGCCTTTTGGAATGAATTAAAATTTCATTTCCCTGATACCCAAGAAGGAAAATTCTATTGATATAAAGGACTTCAGACCAGTTGCCGTTGGGAACTCTATCTCTAAAGTTATTATAAAATCATGGCAACTAGACTTGGTGATATTTTTAGGTCTCTCATATCCTTTAATCAATTTGTCTTTGTGCCTGGTAGAAATATACAGAATTTTCTCTTTACTGCCTTAGAATGTGTCAACATAATGAGAACAAAGGTCAGGAATGGTAATATGGCACTCAAGGTGGACATATCAAAGGCATTTGACACTATCAAATGGGACTTTATCTTTAATGTTTTGAATATGCATGGTTTTTTGGGTAAATTTATTGGCTTAGTTAAAGCCATTTTGGAAAGTGATAGACTATCCATATTGGTCAATGGATCACTGAGGGGGTTCTTTCAGTGCTCTAGGGTAGTAAGGCAGGTTGATCCTTTATCTGGATTATTGTTCTCCATGGATGAGGATTCTTTGAGCATTTTCCTTCATGATCTTGTTAATTCTGGGTTTTATCAGAGAATGGTGTATGGGAGGAACTGCTTCACTCCCTCTCACTTATTTTACTCTGATGATATTATGCTCTTTTCTAAAGCAGATAGAACAACCATCACCTCTATAAAGACTATTTTTAATCACTATGTGGAAGTTTCAGGTCAGGTTATAAGACGGAGTAAATCATTTTTAGTCTTTCGTAAAGGAGTGCGAACTGTAAAGCAAAATAGAGTGTCCAGTAGTCATGGTGTTAAAAGGTGTTCATTACCCTTTATTTATCGTGGACTGCATATGTTCTGGGAAAGAGTTAATATGGCTTATTTGGAGGGTATTTCTCTTAAAATCATTAATCAATTGGCCATCTGGAAAAGGAAATCAATGTCCCGGGCTGGTAGGATTTGTCTTGTGAACTCAGTTATCACCTCAATGTTTGTGTACTCCTTCTCACTTTACAATTGGCTTGCTGCTTTGATCAAGGAACTTGATGGCATGATCAGAAAATTAATTTGGACTGGTTCAACACAAAAGAGGAAATTGGTTACTATTAAATGGATGGACTGTATCAAGCCTCTCTCAAATGGTGTAATGGGATTCAAGGATGACATGGTTTTTAATGATGAATTTCTCCAAAACTTTACATGGAGACTCCTTGCTGGTACTGAAATTGCCTTGGAGTTTCTCTCTAATAGATTTGTTGACAGGTTACATAGGCGGCAGAAGTTGTATCTGAGATCCTTTATCTGGGCATCAATCAGGAACAATTATACTGATATTATGTCATATTCTAAATGGATGGTCTGTTTCAGATCCCAACTGAATTGTTGGACAACACAGTGGTTGTCCTGTCCTATTGATTATACAACTAACATTCCTCTATCATTGAGGAACACTACTGTATCTGATTTGCAGGTAAATGCACAGGCTCAAGCAGTAATTCCTACTAATCTTCAAATTGAAATCTCTACTTATGAATATATGGATCTGGACAACCTGATTTGGGAACTTTATATGAATGGTTTATTCTCCAGTCGACTCTCTTATGCCATGAAGTGTGGAAATTCAAATCCAACTTCGGATTGGGTGATGGAGGGGAGGAAGGCTTTCATCCTTCTAGCTGATGTTGTTCTTATTTTGCGTATCTGGAAAAGCAGGATTCCAATCCAATCTGCCCTTCAAAGAAAAGGTTTGAATTTGGCCCCGGTATGCTTTTTCTTTCTTGCTGATGATGAATCGACTGATCATATTTTCATCAACTACTCCTTTTCTGCTCGGTTATGGAGGTATTTAATGGATATTTTTCATTGTCAATTTTTCTTCAATTCTTTAGGCACCATGTTCAATTCTGTCATGCATGATGAAAACAGTGAGCAGGTTCACTCCTTGCTCATTGTTGCTGTTGTTTCTGTTATATCTTATATTTTTAAGGCCTGTAACAATATAGTATTCAATAGTGGCAGGCCCTCCTTCAAGGAGGGGATGATGGCGATTCACTGAAGCATTAAACTTACTTCGGTGAAACATTCTGGCTCTATGAACAATAACATTTCTGATTTCCTATTATTGAGAACACTTGGTGTAAGTGGCGGGGATAGGAAGCCTAATGTGCTGAAATATCTTAGGTGGATCCCCACAATCAATGATTATATAAAGCTGAACGTGGATGGGGCAGTCTCTGGTGCGCTGGGACCTGCTGGATGTGGTGGTGTCTTCAGGACCTACCAAGGCTTTGTAAATGGATGTTTCTCTCATTACATTGTTAATGGTCATGCTCTTGAGGTGTAGCTATGGGCTATGATAAAAGCAATAAGGTATGCTACTCATTATGTATGGAGGAAGATTTGGATAGAATCAGACTCTTATGTTGTTGTGAAGATCCTCAAAGAGCGGTCCAAGAATGTCCCACGGAGAATGCTCCCTACTTGGATAGAATCTTTAAAGTTTGTTGAATGTATTTCCCTTGAGGTTTCTCATGTATATAGAGAAACAAATCAAGTGGTGGATGCACTCTCAAAAAGTGCAATCATGGAGGTGAGATCTAGCTGGTCCTTTTTTCTTCCTGATTATTGCAATTATCTTGTTCATAATGATAGAATTGGTACTGTGTTTACAAGGCTGTTAAAGATCCCCTTTCCTGAGTGGTTTGTACTGTTTAAACTTTTTTTTATTTAATCTTATAGGATAAGGACTTCACCTGGATCTCGAACTTTCAGGGAAATGTTATTATTTTAGAATTGCATGGTATTATATTTTACCAACAATCAGAAAATTACATCCTCACAATTTTAAATTTATATTAGAAATAAAAAAAAATTCATATTAAAATAACTTTATTGAAATCCCACATCATACATAGGGTTAAAAAACATCCTTTTGAAAAGAGATAATGGGAAGTACAAAGGTCATCTACAATAACACATGACTAAGTTTCCAATTATGAAAACATTATTGGAAAATGAAAATATGGAAATTAAAAAAAAAGATAACATTATTCTTCCCAAATAATACTATATTTTAATCTTTAAGGTTTTGTATACCTTAACCTAATAAAATATCTCCTTAATTGTCATTAATCATCTAAAAATCACAAAAATTCAAACATATTAGATCCTATTATATGATTTCAAACATCAAATTAATCATCATACATTAAATTATTTAAAAAATGTCACTCCAACAAAGACATCACGGAGTCTAGTGGTAGGAGTTCCACCCTTTTTTCCCTTCGGTTGTGGGATCAATCCCCAAGGCATTACAGGATGTGTCAAGTTGTCATGTAAAACATGGGTTTTCCTTTTTCCAAAACAATATTAATATAATTACAGTAATATTTCTAAAATCATGATGAAAATAATAAAAAAATACATTAATCATGAAATATATTTTTGATCCCATGGTTATCTATATGATAAAAGCTATGTTACCAAATTTTAATGACCAATAATTACCTCATAATCAATGGTCATAAAAAATTAAATTTTATCAACACATTAAATCTTATGTGCATAAAATAAATTACTCATATATTAACATGTTCACTAAATCATATGATAAACCAAAGGTTTATATTACCATAAATGTCTTCCAAAATTATCTTAATCTTTATATACGTCCATCACCAATAACCTCAAAAGTGGTATCTATTCCTTTAAACTTATAATCAAACTGAGAATAATTAATCCATGATAGTACCTAAAAATATTAAATTATCCCCACCTGAATCATAATATTAGTGTATTTGCAGAAATTCCTCTAAAATTTCATAGGGTTATGTTCCCTAATATATGTTTTCCAAAATCTTATTTTTAAGGATTCTACTAAATATGTTCTGATTCTAACAATAAATACCCTAACTCCAATCGCTGATAATCAGTGGTTAATTTATGGAATTTTCATTAGATAAATTTGATTATATCCCAAAGGACCAAAATGTTTATTATTCTTGATAAATTATATACATAGTTGAATCACATTTACATTTTATGAAATAAAATAAAAACAAGTATTTTCGTTTGGAATATCATTTTTCTATCTCAAGCATATCCTTGAATATCATAAATTGAACACTTCCTTGCATATTATTGAAAGGAAAACAAAACTATCATGAGATAAAAATAGTATTAAGGGTTATACAGAGTGGAAAAAATTATAAATATATAAGTAATAATCAATATAGAAATTTAAATAATTGAGAACACACTCCACTATTTTAAAAACATGCCCATGAAGAATAATACGGCAGAAAAAAAATTATGATTAATTATTGGAATATAACTAATAAATGACCTTGAATCTTATCCATGGATATCATAACTATTCAAATAATCACATGGAATTCACCAACTATTTTCATAATTATGGTATGTTTAATTCCAGACATCATAAACATAAAATCAAGCCCATGTTCAAGGATATCTATATAAATAGGTAAGGCCTTAGCTAAATGCCCAAACTATTTTTTCTCATGAGACCTACAAATGTATCAAGGAAATACAAAGAGACCCACTTGTCACTTACTAATTCCAATCAATTCATCATATGAAAGGGGATAATAAAAATTTCATATATAATCAACAAAAAAATTCATATTGAAAAAATAATTTAAAAACATTAAATATTTCCCATGTCAAATTGATCACAATCCATCCAAAGAAATAATAAGGATGGTATAATTACAAAAAAATCCCTAGTGTAATGTAATAAAAATAATGGGTTATTTACATTAATGAACAAAAATACCATAAAAATATCATTAAAAACATTCATGGTGAAAATACATTTTTCACATTTATATTAACTATTAAAAACTAAAATTTTGTAAAATATTTTTAAAAAAAACTTCATTGGAAATATAATTTTAAATTATAAATTAATCTTCTAATCATTCATCGTTCATGTTTATAGAAAATTCCATTTATGCTAAGTACATTAAAATAATGATTCCTTTCATATTTTCAGTAAAAATTTAAAGTGTACCTTGTTCAAAAAAAATAAAAAAAAAGATTCACTTTAACATATATATTAAAAATTAAATCATTGTTATAAATTAATTTAATAAATAATTATATAACATTAAAAATATTTTTTTAATCGTTTTAAGGAATATATTGATATTAAAGAGAAATATTCTCAACCGAGTTGAAAAAGAAAGATGGTTTTCCTTAAAAATGTGATTTCAGAATCTTGAGAACATATAGAAAGTAAAATGAAATGAAAACATGAAATATTGAGAAATAACCATAGTTTAAGTAAATATATTCAGTTTAATATATAAATATCAAATAATTTCTCCCAATGGATTCTTAAATAGAAACAATCTTGAATAATAATGATATTATAAAATAAACCCTTACCAGTTTGGTAACATTTGAATCACAATCCTCATGAAAGAAATAACTTTATGCGAATTCAACATTCAAATTAATATAAATATATTCATGATATAAAATTTCCAATTTTTATTTTTTTCACCACTAAAAATAAATAAGTGGTAAATATGAAATATGTCTCAGAGAAGTAAAACTGAGATGGGAAACCATTATCTCCGGTCTGACTCATCACATATGTCATTTATATTTCTAAAGCATAAAAAATTTAATTACTTACAATCTTAAGAAAAAAATTCAAGATTATTATTCCTTTTATACTATTTATTACCAACTAATATTTATTTATTTAATAAAATAATTTCATGTCGAATATTTTGACAACATTCGGTAAAAATATTCAAAATGAAAATGGTAAGTTAAATATACTCAAAGATTTATTCATTATATAATATATAGAGAAATAATCAGGAAATAATTATCATTTTTATATATAAATTACACTTTTAAAACCAACCATGAAATATGGTTATAAAAAGTAAAGTATGTTACAATCATAGAGATGGTAAGTCATACGTACACAAAAGTAACATTTTCATTTCTCAACGATTATGATGGAAAGAGTGTAAGTGTTATTTTACCTTTAAAATTTATTATTATTTCATAAATTAAATTTTATTATTTTAAATAAACTTATATATATATTATCCATGTTATTTGATGACAGAAAATAAATCACATCGCTTTATGGAGGTGGTGGTCCACATGTACGTATGAATGACGTTATCATTTTTAATTGGATGGAAAGGATAGAAAGTATAGGATATATTATAATTTTATTGTAATAAAAATTTCATTAAATTAATATTTAAATATTAAAAAAATCATTATAACCATATTTGATCATCAGTGATGGAAAACGAATCACATTGGTTTTTCCAACCGTGGTTTCTTATACATATGAACAAAAGTTTTGTTTCTATTTGACGGAATAGGAGATAGATATATCTTATATAATATAAATAATAATATACTATTATATTTAATATAATAATTTTATTATTTCAACATATTTGGTGTATATTTTAAGGTTGTATAATAAGAAACAAAATTAAAACCCTCAGTTAAGAACAACATCTCTTATTCAGAAAACCTCCCTTTTATTATGCCTTGAGCCTTCAAAGATCTATATTCTGTGAAAAATAATACCTCTATAATTTGGTGAGAAGTTTTATTAAGGGGATTTTTAGTTATTGGATGACCCAAATGTATTTTTAAGTGATAATAGAAGACTAGAGGTTTCCCTTTCATAAGAGAGGGGAGGAGTAATTTTGGAATTTATTAAAGTATTAAAATGATGTAAATTAAATTTCACAGAATAATGGATCCAAACTACAAGAAATATAAGTTTTTATGTTTATTATTTGTAATAAAATTATCCAATAAATTTTTTTTAAGTATAAATGATGTTTTCACTCTTATCATTATTTTAACCCTTTCTTAACCCTTTTGACAGTTCCTATAGTATTAAACATTTATACCACCGAAAGGTCAGGAATGTTACCATAAAAGAGAAAAAGAACCATAAATAGACCATGGTTTATTTTTTCAACAATATACCATTACATTGGTTGAATTAAATATTTTTATAAATTTTAATTCATTTAAGAAAATATTATTTACTATAAAATAATATTAATGTCATTTTTTATGTTATTCATTTAATATGAATTTAAAGACAACGGGAAAAAGAGATAATTAGAATATATTCCTCTAAAACATCATGAAAATTTCATATATATCAATAAAAATATAGTTAAACAATAATTCATTCAAATTATATCACTTCCAATATTTTTTAGAATCATTTACCTCAATTTTCTATTAAATTAATAAATACTCCCATAGTATTATGTAAGCATTTAAGGTAATTATTTCCTTAATAAAAACAATAAATAAAATACCATGATGAAAAAATTATTTATCTTTAAAATAACTATTTAAAACTAAAAATACTATCTATTTACCCTTATGTGTATATTTATAGGTAATAAAATTAAGAGAATGATATTTTTGAATTTTCTTTAAAAAAACAGTTTAAAGTTCAAAATCACAACCAAATGAAAAAATATGTCACATACTCTAATCCGAGATGTTTATTAATGAAATGGATTCATAAAATTAAATTACATAAAGTTTTAAGGTTATTTTTCAGCCATTAATATATTAATTTTAACCTTAATTACCAGATTTACCCATATTATTGTGGAAATTATTTTATATGGTTAATATTCATATTGAAAAAAAAGGGACCTATTTCAAAAAATTAATTAAAAATTAAAAAAATTATCCATTTTTTCAATAATAAATTTTAATAGTTATAAATAATTAATTTAAAATCAAACCGCAAGATGCAAAGAAAAATAGTTTTTTAGAAAAAAAATCTATTTTCATGCATGGAAATGTTTTTGAACCAAATTAATTAATAATATTTATTCCAATTAACTTAATTGGGTAAAAAATAATATACTTGAGAAAATTTATTTTTAAATCATTTAAAAAATTGAAATTTGTAAATGCATGAAGTAAAATACATTTTTCAATAAAAAAAATATATATTTCACTATTCATAGGATAATAAATCCATTCATAAAAATAAAACATTATAACCTAAATAAAACTTTTATATTATTATTTCAAAAATGGTATTATTTTTATAAAATAAAATTAGTATAATTTCAAAGAATTAATCATAATATTTTCTCACAAAAACACAATAAAACATATTGTTGATGAAAATAAATTTTTAAATACTGAAAATACTTTACTAAAAATTTAAGAGATTATTTTCTAATAATTTATAAATAAATTTATATTTAGTGTGAACTTTAAATATATTGTATAAAGTATTAATTACTATTCATACCCACCAATTTAATGGCTAGGTTATAATGGTCATATAATACTATTTCATAGTTCCTTTAGGCTCGGTATTACATGTCTAATGCATTATCGAACAATGTTTTCTTAAAATAAAATCCCGAGGAGATAAAACCAATAAACATTGTTCACTTAAAAATTATTTATTATATATAGAAGGACTCTTATCTCATAGTTCTTCCATCGAACCTCTCTCAAGTCCAAGATTTTTCCTTTTATCTCTCCAGAGGAAGTCAATACATGATCCTTCACATGTACAAAACATAGAGGTGTTGGATAATGATATTTCTTATTAAGATAATATAATAGAAGTATTATATTTTAGATATAATTTTATGCTGAAAAAGGCTACTCATCTATTTAAATATCTCTATAATAATAAAAAATTTAAGGAAGCTATATGAGAACTTGGGGATGTGATGAAATAGATATATCCTAATTTTTTTCAACATAGATACATGATTTCAAGGGATGAATTATTTTAAGGGTGGTAGAATACAAAATTATAATATTATATAGAATATTTCTCATTAAATAAATTTAATTTCTTTGATATCATTCTTTAAACAAAACACCACGTTTAAACGAACCATAATATATTATTGAATTATTATACTTTAAATTTACCCATTATAACCTAGCCCTTTAATTAGAGGTATTAATATGAATAACCAAATTATGAAAAAAAAATTATAAATTTTTAGTGTGATTCAAATATTTTTATGAACTCATTAGAAATATGTACTTAATTTTCAATAAAATCATTTAATGCTTCAAAAATATGTTTTTTCCAAAAATATTTTTTGTTACCATTGTTGCATGAAAACTATAATTAATTTATACCGTTATAAGAAAAAAATATTTTCAAATGAATGTTTTTTTAACATATATTTCAATATTAACTTATGGTGATTTGTTATTTTTTTTAAGTAGATTTTTGGGTGAATATTATCACATAAGAATTTTTTATGAAATTCTTTTATGATTTCATGTATATATAACATAAAATTCTATTTTGGATTGTTTTAAATATTAAATTTTTTATTTTTCTTAAAATAATTCATTACATTTCATTACAATAAACATTTCAACTTTTTTATTAATAAATTTTGATACCTAAAATGATATTTTTTTGGAAAACCATATTTAGTTACATTTTTAGGTATTACATTAAAATTAATTTCTAATACATATAAAAATTGAATTTCATAAAATTTAATTAAATTTTTAATCTTCATTTCTAAATTTGGTAATAATTCCACTTTCATATTTTATGATTATGAATAGTAACTTGGTAAAAAGGTAGTTAT